>OY728135.1:879008481-880258481 GCA_963277665.1 Viscum album | reverse complement strand
TGAAATGCACATTATTTTCAAACCCTTCATGGGGAAATACATTGAATGCTATATGGACGATATAGTGGTTGACACTAAACAATATTCTGATAAGTCTGCTGATATGGAGACCATAGTCAGCAAGATTTGGAAACATAATTTGATGATGAACCCTGTGAAATATGCCTTCAGGGTAATCTTGTAAAAATTAGTCAGTTTTTTTGTATGACATCATGACTTCAATGTTGTCCCTCAAAAATAACAAGGATATACTTGTCATGTGACAACCATGTAATGTGAAATAATTGAAATGACATCAAGGAAACCTTTCTTATATCTGTCTCCTCATAACCAATTTGGTAGGCATATGTTTCCCTTCACCAAATTGATGAAAAAAGGGTTACATATCATTGGTCCAATGATTTCCAAGAATCAATTGATATAGTAGAAAAATATCTATTTATCCAACCAGTATTGAGGCCACCTATTGATGTAAATCTTATCATTATTTAGGTGATATATTTGGGGTGATCATTGGGTTCCTTCCATGCACAAACGAATGATGATAGAAATGAAAGAATCCATTACTATCTCAGTCAAACCATGCTCGATGGAGAGACTCTATTTTCAGATATTGATAAAATTTACATAGAATACATCATTATAGTTCAAAAACTGAGACAATATTTGTAGAATCATGAGGTCAACTTGGTAACACAAAATAAATAGCTCAAATTTATCCCAAATCATCATATTCTTATAGAATGTTTTCCATGGTGGCTGGCTATTCTGCAATAGTTTGATCCATAGTTTATACCTCAGAAAGCAGTAAAAGGGAAAACATTAGGTGATTTCCTTACAAAGAACCAATCTACCAAGGAGACATCCTTGAATATTGAATTTCTTGATGATGAAATATTTACTATCCAGAAAGGTCCCCAAATACTGGAAATGTACGTTGATGGTTTTTCTAGATATCCAATGAGAAAAATAATGGAAAAACCTAATCTTAACAATGTTGGGTTATGAATTGTTCTTATCACCCCAGAGAAGGTAGTGTTTCCATATTCCGTTCTATTATCAGAATGTGCTTCCAACAATGATGTAGAATATCCAGCTCTTAATGCAGGCCTAAAATTATCACTCTATGTACCATTAGACTACATAGAAGTGAAATGTGATTCAGAATCGGTAATAAAATAAATCAGTAAGGATTAAGCCATTAGAAAATAAGAACTAATTCCTTAGTGTGATAATGATCGAGGGTTGATGGTCAAATATCCCAAAAAACCAACAATATATTTTGTCTGGAGGTCAAAAAATTAAAAATATGATGTGTTTCTATAGACATACATAGTCTTGGATGATCTATATAGGGATGATACAATCATTAACACTTCGCATCGTCGAGTGGTTTCACCATTATTTCAAATCAAAATTGAGGAAATTAATTAAACTAGTCCCATTTTTGAGACATATGGAATACTACAGAATGGATGAAACTTATTATGTATTACTCTAAAAATATGGAAACTCCATCAGACATAATTTAAAGAGAACATATCCAGTGAAAAGTTGTTGATTTTACTCATTAGGAGGGCCCAAATCCCCAGAAGACCCTTTATAGATGATGATTTGAATGAATTATTCTCAGATCAATTGATGGGGTTGAAACCAAGATTGTCATGAATAAGTTCATGTAAAAACCTTTGGTTCCCACCAGTATAGGAATAGTATTTTTGATCAAATCTAAAGGCTTGGATTCTTTTGGCCTTTGAAGACACAATATTACACAGATTTCACTTAGAAGTGTCATCCCTTCCAGATGTATGCCAAATTCATTCATCATCCCCTGGAGTTTCTACATAAAGCTAAATACTCAAGAAATTTTTCTACATGGGGAATGGATATAGTAGGACCTTATTCTCAAGATATAGATAAACATTTCAAGTATATTTTTACTACAGCCAATTTTGTTTCATATGGGATGAAGTAGTACCACTCAAGGAAGATGGCCACAAAAGAATTGTTATATTTATCAAAACTAATATCATTATCATATTTGGTGTCCCTCATACCATATTGATGGAAAAAATACAAATTTCTATTCTGCTGAGGTAAATATGTCATATTTGGAGCGCAATATCAAATCCAACCATTCACCTCGCTATCATGTGATGGCCAATATAACGATAGAGTCCTTCAACAACACCTAATCCAATATAATTCATAAAATGGTTGATAATGATAATAAATTTTTGTTAGATAAATTTTTTCATGATTTATGGGCTCATCAGAATACTACCCATACTGCCAGATGGGAAACTCCAAACTTATTGGTATATGGAATAAAAGTAGTTTTGCCTATTAAAATTCAATTTCTTCCACTCTGAGTTTCCATATGTGATCATTTATCTACATACTAATATTCTAAGAAGCAATTTGAGGAGTTGGAGAATTCATACAAAAAGAGATTGCATACATTTCATCATTTTAAAGTCTATGAGAACATAAAAGTATGGGATTTTAACAAGAATGTTTGCCTCTAGTCATTTCCTTATGTTGAATTGGTATTAGTCCCCTGAACTCCAATAATACAAGGAAAGAAGCATCCAAAGCATTTGAAAAATTGGAAAGGACATTATTCTATACATAAGTTATACTCTAATTGAGCTTATTCCCTAATATCTATGGATGGATTACTTATTACAATTCAAACCTATGCAATATTCTTCATGATATACATTGTCTAATAACACAAGACTAATGAACTAGTTGGATGAAATTAAACTACATAACAACCATATGTGTCCACGCTGCATGAAATTAAAATTCATAGAATCATTTTCTTTGTCTCATGATGTTAAACTGAATGGCATCATTTTCATCCCTACATGACATTAAACAATATGAATAACATCTCCTATATTTGTTGTTATAAAATCCCCTTATATAAAAAAAGTGTCATTCCTTGTAGTTATTTAGTAAAATTAATAACTTCCATTTGAAAGCATTAATCACATAAGTGAAACTCCTTAGTGAAATATGAATCCCATGTCTCCATATGTTTGAATCAGATTTGCATAGATACCCCTTTTCAAGAACTATGTATGGCTTGATTCTCATTCTAATGAGATATTTAGAGACGTCTGGGTCTCAAATCTTTGGCCCAACTACAACAAAATAATTATTTCCCCATTCCTTGTGTTTATGAGTAAAATATGCATAGAGAATACTATTTCAAAAAACTATGTATGGATTGATTCCCATTCCAAGGGGATATATAATGATTCACAGATCTCTAATCCTAGACCCAGACCAAACCATAATGAAATTTTTACCATTTTCCTCATATATATAATCCTACTCAATAAAAAGCACTATTCCCGAATACATGGTTTTATATTCATACCATATTTTATTGTAAGTTAAACCATTATTTAGGAATGAATTAAAAGCCCCCATCTCTCACAGTAAACCCAATTGGTGTGGGGAATGATCTTTTCAAGAACAATTTTTGGATTTATTCTCATTTCAATGGGATATGCAGGGACACCTAGATCTCCAATCTGAGTCCCAACCATGAAACAATATCCTTTATTCCCTATATGTAAGAATCATACCTATGTAGGGAATGTTTCATGAACTACATGTGGTTTTTTCCTCATCCATATGAGATACATAGTGACACCCAAATACCCAATCTTGGGTCTAGTCACAATTTCATAAAAGAAACCCATATTTATTATACTTATGAACAAATCAAATTTGTATAGGGACTTCTTCCAAGACTTTTAAGTTGATTCTCGTTTTGGTAAGATACATAGTGATGCCGAGAAATTCTTTTTTAGTACCAACGATCATCCAAAAAATTAAATAAAATCCCACTTCCCCACATCAAAACATGATTGATATGGGGAACAATATCCAAAACTACATGTGACATTATTATTGCTTCAGTAAGACACAAAGTGATTCGTGGGTCCAATAACCTCACCTATCCATCATACTATTATTATACCATTATTCTTCACTTTTTATACCTTAGTGTTATAGAAGATACATTTTTAGAAACCCATGTTTCTCAAACTAACCATAGCTAATGTGAGATTAGGAATTGGGTAATGTGTTTCTTAGCATAAATACGGTATCTCAATTCTTATTTGGGGTTATAAATGGTCCTAGCCATAAGACCATAAAAGACACAACAGATTTCTTCATCGCATGATGATAAACTGTAAAATCTTATCAAAAAACTATGTTTGTTCTGATTCATATTTTTATGAAATATGTAGTCAATTCACGTCATTTCACCATCTTCCTCACCATAATATTTAAAAACTCATGGGATGTGGTTTGATTCTCATTTACATTAGATATGTAGTGACATCTAAACTTTAAATCTCAGGCCCAGCTGCGACTGGATATGAAGAATCATCTTCACTCTTATATATGAGTTACATATACATGAGGAGATTCAACATGATATTTTTTCGTACTATGCAGTATGTTCCCATAGGTTCCCATGCATAAAATTGGTCTCCATAATGGGTCTGTTAGCCAGAAGATGCCATTTTTTGACTATTCTACACATTCTATAGTTTTCCCTACATAATACATACTGAATAATATGTTTTTCATTCAATAAATACTCCATTCATAATAGAATCCATTGATGTCACCTTTAAATGTTGATGATGATATACAAGAACCAATATTTTAATGCAGTCATCCGTTTTTTATTTATACCATATCATTTATCTCAACCTAAATGTAACCAAGATCATTGATCACACTTTTCCCCCCTATATGTGTTCAAAGAATATTTAAATAACCTTAAATAGTGACTAGAAATATCTCATCTATATTCATGTACTTTTCTTCATAAACCAAACTCTATGATTTGGGAAATTGGAATATTCCAAATCTTTCTTCAGTTTTTTTCAATATAATGTCTAATACCTGGGAACTCTTTTTCCGAACTATACAGTATGTGACCCTAGGTGGCCTTGCATATGTCGTCCACATAATGGTAATGTCAGACGAAGGATGTCACTATTTGGATATGAAACACATGCCTTTGTTATCCCTAAATAATACAACCCCCATAATGGGTTTTTTTAAACAATGTTAATGTCATTTCTGAAAAATACTTCTTATAATTCCATTTTCAATTTCCATATTACTTTTATATTTTATAAATCCCTAAATCACATTTTATAATTCATACTTTCGATACCTGATTATGGTAATATATTTTCAAAAAATATTTACACTATAATAAGTTGACTAATTAAGGAGATTCCTCCTCATTATTCCTAGCATTAGTAGTTTGAGAATGTACATCTTAGGGAAGATAATTCTCCTATGATTTTCTAATCTTCACAACCATAGGATATGGAGAATCCCTAACACTGGATTCTCAATCGGTGCTTCTCTAATGATAATGAATGTATGATGAAGTGGAATGAACCATTCTTGAAAGCGCCTTTGAACACTCTCTACAGTCAAATCTTCATGAATTGGGAATTGATTTGAAATTTTAGATAAAAGAATAATTTTGTATGTAAAATGAATGAATTAGAACATACATATTTTAGTTCCTCATCAAAGTCCCCTAACTCCTAATAGAACCTTGTATATTAATTTTTGGATGATTATGTCTATGATTTCAGTGTACATGGATTTTTATGTTGTAACATGACCACCATTTAAATTATCCAACAAATGTTGTTCGATGCCCAAATTTGCTCTAATAAAATTTACTTCCATAAACTCCTCAATTGGTTCTATGTCATCAGGACTTGCTAATTCATTATCAACACCAGTATCTACCTTATATTTCCCATGATCATTGCTTATCCTTCTAGAGAATTATGAATATCAGCATTGATTGTAACATGATCCATCGACATGGTAAACATATCTAAAATATTATAGAGAAAATACTGTTAGAAACAAGACTTGATACATAGAAGAAATGAATATGATATTACTTTAACAATTTTACCCTCTCTGTAGAGACCCTAGGTGATGCAATTGCATCTCTTGACACTTCATCTATTAGGGTAACAGATATATCAGTGAGAATTTGTACATCCCCTAGTGTCTCCTTCTCTATCATAGAAAGACTGGTTTTTAATCCCTTAAGAGAAGAAAGGGATGTAGAGATTGTGAAAAGAATAACATTGTAACTGATGTGTATCATCAAAATCAAAATACAAGAATACAGTACCAAAAATAACATTTTTAACCACACTTCAAATGAATATCAATTCTCTCTTTCATTTCATTTCATAAGAAAGCGGAGAGACTAAAATACTCTTCTTGAATGTAGGGACTTGAGTTAAAATTGAGTATTTTATGTTTCCATCACCACCTTCATGGTTTTACCTCCCGAATAATGTCTCAGAGACATGATGGTTTTATCCAATGTGTTAATTGGGGTGCCCGTGGGTCTGTTTTTTGGTGAATCATATACCCTTAATAAGGTTCCTTCTCCAATTTCAAGCTGCAAAAAGAAATCCTGTACTAATTAATAATGATGGATGATGAAGAATAATTGAAAAAAAGAAATGGGACATTCATTATAAGTATTAATATAAATGTCCCATTCATATTTAGGGTTCCCAATTACCCATTCAAAAATACCTCCATCCATCAATTCATATACTCATTTTGAGGATGGGATTTGGTCATTGGTTGCATATATAATGGTCTCCATCTCCTCAATATGCTTTTGAACTTAATCCAATTATTGTATGGATTACAATCAGAAGGTTCTCTAGTATCACCAAAAATGGTATTCAATGGCCAGATTAGTGGAAGGCTCATGCATCCTAATGGTAAAGAGTTAGGACTTCCTAGTACTAAATTTCTAAAAGCTAAACATAATTCGACATTGTTATGGTTTTCTGTGGAGAAAACTCAACACCCTCTAATTGGAAGGCATCTTCTGACCCCCTTCTTCATTAGAAGAATTAGTAGATGAGATAGTAATATATTTTTTATGGTGGTGACTAGATTTCCTCGGTATCATAGGTAATTCTTCATCGGCCTTTTTTTTCATGGTTTAATTTTTTTGAGGAGTATTTGATGGTTCTAAAGCTTCTAAATCCTTTACATAATCTTTTTATTTAGAACATTTACCATAACTACTAAGAAAAACCTGTTTCATGGAATCTACCTGACATATTCCTTTTGTTAAATCCCTCACAAGGTATAAAGAAGCCCGTGATTTGAAATATTTAGCCTCTAATCCAATAGAAATGTTGGATGGAGGTAGTGTAATTGACATTTTGGATGTATATAAAGCCATCAAAATCCATAATTTTCATGATACCAATGGATTCTTTTCATGCCTAACATATGTAGGAAGAAAAGTTATTTATTTTTGAATAAATTTAAACTGGAGAGGAAACCTTTAATTGAGATAAGACTCATTGATGATTTTAACATCAATTCTAGTTGATAACACACTATCTATGAATTCCATCCTATAAGCCCTCATCTCATAAATTTCTTCCTTACCAACATCAACAAATGTTTCAGTTCGTTGTTGACCAAAAAGAAAGAAGATGAATTCTCCTGATGCATTCACTACCCTCATCAATTTGTCAAGTTATAGGTTCAAAGGGTGAATCTTGGATACATTCTGAAAAAATGGAAGAAATCAACCATTGGGAACTCTATCTTAATTAAACCTCAAATATGAACTAATGTGTGCTGCAATCAAACCCCATAATACATCAAATGTTCATGAAAATATAAATGGATTCCTTCTATTGTATAAAAAATAGGATGTGATAGATTATTACTAATAGTGGGGTATCCAACCTAATATATTTCAGATAAAATAAATTGGATGAAATAAAAAATATCCCTAGTCTAACACCTCCACCGGACTCAAAGACTCTAAGAAAATAAATGATTAGCCACATGGCATTATAGCCGGTTAAGTGTACCTTCACATCAATTTAAGATTTCAGCTTATAACCCCAATACTTAAAGTCACCTTTATCCAATGTGTGTCAATACTTTCTAAATGCATCCCGATTATCTGTAGTTGGGAAAATGGTAGGACACCTGCATGTGGGACCCTTCTCTTTCGTTTGTTCTAAAAATGTTTCCCTCCACACTCTTGCATTAATATCAGTCCTTGAGAAAATATCTTTGTTTTATTTAATCTATTTCATTATTATTTTTAACAATTCATGAACCAAAGGTGGCATCCTATTAGCATCACCCCATGTTGTTACTGGTTTAATGAATTCATCATACATCTCACTGGGAATGGGAGAAGAAAATATTTGGTAGATATCCCATAGACTAATTCCAACCCCACTGTACGTCATGTAGATATAATATTTTTGTGGACCGCATTATCATTGTAATTTAATAATGAAGTCATTTTTGTAAAAATTTGTTTGTCTTATCCTAATAGCTTCATAAATATGAACATCCCTTTGTTATTTTCTATACTATGCACAATTCTCTCATACCCAAAATGCCCATCTCATTTCAGGTTTGACTCATCCAGGAAAAAGCTCTCATTCTTCCTTCCATCCATTTGACTAATCTATTTTTAAAGAATGAAATGTTGAATTATAGCAGTGCAACCTTGGATATACAACATGATCTCTCATATCAAGAGTACAACAACTCTGATGTAGGATTCATCAAATAGGGAATTCTCCCTAATTAACAGGCATACCCTTCATAGTAATATTCATGAAATGATAGTTAAAGGGTTGGATAAACCAAGACATTGAAAAAATATCTCTTATAAGATGGAATGTTGGAATATTTCAAAATAACATGCCCATAGAGTGGTAGATAGGGGTTTCATGGATGTTCATGTTGGTAAGGAATCAATCCATTCATCAACCCAGGGAGGGTACACTCAACAACATCATAATAGGATGGTCTAATGGATTTCATCATTTTTTATCGAATTATTCTTCCTTAGTTGTGCTCATAAAGTGATCCATTTACTGAAACTATAATTACCAAATCTTCCTTATTAAATTTGAATATTGAATTAATTAAGTTCAAATTTTAATTTTTATGAATTTAAAAATTTGGAAAAGGAAAATTTCAGGGCATCTCCTTCTACAAGGCCACCAGTGTAGGTCCTTAGACATGGTACCCAACATAGTTCCTTACAAAAAGACATTCCACATAACTCCTTTGATTAAGTAACTATAAATTGATCTATCACATAAATGGTTATACCGTGAAATTTTTTAAATTTACATATCTGAGAGTACAATGTGGTCGAGATGAGAGACATACCTACGTAACAAGAGATGAAATATGAGAATGTGGGAGGTGAAAATGATGATGCAATGGGGGTATATATAGGAGAATGCTGATCTACATAACATAGATATAGGGTAGACCAGTGTGGTCTAGAATTACATATCTATAATATTTTCCCCATAATCATGCCTTAGGAATCAACCCACATTTCAATTATATATAATCCTGAGTGGGGATTTTTTAGACACTCCTTGTGAAGGAAAAGGATTATGAAGATGTTCTTTGGATACATGAAAATATCAATTAAAATTTAAATAGATTAAAGAAATATAGTTCAAGGTATCTACACAGAACACCAACTCCTACCAGAAGGCTAGTGTAAGCTCTTCCCTTATAGCCTAGTGCACAACCCCTATACAGAAGAACTATGTTATAGTGATTCAAGAAATACCTATAAGGCAGTATAATTTTATCATCCCTATGTGGAGGAGATACACTGTGAGGCTTTTCCCAAGACCTCCGTAGACAATCACCGTCTCAACATCCCCTTCCTTTCCTATAAATAGGACCCTTGGTCTCCCTATTTGGGGAATGAAAATGTTGGGAGAACTCTTGCAGCTCCAATTGTGTAGCTCTTCCACCCAGGTCCCCCAAATTTTCTCAGGTAGATCTCTAAAACATAATAGAAGTGATAATTATATGGGATAATAAAGATTAATGTTATTTTAGTGTTTTTAATAAAAAATATCTAATTGAGGACCCTTATGATATCATGAAGAAGCTAACTATGTGAGGCATATTCGTAAAGGACCTACTCAAGACTCTTCCAAAGACACTAAAGATGACACAAAGTGATTTGATTTAAATCTCACCCAATTGTAGTCTTCCCAATAGTCATTTGTTAAGATTTCATAGGCTTCGTTCTCCTTTGTTGATCATTTTATAGTCATTCTTAATACATGTGGGGAACAACTATGTGGAATACCTATGCAGTAGACCCATGCTACATAGCTATACCTTGGACCTACACCTATGACCTCATAAACCCAATTAAAATCCATTCAGGGTAGAGTATCTCTTTATTTGCATCTCTTATTAGAAAGGGAAGTGGTTGAAGCCTTCACCAAATCCTCATGACTTATCAAACCTTTGGGAAAGACACATCAGCATGTCTTCCATTTGGGTTTTTATTTCCACAGTCATTAGTTTCTCACATTGGTATTATATGGTATTCAGGATCCTTGGGGTGTCTTTAAGTCTGTATATATATAGTCACATGGAAACTAAACCTAGATACAATGTTCATAACGTCCCAGTCATTGAATCTTTTAATAGGAATCTGCCCTCCCATTCTTTTTTCTAAGACCTAGAGCCTCCTGTTCCCGACAAGGAGAGTGAGATATCAAATGTGCTTTTCTATTAAATAAAAGAAAAGTCTCCCTCCTCTCCTAGGACACATCTGAGGGAATCCCTTCTATAGTATTCCACTAATATTTTGGACCTCACCCAATGAACATAACTTTAATTTCACATTGAATGGTTTATTGATCAGTTCCCTCACCCATCATCGCCTAAGCTTCTTTCACCGCAGGCCCGACCTATTCCAACCAAGGAGGAGAAAGTGTGTGGATTGTTGAATTTTTAATATTATATTTCTTCTCATACCATCCATGACTCACGTGATATTAGAGATTAGTAAATATCAATTCATCTACACAATCCACTTAAATACTTTAACTATGAGAAATATGATTCTCAACATAATTGTGATATATATGAAGCCTTCACACATGGCCTGAGCTCAATAGAAACCTCTTCTATAATCCAATCCAAATTCTCTTAATCTAGTCATCCCATTTTTGAGTAAGCCTTAAATTAAGACCCCCTAAATCTTAATGAGTTAAAATATCTCTCATGGGACCTATTATAAGGGAATCCTCTTTAGGATTAATCACTAACGTATTTCCTCAAAGGGAAATATTCCCCAGAGAGACTAAAAAATCTACATGGTCTTTAATTCCAATATGAGTGGGATATGTTGGAAGCCTCCCTGAGGATCAAATGCAGTACTTTAAATTAACAATGTTCTTCATGGTCCATATTCCCAACAGGGTGTAATCAAACATGGAAACTCATATCCTTTACAGGTTCCTTGGTTTTCTTAGTCATAATTCCCACATTATTCTTTGACTAGGAACCTTAATCCTAGATTTCCTAACAACATGAAATTTTAATGCATGGTTAATTCCCTATCACAAGACCATAAAAGTTATGATGCGTCACATTATGTCTCACCGAACTATGAGTGTTCTAATTCATTTCATAAGGATAAGTTGGTATCCCATTCAAGGGTATGATCCAACCATTTATGTTTCCTTTTTTGTTTCTAACAAACTACATGGGTGTTGATTCCCATCCATGTGGGATACGTAGGAAACCTCCCTGAGGATCAAACTCTCCACTCCAAAATAAACCATGTTTTTCTGGGGAAATGTTCCCAGTAGGGTCGAATCTAACTTGGAATCCTATATACTTTCCATATTCCTTGGGCTGCTTATACATAAGTCACACACCAAACATTGACAAAGAACCTACCAGATAGATGTCCTTACCACATGAAATTAATATGTAATGTTATGTCCTTATCACAATACCTTAAAAGTTATGATGATTCCCATTATGTATCACTGAACTATAAGGCTTCTGATTCCTTTAATGAGGATACATAATTAGCCCATTTATGGGTACAGTCCCAACAATAAAAAGACTTTTGTCTAGCTAGATTACCATGAATTTTAGATTTCCACACTGAGTGGATTAAAAACTAGCATCATTGTAACAATGGATAAATAATCTCTAAGTAGTGTATGAGAGGATACCATTGATGGAGAACCTCGAATAAATATATATATCTCCATCATTGAAAAACCTATAATACAAATGGATGATTCTGATTTGCATACATGCTAAATAAATGATTTCAATATCAATGGGGAGCCTACATTATACATGAAAAAATAATAAGGATTAATGAACATATTTTAGATATATCAGTGAGTCCTGGATTAGGAAAAAAGTCCCCCTATAAGGGTGTGATTAGCTCAACCTCACATCCTCTCGACCAATGTGATTTCTTAACTAGCATAGGTCAAATAAACCTAACAAATGAATTCCTTTTCAAAGAAGGTCCTTTGGGACACATATCCATTGGATATTTCAAATTTGATAAATAAATCTGATGGAAACTATCTAGAAGTAGTGATTCCTAGCCCAAACACAAGTTTCCGGAGAAACAATCAGTAATTAAAAAATGGTAAAATATTACAAGACTGTGGACAACTGATATATGTTGAGTTTGGTTTATTTAAGTCCTTTGGTATTTTTTCCTTGATATTTTTAATAAAGTTTCAAATATGGAAAATTTTGTGCTAGTCCATCCCACCCCATTAAAATAGGTTGCTAGTACTAACCCATGGTAAGAATATGGTTAAGCACCCTTACCATCAAGGGTAAATTCTATCTTCACAACTTGTATTAGAGAGACTGTAGTGGATATGGGTTATGTTGATAGAAATAATAGAATATGTTTCGTTGAATAATATTATAATATACATATAAATAATTTAGTGAGACATATTGATGTACCTCACACAATTTTTTCAAATCATCTCTGTGAAATTTGAGAGGTGTCTTCATCACCAACTGTCTAATGGTGTACATTTTTGTGCATCTTGAATCCTTTAAGATTATAAATAATTCTGATGAAAAGAAAATACAATAAAGTATATAATAAGGTATTACTCAATTTATTTACCTGAAATTATATATTAACATCTTCCCTTGATATATTTATGATATTATAATTGTTATCATTCATGTATTTAAAATAAACCTAGTGATTCTCTCTACATGAACATTTATTGATGTCTAACATACTAGGTTGAAGTTTATTAGTGGATATTTCTTAGAGAAGATTTCGTTAATGAGAAAATAGACTATTTCTAGGCCATCTAATAAAAAAATAGAATTTTATTAAAGAATATATAAGAGATATGAACATATTAGAAATCTATATTTATCATTTAATATTTTTGACCACGTATACATAAATATATCTCCTTGGAGGTATTAACAGTTTTAGGAAGATACATGGGAGATATAGGAACCAATGAGTAAAATGTACACAAAAATATATATATAATTAGAAACTATAATTAAAATTTAATATAGTGTACTCTATGAGGGTTAATATTGTTAAAATTGAGAGTCTATATGAATTTTCCCCCAAACTATTATAGATTCCAAGATTAATTAATTTTTCCTTCAATAAACTATAATATTAAGATATATTATAAAGAAATAATATACAACCAATTATTAAATAAATTTTATATTACGGATTTGTAATGTATGATTAGAAATTGTGAATGTCTATTCACACCAACAGATAAAAAATTTGTCGGAAATACAAAACAATACACATTGAGAGTATAGAAAACCATTAGTTTATAGTATCTTAAAATAATTATACATACAAGAACCATAAATTTTTTAAAAAAATATGATAAAATATATTTGGGCCATATTATTTGTTTCTCAATCTCATAGTTAGGCCTCAATTTAGTGGGATGCTGGTTAATTTTTGGGAGCTAAATATGCATCCAAAAATGAAAATATATGGTTCATGTATGATTGGAAATATTTTTGGTGGTGATATTGGCTATAACCACTGAGGATTTATGGTGGATAGGTTTTTGAATCACATCATAATGTGATATTTTTTTTATAGAGGCAAATTGTTTTCAGAAACATATCTCTCTCAATTTGGGTTACATGTGACACCCGAAACCCACACTCCCATATCTGGTTCCATAAACAAAACCTTACATACTCACTTTTATACCATCTATTGTAGACTAAATATAACCATCCTTAATTTAAAAAATAGTAACCAATATATAGACTCTTAAATTCGAAGGAAATATTTTGGTTTACACCATTATATAATTCAAAAAAAAAACAAAATAAAAAACCCCAAGATCTCAGTATCAAACAGACACTGTTTTCCTCAATATATAAAACTATGTTGGTCTTAATAAGTCTCCAATATCTCTGAAAAATTATTCAACATAAATTATCCTACCAGGAATATTAGGTGTAGTAATTTTCTTTATCCTCTAGGAAAATAGTAAAATAAGAAGTTGTAGACTGAAACACTTAATAAGGGGATCATATAACTAAGGGACTCGTGACATTAACATAGAATATATATTATGATAGGATTATGTAAAAAACATGAATACATAACAAATATGAAACTAGGAACATGTTATATACATAAAAATATATATAAATATTGAAAATAGTGATAAATATATCATAAAAATAGAATTCAAAATAACAGACATCAAAAACCCACTATCAAAGAATTTTTCTAATACAAACTATTTTTATTCATGTTAAAAGTAAAGAAATATGATTATAATTAGGAAAAAATAACCAAATACCCAAACATATATTGTCTCATGAGTCCTATCAATTCATCAAGATGATGTATAATTTTTGGCACCATCCATCACTTGTTTAAGTCCAATGCATTCACCATAATAGTCATCATGAACTTTAATATTATTATCTATGGAATCACATGTAGAATAAAATCATGGATATCCTTATCACAATTATTTTAGAATATAAATACATAATAAAACATTTTTAGAAGGTCAATAATCATCAACGATATCAATAAATTTCCATATGTCAATAAAGGGGATACCATAATAATATCCCCTACCAAGAATAAAGAATGATACTTAATCAATACTTAGTTAACATTATAATAGTAATAAATATTGGAATAATAATATACATACTTTCAATAATTTTCCCCATGTCAGTAAAAGGGATAACATGATCACAACTCATTTGGAGAAAGAATATGGATGGCCAATAATACATAGTCAATTATGATAAAATCATCAAAATTACAATAAAATATATGTAATGAATTTTTCCCCATTTAAAAAGATTAAAATTATTTATCGTCGAATATAATCCAATATAAATTATTTAAAATTTGAGTCTTACGAAATATAGAGAAATGGGTATGCAACTAAGTAAATATTAGAATGACATGATGATAATCCATCTACAGAAAGAAAGTAGATGGTTTAAAAAGAAAATATCACAATAAGTAAGAAATATTTATCAAAAAAATTAATATTATTGAAATTTATAATCCTATACACCAATTAGATAATATTACATAATATAACTAAAGGGTAGAATGTACCCATCTTACGTAAAATATGTTCTATAGAATGATCATCACTCAATAAATTAGTAATATTCTTACTACTTGGGAAAAATGAATTAATAGCCACACAAATTAAGAAACATTATTTGGTTAGTAAATCTCATGAAATAAATTGAATATGATAAAAATATATTTAAAATTAATGATTAAACAATTTAATGAATACATTGTGATAAAAATGTATTATGTCTCCGTGAAAGAGAACTCAGACAATGGAAAACCTTAAAACTTCAGAAACATTCTAACCAAAACCCCCTTCAATAGATGGATTAAAATTGAAATTAAAATAAATTTATTAAAATATAATTCATGTCATGATATCTAAAATAGGTAGTATGTACACCACATAAATGAAATAAGGTCCTTAATACCAATCTTATCTTACAAGTAGAATCTGAGAAATAATACCTTATCGATTTTATATAATTTCAGGAATGTAAATTAACCTCATGTATCACAATCATAAATATAATAGTCACTTAATTTAATACATTAATCATATCCATTTTCATTCATAAATTTCAAAAATTAATTCTTCTGATTTTCCACATCGGGCGTTTCTAGTTATATCGTTTTTACTAGTTCCATAATAGTGGTTTCTATATTCATTATTCTTAATATTTTAATCTTTAATAGGTTATTAAGTTTAACAGTATGTATTTTTTAAAATTATTTAATATTTTCAAAATCCATACATGATTTTTCATGCTTTTATGATTGAAAAATAAATTGGTAAAAAACTTGTTTAAGTGAATCTTAATATTCGAAATGTGTTTTCCAAATTATTAATTAAATTATTAATATATCATCTTCATAATCAAAAAAATAATTATTCACGCATTTATATTCAATTATACAAATAATTATGTTCCCATATTCATTGATGATAAAATTAATTTTATTGTTCAAGTAGGTGGTTAAACTGACCCAAACATGAACATATCATGATTTGATGAATTTTAATGAGGCATTTGTGTAAAAATATCTCTATCAAAAATCAAAATGATCTTATTTAGTGATAATTAGTGTAAGTAATTATAAGACTAATTAATTTATATAAAAATATTACACAGTTTTAATTAATTTTTATCCTCTCAGTAGGATTATTTTAAAAGATTAATTAATGATTATTTTTTATCATATCATTTTTAGGATCTCCAAATTTACATTATAAAAACTTAATTATATAATACAAATAATATTTATAAAATAATTCTATCCATTAATCCATCCTTGAATGGTTGTTAAGGTAAACAAAGCACATTGTTTCGTCCAAGTGGTAGTCGGCGCAATGCACAAATATTAGTTTTTTTCTTAAATGTTGGTGTATATAAATAAGAAATTACAATAACATTAGTATAGTAATAGTTATTGAATATAAATTTGACTAATAAAATTTTATTATTGTGCTAATAATAAATTTAAAAGAATATAATTTTGAAGAAAACCGTGTATGTGATAATATTCACATTAGGGACTTGAATTTCTATTGGAAGTGTCCTTAGAAATGAAGACATTGTTCTAAAAAATGGTGACTAGAATATTTTCAAATTGGGATCAGATTTTGAGAGTAGAAATGATTCATAGTTTAAAGTATTGATTCAAAATTTATGTCAGTCCTGAAGTGGTAAAGATGAAATCATATTACGAGTGATGGGAATGGTAGTTTCAGCAGTAACCATTACATTTTCTATAATGTAAGGTTACTATTAAAGTGTAAAAAGAGAAACAAATTGATAAAACATGAGATTAAAAAGATTTTGAGTTGAAAATAACCTCATCCAATCCCTTTTGAGAAATGATTGACACTTTCAAGGCTTTATAATTTATTTTTTAAACATATTTAATTTCACCTTGGTAATTAATTTGTAACCTTAGTAATTATTTTAAATGAAAAATATTAATGATTATAAATTTAATAAATTAGTTATGCATAATTTATAATTTGGAAATAATTTTACTAATATAAATTTATAATGTTTTGAAAATGTAATTTGAAAATAAATACACGTAATACGGTAAAAATAGTTTTTAGGAAAAAACATATTTATGCATTAAATTTATATATATGAAAAAATTATCACAGATACTGAATTTAATGACATACATTGTCTTTTTCATTAAAAATAATGGATATGTGGCTTTGAAGTATAAAAATAAATCTCCCTTGAAATTATTTGATTCAATAAAAAGACTAAAGGTAATTGTTATTATTAAAATAATATTTTAATTAGTTATAAAATTGTTGTATATTGGATGTATAAGTTCAAATAATATTTTAAAATGAATTATATTATTACATAAATTAATATTTTATTACCTAACTTGTTTTTTTAAATTATATGACATTCTTATATAATGATAAACTTATAAAAATTATATGTTTTTTAAAAACATTATTTTTAACTAAAAGGTGACCCATTTAGAAAATGATCAATAAATAATACTAAGTTAATTTTTAAACAATGAGTTCATAAATTAATTTCTATTTTATTAATTTCAATTTATATAGTTAATAAATTCATTTTTATAGTAAAATAATAAAATATAATGGAAAACAATTATGGGAAATGAAGTTTTTAATTATTAATTTTTATGATTCTTATTTTATATAATTTTTCAACTAAATTAGTGTTAGAAAACTATAAATATAAAACAATGTTTATAATTAATAAACTAGTTTTGGAGAAAAAAATTTGTGATGAATAAAACATATTATCTTTGAAAAAAACATTTCTAAACAAAAAAATGATCTTATTAGTCATTTTGTTATAGAAATTTGAAATTTATTCTTATTAAGAGTAGTAATTATTTTTTATATAAAAATTTAATAATTTACTTACTCATATTAATTCCCATTATCTCAATGGCGAGGATTTTAAAATTTATAGTTCAATATTTATGTTCTATCTAAATATATCACAATTTATTTTAAGTTAAATGTTTCATTTAGAAAAACTGATCAAACACAATTACATATTTAAATGTAATCAAATATTATAATTTTTGGGGGTTACATTGTGTCTTGTCTATTAACCTCATATATCAATCATGTCTTATATGTGGTGTTCATGTCATATGTTATCATTATGTTACCATGGATTTGTGATTAGCCTTATAATGGGAGGTATTTATAAAACTTATTTAAGAAATTAAAATTATCAGGAATTTCATATGTATCGTGATTAGTTTTTATTATTTCCTTCATACATTTTCATGTATATTGTCACTCTAATTGTGCTTCTTTTTGACCCATTGATTTTTCTATAAAATCCGTAACAACGTGTGTATATTATGTAATGTGAAATTATTAATTGAGTCAAGGAAATTAATATATTATGTTAAATTATTTCACCATTATTTCATGTGTATTATTGTTTTGGAATAAAAAAAATATTATTTCAATAATATTTTATTTTTCATAATTTTTATGTTTGTCTAATGAATATAGAAATATTATTGAATTCTGATCTAGTAGTGTGTGTTTGGGGAGTCACATACCTCATGTACTGACTAGAGTCTCAAGGATAAATATATCTTAATGAAATATACCAATTTACCCATATTTGATTAACATAGTGTAATCCCCCCATGTTTTTTTTCATTTCCCATACCATGTAAATGATATTAGAAGTGTATGTATATTGAGTTTTTATATTAAAAATCCTCATAAAATATATCTAGTATCTATGGATCATCAATATGAAATTTATTTCAGTAGTTAAGGATGGGATATAGTAGAGGGATAAGAAAAAGTAAGGGGAGGAGGTCCCCCTGGTTCACCATTATCTAAAAAGTATGAGAACATACCTTTCTAAAAAGTGTACACAAGAATGATTTCCCATATTCTAAACAACAAAAAATTAGTCAAGGACACTAGAACTCTAACAGTATTATACCAAAACCATTCTTTCTTATCATGGTATTTCATAGGGTAGTTGGTTCGAGATAGAACCTCTATTTAGCAACTGAAATCTTGGGCAGACTCTCATTGAAACACTAATGGGGTTCTATTAAATCCAAAAAACCATTCTCTAAGAACTTATTCTATTAAAAAGGTAGATCAATATTTTTACCTTCCTTATTTTTTGAACATAAAAATTACTTATTATAGATTTCAAAAAACTATTTTAATTTTTTTTTAAAAGGATATTTGCAAATGGGGTTGAATTTCAGAAATTTTATGCTTTGAAAACTAACCATCATTATGAATTCTTTTAATGAAATCGAGTGAAATCATGTAAAAAATTTATTTATGTATCCGTTACTAATTATAATTCAAATGTAATTATCATAAAAATCATAATAATGTGAATACTAAATGTAATTTGTTTACATTATAAAATGGCCATATTTCAAAATGTTTTTTAACCTACAACCCGTAGATGAAATTTAGACCCAACATTGTACACATAATTTGATAAATATATATATTTCATGAAGAAATAGAATTATATGTTGGTAAGATAAGTTTATTTTCCATTAATTATTTTCATTATTTCTTATTATTTTTTTGGGTTATGTCCATGAAATATATCTTTATTGTTCATTCTGTGTGTTCTAAAATAGCATAGTATGATTACAATTGGGTTTTATAAAAACTAATAAAAACTAGAATAAAGGTAATGAAGAATCAATAAAATCTTAGGTTTCCACCCAAAAAGTTCAATTTTTATAGAATTATTAACATATCATCAACAACTATATATATTATATAAGTTGATGTTTATTTCTACACATAAATCAATATGCACAGTTTGTTCTTGGACTCCTTGAAATAAATTTTTATTTTCACCCGAATATAAAATAATGATCCATATTATATAATTCCAATAAGTTTATTACACCAAGGTAAGTTTCAATATTCCTTATTCATTTAAATCTAATATACCTATTATTACAGAGTTTTTCTTGTCAAAATATGGTCTTTGGGAGAGGTATAAAAAATAATAGGTTCCCCCAAATGTGATACCTTTTATTCATTATTGAAAATCCCTAAATAGTAATAATTCAATTGAAATAAAATAAATACTGATTGGTCCATTCAAATGAAAATCCATGAAAAAATATCATTTCATCAAATCATGAAAAATAATTGAAAAAAATAATCCTATAGAAATCTATATTTATTTTAAAATATTTTTTTTTATTTTTTGAAATCAAAATATAAACACAAATACATAACAATAGTTTCATTGATTCATTGGGTATTCAATATCCTAGAAAAAAACTACAAAAAAAGTTATTATATTATTAAGGTGACATAATATGAAAATGATTTCAAATAGTAATATTTCTACCACCTCAATGAAATAAATACTAACATTATAATCAACATGTAAACCACAAAATGTAATACTATTTTATTATTAATTTTTTATTTTTTTTGTTTCATAAGATTTTTTTACACTCATTAATATATGAGAGGAATGCTATTTTTTCATCGAATAAGCACAAATATATTTTAATTTGTTAATAATTATTGTCATCTTTGTGGATACACCATTCTTAAATTATATATGGATATAGTTCAACCTCATCTAAAAATACTAATCAACACTTTCATACTTATTGAAAATTAAATAATGTTGACCCTTCTCTCATTACCCAACGACCCTCTCTAATCCACTTATTAAATTTTTTCCTTTTTCCCTTTAAATTCATCACACCTCATCATATATTAATTTTTTAATTTATAAAGTATTATCTTTATTTTTACTTAAACTTTTAATATATTTTCTATGAATTTTTACCCTTTTAATTTTATATCATTTTAATATTTGTTTGAAATAATTAATTTTCATTCAATAAAATTCATTGAATTGATAATAAAATTTCATATATATTTTTTAAATAATAATTATAAAATATATTTTGATCTGAGATATTAAATATATTAGTACATTTAAATTATATTTAAAAATAAGAAAAAAATAAAATTTTTTACATATTATTTTTATATTTCACATAAAATAGTGTATATCCCACTAAATATATTATATTAATTTTTTATAGAAAAATGAAAAATCCATATTTCACATATGATAATATATTTTTTTAAAAAATAAAATCTATTTCAAATAAAATATGATATTATTTGGATATACAATAATTTATATTTTAAAATAAACATAAAATGATACGTTTAAAAAAATTAAAATTTATCATATTATTTTTTATGAAAAAAATTATCAAAAAATTCTATATCTTCATAAAAAATATTTTTATTACATGAGATGTATATCATGTATAATGATACATCATTTATAATATTATTCTTATCTAATTTAAAATATGTGAAAATTTTCAGGTATAATAATTTTTATTTTAAAAACTAGAAAGTATCTACCAGGAAAAATTAAATAAACGTTACATAAAATAATAAAAATTTACATAAAAATGAAATTTATCCCATATAATAATTGAATGTTATGTAAATAAAATTATTCATCTTAAAAAGTTATAATTTATCTCATGTATGAATAAGTCAAATTTCACCATCAATGATACATATTTTAAAAAATTATGTTTTCCCCATATATGAAATCCGATAAATTGTAGTTATCATTCTCTGTTTTTTAAAAAAATTAACCTAACAAAATGTATGAATTGAGAAAAAATTCATGAATATTAATATATTTTATAAAAAATTTAATTTATCTCATATACATGTGGAAAAAATTATGTGTACCGTAATATATCACTTTAAAAATGTAATTTTTCATATATATAAGAAAATATATATATCAAATAAAAAATACATTTTTAAAAATGGAAATTTATTTTATGTATTAAATGAGATAAATTTCATATTTATTTATACATATTTTTCCAAAAAAATTACACGGTTACAAAAAATATTTATCCAATCAACTTGTTGACATTAATTATTATAGGACAACAGAATACCCTGAGAGGGGAGGGGTGAATCTGGGTGTCGATTTTTTTTATTAAAAGAAATGATTATTATTCCTACATTTTGAGGAACTTGTTAAACCCATATAATAAAAACATTTATAGAATAAACAATCATAATAATAGTGTAATCACATGAATTTTACAAAGTTTAAAACCAAGGGATTGTCCAAGGAGCATACCCCAAAACTGTGTTGGTCATACTAAAATAAACTAATATTCACTAGTTGTTAAACACAGAAGTTTAAAATAAGTCACTCTATGGTAGTAACACTTCCTTTAAAATATTTTAGTTATAAAAAACTACCTACTTTAGAAGACTTCCATCGAGTTCCCCTAGGTCACTATATTAGGTGAATTCTCACTTAGTTTATCTGTATCAAATTCTCTTAGTAGATAAGAATTTGATCATTATTTCCTTGAATAGAAATACAATATTATTTCAATATATTCATGTGTTGATTCTCTTTCAGGAACTAATCTAACTTACAAAACATTCGAATGTCTTCTAGTACGTGAACACAACAATTGTGAGTAACACCTGTACTGTGCGTATCTTTTAGGATTTTCATGATTTCATTATATTTTGCACAATCAAACCATAGTTTTACATGGTCTGGATAGACATAAGGAACATTATATAAATAATATTTAATTCACATAGGTCTTCTAAAAAAATTCTTTCATAGGGAAGAGAAACTAAATCATCATTCAAAAAAGTTATTATCCTTGATTGGGGGTAGCCATATCTTTATAGGCTTAGAAAACCGTCCAAAAAAATTCCATGTGTGCCTTCCACTTTAATGTAAGCCTGAAATTGATTTTTTATTGGGCGCAAAAGATTATTTTACACATCTCATGCCTTTGAAATTTTTGAAACTGGAAAACATGAAATTTTTCTTGGGTGTATGGAAATTTTGGCATTATATTTGGCACATAACATTATTTTGTGAAAAAATCATTTTTATGAATATTTACTTTTCCAAATTTTGATGAGACTTTACAAAACATAACTACCATGCTATATTCATATCCATATTTAAACCAAAACAAAATTTCCATTAAAAATCATTCTCCATATTGTAAATTTCAAACTAGAATTTTGATGAACACTTGAAAAAAACTCATTCAATTCCATTATCATCTTGTAATGTAAGATCACTTTCTTAAAAAACTAACTAATCATCATAGCCTGAATTGAAAAAAATCAAAAACAAATCACCATTTCCAACAATAAAAATCCTTGGTTAAAACATTTAATTACTATTTATGTGAAAACCCCATTTAAATGATTTTTTCATGTTGGTTATATATAAACCAATATGTTCATGAATTTATGTTTACATTTGATATTATATTACTATAATTATATACCATATAATATTTTATTAATCATTATATTAAATAATTTCTTTGTTATTTGATCTCATGAATGAAGACTTTTTTCTCTCATGAGGAAGTGATAAACCTTGTTTCATTGATCCAGTGGAATCCAATCTCATAATTATATCTCCATAAATCATTTGGTTTCATCGTCCACATTGATACACATTTTATTTTCTCATCACTCATGTAAACCTCAAACATAGATACTCTCTTTCGGCAATTCAATTGTGCAGACACCCTAATTCTAATTTTTATTCTGTGGACTCTAATATTTCATTACCATCTTCTTAAAACCTCATTTTTCATTATTCACAATTTTAGGTTCAAATATAGATCTTATCATCTCAAATATCAGATTACCATATTCATATACCTTATTTATCTATTTAATTAATTGAAAAATTGTGTGGAATGTATTATATCATAATGTTATACGTTATATAATAGATTTCTATATTATATATTAATTTTTTGTTGTGTCTACAATATAGAATGTCATTTTCAATGAATTGTTTCATATATGCCTATACTGAATCACATATTATATTTCTACATTGGATGTATAATTGTTTCTAATTTGTATGATGTTTTTGAATAATTCATTATTTATGGAGACACTTCCATGTATATGGATATATTTCAAATAATGTTTTTCATTTATTAGTGACTTCATTGTGTTAACATGTAATATAAACAAAAATTGAAATTTTCATGTAGTTCAATATATAATATCATATATACATACATACATATATATATATATATATATATATTGTAAATAGATATAAACACTTTTCTAATGATGTAAGGACATTAAAAATTAGAAATTAATATATTAAATATACTACCTATAAGATATGTGTTTCTATCAATATAATGTTGAAGTTATTAGTGATTACACAATGGGTGATGTCCTTCTAATCCCCATTGATAAATTATAAAAGATAAAATTTTAAATTTACTAGATTATCCTACTATATAGGTATAGTTTTATATGTTATATTTTAATGAAAAAACATATTCATCACATTGTATCCCCATTGAAATTTATTTTCGCCACATAAATTTGGATTTTTATTATATCAAATGAATTATATTTAAATAATTTAATGGTGGGTCGTTAGTTTTTTATAATTAGATAAATAATGTATTATTAGAATACACGTTACACTATATTCTTTTCACCATTTTCATAATAAACTTTTCATAAATAAAAGTTAATATTAATTGTGTATATATATATGTACTACATTACAAATAAAAAAATTTGTAGTTTTAACTATACCATACGATAATATTATAGTATGAATTAATGTTTTTTCTAATAATTTTTAGTTTATTTATGAAAATAAATTTTATCAGAAAATAAAATGATAATGATTCAAAAAAAATAAAAAAATAAGCACTTGACTTAGATTCTGGTCAATAATATTCAATTTTATGTTTCGTCTTATTTTATTTAGAAGAAAATTAAAATTGAGAGAATTATATACCTATATTTTTTTTATAAATTACTTCCATGAATTTATTTTTATGATTTACCAAAAATATAAAAACTTATATTCTATTATTTTCTATAATTTATTTTTATATAATCAAATAATCATATATTTTTTATAATGAAATTAAAAAATTGTGTTACTATAAAATTATGACAACATTGATATAAATTTACATTATCATCTATTTGATTATTATATAATCCATCCAATTAATATTCAATTTCTTCTCCAATGTTTTTACCTTTCAAACATTATATTCATTTTTATTGAAAACATATAATCATATTAATAGTTAATTATATCAGAAGTGTGTCTTCTTGATTACCATTGAATAAATCTAAAATTTCCACTCTTAATTAGTTTTATCAACACTATATTCTTTTTCAATGATATATATTTTGGATATTTTTTACATATAATATTGAGTTAATGTTGGATTACGGCCATTCAAATAAGTGAAGAATATAAAGAAGAGTTGTTTTTTGAATTTTTATGACAAAATTTTCCAAACAATGAAATATTTTTCTTTCCATGTTTGAAATGTTTAAATTGGAATATGATGAAAATCATAGAGATCAAAAATCATTAATTTTTTCATGGTTTTCATCAAAGTTATATCCCTTGGATTTGGTATAGTAAAACTGGGTATAATTTCAGATCAATTGATGATGATGAATAGTAAAATAATAACTCTGGTCAAATTAAAGAAATAATTCTTGATATTGAAATAGTGGAAATTGAGAAAAAAAGAAAATGTTGTGTTTATAAACTAGTAATGAAAAAAAATTGCATCTAGGTTACATGGAATTTACGATTTTATCGGTGGTGTTAAGATTAATTAATAAGAAGGAAAACCAGGATGAAGTGTCAAGAGTTATATAATGTTTATATAAATGGTGAAATATGTTCATCCTAAAGCCAGTGAACTTTTATATTCATATTAGGAAGTGAAGATAATACTATGCCTAATGGGATCAGGGTAAAATATAATACATGCATGCCAGAATGACTGTGTGAAAAATAAGAGGGAATACAAAGTTTTATTAGTGTTCTAAATATGGGATGCATGATATAATTTGAAATAAAAATAAAAATATATTTTAGTTGTTATAAAGACCCTTTTTAGAACCCTTGGTTTTTGGTATGTAACATTTTCATCATATTTTTTAAGAACATGAAGTATAAAGGTGATGTTTGGTAGAGTTTGCAGATTTTTTTTATAGTTGTTTGGGATTTAATACTAGTGAATATGTGGTGCACAATTTGTTGAAATTGTGCAATAATTATAGGAAACCATGAACAATATGACAATAGCTATAGGGGATGTTCATAGGTTATTCATGGTTTGTCTAAACGATTCAAAATCCTTTTAGTAACTGTGTACCTTGAATGTTGGTTTTGGAAAAAATGAGGCATTGGATTTGGCGAGGTTGGAACATGGGTTTTGAGATCATTCAAGGAAAATTTGAGAAGTTCATATTCAAGGAAGTGTCTAATTCATGGTTAGGACCATGTGTTACTAACCATACGACTAAACCATGCTTGTGTTAAATCCACCGCCTTAAAATATTTATCTAATCAATTTTTCACTATAACGCAAATTTGATTCACTAATGTGGCCTTATGTTGAGATATTTCTTCCCTAATTTTCAATAATGGTTCTCTTATTAATCAGGAGGCAATTTTAAGGCTTCCCTTGGTAATTATAATCTGTTTATTCATAGTATGTGATCATTCAGTATTGTTCTTGTTTTTCTTAATATATTTACTTCGTTCCTTATATTTTTTTCATTAATCTATGATGACAGTGGGTAGATCTATGGATTTGGATTCCAAATATGTTTTGTTTTAGTTTTTTAGGACAGGGGAAGAGATATAACGTGATTTCATGGATTTTAAACCCAGTTTCATTGGCGTTCTTCTTTTCTGTTTACAATTTTTCCAAAACTCTTGAGGCAGGTGGATTCACTCTCAACTCCTCTTAAAATACCAGATTGTATTTGTTTTAAATTGATTATTTATCATGGAATTGATTTTGAATTGTATGTGTAATGATTTTTGAAATCCCTATTTGGTGATGGTTTGTGGAAAATATGGGAATTTGGTTTTCTGAAAAAGTGATTTGGTTATTGTTTTTAAAATATTGATTTAAAGTTAGAATATTTGTATTTTGGGTAAATGGTTTGAAGAAAATGCTTTCAGTAAAAGGGATTATTTTATAGAAATGAATAGGGGTATTTTTTAATTTTTTATTGGTTTTCAATTAAAGTGTAGTTTTTTTAAAAATGATGAAATGGTTGTTTTGGAGTAGTTTTTTTTTTGGAAAAATGGTAGTGTGTATTCTTGTTCATTTAGGACAAATAACGGTAAGGAGACTCCACCATGACCTGAGGGATATATAAGGGTTAAGGATCTCCTATGTTAAATTGTTCACTAGGTGATGTCTTAGTGAAAGGATGACTCACCACACATGATTATTGGAGGTCCATGTTACATGCATTGTAATATGTGTGGATAGGTGGAAATAAATCATTATGAAAAAAGGTATACTGATAAATGAATTCAATGGATTAGTTGATTGTTTTCTTGAAAAATGTATTTTTCTTAAAAATTGGAAGACATGGATGTTTTTCATATTTGGTTAAAATATGTTTTATAAGTTTATTTATAGTCTGTTAAAACCTATTTTGGAAATAATTTTATACAAATTATTTTATATAAATGATTTTAACCTTTCTGTCCCAGTGTCATGAGGATTGAATTCATTGGAGAAAACATACTGAGTTTTAGTAATCAACCCATACTTTGGCACATTGTTTCCTTTTCAGATGTCATCTACCAAGACATAGACAAAAGTAAAGTATCAAATGTATTTATCACTAAATTGTGATACATGGGGTGTTTTGTGATATTAGAGCATGGAATTTGAGGAGAATGGAGTCTTATGGTCTTCTTGATTCTTTATTAGTCATACTACTCTATTTTACATTGATGTTAGTTTGGATTTAGTTGCAGTAAAATTTAGTGGTTTTTGATATAAAATAATTGTTTGAGATTTCATGAAACTTGTCACGACCCATCCTTGGGGCCCGTGTCGTGACTACCCCAAGCCCGCCTTCCATAGGCCATGGTCTGGCGACTAGCACCTAGGTGTAAATACTGGTAAAAAGGGAAGGCGTTGCATTTGTAAAGTAAACAAACACCACAGAGTAAACAAGCAGAAGAAACAAACACTAAGTAAAATCTGTTACAACAGTAATTGTATAAAAGTAAATGGGTCGGTATACAAACACAAACTGAAAGTATTGTAAAACATGAAAGGGAAAACAACAATATAAAAGTAAAGCCGCAACGCTGAGCTGCCCATTGGAAATCGCACCTGAAGGGTGGGTACAGATAGCTCCACTGCTCCTCGGGTTCCGCCGTCCGCTCCGAGTATGTTCCGCCCAGTGGTCCACCTCCAGGTACCGTTCTTCTCTGCATGCCTCTACCACGATCAACGTTGTCCGTCGTCTGCAACCAACACAATGCACTACGGGCATAGCCAGTGCAGGGGTGAGTATAAGATACTCATTAGGGACCCCAAGACCCCCGAAGTTCTCCCAAAATCCACAAAGGATAAACCACAAAGGAATGATACAATCACAAAGTAACAACTGACACTGCTTAGGAATATGCCCATACATATACCTAAGTCATCAATTCCAATACGCTCCAAACCTCCGAGCCCAAGTACAACCCAGTCCACACAGGAAAGCATACATATTCCACAAAGGAAAGAAAAACGTAATCCACACTGGATAACACAACACAATAAACATAGGAAAGAAAACAGGATTCAACACACAAAGGTATACTTTTTCAAAAGACAATAGAGATGATCACTAATCCATCTAAGTCGTCAGACCCACAAAGAATCGATAGGTACTAACCCCCGCAATGACCCACACAGGATCGGACCCATATAGGATCTGTAGGCACTGGCTCACACAGAACCACTGAGCGCTGACCCACAGAGGATCATACCCACATAGGATTGGTAGCGCTGATCCTCACAGGATCGCTGAGTGATGTAGTCGTCATCGTTGAATCCACTGAGGATCTCTACACAGTCGTCGTCACAGTCACAATAGCAGTCGCAACCAGCTCTAGGGTTCCCGCACGGACAAGCTCGTTCGAGAGGGTCCTCTCCTCGAGCCGAGAGGCTGATACATCAACTGACACATAGTCCAGAGTTGATGTATCCAATAGTTCTGTATCGTCAACAGGAACTCAACGTCGCAGACGGCGCGTCAATCGGACACCCGGTCTGAGAGTTATTGGCTTTTTCGTTCTAGGGGCCCGGATGGTTTTTAAGGAAAAACCAACCCGACTGTACCTCACCTGCATCCAATCCACGGGCGGAGTAAGTCAAAAGATCCGTCTCACTTATAGGAATCCAACAAAGTCGATGACATGTCAATCAGACGTCCGAAGCTCAAGATATGAGTGTTTCCCCTCTGAGGGCCCAGTTGGTATCGTGTACAAACCAACCCGGCCGAACTCAAAGTAATCCTAAACCTTGAGTGCAATATACCTAAACGACCATCTCGATTCAAGGATCGCATCGCAACTGACGTTGCGTCGATCGGAGGTCTTTAGCCCATGTAATGGGTAAAAGACAGAAGACGGTCTGAAAACGGGGGTTTCGGGCCCGTACTGAACTGGCCCGAGACCCCCAGGTCGGCCCGAACCGGGTCGAACCGGCCCGGCCGGCGCGACCCGGCCCGGCCCGGCCTGGGGGACTGGCCCGGCCGCCGGCCCGGCCGGGCACAGCGCACCCAACGCGCTGGCCAGCTCGGCCAATGGCCGAGCCGTTTTGGCAAGGGGGCGCATGCCCCCCAGGTGTAACCCCCCCCCCCCCAATTAAGGGGGCCGTTTTTGTAGGCTGGCCGAGGGAATTAATTCCCCCGGTTCCCCTTTGTCCGGCCGGCCCACACCAGTCGACCGGTTCTGCCGACAAGGATAGACGACGATCGGTCCTTTCCTCCATCGCTGACACCAGCGGCCCGAAACTAGCCGCCAGTCACCCTGCTTCGCCGCGGCCCGGAACCGGCTGCAGCTTGATTCGTCCGGCGCGGTGCGACGGCACCGTGCTCCCTCTACCGCGGCTCCGCTCCGGCTGTGACGTCTTCCGTTTTCTTCGACGCGGCGTGACGGCGTCTCATCCTTGATCAACTTCATGGAGCGGTGCGACGCCATCGCGTATTAATTGCCGTGCGATTCCCACGCGCTGCGACGACACCACACCATTCCATTCCATCCACAAGGAATCAAACAAGGATAAAGGAGGAGGGTCGGCCGTGAATGTGCGGTTCGGCCCCCTCTCATTAATAATTATCATTTAGTCGTTTATCCACGAAGAACGACAAACTAGAATTCACGAATGGAAAATAATTAAATAAAATAAACCCCTACTTGATAAAAGAGATGATGAACATCTGCGTCGCGAGGAGAGAATTCGAAGACGTTGACAAAGATTTCATTGTGGAAAACTATCGCAAAAAGAGATGTCGCGGGAGAAAAATTTCGTGGAAGAAGACGTTGCATCGTGGGACGGTGTCGCGGAAGACGGTCTCCAAGGGCTCGGTGCTCCACATCGGAGATCGTTCGTTCTTCGTGTTCTTCGTCAAAGAAGAAGATGTTCTTCCCAAAATCTCTCTACGACAAAACTCTAAAAACAAAATAAAATAAGCTACTTTCTTATTTTATTAACACTACAAGACTTTCGAAATTCAAGGGTTTGATTTTCAAAAACATACATTAAACTCACAACATTAATTCCATAAATTTGATAAACCTAATTTAGCAACATTAATGGTGAGTTGAGGGGTTAAAAGATATGAAGGGGGTGGGGTTTGTGTGGGCCCCACCATACTCATAAACTCCCAAGGGAGGTTGGGTAGTTACCCAACTTCCATCCAAATGATTAAACACTTCGAGTAAAAATAAAAATTGTAGAATAATTATAAATTAAACTTCCACAGTTTTAATCATCAACTCTCATGATAACACAACTGTAGAACAGGTGTTCCTAAGCAAATACCAGCGCTACGGTTCCATCGGTGCCCTTGGAATTCGATCCCGAGCAACGGTTCAAAAGTTAGAAATTCCCACTCGTTCGTTCACTGAACGTACCCGAGCTAAACTTCGGATTGATGTTCTGGGCACACCGGGCCTCAGAATCAAGTGCCGTCTGAAACTGCGTTCTGGTAAAATCTAAAAGAAAATTAAGAAAAAAAATTCCTTGAATTTTACAGGTCTTTACATTACTCCCACCTCAGGGATTTACATCCCCATAAAGATACATCAAAAACTAGGGAAACAAATGTGGGTACTGAGCACGCATCTAAGCCTCCCGCTCCCAAGTGCTCTCCCAGAGGTTTCTGTGCTGCCATCTGATGCGTACTAGAGGAATAGACCATCCACGTAGGACCCGATCCTATCGATCATCGATCTCTACTAGGACCTCCGAAAAAGTCGCCCCATCATCAACGTCTAGCTCCCCATGGTCAATGATGTACTTTGCGTCATGCACGTAACTCCTCAGCTGAGATACGTGGAAGATGTCGTGCACTCGGTGCAACTGAGGTGGTAGAGCCAGACGATAAGCCACCTCTCCAATCATGTTGAGGACCTGGAATGGTCCGATGAAGCATGGGGACAACTTGATGCCTCGGCCAAATCTCCGTAATCCACGTCGAGGTGAGACACGCAAGAAGACGTGGTCGCCATCCTCAAACTCTAGTGGCCTCTGCCTCCTGTCATCATATGACTTATTCCAGCTCTGAGCTATCCTCATCCACTCTTGGATGACCTAGACCTTCTCTGTCATGGCCTGGACCATCTCCGGTCCAACAAGGGCTGACTCCCCAGGGTCTGCCCAGCACAAAAGAGATCTACAAGGTCGGCCGTACAACGCCTCATATGGTGCCATCCCGATGTTGGAGAGGTAGCTGTTGTTGTACGCGAACTCCATAAAGGGTAGGTGGTTCTCCCAGCTGCGACCAAAGTCGAGGACACATGCACGGAGCATGTCATCGAGAGTCTGAATGGTTCTCTCCATCTAACCATCCATCTGTTGGTGAAAGGTTGTGCTCAGACGTAGCTGCGTCCCGAACTCCTCCGGCAACCCTTTCCAAAGCGGGGAAGTAAAGAGAGAATCTCGATCGGAGATGATAGATGATGTAACACTGTTAATACGAACAATCACTTGAACGTAAATTCGTCCCAAGCTCTCCACTGAGCCCTGCTCTCTGATGGGTAAGAAGTGAGCCAAAATGGTGAGTCGGTCGACAATCACCCAAATGGAGTTGTGACCTCTGGAAGTGCGTGGAATTCCAGTCATGATGTCCATAGATATCCCGTCCCACTTCCACTCAGGGACCTCCAATGGCTGTACCAATCCTGCTGGTACCTGATGCTCTGCCTTCACCTGATGGCAGGTGAGGCATCGAGAAATGAACTCTGCTACAACCTTCTTCATGCCCGACAACCAGTGCTGTCATCTGAGATCCTGGTACATCTTCACCACTCCAGGATGTACCGCCAATGGAGAAGTGTGAATCTCTCTCAACACCTTCTCTCGTAAAGAAACTGGTACCAAGGCATGTCCTTTGAAAAGGAAGTCGTGCTATGCTCCAAAGGAGAAACCATCAGGTTCATGTCCTGAGGATATCTGTGCACGCCGCGTCTCACAGTCAGCATCCCCACGCTGTGCCTCTCTGACCTGCTGCAGTAGTGGAGGAGTGACTGTGAGAGACTGGAGGAAGGCTGCTACATCTCTATCCATGAAGGATATCTGCAAAGAGGCTAGCTGCTCTGTCGCCTCCTCAAGTAGCTGAATGCCCGTCCTCCTACTGAGATCATCGGCTACCACGTTCCCCTTCCCAGGAGTATAGACTATCTCAAAGTCATATTCCTAGAGGAACTCGAGCCATAGCCGCTATCTCATATTAATATCCTTCTGAGATAAGATGTATCTGAGACTATGAAGGTCAGAAATGACTATAAAGCACTCGCCCATCAGATAGTGTCCCCATGTCTTCAGAGCTAAGACTACTGCTGCTAACTCCAGGTCATGGGTAGCGTAGTTCTGCTCATGTGGCCTCAACTGACGTGATCCATAGGTGATCACTACCCGCTCCAGCATCATGAAACATCCGAGCCCGGTCCCTGATGCATCGCAGTAGACTACGTACCCTACTCCCTCCTCAAGCAACCTCAAGATAGGTGTGCTGGTCAATATATGTCTCAGCTCTTGGAAGCTCTGCAGACATCTGTCTGACCACACGAAGGGTTTCCCTATCTTCGTCAAAGCTGGGAGTGGTGCCACAACTCTGGTGAAGTCTGGCACAAATCTCCGATAGTATCTAGCTAGAACCAAGAAACTCCGCACCTTCGTCACACTCCTGGGTGGATCCCAAGCTAGCACTGCCTCGATCTTCACAGGATCCACTGCAACTCCCACCTTAGAGATGACGTGTCCCAAGAAGTGGACCTCGCGTATCAAGAACTAAAAATTTGAGAGCTTACCATAATGTTGGTTCTCTCGGAGTGTATCTCATAAAACCCGTACGTGGTAGGCGTGCTCCTCCTCAGTCGTCGAGTAAATCCAAATGTCGTCGATGCAGACCATGTCAAATCGATTGAGGTATGGCTGAAATATCCTGTTCATGAGGGCCATGAACACTCCTGGAGCATTGGTTACGCCAAAATGAATGACCAAGAACTCATAGTGGCCATACCGAAATCTGAAGGCCGTCTTCTGCACGTCCTCGTCTCGAACTCTGAGCTGATGATAGCCTGAACTGAGGTCTATCTTCGAGAACCACCGTGCTTCCTTGAGTTGATCAAAGAGGTCATCAATCCTCGGTACCAGATACTTATTCCTCACTGTCACCTGGTTCAGGCGACGACAGTCAACACCAAGTCGCAAGCTCCCATCCGCCTTCTTGGCGAACAAAATCGGGGAAGCCCAGGGTGAAACACTGGGTCAGATGAACCCCTTTCCCTGCAAGTCCTCCAACGGTACCCGCAGCTCTTGAAGCTCGGCGGGGGCCATCCGATATGCTGGAGTCAATATCGGGGCTGTCCCGGGGTATAGGTCAATATAAAATTCTACCTCTCTGCGAGGAGGTATCCCTGGAACGTCGTCGGGAAAAACGTCTGCATACCAATCCATCACTGCAGGAAAACTAGGACTCCGCACGTCAACTACTCCTAGGATGAGGCTAGCCAACTGATGAGTGATGGGATGTCCTCTCCTATGTGAAAGTCCATCCTGTGCTGCAAAGGGTGCCTTCTCGCCGGTGAAGGTGAACCTGCTCCCGTCGGTGCGTACACATCGCACCTTGCACCTAATACAGTCAATCTATGCATGGACCGTAGACAACCAATCCATGCCCAAGATGACGTCGTAAGGCCTCGACGCTGCTACAAGAAGATCCTAGCCGAATCTCTCACCTCCTAGAGTAGGCTCACACTGTAGGCACCAGTGCGTAATCATCGAGTTTTCTCCCGTAGGAGTCTCTAGCTGTAAGGATCGAGCCAACGGCTCTGTCCGAATCTCCGAGCTCCGAACAAGGGCAGCAGCTATGAAAGAGTGACTTGCTCCTCTGTCCATAAGTACTGCAGCATGGGTGGAATAGAAACAGGTAGTACCTCAAATCATCTCGGGCGTGTTGTGGCCTCTACTGCCTGGAGATGTGCCTGTCTCTGCCCGCCAACTCCCTGTGGTCGGGGTGGACCTCCTGGTGGTGGTGGTAGAGCCTCAAAGCGTCTACCACCACCTGCTGCTCGGCCATCTCCTCTGCCACATCCTCATGCTCCCTGCAGACCGCCACGGTCGACCCTCTACCTCTCTCTCGGTGGTCCCTCAACCATCTGCTGCTCCTCGGAACGGTGGGTCGGGAAGTCACGAGCCAAGTGGCCCTGCCCGCCGCACGAGTAGCACTGCCTGCCTCTCATAAGACTTGCTCCGTGCTGTGTTCCCGGCATTGCTGAGCCAGTGTCCTGAGGTCGTCTGCCTGAGGGTCTGGTCTGCTTGGACCCATGTGTCATCCTTCAACTGCCTATTGTAGAAGACTCTTCTATGTGCTGCCCTGCGGTGGGTCTCAGCGCTGGTGTAGACTCAGCAAGAAAGCTCTCGATCAAAAGGGCTCGCTCCAGTACTCCTGTCTGAATCGAAATGCTGAGGGAGATTAGAGATGCCCTGATCTCGTGTCTCAATCCATGCTCAAAGGTCTAGGCCCGGAAGAATGGGTCCCGTACCAGGTCTGTCGAGTAGCGCGATAGATCAGTAAATCTCACCGAGTACTGGGTGACTGTCATGCTGCCCTGCCGCAGCTGAAGAAGCTCCTGGATGTGCACCACACGGAGGGTGGCTTGGACGAACTCTGAGCGGAAGAGGCTCTCAAAGTCCATCCAGAGAAGAGATGCCTCATCGTGAACCTTGAGCATCAAGCTCCACCATCTGCCTACTACTGCGTGCAGTAGGCTCGCTGTGAGGATCACCATGAGGTCTGCTGGTGTCCTCACTAACCTGAAAACTCTCACCACTACATCCTGCTAGTCCTCGGCAGCCTGGGGGTCCGTCTCCCCGAGGAACCTAGGCGGTCGCTGGTGCTGGAACTCATGCAGTGAACTAAGGCGACGTGCATCGCAAGTGACTGGTGTTAGATGCATTGGTGGCTCGGCGGGTAGAGCTACCACCGGTGCCACTACTGATAAAGGGCCCTGCACCGAGGCCTCGTCGCTCGGTGGGCTGTCGTCACACTCGACTCTCAGAACCCTAGATGGCTACCTTCGTGGGGCCATCCTGAAAAGGAAACAGGTGCGCCACGGTCAGAACAATATACCTGGTGAGCTAATACAAAGTAATCACAAAGAAAACATGAAATACACATGCAATCAATGTTTTCATGCATTAAGTCGGAAATCAGAAGTCATGGTCTTGGTGTACGGATATGTCGGCTGCCACACCAACACTGGACTCCCTGGACTGACAACCAAACTCAATACACTAAACATTATTGCTTCACATAGAAAAAGATCAGAGTCCAAAGTTCTACGGTAGAACCGAACTCCTCTGATACCAATTTGTCACAACCCGTCCTCGGGGCCCGTGCCGTGACTACCCCATGCCCGCCTTCCATAGGCCAGGGGATGGTGACTAGAACCAAGGCGTAAATCCCGGTAAAAAGGGAAGGCGTTGCCTTTGTGAAGTAAAAAAACACCACAGAGTAAACAAGCAGAAGAAGCAAACAGTATGTAAAAGCTGGTACATCAATAAGTGCGGAAAAGTAAATGGGCCAGTATACAAACCCAAACTAAAAGTAAAGTACAACTGGAAAAGGAAAACAACAACAGAAAAGTAAAGTCGCAACGCCAAGCTGCCCACTGGAAATCCCACCTGAAGGGTTGGTACAGATAGCTCCACTGCTCCTCGGGTTCTGTCGTCCGCTCCGAGTATGTTCTGCCCAGTGGTCCACCTCAAGGTACCGTCCTTCTCTACAAGCCTCAACCACGATCAACGCTGTCCGTCGTCTGCAACCAACACAACGTAGTGCGGGCATAGCCCGTGCAGGGGTGAGTATAAGCTACTCAGTAGTGACCCTGAGACACCCGAAGGTCTCCTAAAATCCACAAAGGATAAACCAAAAAGGAAAGATACAATCACGAAGTAACAACCGACACTGATTAGGTATATTCCCATACATATACCTAAGTCATAAATTCCAATATGTTTTAACCTCCGAGCCCAAGTAAAACCTAGTCCACATAGGAAAACATACGTATTCCACACAGGAAAGCAAAACTTAATCCTCACAGTATAGCGCAACAAAATACACATAAGAAAGAAAACAGGATTCAACTCACAGAGGTATACTTATTCGAAAGACGATAGAGATGATCACTGATCCATCTAAGCCGTCGGACCCACAATGAATTGATAGGTACTAACCCCCGCAGTGAACCACACAGGATCAGACCCACATAGGATCTGTAGGCACTGGCTCACACAGAACCGCTGAGCGTTGACCCAAACAGGATCGGACCCACACAGGATCGGTAGCACTGATCCCCACAGGATCGCTGAGTGCTGTAGTCGTTATCGTCGAATGCACTAAGGATCTCTGCACAGTCGTCGTCACAGTCACAGAAGCAGTCGCAGCCAGCTCTAGGATTCCCACACACAGCAAGCTCGTTCGGGAGGGTCCGCTACACGAGCCGAGAGGCTGATACATAAACTGACACATAGTCCAGATTTGATGTATCCAAAAGTTCTGTATCGTCAACAGGAACTGAACATCGCAGACGGTGCGTCAATCGGACGCCCGGTCTGAGAGTTATTGGCTTTTTTCGTTCCAGGGGCCCGATTGGTTTTTAAGGAAAAACAAACCTGACCATAATCCACCTTTGTCCAAACCTCGGGTGAAGTAAGCCAAAAGATCCGTCTCACTTAGAGGAATCCAACAATGTCGACGCCACGTCAAGCAGACATCCGAAGCTCAAGATATGAGGGTTTCCGCTCCGAGGGACCGGTTGGTTTCGTGTACGAACCAACCCGGACGAACTCAAAGTAATCCTAAACATTGAGTGCAATATAAAGAAACGACCGTCTCGATTCAGGGATCGCATCGCAACTAACGGTGCATCAATCATAGGTCTCTAGCCCATGTTATGGGTAAAAGACCGAAGATGGTTCGAAAATGGGGGTTTCGGGCCCGGAGCGACCCGGCCCGGGACCCCCCGGTAGGCCCGAACCGGGACGACCCGCCCTGAGTCCGAGTCGGCCCCGCCCGGCTGGGCTCGGCCCGGCCCGGCCCGGCCTGGCCGCAGCCTGGCCCGGCCTGGCCGCAGCCCGACCTGGGGGACCGGCAAGGCGGCAGGCCCGGCTGGGCACAGCGCGCTGGCCGGCTCTGCCACTGGCCGAGCCGTTTCGGCAGGGGGGGGGGGGTGCCTGCCCCCCCTGGTGAAACCACGCCCCCCCCCCAATTAAGGGGGCCGTTTTTGTAGGCCGGCCATGGGAATTAATTCCCCCGACTCCCCTTTGTCTGGCCGGCCCGCACCGGCCTGCCAGTTCTGCCGACAAGGACCAGCGAAGACCGGTCCTTTCCTCCATTGCCGACACCGGCGGCCCGGAACTAGCCGCCGGTCACCCTGCTCCGCCACAGCCCGGAACCGTCCAAGGCTTGATTCGTCTGGAGCGGTGTGACGACACCACGCCCCCTCCGCCGCAGCCCCGCTCCGGCCGCGGCGTCTTCAGTTTTCAACTACGCGGCGCGACGGCGTCACATCCTTGATCAACTTCATGGCGCGGCGCGATGGCATCGTGTATTACTTGCCGTGCGATTCCCGCATGGTGCGACGAAACCATGCTATTCCGTTCCATCCACAGATAATCAAACAAGGATAAAGGAGGAGGGTTGGCCGTGTTTGTGCGGTCCGACCCCCTCTCGTTAATCGTTATCATTTAGTCGTTTATCCACGAAGAACGACAAACTAGAATTCATGAACGGAAAATAATTAAATAAAATAAACCCATACTGGATAAAAGCGATGGAGAACATCAGCGTCGCGAAGCGAGGATTCGAAGAGGTTGACAGAGATTTCGTCAAGGTAAACCGTCGTGAAAAGAGATGTTGAGGGAAAAAATGTTGTGGAAGAAGACGTCGCGTCGTGGGTCGGTGTTGCGGAAGACGGTCTCCGAGGGCTCGGCGCTCCACGTCGGAGATCGTTCGTTCTTCGCGTTCTTCATCAAAGAAGAAGATGTTCTTCCCAAAATCTCTCAACGACAAAACTCTAACAACAAAATAAAATACGCTCCTTCTTATTTTATTAACACAACAAGCCTTTTGAAATTCAAGAGCTTGAATTTCAAAAACTTACATTAAACTCAGAACATTAATTCCATAAGTTTGATAAACATAAGTTAACAACATTAATGGTCAGTTGAGGGGGTTAGAGGATATGAAGGGGGTGGGGTTCGTGTGGGCCCCACCATCCTCATAACCTCCCAAGGGAGTATGGGTAGTTACCCAACTTCCATCCAAAGGATTAAACACTTAGAGTAAAAATAAAAATTGTAGAATAATTATAAATTAAACTTCCACAATTTTAATCTTCAACTCTTATAAAAACGCAACTCCGGAGCAGGTGTTCCTAAGCAAATACCAGCTCTACGGTTCAATCAGTGCCATTGGAATTCGATTCCGAGCACCGGTTCAAAAGTTAGAAATTCCCGCTCGTTCGTTAACTGAAGGTACCCGAGCTAAACTTTGGATTGAAGTTTCGGGCACACCGGGCCTCAGAATCAAGTCCCGTGTAAAACTGCGTTCTGGTAAAATCCCAAAGAAAATTTAGAAAAAAAAAATTTCCTTGAATTTTATTTGTCTTCACACATCCTATCCTGCATCATATAGTGGATTGTTTGGTTTTGTTTTATTAGATTCGTTGTTTTATTATTAATGGACAAATCTTACCCCAAATGTATTGAAACCGTTCATGTTTTATTTCCATGTATTAGTGTTTTGAGGATATAACCTAGGGCCTAGTTGCATCCTCCCACCTTCTCAATCCAATGGGTATTATAAGGGATGTTACAAATGGTATTAGTTTTGTTGGTTCCAAATGTATTTTTTACATAAATGGTATTATTTTGTTCCTTTCCTTTTGGAAAAATTTTTCATCATTTTATAGTTGAATTTCATCCTTATATATTCCTTGGGTTTGAATAATAGAAAATAATATGATTTTCATGATGTAAAATGTTGTGCATAAAATGTTATAACTAACCTTTTTATTTTGAACATCATGTTACCTAGGAGTTGGGTACAAATGTGTTTTTAATACACATATTGGATATTGAAATCTCATATTCATAGGTTTAGCTAATGATACGATCATAAAATTCATTAATGGAATGACTTCCCACTAGGATTTCATATTGAATTTTGAGTAATGATATATGATTTGGAATATTTTGTTGAATTTTGAAAAATGTTGCATTTTTTTCAAATGATTGACTTTGAAAAGAGAGTAGTTGGTGAATTTTGGAAAATGGTTTTATTTTATAAAGAGAGTAAAATATTTTATAAAGGAAGTTGAATGTGGAAATGTTTTATTTTGGAAAATCATGTTGTGATAGCTATTGTGGTTGAATTTTAAATTTTAATACTTCAATTTCTATAGTTTGATACTTATGGAGTTTGTTGTTTTCATAGAAAATTGAAACTAAAAGGCATCGTTCAAATAAACCTTAAGATGCAGTGGGAAATGTGGTTGCACCTGAGGAAGTGGTGAACCAAAAATAGGTTCAGAGTATCATCAATGCATTTTCGGCTATGGTCATGGGGAACTGAAGAGTTGATTCAGGACTCGGGGATAATTCCATCTTGTTCTAGACACCAAATCAACCCATCTTATTAAATCCAAGCATTAAACATTACATAATCTTGAATTATGTCAAGAATTAACATTGAGTAACTTTTTAGGTTTAAGGTTTTAGAGAATTAGGCCATAACTATTATATAACAACTTGAATATTACATGTAGATACTACTACTCAGTATCCATTTTTTCATAAAAAAACTCTTCAAATGAAACATGTTTGGTTCCATGTTTTAGACAACATGAATTTTCCTTGATCCCATATTTTCCCCTATTCATCTTTATGTTCTGTGGAACAAATTTCAAAAATATGGTATGATAATTAAAATATAAGGAAGAGTTATAAAATTGGGAAAGAAAACATTAGCCCATCAATAAATAAAAATCAATGAACCATACTATTCAATCATAGCATACATTAAGAAATCATAATATTTATGAATAAAACAGAGTAATAATAAATCATATAGGTAACTTATGGAATTAATAACATACATACGTTGTAGATATCAAAAATACAAAGGGAGTCACATTTGGAATACCCATCATAGTATATTCCCTAAATCACTTAGGAGAAACATTAATGTTTACCTCTATCACATTAGCCAATGCAATGATGAGCTATCTCAGGCTCACTCAACCTAGGATTATCACAGAACCAACCACATACATAAAAAATTCCCAATAACCATTACATGATAATAACATATAACACAATTATAAAGTAAAGATAACATTTCCACATTCCAATATATCAAATCATGATATTAAAATACACAATTTTTTATTGACCCATTTTTAAAACCATTCAAAACATTTAATAAAGAGAACATTTAATAAAGAGATTTTTGAATCATAGTGTCCCATACCACATTGATGCATTTAATGAATTATTATTTGAAAAAATTAATTTAAATATAAATAAATCCCAAACACCATTTGGAACTAATGGAAATTAAAAAGAAATATTTAGATGAATAAATCATAAAGACATTTAAAATGATATTTTTGTTAAAGAGTTTTTAACAAAATGTGAGAGGCTTGAATTCAAATAATTAAGGAATATAATTTAACCAGAACTTTATAACATCATGTGAATTATAGGGTTCATGATATAATATTACAAAGTATAGTATATACCCCACATAAGAGTGAATTGGTACATAACAACAATGAAGTCCCAATATAATGTAAATTGAGATGAAATCCTTTATAAAAATAGTATCCTTAGATTCAGGATAAATCAATTACATAATATTGTGTGACAAATAATAAAATAGTAAATATAAGTTTATATTATGTTTGAAACAATTATAGGTTATTCACACATATTCATAGCACGACATAATCAAGAAGTAGATGTTCAACCCATAGAATTGAAATTAGGTGAAGAAGGTCCCTTAGAGAATTTTGATAGCCTAACATTGTCACATTAAAATATAGAAAATGAATTGATTAGAGAAAAAATGTTATTTCATCAAATTGACATAAAATTTATAGAAATAAGGTTATTGAAGAAATATCACAACATAAGAATATTTAAATTAAAATATATAACAAAAATAATTCTTTTAAAAAGAGGAGGGTGAAGGGTTCCATTACCGATTTGGTAACTTACGAAACTTACACCCCATGAAAGATGTATCATACAATGAAGATGTAAATACCCTTAAATTTAAGTATATTACACAATTAATACAATCATGGGAAGTATATAAACCACAAAAAGGAAACTAGTGGCAATATATCAGTAATCTAATGGGAATAAAAAGTGAGATGAAAATAGCTTCCCACGTTGTAATCAATCGAGTCATATGACCAAAAGTTTATAACCCCCCAATGAATCAAAAAATAAATGAAAATATAAATAATCATGTTGATATATCAAATGGAATTACACAATACACCACATGCAATAAATTAGTGGTGAACAGTTGAAATCCCATGGAATTAAAAGTGAGATAAGAAACCCCTTATCTTGTATACGAGTTGACTTGTTTGTTCATTTTTCTTCCTGAATAATAAACATAAGTTACTTTATAAATAATTAATAACTATTTTTCAAGTTTATTATTCGTTTTATATCACTTATTACCATTCTATAAACATTATATAATCATTAATGTTAATAATGGTCGTTTTGTTGATATTTGGTACTTGAATAAAAAATAAACAAACCTATAATTCCAAGTTATCCGTGTGGTCACGATTCCATTATCTACCTAATGGTATTCATGATTTAAGTATAATATATATAATATAGATATTTTATGTTTATTTATTTATAATTGTACATAACATTTGGAGATAATAAATTAAATGCACTGTTCATGGAGACGGTAAGTCGTATGTATGAATGAACACTACTTTCATTTCTATTTCATATTTTAATTGAATTAAATTTTAATGAAAAATAGTTATATAATAATTCCATTATAATTTAATATATAATTTCAATAACTTCATCCTTTATTCGTCCCACGTATGGTATGAACGTGTCATATCACTTTGAAGGGGCGTTAGTCCCCACTTCTTCAAATGAAATTATCGCGAATACTCTTAATGGAAACCCTAAAGTTATGCCATAAATTAAAAATACATAATCATAAATAAAACATAATCATAATATATATTATATGTAAATATATTTCCATCATAATGGCCTCCATAAGAGCTGGTAGGAGATAATTGAACCATCATAGTTTCATGAGGCGTTAGTTTTCCATCCACAGAAACAGTATATTCTTTACCCATTAGATGGATGTGTGTATAAGTGTAGTTAGAATATTTTTCATAAAAGAAACCTAGTATATATAGTATACAGTTTTTCTTATGAAATAAAGGTATAATAATAGTTTATGGGGTTGGAGATATAAAATAAAATAAAAGGACTTAAGAGAAGGGGTTACCATTAATTTGGGTATCTCCCTTTGGTTTGATCCAAAAGGTTTACTTGAAGTGCTTTATGCCTAAGGTAAGGCATATAAGATGAATAAAGGGATCTAGAGATCTTATTTGGGTAGGGTTTTCATAAACCAAGGGGATTGAGAGGTGTGAGGAATAGGTTATAAGTGAGGGATTTTTATAAGGGGTGGAGGGGCTCAATAGGAAAGTGTGAAAATTTTATTTTATTATATAATGATTTTCAGTTTCAATAGGTCCTAAACTAATTAAAGTACAAGATAAGATGAATTTGGGTCGAAATAAAATAATCGAATAAGAATTGTATAGGTTTGGGATATTGTTCTAGTTTTTATAATCTTATTTATTTAAATCATTTATCAATGAGGTAAACATCGCATCATTATTGTTTCATAAATAATTTTATTTATATAATGTCTAAAAATCATAAAAAAATCCCATGATGTTAGAAATATTGTTATATTTCCCAAGAATATTTATAGTCAAAATAATAACTTATATAACCGAATGTAAACATCATGTTACAAAAAGATATTTTTTTTAAATTTGGTCTTTACTTTAAATTAATAAACATAAAGTGTCATCAGTAAAAAACAAATGGATTATGCCAACAAAAATTTATTGACACATAATATATTTGTTGGTAAAAATGATCATTTCCAACAGATATTAAGTATTATTGGTATTAATTTTTAATAACAATACTTATTTTTACCAACAGATATATCTATTGATATTGATCATTCAATACCAACAATTTTTTAACCCCTGGTTAAATCTATCGCTTTATCATACTAATACCAACATTTTTTTATTAAGATGTGAATCAATTAGTAATTATAACAATTACCAACAAATATTTTACCATCAATGAAAATTGTTACAATTAACCATTTAACAATAACATAAATTTTATTATTATAAAATTTAGAGAACCCGACTTTTATATTATATTAGTATTTTTACAACCAAAGTAAATATCGATTTTTCGAGGTCTTATTTAAAATATCTCATTAACATATTTTATTTTTCAATTTTCTAATATCAATTGTTTTTATATTTTTTAATGTTGTTCATTTTATAATCATTTAAATAATTTTTATAAAATGAAATTTAAATCAGTATGATATTTGATATATTTACATATATGTTTTTTATTCTCTACATACTTAGTAATTTAATATTCATATTAAAACATAATAAACATAATATAATAGTCAAAATAAATTGAAAAATTTAATAATTTAAATTTAATTAATAAAGAACACAACAATCAATTGATTATTATTATTTTAATAATAATTTATATTCAGGTATTGAAATTCAATTTTCTATTAAAATAAAATTAATAATTTTAATAAACTTTTATACTATTCATATATATATTAATCAAATATTTATTTTAAAAAACTAAATAAAATTTGATATTTTTTTTTATTTTTTTTATTTTTTTTAAATCATTAACAATCCCCAACCCTAATTCACCCATCTCTAATGTGTGATCCACCCCACCCATTCCTCCTCCAGCGACCCGCAGCATCTATGCCCTCTATTGACGCCGACACCGCGTCCTCCTTCTCGATCCCATGCCACTTCCGTGACTACCACTCCACTCGTCACCCTTCGCCGCATCCTCCACCACTCTCCATCTATGCCACCCACCTCCTTCGCGACCCCCACCACCTCCCTCCATGATCCTCCTCCTATACCTCCGAACTCCTCCACCGCGACCCTCTACACCCGCCACACTCTTTCAACGACCATCGTATCATCCCCACCGGAAGACCTCCTCCCTCCCCGGCCTTCCTTGCTCAACCCCCACCATCCCTGACCTTCTCTGCTCGACCCCCGCCATCCCCAGCCTTCCCCACCAGGCCTTCCCCACGTGAGGTATGACTTAATCTTCCATTGGTTTGAAATCATGAAATTTTTTAGTGTTCTCACTAACATAGATTGGTGCCTTATCCATGTGTGTAATCTATGTAGAATCTAGGATGGCCTCTAAGTAGAATTCAGATGGGTTTCTTACTGTATGACTTCTGGAATCTATGAATTTTGTGTGAAATCTGGAATCTATGTATAGTGTTTGATATTACAAGGAGTCGATATGCTATCAATATGATTTTCTTCTCATTCGACAAGCATTCACCCGACCTACAAAGGTGGCCATTTTGTTCCAAATTACAATGAGTCGATACGCTTTCAAGAACCCTACGGTTATTTCACTGCAAAGTTTCTATGAAGGGTTTAATTGATTGATCTCGGTTTAATATAAATTTTATATCAGTTTATTTACTTGAATTCATCTTTGTCATACCCTGAGTGTAAGGTGCAAGGGGTTTTGCAGCTGGTGATCCTTCTTCGAGTGTATGAGTGTTTTCAAGAAGAATGATTTGGATTCCCATGGAATATGAAAACTCATTTTATATAATTTTATTATTTTATGTATCCAAACCCTACAATATTATAACATGGCTGTGGAATGCATGATATTGATGATGGAAGGCCAGAGCATGGGTAGCTTAGAAGACATTGTCAATATTCTGGGTGTTTCCAGGTGGGGTTGAATTACGTTTAAAATTTTCTAAGTTTAACCTTGGATCATTATTTTATTCAATCATTTATTTTGTCACTACCTAGAATTTCCTTGAATGCCTACCCCTGCCCCTGCCCCTAAGGTTGGTTGTCATCTCCCTTTCTCCATATCATATCATCTTTAACCTGTATAACCCTTGTACTAATGTCTCTTGTAATGTTGTGTGAAATATATTTCTAAGTAGAGTTTGACTCAAAATTCTGATGTTCTTGTGAACACAACAACAAATACTAGTAATGTTTAATATTATGGTGTTTTGACTAAAATTATTGAGTTGAGTTATCTATTTAGAATCATTGATATTTTATTTCAGTGTGATTTGGTTAAATAATATTAAATGTGTCAAAAAAGATATGTTTGGATTCACTCTTGTCAGTCTTAAGGGGATTATGAAAACAAATGATCTCTTTTTTGCTTGCATCTCAAGCTTTACAGGTGTTTGATATTAAAAAAATTTAAAGAGAAAAATTAACATGTTGTTGACATTACTATACCAAGAGATTTATTTGAAATGGAAGAAGATATAATACAAGAAGTGTATGAATTATAAACTAACATCACAACTAATGCTAATGAGACATATATTTCCTTAGAAGATATGTCCTACAATTGATTTTTTTGAAATCCACTGATGCATTTTGAGACGAACTCTTGCATTTTGGCGAATCAGATTTTCTATTTGCAGCTTGCCATTTTAGGTCTTTTGTGTGTCTTTGTTTTTATTGATGTGTCCGTTGTGACATTAATTTTTTTAATGTCCCAATTTTTATATATTTTTTTGAATTAGAAAATGGTAAAAAAATAATTGTTTCCTGAGTCATTTATTGAGCCTTTTCTTTCACTTTTCTAAATGCATATAATATAATGAATGCATTTGAAAGGATACACATTCCATAGGTTATTTTAGTGACTTTATATTTTATATCATGAACGGTAATGGATCCTTATTCTCGAATCATTGCTATCTTGGAATCTACAGATTGGACTTAGGATTCCTTCATTTCATTTCATCACTTTTTGTTTCATATTTATGTTTCCTTTTAATGGAGGAAATCAACATAAGGGTGTTGAAGTGTTGAATCACCAAGTATCATGACACTAGAAATGCCTCCCATGATCACCCATGTCTCAATCAAATGTTATAGCGACAAGTAGAGGTTCTTCACAGAGGAAAAGTCATGGATTGAGAATGACTAAATCCCTTCCCATATCTTTTAATTCCAGAAGATCTATGTCTATAAAATGAAATTTGATCCCAATTTCTTATTGGAATAAGGGGGTCTAGAAGGGTGTACAAAGGGTACCTCAAGAGCAGTAAAAAGGTACACTTTCTCATAGTTATTTCATTTCATTTTCTATTTTTATTATTATTATTTTGTATAATGTTCATTATTACATTGTTTGAAGCTACTTGACAATTTTGGATCGCAAGGTAAAAAAACATTCATGGTGGAGGTCCTCACGATGAACCTTATTCACCATACCAGCCTCCTAATATTGGCAGGTTTATATGTTGATAGAGATCTGAAGATTCTTTTCTATGAATAAATGGTTCTCTAGAGGTTTCATCATCTTCGTATGTATCTTCTTTTTGTGTTCATAAACCACATAAAAACTGATTCTCTAAACAATGCCTAACTAAAGAAACTTTTCTTTAACCTAAATCCTTTGGATTCGAATTCCAAGATAAAAATATCTAATTGGGAAAGAATCTAACTTGAATACTTGCATGAACTGGAAAACCTCCAAGTAATATTACATAATTTCAAAGCATTGATCATATTTTTGGATGATTAATTCAATCTAAATATCTCTTATTTTAGGCTTCCCAATATCTTTCCAATTAGGGATGAGACCCATGTTTCCACAATGGAAATGGGCACCTTTGAATATTATGCTCTTGAGTATGAACTGACTGGTCAGTTTAATACCAAATCTAATGTGTACAAATTTAGTGTCATGTTTTGGAGATAACTGATGGAAGGAGGGTAATTTATAATTTTGGCCCACTGATGAAAAAAATTTTATCCTATAAGTTATTATTTCAAACCTAATTTCAAGTCAAATTTTTTTATAAATCAATGAAGATGATCTAAACATTTCAATTTTGGTTTTCAATTTTTTAATTTTATTATATTTGTACATGGTATCCAACATTTCATGTCCAAAACTTATGAAAGTTTTGGTCATTATGATATTGGTTGATTTATCACTTGACGTTTCGAGATCTTATGTTTCATCTTCAATTGAATCTCAATATCATTTATGATGGAGATGATATAAATTGTTCATCATTTATTTAAGCTGGATCCCAATTATATTCATACAATTTGATAATTTCCTTCAAGTCCACCTTTGTAACTCTATCCTTAGCACCTATGGTTTTCATTGCCCTTAATGGTTCTCTATCTATTGAATTAGGTTTCATTCGCAATTGGAATGTAGTTTCATTATAAATTGAAAGTAGCTGTAATTGATTACAGAATTTTACGATGTTTTATAAGATTATAAAATTTTGAGTTATGTGTCACTCTTAATTGAAATTACTGTCATGCTCAATGGTTTGTGGTCATAGGTTATGTGTCACTCTTAATTGAAATTAGTGATTGTGATGTCTTTGTTTTAGGTTTATCCTGGTGGACCTGATGTTGGAGATAGAAGGAACATTATGGGGTGGTAGGGGTTATAGGAACCCAGCCTGTTGTTGCAGTACTCCATTTATTTTATTCTTAATTGGTTTTAGATGAGGTCATGGAGTATGTGACTATGAATCCAAGGAAACCTTATATAGAGGACCACCTGGAGAAGATTCACAAGATCAGGATCACACATTCCTTGAAAAATGTCAAGAACCTCAAAAAAGGTCTTTTATTGTTTCTTTTCAATGATTTACTGTTTTATTTTCTATATTGATTATTAATTATATTTTGATAAAATATGGAATCTTTTATTCTGGTTCAAATTTTTGTCTTTAGCATGGTTTGGGATGGATCTTTTTTCAATTAATTAGATCTTTCTTCACTTAAAAAATCATTTTTCATTAGTTTTGATTTTACATTAACTCCACATGATTTTTATGTCCTTGTATACTGGCTCTCCACATGTACGGAGTTTAAGTGGAAGAATATTAACCACTTTAAATTATGTTTGAAATTAAATTTTTTCAAATACAAGTTATAAAAATGTGGAGTAGCATCAATCATTCGAGAAATGTTATATGATTAAAATGAACAAATGGATTCAGTAATATGTAAAATCATTATAGTCCTTGGAAATAATGATTTATTATTTCTGTTATTTCAAAAGTGACTTTTTTCCATGTTTTTATGTTGTTTTCAATGTGTGCTAATCTGGTTCGTGGTGCCACGTCCAAGAAGTTGAAAGTCAAGGGACCTATTAGAATCCCTACCAAGGTCCTTCACATAACTACCATGAACTCCATTTGTAGAGAAGATATTTTATAATTTCTTCCTTGATCACTTCCTAGTTTAACCTCAAATTCATGAAAAGTTGATGTGTTGTCTCACATCAGACATTCAACATTATGTTTTGGAACTTTAATTCATTAAATTATTTTAATATCATTTTTGTGAATGTATGTGATGGTTCAAGAAGTTTATGTCTTCATTTTAATCCAAGAGTAGAGTTTTTCTCTTATCCAACAGGTTATATGTGGTTTTACATTCATATTGAAACATAACTCATATTGGAGTTTGTTTGATATCTTGATATTATCTACTTTATTTCCTTGATTTTTTATTAAAACATGCAGGGACCAACAAATGGGATCTGTTTGAACTGCATGTGCATGAGTGATGTACATCTCTCGGGATGTGGTGAATCAAATCAGGTCCATCACAATCAAGTTTCAGTTGGAGGTTGACGTCACCATTACTGATACTTTAATACATTGAATTTCATTATCCTCTGAAACTCTATTGGTCTGAGAGATGCATTCTATAATGTTAGTTTGCAGAAGCTCATTAATTTGGTTTTTGAATTCTATCTTTATTAATATTTTATTTTGGAAGAAATTATTTTTGGGGGTTTCATTTGGTTTGGGAAACATTATATATGTATTAGAGTTTACATACCTCTAATGAAAAATCAACAAGGATAATGAAAAATGCTTACTATGCAAATCATATTTTATAACTCTATACATATTCCGGTTCCAATTCATGTAGATATTTTTCACTGATTTGAGTTGGAGTTGACTCATTGTTATTGGGGTATGGATGAGTTGTTGGTGCTCGCTGGTCCATGGTGTGGCATGGAAGAGAAGGAGTTGGCTCGCTGGTCCTAAGGCATGGATGAGTTATTGGTGATCGATGGTCCCTAATGTTGCATGTATGGGTGATGTTGGCATAGGGGGGATGAATTTTTTATTAATGGGTGTGTTGGATCCTGTTGGGGGATGGGTTTTGTATCAATTCATTTTGTAATGAATTTAACTATTAATATAATTATTATTTTTATAAGTTTGAGTATGTGTTAAATTATTCTTTGATTTAATAATTAAAAGAAATTTATTATATATGATAAATTATTAAATATAATATGAAACTTTACTAGAAAAAAAAATTTATAATTTTTAGTCAAATGTAATTTATAAATAAATATTATATGTTGGTAATATTCTTACCAACATAAAAATTTGTCACAAAAACCTATTGTTAAAAATTTTCACAAACATATCTATTACCTGTTAGTGTTAATATAATTGCAAAAGAATTGTTTTATCTATCGCAAAAACATTTAGATATAGAGATTTTACCGACAGTTTAGTGACAGGGACATATATGTTAGTAAAACATTTTACCAATAGAAATTGCACTTTTACAAATAGATATTCTGCTGTTGGAAAATGTGAAATATTTTGTAGTGAATTATCCCACCCTTGTGGCTCCAAGTGGTCCCAAAATTGACCCAAAGATGCCCATGGTCGGATATTATTCAACCAATAGGATTTGAAAACATTTTTGGGTAATTTAATTTTATTATGGAAATATTTGTTTACACTTATTTACCAAAATTTCTCTTTAACCAGGGTAAATAAAATATTTACTATACTAATATTCATAATTTCTAAAAATAAAAGTTAACTATTTACACACTTTGTGTCTCCGAATTCCAAATGTGAAATCCATTTTTCCAAATTCAAAACATAGAAGTGGAATAAATTAATTTAAAATTAATTCCCGCTGTAAAATCCAAAAACATGTTTTTAAGAAATAATATCTATCAAAAGAATGACACTTGTTTATGTCCAATGTAAAAGTAAAATTACTTCGAATGACCAAAATTGGATTAAATGGAATGAAAATAATATAATTACAATTTTAAAAAAATTAAAATGATACTCTAACCATATAAATAAATTATATTAAAATGCAGTTTTGAATTAAAATACAATATTTTTAACTTTTCATTAAAAATTGAATTTTATTAGAAAAATACCAAAAATTTACCCAAGGAAAATTATGATTTCCCTATTCTAAAGAAATTTTTTATTTTTTCTATAATAATATATAAAAGTGACCAAAACTAGATTTAAAGAGGGTTCTCCTTTACAAGGTGAAAAATCAACCTTTTAAAGTAAATTGTTCTTAAAATCAGATTCCTTGTCAATTTAAGCCTCTAAAATTTATTGGGTTAATGTAAAAACATTTAACAAACATGTATATTCATATTTTAGTTAGTTATTTCCATTTCCTCCAATAAAACGGCTAGGCAATAACTAAAATTTAAAATAATGTTATATTATATTTTTATGTATGACCCAACATTGTATGCAACATAAGATTTCAATAAAACCTGTTGTTGTGTATCGGGTACACCATCAATCATATCATACCATTTAAAGTAAAATTAATATTTATTTAACAAAATTTAATAAATCTAAAAATGTTATATTCTTTATTTAACCAGGATGTCACATCCTTCCCCCTTTTGGGAATTACGTTCTCAGAATTTTAAAATTGGGAATGGAAACTTCATTGAAATTCCCACATTAGAAAAAGTGTAAATAAAACAATCACATTGAATGAAAAAATAGATATGTAAAAACGTCACCCCAGACAAAAAATAATAGGATTCAATGAAAACATGGACATGAAAGAGAAAACAAACCATCATGTTTAGATGGAGAGTGATAGAAAACATGATTAAGAGAAAGTTAACCCCAAAAAAATCACAAACCTGTGATGGGTTAAACGGTCTTCGATTCCCTAGTAAGAAAAGTTAATGGACAATGTTTCTATTTTATATTACTTTTCATAAAGTGGAAGAATTTATTTAAGATCCTGAATAAGAACATAAGGAAACATAGTTACTTTTCATGTAAACTTTCATCCTTTACTAAATTTATAATACAAACTCATCTTTTATACAAAAGATGAGTTCTCAAGATGACTTGTTCACATTGAATGAACTATAATCAACATCAATAGATTCAAATAATCCATAAAATATGAACTATAATCAACCTTATTATGTATACATTAACTAAAATGAAAATGGTCAGTAAAAGATCAGATAATCCCAAAAAAGGATAATATTTTACCAAAAAAATTACTTTTAATCTCCAAAATTTTTCAAACAATAACCAAAGTTCAACAAAGACAATTCAATAAAAAATTGTCCATTAAATTCTTCAATATAATCATATCTAAGATTGAATCTCAAATCTCAGAAGTTTTTATTAACATAGTATTCTAAGATAAATATTAACATTTACCTCAAAATAAAATCAGATACTCTTAACATCTCATACTGAAGTGTAATTGAAGAAATCACATATTATCTTTGATAGATTAATCATTTCCATAAATAAGCCAAATCACCATATATCAAAAATATAATCATAGATTCCTCAAAAAGAAAATTCTTCCCTTACCCATCAAAAAAACTATTCCATGAATAACATTTTCATATATCAAACTTCAGGGTTACACATATTATAAAATGTATTCCAATGTAATCCCATATTCAAAAGAGACTTTATACCTTTAAGAATTTCATCATATTAAAATCTACCATAATTCTTGACTCCCTTATATGTTGAATTCTTATTCATTTAACGTTCTTCATTATCCATTAACCATTATTTTCCAAATTATTCTGAAATACTTCTTTTCTATATACAAACACAGGAGTTATATCCTAAGATTCAATAATATAGAAACATATGTTATGAAATAATCCATACCATTCATTGTTCATTTTCAGTTTCTTCATCCTAAATTGGAATGGCATTAGGTATTGGTATGAATATATTTGTACGATCCTGGTGATCCCTTTCCCGAATCATCTTTGCATGACATCTATTTTTATAATGACCATGCACACCACATTTAAAACATTCAATTGATCCCTCAAAGAGAACTTCTTTCCCTTTCCTAGAGTTAATTGGATGCTTCCTTTTTCCATGGTAGGTTCTTGCTTTATTATCTTCATTTCCACATCTATAGCATCTGCCCATACCTTTGAATTATTTTCCTATGTGTTTCTTACCACATCATTGAAAAATAGGTTTTTGAACATACATACCTTTATGATGTTACCAGAACTTCCATAGGTATTTTTTTCTCATAAATATGATGAATTATAAAAAACAACCATGGTTTCAGTGGTTTATCCTGACTCCAAATATTTGGTTGAGAATAACTACAAGAGTTCTCATTACAGCTCCCATTTCATTCATTTTCTCATTCAGAAAACCGTAACAGTTTTCTTCACATCCACTGTTACTATGGTTCCTGCTCGATCCATCCATTTACTAAAACCAAAAAGGTCAGCGTTAGTATATTAGTAAAATCATCATATAATATATTATTAGGAGGGTAAATAAAAAGAAAGACGTATTTATGTTATCTTAAACTCATTCCCTTTATCTAAAATATCTATGACTTTTTCCAAAATCTGAACCATTTGGGTTATGTAACTTTTTTTAATGAACACCCTAAACCATCCTCTGATACCAACTATAAGGACATGTCCATAAACATCACATTAGATTTAATTGTGTCAATAATTTACATTAAGGTTCTTTTCAGGTTTATATTTTTAGGGAATTATGCGATAAATATTACATAACAACTTAAATATTACACATAGACACTACTACTAAGTATCCATTTTTTCATAAAATAAACACTCTTAAAAAGAAACATGTCTAGTTCCATGATTTAGATATCCTGAATTCTCCTAGATCCCATCCTTGACCCTATAAATCTTTATGTACTGTGGAAAACATTTCAAAAACCTGATATGAGTATAAAAATATTAGTAAGGGTTATAAAATAAAGAAGGAAAAAATTATCACATCTATAAATAAAAATCAATGAAACCGTACTTTTCCATCATAATAAACCTTACGAAATCATAAGATTTATGAATAACACAAACATATCATAAATCATGTAGGTACCTTGTGGCATTAAAATGATGCTTACATTGTAGATATCACAGATACATAGTGAGTTAGATTTTTAATACCCATAACAGAATATTCCCTAAATCTCTTAATATAATCATTAACGTTTACCTCTGTCACATTACCCAATGCATTTGAGAGCTATCTCGGGCTCAGCCACACAATGATTATCATAGAACCACCCATATACGTAAACAATTACTAATAACCATAACATAATCATAACACATAACACATGTATAGATTAAAAATAACATTTCCACATTCCAATATATCAAAACAAAATATTGAAATAAACAATGCTTTATCGACCCAATTTCAAAATCATTTAAAACATTTAATAAATTTGTTTTTGAATCAAAGTGTCCCATAACACTTTGAAACTTTTAATGAATTATCATTTGAAAACATTAATGTTCGTATAAATAAATCCTAAAAACAAATTTGAAAACCGGGACATTAATGAGAAATATTTAGAAGAATAAATCATAAAAACATTTTAAACTATACTTTATTTAATGATTTTTTAACAAAATGAGAGACAGTTGAATACAAATAACCGAGGAATAACATTTAATCAGAACTTTATAATATTATTAGATTAATGGGATTCATGAAATAATATTCCAAAGGACTGTATACACACCACATAAGAGTTAATTGGTGCATAACAACAAAGCAGTCTTAATGGAATGTAAATTGAGATGAAATCCCTTATAAAAACTGAATCCTTAGATTAAGGATAAACCAATTACATAATAAGTTGTGAATATAATAATAAACTCAATAAAAGTGGATATTAAGTGTGAAAAAATCAGTGGTTATTCACACATATTTATTTCATGTCATTATAGAGAAGTTTAAGTTTAACCCAAAGAATTGAAATTGGGTGAAGATATTGGCTTACAAAAACATGACAACATAATTGTGTCACTTTAAAATTCAGAAAATTAATTGACGAAAGAAAAAATGGTATCTCATCACATGAACATAAAATTTATAGCAATAAAGATATATAAGTACATATCCCAACATACGAAGATGTAAATTAAAAGAAATAACACAAATAAGTTTTTTAAAAAGCGGAGGTTGAAAGGTTCCCTTACCGATTTGGTAACATACGAAACATACTCCCCATAAAATATGTATCATACAATGAAGATGTAAATATAGATAAATTTAATTATATTACATAATGATTAAAACTGTGGCCAGTACATAAACCACACAAAGTGAAAATAATGGTTGTGTAGCATGAATCTCACAAGAATAAAAAGTGAGATGAAAACCCCTTACCACGTTGTAATCAATCGAGTCATATGACCAAAAGTTAATAACCACCAATTGAAATATTGAATACGATGAATATAAAGAGAATAATGATAATATATATCAAATTTTAGTACAAAATACACCACATGAAAAAAATTAGCTGAGAATAATGGAAATATCACAGAATTTAAAGTGAGATAAGAAACCTCTTATCTCATGTCCGACTTGACTTTTATGTTCTCTATTTTTCCTGAATAATAAGAAGAAATTAATTTATAATTTACTAAGAACCTTATCTCAAGTTTATTGTTTCCTTTTTATCACATATTACCATGTTGTAATCATTATTTAATCATCTATGTTAATAATGGCCATTTTGTTGATATTTGGTAATTGAGTAAAAAATGGACACCTTATAATTACAAGATTTCCATGTGGTAAAGAGTCCATTATCTATAGAATGGTATTCATGATTTATATATAATATATATCATATATATCTAGTATATATATGTATTTATAATAGTATATAATAGTTGGAGATAAGAAATGAAATACAACATTCATGGAGATGGTACACTGTACCCATGCTTGAACGTACTTTAATTTTTTTTGTATTTCAATTAAATGAAAAAATAATGATAAATAGTTATATTAAAACTAAATTATAATATCATATATAATTTAAAGAAATCCATGCTTTATATGTCCCATATATGGTATGAAGGATTCATGTCACTTTGAGAGGGCGGTAGTCTACACTTTCTCAAATGAAATTATCGTGTTTACTCATAATGGAAACCATAAAGGTATGCTATAATTTATTAATATAGAATAATAAAGAAAACCTAAACATAAGATATATCATATATAAATATAGTTCCATCATAATGGACACCATATGAGTTCGTAGGAGAAAATTGAATAATAATCGTTTCGTGAGGCCTTAGTTTTCCCTCGAGAGAAACAATATGTTTTTTACTGATTAGATGGATGTGTGTCTAAGTGTAGTTAGAATACTTATCATAACAAAAATATAGAATATTTACCATACTGGTGTTGTTATAAATAAAAGGAAAATAATATTTTAGGGGTTGGAGATGTAAAATAAAACAAATGGACTTAACAGAAGAAGTTGCCTTTAAATTGGGTATCTTCTATTGGTTTAAACCAAAAGGTTTACTTGAAGTTCCTTCTAATTATGGTAATGATTATAATAGGACTATAGGGGGCTTGAGAGCTTTTTTGTCAGGTTTTGGATGAGCCAAGTGTATTTATACGTGCGAGGAATGGGTTCGAAGTGAGGGGTTTTTATAAGGGAGAGGAGGGGCTCTTTAAGAAATTGTGGAAATATTATTTTATTATATAAGGAATTTCAGTTTCCATATGTCCAAAACTAATTAAATCTGAAGATAAGGTGAATAGAAGTCGAAATAAAATCATCCAATATGAATTAGAAATGATTTGGTTATTGTTTTAGTTTTTATAATCTTATTTATTTAAATCATTTATTAATGTGGTAAACATTACATCATTATTGTGTCATAAATAATTTTATTTATTTGATGTCTAAAATTATAAAAAAATGATGTATTAAATATTTTTATAATTCAAAAGAATATTTATAGTAAAAATGATAAATTATATAATCATATGTAATAATTATTCTTCTAAAAGATAATTGTTTTTTTCATTTTTTCTTTACTTTAAATTAATTAATATAAAGTGTAATTATCACTTAGAAGTGGCTCCATTGGGTCCAAAAATCTACCCAAGGATACCAATGGTAGGATATGTATCAACCAATAGGATTAAGACACATGTTAGGGTTATTTTATATTATTATTATAATATGTGTTTACCATTATTTACCAGATTTACCCTTTAACCATGTTAAATAAAATATTTTCCAAAGTAATATTCATAATGTTTAAATATAATTGTAACCTATTTAAAAAATTTGGACCTCCTGATTCCATATATGGAATCCATTTTTCAAAATTCAAAACACAGAAGTGGATGAAATTAATTTAAAATTATTTCCCTCTATGAAAACAAAAAGCACTTTTTTAAGAAATAATAACTATCAAATGATGGACACTTGTTTATGTCCAATTTAAAAGTAAAATTACTTCCAATGAAAAAAATTAGATTAAATACTAAAAACATAATATAATAAAACATTAAAACCATTTAAAATGATAATATAAGAATACAAATAAATTAGATTAAAATGAAGTTTGAAATTAAAATATAGTATTTTTTACTTTTTATTAATAATTAAATTTTATCAAAAAATTACCAAAAAATTACCAAAAGTAAATTTTGATGTCTCGTTATAAATAATAATTTTATTTGGTCAACTATAACATATAAAAGTGTCCAAAAATATATTTAAAGAGGGTTCACCAACAAAAGGCGGTAAATCAACCTTCTAATGAAAATTATGCTTAAAATCAGATTCTTTCTTATTTTAATCCACTATTATTTATTGGGTAAATGTAAATACATATAAAAAACATGTATATTCATATTATAGTTAGTTATCTCCATTCCCACCAATACAACAGATAGTTTTTAACTACCATTTAAAATAATATTATATTATTATTATTTTTGTGTACGACTCAGCATTGTGTGCAACATAAGATTTCAAAGAAACCCATTGTTGTGTATCTAGTAGGCTATCAAACATATAATACCCTTTAAAGTAAAAATAATATTTAATTCCAAAATTTTTATAAATATGAAAATGTTATATTCTTTATTTACATGGTATGTTACACATCTTCTAGGGTTATTTGGAACAAGAAAGGATATAGGTGTGGCTTAATAGGTTGAATCATATCTTTGATTTCATCAGCACACCAGTGAAGTTGAATGTTAAGGTAGAAATATATATGCTAGAGGTTCTTTCATTTTAGTGGTGGGATCTAGTGGTTCATGCTAATTTTCTTCAAGGAATTGATAGGGAGGATTTCAAGAAAATGTTCAATAAGAAATTATAACCTCATACTTTCAAGATTTACAGAACAACATAGTTCTTCATCCTAAAGCAAGAAAATGCCCCTTTCATATAGTATGAGGGTAAATTCATGAATTTGTTTCACTTTTCACTAGAGGATGCAGCTAGTATGAACATGAAATAATCTTTTTTTGAACATGTTTTATGGAAGGAGGTTCCCTCTACTATTACTATTCTCTATATTCTGGATTATGTATAGATTGTGAATAGAGAGAGAGTGGTTGAAAGAGAAATCTCATGAGATAATGGAGGAAGAAGTATCATGACACTTGCGAGAGATATTGAGAACTATAATGTTGGGGAAAATCATTGTAGGTAAACCTATTTATAGGCTTTGAGAATGAATTAGAATCAAATAGTTGTATAAGATAATCTTAATAAAAAAATTAAAGATCCATCTAGGTTGTTTTCAATGTGGTTCATTCAACCACGTGAAGAAAAAATGTACAACAACACCTTGAGCATGCCACAAATCCAACTAGATGAGGAATATTTTGTTTTATTGTCACAAGACATTGGGTTTATTTGCTCGGGACACTTCTACTGTTTCACAACAATCATATGATACAACGCATCAATGATAGATTAATCAATATTATTAGTATAGTAGAGCTTTCCATAGTGATCATAGGAATTCCATGACTCCTTAGTATGGGTAACCTAAGGATGGAAATAATAAGGAGAGTGAAACAATGAATCAATTATATAGAGATAAACAGTTAACCATGGATGATAAGTATGAACCATATATATTGAGTGGTATGATTCTTTTATAATTTGTCTTTATGAATGTTGTTATTACTAGTTGATCTCATTACTTACTTTCTTCATGTAAGATTGATTTTCTATGTTTAAAACATGGGATAATTCCTTCCATGATAAAACTCCATACTTTTCGTGGTCAAAGTGAATGTTAAGAATTTATATGTGCTACATGTTCTATAACTGTTGATGGAGATTAACTAAAATGGGCCTTCTCAGTGTTGGAGAGGGATTTCTATGATTTCCTCATTGGTATAGATCTTTTGACAATGCTCAAGGATCACATTGATTTTTATATCAGAAAAATTAATTTTTCAATAGAGGATGGCATCAAGCATCTCTAAAGAGGATAAAGGGTTGTAAAGGAAGGTGGAAAAAAATTTCACCCGTAATTGGAAAGATCTATTATAAATTAGTGGAGTTAACTTTGGCATCGATGAAATAGATTTTGGATCACAGTTTTCCAGTTTTAGTGGATCAATTCCTAGATGTATTCCTAAGAACATATTATGGTCACAATTTATAATGGAAGTGGTGTTTATGACTAATCTCTTTTAGAGTACCATTTTTATTTACCTTCTATTTTATTGGATGTCACATATATAATGAAGGGAGATGAGAGTGTGGATGGAGGAGATGGAATGAAAGGGTTTCATTCAGACGAGCACGTCTTTATTGGCTGCAATTGTATCATTTTTAAACAAATCATATGGAGCTCTTCAAATTTGTGTTGATTATTATAATCCAACCGAAGTTACAGTAAAGATATATTTCCCAATTCACAAACTTATGATCTATTGATAAATTTTAGGGATCTATGTGGTTCTATAAAATTAACTTTCAATCAAGAATTACCAATTGTGAGTTTGTAAGGAGGATATTCTAAATATAGATTACAGAAGTAGATAAGGATATGAGGTATATGTGGTAATGACTTTCTGTCTTAAAAATGTACTGTAAATAATTATAGAATTGATGAATTCAATTTTTTAGTGATATATAGATTCTTTTTTTGGGGTGTATGAGCATGAAATATTAGTGTATTCATGGAAAATTATTGAGAGTGAGTAGTATTTAGTGATAATTTTTGAAATATTCAGAGACCATCACTTTTATGCCAAATTATCAATATATGTTTTTTGGATATAAGTGGTATGTTTTTCTAGCCACATAATTTTAGAAAAAGATGTTTCTGTTGATCTAGGGAGGATATAAGCTGTTATATATTGGAGAGTTCCAAAAAATATATTTAATATTTTTGTTACTGTAGTAATTTATTACCACCACTATTTCACGACTTTTCATATTTAGACTCACCAATTAAATATTTGACAATGAAGAATTTTCCCTTCCAATGGAATGCAAAATGAAAAAAATATTTTAAATAGATAAAAGTTCACATTACAATAACACCAATCATGATAGTTCTAGAATATGGATAGGGGAATACAGTGTACTGTGATGGTTCTGGATCTGGTATGGGGTGCATTCTCATGTAAGAAAATAATGTTGTGGCTTAAAGGTCAAGGTTGTTAAGTGTGCATGATAATAATAACCCAACACATTTTTTGGAGTTACTGGTAGTCATCCCTGAATTTAAGACATGGTGTCATTATATCATTGGAGAGAAATTTTCTATGTTCAAACATCATAATAACATGAAACATATTTTCTCAAAATGATATTGGAATCTATAGAAAATTATATGGATGTAGTGTTTCTATACGTTTAAAATTTACTTGATGTATACAATGGGTAAGGGCAATAAGTTGGAAAATGAATTAAGTTAAGAGACATTTTATCAATTAGAGATAGAATCTTAAGATGAGTGGTAGTTGGTTTTAGTCCAGGATGATATGAATATAAAATGTGAAGACAGAAGAGATGTTGTGGTTTTTGTCTTATTTTTTGTAGTTCATGATTTGGGTAAGTTGGTTCAATAAGCACATACATCTGATGTAAAATGTGTGGTAGGGAGTTCACAACTCAATGGGGTGGACCACTAAGGGCTAGAGGCTGGATGAGTGTTCATTGTTGTGCTTTAGTAATCATATGAGTGTATCTATGGCTTGTCAGGAAAATCTTCTCAATAAATATCACCATTCGAGATGGTATTTCCATCCTAGAAGATAGTAGATATATAAATTGTTGACGGTAATGTTTTGGATGAACAATATGATATAGGATGTGGATGAGTTTCTTTCGAAGTTCATAACATGTCAATAAATTAAGTAAGAGCACCAAGAGCCAAAAGATATGTTGTAGTCTTTAACAATCCCAGTATTGAAGTAGAGGAGATAACTATGGATTTTATCACATGTGATCCTAGAATGATTCATAAACATGATGCCATATGGGTTATTGTGGATCAGCTTATGATGTCAGCAGATTTCATTCCTATTTAGGAAACTCATATGATACAGGATCTATCCAAAATATATATCCAAGAAGTGGAGAAAAGACACAAAATATCAGTTTATATGGTGTCAGAGAGAGATCTGAGGTTCAACTCTTATTTCTAGAAATCTTAATAGAAATCCATTGGGCCTCAGTTGAAAATGAGTCGATAATACATCCTCAAACATACTTGCAATTATAAAGGATGATACAAACAATAAAAGTCATTACATGAGCATGTGTAAATGATTTTGATTGCTCATGGAAAGATAATCTGTCATTTGTGGATTTATATAATACTAACATCTATTAGGTATCAATACATATGGTTCCTTTTGAATCATTATATGGGTGTCCTTATCATTCTCTACTATGTTTTTTGGAAATAGGTGATACTTCAATAGTTGGTCCATTCCTTGTCCAAGAAATAGTGGCGAAGATTCAATTGATCAGAAAGAGGATGTAGACGTCATAAAGTCATCAGATGTCTTATGTAGATCATAGTTGAAGGTCGTTTTCATTCACCATGAGTGAACATGTGTTCTTAAGGATATCTACAATGCTCATACATCATCTTTTGGAGAATAAGGTCAATTTTTCTCTATGATATATTGGACCTTTTAAGACACTAGAATGGGTTGAAGAGTTAGAATAACAGTTGGCATTTTCAACATGGTTTAGTTCAGCGTATAATATGATCTTAATATGTCATTTAAATAAGTTTCTACCTGATCCTGACCATGTGATCCGATGTGATCTTTTAGACCTAGAGTTGGATGCTTCATTGGACCATATCCTAGTGTGAGTTGTGGATATTTATAATAATGCATTGACTGGGAATAAAATAATTCTGGTGATGGTTTTATGGAAACATGGTCATGTTTAGGAAGAGACATGGGAATGTGAGTAGGTGATGAAAGAGAAATGTCCATAACTCTTCTAATACACATATTTTTTCTATGTTATGGATATGGATAGACAAATGGTGGGGATAATGTAGCACCCACAGTTTTTATTACGTAACCCATTCATTATGTGTTTTATGTACATAAAGGATTAGGGTGAATTTTGTGAGTGTTTGGGGAACTTTTTGGGAGTTTCTTTCTCTTTCCGACTGGTGAACAAGTGGTACATTGTTTTTAAAAACCATAAAATAATGTCTAGAAATCGTTCATAGTATGAAAAATGTTAAAGAGAATGCGCACTGGCTGCACACGATTCATTTAAACTGTGTGAAGTCCTACTAGTAACCATGTAATTTGAAATATGGTTCTGGAACAAATGATTCATTGTATTTTATGTGGTTGGAAGAAGGTTTTGAATACCATTTGAGGAAACTATGTAAAATTCATCCTCAATGAAGTGGATAACTTACTATTAGAGTACAGTTTCTCAAACAATGTGACTGAACCACGTTCGGGTCTATATCACCTCCTCAAAAAGTGGATCAAACACATTTTTCATTATAACCAATTCTTTTTCTTCATATATGGCCCTAAATCTAGAGTTTTCTTCCCCAAAGATCAATGAATGTTCTCCCATCGATCTGAATGTAATCTGAAGGCATCACTTGGTGATTAAATGATGATTCAATAATGTACGTGATCATTCTTCATCATTATTGATGTTCTTCATAGATTTAATTCATCCCGTTTCTTTTATTCTTATGTCGATACCAATTAGGGTAGATATAAGATTATAGATTTTGAATAAGTTTAGATCTTGGATTTTATGATAGTGGAAGAGATCTAATGAAAGTTCGTGATGTTTACCCAGTTTTGTTGGTGTTCTTCGTCTGTTTATTATTTTCACCATAAAAATTGAGGTAGGGGATTCAATCTATATTACAATGTATAAAAATAATAGTCCTAGTTTTATATTTATTTTTTTAAAATCATTTTTAGTTTGTTGAGTAATGATTTCTGAATTCCCTCTGGATTTAAGGTTTCTGGAAAACATATGAATTGGGTGTTCTTACAAAGTGATTTGGATATTAGAGTAAAAATGGTGATTTAAATTGAGGTTTTTTCTAGATTTGTGGTAAACCTATTAATCAAAATGTTATCAATAAATGGGAAACATTTATTCAAATGAAATGGGGATGGTTGGTTGGAAAAGTTTGATTCAATGTTTTTAATATAATAATCTTTTTAATGAAAAGGATGAAGTGACTGTTTTTGGTATTCGGTTTTGGATGAATGGTTGTGTGTGATAATTTTCATTCAGTATGTATAAGGATAAGGAATCCCCCCATCATCAATAGGATTGATAATTATTAGGGCTCCCCCTTCAAAATGGTTCACTAGGAGACGACATAATGAAAGGATGAATCAGGACCCATTAGTGTAAGGAGGCCCAAGTTACATGCATTGTTGGATGTGTGTATAGGTATAATAGAATGGTTATGAAAAAATTGTTGTTAGGAAATATATTCCATACATTGGTTGGTTTTCTTCATGAAAAATAAAAGTTTCTAGAAAATTGGCAGACATGCACTTATTCATATTTCGTTATAAACAATTTTTAGATGTTGTTTATATTTTTTTATAAACTATATTGAAAATTGATTAATATAAATTGTTTTATATAATTTTGTCTAATATTTCTATCCTAGTGGCATGAGTAAGGAAGTCATTGTGGGAAAACCTATAGAGGTTTAGTACTTTCCCCTTCTTTGGGAATTTGGTGATTTAACAGAATTCATTTACTGGGACATGGTAAAAGGTAATGTATCAAATGTCTTTAGCACTACATAATGATAATTAAGAAGTTTGGTGACGTTGGAGAAAGGATCTTGTTGATAATGGAGTCTTTTGGTAATCAGGAATTTTTATTCTTTATCTTTCACTCATTAATTTAATGTTAGTTTGGTTTCTATTGTAGTACACTTTGGTGGGTTTTGGTATAAATGAATTTGATGAGTTGTCATTGTTGTTGTCATATATCATGATGTGTATTGTTTGCTATGGCTATATTAGATTTTTTTTCTTATTCATAAAGGTTAATTTACCCTAAATGTATTGAAACTCTTCAATAATTATTTCCAGCCTTTAGCATATTGGGGATGTAACTTCTGACAGAGTAGAATCCTCCCACCTTCTCAAGACAATGAAGATAAGCATATATGTTACAACCCTCCATCATATTTTTTTATATTATTATAATTACTCATTTGAAAAATTTATTTGGATATTTAAACGATTTAAAAAATGTTAATTTGACATGTAGATGAGTAGATATATAATGACAAATTACAACATCCACCCTATTTTCAATAGTGGAACAAAATTGCTCCACCATTTTCTATATTTAGAAAGGAAGGTAGAAATCTCAAACATGGACTATACATGGACTTAATGAATTCATATCAAAGAATTAGTTTCACAAAAAGTTCATATCCTATTTTATTTTTAATTTACAATTGATATCATGAATTTTGTATGATATGAAAATATTTCATGACTATTTTAATGATCTCTAGACAAAAACAACTCAAAAATGATAATAATGATTTATTTTCATGATTAATTGTTTATTTGAAACTTATATGAGAGGATGGTATTAGCATGTATGATTCTATATAATGGAAAATTTTCACTAAATTATATTATTATGTTTACTATATGTGACTTCTGAGTATATGGAAATTCTTTTAGGAAGTGTGTTAAGGGTCATAAATCTTATCAAATTTGTAAACAAAATAGTTCGTATTACCAATTACATCACGGGAGAAAAAAAATTTATAGGGTTGAATAATATTATTTTTCTATGGACCAATCATATAGATTATTAAAAAATGAATTTAACATCTAAAAAGAATTTGTTATATCTCTAGAATCTTTAACAACTGATTATATATTTAGAGTTTTCAAAACAATGATATAAAATTTAGAGAGACACATAAATCATATAATGGTAGAAATATATTTAAGAAACAATATGTATTTTTGAGGTACACTATATGAGAAATTAGGAGGTTAAAAAAAATTGATTTTATGTACATTGAGGGAAATATTTATGAAAATATGATTGGATCATTCTAAAATATTAAATAAAAAAATAAAGTTGTCTTAAATGAATGATTTGACTTACTCTAAATAGAAATATGTATGGAGTCAAATCCCCCTCCTAATAGAATGTGAATATTCTATCCCCCAACATGTCATAGAATATCCAAGAGAGAGAAAATTATATTTCTGTCAGTGTGACCATGTTATCAATGTGTCACAAAGTCATTCATCAAATGTAAAAAAAATCATTTCTTTAAAGGATTTGATGATGAAAGGTATTAAAGATGATTATTTTCAATTTATGATGCAATATCTCCTACAATTTTCATTTCCTAGAATATTACTCATCCATGTTAAAATGACTATTATAGAGATGTTTTTTTTAATTCAACTTTTAATAATATTATTGGTCTAAATGGTTTGAATAATTTTGAGAACGAAGTAGTTTCTATTCATTTTCAATTTGAAAAGTACTTTCCACCATACATTTTAGAAATCATGGTGGATTCAATGGTTCATTTGGTGTGATAAATAATTATTTGTGGATTTTTATATCTATGTTTATGTGTCATTTTAATGATAAACAATGACATTGAAGGGGTATATCAAGAATCCATATCGACCTGAAACTTCGATTTTGGAGAAGTATATTTATGAGGAGATTACATAGTTATGTACATGTTACTTATCAGTATTGAATCACAAAAACATTCTTACAGATCACTATGAATAAGTTAATTATAGGGGAAAGGGGATTCATGGATTGAAATTCAAATTATTTATAGGTGAATAGATAATGAATGTATATTTACATATCATGAATTATAAAGAAGATATTCATGAAGATATAAAATTTATAATTTATTTGTTGAAACTATTTTATCCAAAGAAGAAACATATGTTGATTTTGATTATAAATAATAATTCTTTTCTTCTATGGTTGTAAGAGATTGTGATTAGTGGATACGATGAATCCGAACCACTGAGATAGTTAGTGGGGTTTTCCATGTTTAAATTTCATTTATCATAGTTCTATTCACTTCCAATGTTGATCAATTTTTTTCTACCACATTATTTTTTGTGGTGCCCTAGGGGTATGAATACAATGTTAATATATATTATCTTCCGAATAAATATATATATTAAAAATTCACCAAATATATAAATTATCAAAGAGATAATAAAATAAATTTTTTAAATTTTAATATACATAAGAAATAAATAAAAAAATTATATTTTAAACTTTATCAGTTAATAATCATTTCCATGATAAGCTACTATAATCATAAAAAATAAAAAATATATACTTATTTCCACAAAAACTAGTTAGATGCAATGAACCAAATAAATCAAGACATAAAAAATTTAATTATACTAGTAATTATGAAATAAATAATAAATTTATAACATTATTTGTGTAACATACCTTTAAAAAAATAATCACAAACTATGAATTTAATTTCTAAATATCGTTAAATGTATATTCTATGACAATGTATGAATGTCATGTCCATTTTTTTAGTTTTTGTTAGATTTTATTATCGATGCCTTTTTTTATATTTTTTCATACATAGAAAAAAATTAGATAAATCTAATTTTAAAATTACAATTTCATATATTGATTTTTTATTTTCATTTTTTATAACTTTCGATACATCAAAAGATTTAATATTTGAATACAAATAAGTATTTCCTTGTCTATTATTTCATCAATGATATTTTAACATTTATTCATAACTTTATCCATATAATCCAAAACTAATTTAAATCTAATTTATTTATATTGTTTAATTTTATTAAGAAAATATTTAATTATGTCATTACCTTCATTCGGTTTTTTTATTCCATAATTAGTGAAATTTTTCTCATAATAATTGTTAGATATAGAAACATTTAAATTTTATACATTTATATTTTTGTTTATTATTTCCTATATCCACGTTCATAAATTATCCCTGAAAATATTTACATATATCATTTAGTTTTAATTTGTATTTATATAGTTTCATATTTTTTATAATGTTTACTGACATCAAAATTTTTTTAATCAGAATTATAACAAGAACATGAATCAGAATTAGCTTCCCTTTCATATGTACTAATAGAATTTTATAATAAATAATTATGATTTTATAATTGAGTAAAACGTTATAAAAGCATGGGTTCTATGCCTCTTTAGTGGAGGTATTTTGTGATGTGGGATGCATTAGGGTTATACTACCTTCGACCTCCTTGAATGTTGGGTTTGTAAGCGTCTTTGGGATTGCCCTTTTATCACTTTTAATAAAAAGAAATTTCAATACTACTTTCCTTTATGACCCACATCAGGAAATAGTAGAATTAGAATAATTTTTACAATAAAACATGGATTTATATCATTTTTAATTTTATATGTATCATTACATGAATTATCTAGGTTATATTAATTGTACATTATATATCATTTTTTTTATTGTCATAAAATGAAAAATATGAAAGACAATTATTTTTTAAACGAATTAATTTCCTTGTGAAAATTTTATTCTTCTTTTTTAATTATCTCTCAACTATAATAATTTATTAAGAATTGGAAAAATGTTTTCTCAAGTGATTTAATTCCTTCTAATTTACTTAGAACATAGATTTATAAGAGTTTGAAATATCATATATAGAGAAATTAAGAACAATATATTATTTATATTCTTCATCATTGTTGATAAAGCGTATAAATGTATTTCCTAGCCCCTATTAACTGTTACCACACCGACCACTTTATTAGTGATTCCACTTCCCCTTTATCTGTGATTAAAATAATACCACCATCTTGTGTTCACCCCTTCCACCACTACATTTCGAACACGAGAACTCCAAATTTCAGAACAACACCTTCTACACTCCCTTATACTATGTTTTACATTTATTGGTATATCTATAAATATATATATATATATATATATATACATATACATATTTATATTTACATTGTTTTATCCACATATATTTATGATTATATATATATTTATATATATATGTTTTAAAGTGGATAGTTTTTTATTTAGATAATTATTATATGTTGATAAATATATTTTATTTGTTAATATGTTATATTTTTTAATAAAATTACATTTTATGTGTGAATATATAAATAATATGTATATATTGTTATATATTTGATTATATATAACACCAAATTACGAAAAATGGCTATATTTAGAAAGAAAAATATCAATAAGAATTTTAGTTCAGGGAATAAATATAGTCCCCCCTAAAAAGTGAAAAAACCCCATTAAATGAGGCTTAAAATGTATCAAGTGATAAAAATTATGTTACGTTGACTAAAAAATCAATTTTGGGGGCCATATTCACAACTTTTGGAAGAACAAATTGTGATGGTGGTTCACCTCTGTCACTAGGGGTGTAGAGTTCCCCATAGGCACTAATTTGATATGTGGTAGAACCTAAATGGACAACCGGATCAAACCTCCTGGTCATTTGATATTTGAATAACATTTTCATCTTAATTAAGATGTTTTATTAATTTTTTTTTCATTATCATAAATATTTTATTGAATGAAATTAATAAATAAAAATTATCTAATAGTTAATTAAAAATATTTTTCAATAAATTTATAATCCATTTTCACTAAATATCATGTATATTGTGTAAAAATGTATTTTTAGACTTATCTTAAACAAAATAAAAAATATATATATTATATTTTTATCGTTATAAGTATATTTACATATTAATATATTATGTTTAATTAAATATAAATATTTTTAATATATACCAATTATAGGTGCAAGAAAAAATCACTAATGGGGGGGACATTTCTCAGTGTTTTTTACATACACTAATAAAGGAAGCCCTTTATCAAATCTATTTTGGAAGCATTGACAATTTACCATTTTTATATGTTATTTTTAATTCTACTAATATAGGGGGTCTTTATAAGTTATTTTTTTACATTTTCAAATACCCCTTTAACAATGCTAAAGAAAGTACCGTTAAACCCCCTTTTAACTACTCTTTTTATAGTGCTGACAAAAAATGTTTTTAAAAACTCTCATATCTAGATATGTTAATACCCTAGTTATGGATAAAAATTGTGACACCCCAGGTTTTATGAACTACTCCAATTGAACAATGTTAGGATTTTAATGATGTGTCTTGTTTTATTTATTTATTTAGTTATTTATTTTTGTTCTTTGTGTGCTGATAAAGAATTTGAAACGAAATAAAACATGAAGAATATGGTAAACTGGTATATATTTAGAAGTTACATTGAAAAAGACCCATATAATTGAAAATACCATGGACAAGGCCTAACACGGTCACAACAAGACTACTGAGAATCACAACTCGAGTAATAAGATAGTCGTCGTCTTCAGGGTCCATCAGTGTGAAAAATATAACAGCCAGAACCACCACACACATACTCAGCACCAATGGTATGAGGAGAGTCATCCTTCCTGGTTCAAGTGTTTTGATTTTGTGAAATGCCCCTTCTTTTTATAATGGTCCTATATGTTATGACAGTTAAATTTATATAGCCATTAGGTTTTCAAAACAACCTTTGGGTTCCATTTATAAAGTTGTGTTTATATGAAAACGTGTTTTAATGCTTTTATAATTTTATAATATTTCAAATATTATAATATTTTTCACAAAATAATCAACATTTTAAAATAAAAAGAGTATTCTCGGAAATAAATCGTTTTTTTTTCGATGGGTACTTATATGATTGAAAACATAGTATTATTTTTATAAAAGATATCATTAAATGGTATCTATAATAATTGTATCATTTGACCACTAAAATTATGAATTGGGGGAAAACTACTGATCTTTTAAATTTTATGAAAACAGATAGGTGTGAATTCTAAAGATCCAAATAGTTATACTGGGTTTTTATGGAAATATGAGAGGTATATCTTTTAAACGTTTAATAGAAAAGGGATTTAGATTTTAAATTAAAACTACATGTATTTATTGCATATTAACCCCTTTTTGTACAAATATTTGTGTTACACACCATTTTTATTTTCTAAGTATACTTATACTGGTTATTTTATAAATTTAAATAATTTTTTTTAAAAAAATTAGGTTGGGGCCCGGCCAAGCCGAGGGAATCACTTATGGGAAAAGCCCTCTAGGCCGAGGCCAAGCCCCAAGGGACCTGTGGTTCTTACCATCGGGGGTCCCAAACGAGTTTAGTGGGTGTCCAACCACGTCCGGAGCCGTGCATAGGTGTTCTAGGTCGTGCGTAGGCCCATGTGTAAGGCCCGCGGCACGCGCTGCGTGGGGTTGGGCTGAACCCCACATGGGGACCCAGTGTGTGTGTGTTCGTGTTATTGCACTGGAGGTGGAATGCTTTCATTTATAAATTGTGCCTCAACTGCATTTCTTTTCTATGTGGGACGCACTCCACATGATGAGGACCGTCCAATCGACTTCCGTGTCGATCTTGTCCGTCCCACCCTTTTGACCGCATGATCTTCCGCGAGATCTAATCTCGTCCCTTGATCTTATTAAATCAATCTCTTTAAATTTCCCAGCGCCCTCTCCAGCCACGCGATCTCTCCATTCGTGATCCCGACCATCCATTTCTTTACTGCGTCGACCTGTCGTCTTCTTCCTCGCAACATGACCCGACCAGTAGGCCGGCTCAACACATCACCTTCTCCACTATTACGTTTGACCTTGCACACCCCACCTTCCTAGGATGCCGTAGGCTCGGCCTAACTCCTGGAACGAATCCTTTTAGGTGCACCAAAACCCCTACATATGCCCTCTCCTCACGGACTTCCTCCTGCACACGAACTCCTCTCGAAATCACCAGCAAGACCAGCAAGCATCCTCAGATCCGAGTGTCCTCCACATCATGGTAAGGGTGTCCCATTTACATGTTTTTTTTTAAAACCCACCCATGATCCTCGGTTCATTATTATATATACATGAGTATATATATACGGCTTATAGCTAATGGTATATATATATATTCCACGCTAACCATTTTTTTTAAACAAAAGACTCCTTGGGTTCTTTCCTTCGAGGGGTACTCCCGTTTTTTATATATAACAGAAAAACTAGTATAAACCCTTCATATGTAATTGGTTACATGCAATGTATATATATATATATATACATATAAATTTTATACATTTTATCACTCTTTTTTTCAAAAACGGTGTGTGTGGGTTTGGAAGGGTGTTTCTCTAAAATTATTTAAAGATTTTGTTTCCTTTGAGTCTTTATTTTTTTAATCGGTGTTATACAATAATTGCATTGATATAATTTTATATATGTCTTGGTATACACCACAAAACTCTTCCTTCTTAAGGGTTTCCAAAGAGGTTGATATTTTTCTTTTGTACTCAAACAATTACACAAGATTAGTTAAAATAGGTTTTTCTTTTAAGCAGTACCATTACATATCTTATTTATATGTGTTTTCAGGTGTTCATGTATACGCAGAAATATACATACAACCATACAAAGTATGTTTCAAAGATTTCCGTATAATTTAGTATTTTATGTTAACAATTATACTTTTGAAAAGGGTCTTTCTGAAATCAATTCCTAACATGTATTATTTTATGTAAGCCATATATATATATACATATAACTATATATTTATATAAGGTTATGTATTGAAATGGAAATCGGTTTTGATTTTTAAGATATGAATACTTATATTTGAAGAATATTTTTTATGCGAACTTTGTCTTTGGTTTAAGTACAATTATTTTATAGTTAAAAACAATGTTTTTATATATTTATGTATTTATAATTTCATGAACATTTAAACCCCCATAAGGTTTTTATATTTAAACTAAATAAATTATAATTGTTTAGGGGTTTTCCGATTTTAAGTGAACCATGTTTAATTTATGTGAAAACCTATATATATACTTTGTGTATATATCCCTATGTATGTTTGTGTTTTTTTAGATTAATACCTGAAACCCTAGTTTCAAGAAATGGTTATTAATATATTTATGCATGTAGGATTTTAGTGCTTGCCTTTGTTGTTTTATATTGTTTTGTGTCTAATAGTACACCAATGAACATGACTAATTAACGTCACCCTCAAAATGATTTACGTTTTTTTAAGGATATGCTTATGCCTGTTTTAAACATGTATTAAAAGGATAGGGATTTAAGGGTTATGTTAATAAGTAGAAATCCTCTATTATTTTTACACCAAACTCGCTGCAGTGATTATTAGTGATCAGAGTTTAACTGGAAATTCTATGACCTGTGAAGAACTATAATTAATGCCAAGTATTTTATTTAAAGTATTATATTTCCATGAATTGTAATCTTAAAGATTGCATGTGTTTATTATTTTTATACCAAGCATGCCATAATGTTTATTAATGGTTGGAGATTTGTTGCAAGTATAATAACATGTGAAGAACAATAGTTAATGCCAAGAAGTTCATTTCCATGTACAGGAATTTTAGAGACTCATCATTTAATACCCCTTGTGGAAAATCTCATACATTGATCATTTTACATTCTTAAATAATTATTCTATGCACATAGTATGCTTACTGAATCATTCCTGATTTTATTCCATATTTTCAATTTTATCTGTCATGTCATGTATTTGTAAACCAATTATATAATATCTACCTTATTCATATTATTATTCATGCATATGACTCAACATGAAAATGAACTATGAACTAAATTACCCAATGTGGTATGGGACACCTTGGGTAATGAGAAATTGAAATGGTATTACCCAGAGTGGTATGGAACACTTTGCATAATTTGAAATGAAAATTAAATATTCAATGTGGTATGGGACACCTTGAATATCTAACCTTTTCAACACGTGAGAAATGTATGGGACTACCGGGATGGGGTCCAGTAAAATGAAAACACTATAGGATGGGGATTGGTTAAAGTATGCCCTTCGGGTTGGAGACTGGTAAATGTAAGCTCCTAGATGCATCGATAGTTCTTGAGACAGTCAGATTGGGTTATTAACGTTAGGTCATGGCATAAGGCCTTGACACAAAGACCATGAGTCCTTCAGCATACATTTCTTAGTATATGACCAACCAAGTGATTACTCCGACTAGAGGAATATCCTTGGATATAGAACCTTTACCAATGAGTATCAGATTAAAAAAACAGAAGACATATGATGTGGTAATGTTGATGCATGACCAGTTTTCTTTTCCATAATTTTATTACAAATGCTTCATTACATTTATCATGTCATGATGTGCATTTTTTAGATAATTCACTTGTACGCGAGTTGGTTGATGTTTACACCTTGTTTTTCATACAAACCTTTTTTGTTTATGGACACTTTACTTATTATAACCAGTGCCTTTTTATTATCATACTTATCATGTCTATTAAGTGTGTTTCAGCTATGTGTTATAGTGTATAATTATGAATTTCTTTAACTATGTTATATAAACTTTTGTTTTGTCTTGACATTTTTTCATTAAGAAAATATTTTAAGTATGGAAAAGTATTTTCAAAGTAGTTTTCAAAGGCTGCATTTAGGTATTTTCAAAAAAAAAACCCCTTACTAAGTATTTCGATGTCACCCAACATTTTTGTAAAAAACGTTACAGGTAGATATATCCTTTCCATGACTTGGATTTTTGTTCTTAGCTCAGTAATAAAGAAGTAAAGATGTTGTCTCTGATTCTATAGAATCTAAACTAGAATGTTCCTCCTGCTGTGTTATGATGTATAAATTATTTGTTTCATCTGTAAGAAATAAATTACACACCATAACCATGGAACCGGCTCCAGGTAACTAGGGTTAGAGCATTTTAGTTGGTATCAGAGGAATGGTTTAAAAACCCTAGAAAATTAGGACAACATAAAAACATTAATAATGTTTTACTAAGTAGGGTTTGTTCTTAAACTTCTCAGATGACAAGATAGTGAACCACAACTAGACTCTTGACTCTCCCTACAGAGATAATGGAGACTATTGTAGCAAAATCCTGCTCAACAAGCTACCAACCTTTTGCTAACCTATGACTCACATGTAAAAGCCTCTATGAAATATCGAAAATCTCGAATAAACTTCAAATCATCTAAGGGCCGGAAGTTATGTATAACCAAATGTCCAATCCACTATTCAAGAATTATAAAAATAAATGGATGTACTACGAGGGACTCTTCCTATGTTTCACCATGAATAATAAATGGTTATCCTTCACAGCCTTCAGAGACGCTGCAAAGGAGTTGGACTTCTACGCAGTCTTTATGTACCAAATCCTGTGTTTCATCATGCTAGGGGAGCTCAACAATTTTGGGTCTTTCATCAAATCCTTCAGATATGAATTGGTTCGAGAGATCTTTAGGAAAAAAATCCAAGTGGATGTCATGAAGCTTGATGTCACTCGTGCCCATCTCTGGAAAACCACCTGTATCAAACAGGAGCTTGGTTTTAACCACGATCCACTTTCCCAAGAATGTATTTTGGAAGAGGAGACCCACAAGCATGGTTCTTCCCTGGGGATAGAGTTGAATAGTACCTTCTTCCATGGGTAGTGGAGGTAGAGGGACATCACCAAGGGTGTCAGGGAATCCATGTGAATAAGTTGGGGTATGTACGCAGATCGAATTATGAGGATGCAATTCTTTTAGAGGGGGGTATAATGTGACACCCCAGGTTTTATGAACTAGTCCAGGTGAACAATGTTATGCTTTTAATGATGTCTCTTGTTTTATTTATTTATTTTTTATTTTTGTGCTTTGTGTGGTGATAAAGAATTTGAAATGAAGAAAAAACATGAAGTATACCGTAAACTGGTATATATTTAGAAGTTACATTGCAACAAGACCCATATAATTGAAAATACCCTGCACAGGGCCTAACACAGCCACAATAAGACTAATGAGAATCAAAACTCGAGTAATCATATAGTCGTCGTCTTCAGGGTCCATCAGTGTGAAAAATATAACAGCCAGAACCACCACACACATACTCAGCACCAATGGTATGAGGTGAGCCAACCTTCCTGGTTTGAGTGTTTTGATTTTGTAAAATTCACCTTCTTTTTATAATTTTCTTATAAGTTATGACCATTAAATTTATATAGCCGTTGGGTTTTCAAAACAACCTTTGGGTGCCGTTGATAAATTTATGTTTATATGAAAACTTGTTTTAATGATCTTATAATTTTATAATATTTCAATTATTATTATATGTTTCACAAAAGAATCATAGTTTTAAAATAAAAATAGTATTATCAGAAATAAATAGTTTTGTTTTTTTCTGATGGGTACTTATATGATTGAAAACATAGTATTCTTTTTATAAAAGATATGTTTAAAGGGTATCTATAATAATTGTATCTTTTGACCACTAAAATTATTAATTGGAGAAAAGTACTGATATTTTAATTTTTATGAAAATAGATAGGTGCGTATTCTAAAGATCCAAATAGTTATACTGGTTTTGTATGAAAATATGAGAGTTATATCGTTTAAAAGAATTATAGAAAAGGGATTTAGATTTTAAATTAAAACTATTTTTTTATTGTATATTAACCCCTTTTTGTACAAATAATTGTGCTACACACCTTTTTTATTTACTAAGTATACTTATACTGGTTATTTTATAAATTTATATAATATTTTAATAAATATTTAGGTTGGGGCCCGTCCAAGACGAGGGCATCCCTTACGAGGCAAGCCCTCTAGGCCGAGGCTAAGCCCCAAGGGACCCGAGGTGCCGACCATCGGGGGTCCCAAGAGAGTTTAGTGGTTGTCCATCCGCATCCCGAGTCATGCATAGGTGTTCTAGGTCGCGCACATGACAGTGTGTAAGGCCCGCGGTGCGCGCTGTGTGGGGTTGGGCCGAAACCCGCATGGGGCCCGTGTATAAGGCCCCGATGTGTGTGTGTTTGTGTTATTGCACTGGAGGTGGCAAGATTTGATTTATAAACCGTGACTCAACCGCATTCTTTTTTCGATGTGGGAAGCACCCCATGCGATGAGGACCGTCAGATCGACTTCCGTGTCAATCTCGTCTCTCCAAACCATTTGACCACACGATCTTCCTTGAGATCAAATCCCGGCCCTTGATCTCATTAAATTGATCTCTTTATATTTCCTCACGCCCTCTCCAGCCATGCGATCTCCCCATTCATGATCTCGGTCGTCCATTTCTTTAATGCGTCGACCCATCGTCTTCTTCCTCGCAATAGGACCTGGCCAGTAGGCCTGCTCAAGACGACACCTTCTCCACTGTTACGTTTGACATTGCGCACCCCACCTTCCTAGGACGCCGTAGGTTCGGCCTATCTCCTTGAATGAACCTTTTAGGTGCACTGAAACCCCTACATACTCCCTCTCCTTACGGATATCCTCTTGCACACAAACTCCTCCCGACCTCACCAGCAAGACCATCAAGATTCCTCTGATCTGAGTGTCCTCCATAGCAAGGTAAGGGTGTCCCATTTACATGTTTTTTTTAACCCAACCATGCTCCTTAGTTCATTATTATATATACATGAGTATATATATACGAATTATAGCTAGAGGTATATATATATATATATATATTCCACACTAACCATTTTTTTAAACAGAAGACTCCATGGGTTCTTTCCTTCGAGGGGTAATCTCATTTTTTTATATAATAGAAAACCTATTATAAACCCTCCATGTGTAATCGGTGAAATGCAATGTATATATATATATATATATATATATATATATATATATAAATTTTATATATTTGAATCACTCTTTGTTTCAAAAACGGGGTGTGTGGGTTTGGAATGTTGTTTCTCTAAAATAATTTAAAGATTTTGTTTCCTTTGAGTCTTTATTTTTGTAACTTGTGTGATAAAATAGGTGCATTGATATAATATTATATATGTGTAGGTATACACCATAAAACTCTTCCATCATAAGGATTTCCAAATAGGATGATATTGTTCTTTTTTACTCAAACAATTACACAAGATTAGTTGAAATAGGTTTTTATTTTAAGCATAACCATTACATATCTTATTTATATGTGTTTTCAGGTGTTCAAGTATACACACAAATATACATGCAACCATACATAGTATGTTTCTATGATTTCCTTATAATTCAGTATTTTATGTTATGAATTATACTTTTGAAAAGGATCTTTTTGAAATCAATTCCTAACATGTATGATTTTATGTAAGCTGTATATATATATATATAAGTATATATTTATATAAGGTTATGTATTGGAATGGATATCAGTTTTGATTATTAAGAGATGAATACTTATCTTTGAAGAATATTTTTTATGTGAACTTGGTCTTTCGTTTAAGTACAATTAAGTTATAGTTAAAAACAAAGTTTTTATATATTTATGTATTTATAATTTCATGAACATTTAAACCCCCATAAGGTTTTGATTTTTAAACTAAATAAATGATATGTTGTTAGGGGTTTTACAATTTTAATTGAACCATGTTTAATTTATGAGAAAACCTATATATATACTTTGTTTATATATCCCTATGTATGTATGTGTTTTTTTAGATTAATACCTGAAACCCTAGTTTCAAGAAATGGTTATTAATATTTTTATACATGTAGGATTTTAGTTCTTCCCTATGCTGTTTTATATTTTTTGTGTGTCTAAGAGTACACCAATGAACTTGACTACTTAATGTTTCCCTCGACATGATTTATGTTTTTTAAGGATATGATTTTTCTTGTTTTAAACATGTATTAAAAGGAAATGGATTTAAGTGTTATGTTAATATGTAGAAATCCTCTTTTATTTTTATACCAAACTTGCTGCAGTGATTATTAGTGATCGGAGTTTAACTACAATTTCTATGACATGTGAAGAACAATAATTAATGCCAAGTATTTTATTTAAAGTAGTTTATTTCCATGAATTGGAATCTTAAAGATTGCATGTGTTTATAATTTTTATACCATGCATGACGCAGTGATTATTAGTGGTTGGATATTTGTTGCAAGTACAATAACCTGTGAAGAACTGTATTTAATGCCAAGTAATTCATTCTATGTACTGGAATTTTAGAGACGCATCATTTAATACCCCTTGTGGAAAATCTCATACATTCATCATTTTATGTGATTAAATAATTATTCTATGAACATAGTATGCTTACAGAACCATGCCTGTTTTTATTCAATATTTTCAATTTTATCTGTCATATCATTTATTTGTAATCAAATTATATAATTGCTACCTTATTCAAATTATTATTCATGCATATGACTCAACATGATAATAAAGTAAGAACTAAATTACCCAAAGTGTTATGAGACACCTTGGGTAATGAGAAATGAAAATGGTATTACCCAAAGTGGTATGAGACACTTTGGGAAATATGAAATGAAAATTAAATATTCAAAGTGGTATGGGACATGGTGAATATCTCATCAATGCATCGATAGTTCTCGAGACAGTCAGATTGGGTTATTACCCTTGGTTCATGGAAGAAGTCCTTGACACAGAGACCATGAGTCCTTCAGCATACATTTCATAGTTTATGACCAACCAAGTGATTACTCTGACTAGAGGAATATCCTTGGTTATAGAAAATTTACCTATGAGTATCAGATTCAAAAAACACAAGACATATGATGTGGAAATGTTGATGCATGACCTGTTTTCTATTCCAGAATTTTATTTCAAATGTTGCATTACATTTATCATGTCATGATGTGAATTTTTTTAGATAATGCGCTTGGGCGCGACTCTGATGATGTTTAAACATTGTTCTTCATACACACTTTTCTTGTTTATGTCCAATTTACTTAGTATAACACATTCCTTTTTATTAGCATTCTTCTCTTGTCTATTATGTGGGTTTCAGCTATGTTTTCTAGTGTATAAGTATGATGTTCATTAATTGTGTTATAACAAATTTTTTTTTGTCTTGATGTTTTTCCTTTAAGAAAATATTTTATGTATGGAAAAGTATTTTCAAAGTAGTTTTCAAAGGCTGTATTTAGGTATTTTCAAAAAAACCCTTACTGAGTATTTCAATGATCACCCTAAGTTTTTGTTAAAAATTTTACATGTTGATAGAGCCTTTCCATGTCTTGGATTTTTTTCTTAGCTCAGCAATAAAGAAGCAAAGATGTTTTCTCTGATTCAATAGGATCTAAACTAGAAAGTTCCTCCTACTGTGTTATGATGTGTAACATATATGTTTTTTTCTATAAGAAATACATTACACACCATAACCATGGCACCAGATCAGGGTAACTGGGGTCAGGGCGTTATAAAAATATTTTTTAGGATTTTAATATTATACAATTTTAATGTCTTGGTTTCCATATGTATCATTAATAAATTGGTTCTTCTGGTCTTGTCAGTCCCATAATGCATCACATAATGAATTCATCATATATCCTATGTTTCCTGACAAGAAAATATTTATGAAAAAAATTTTATCTAGAGTTCATTATAATATATTTTTTAGTTTATAATTGGTAACATATTTTACTACAAAATTACTAACAAAAGTTTTAGGTTTAACAACTGAAAACTTATAAGGTTTCACACTTATCATACAGTGACCAAGACTCAAATGTTTATTGTTTTCTTATATTCAATCTTACCATAAAACATTACAATTTAAGTGAAAATATTTTGTATTACATGGAATACACCAATAATTTAAATACATTATTTTCATATCAAAAACCACATTCCATTGATTGTGAGGTTGCAGATATTGAGGTTAGTAAAAATAATAAGAATAAAACCAAAATCATATATGAATAAGCTCTAATGATAATTAATTTCCTATATTTAGATAAATATTGGTATATAGATGAGTGAATAGTATAATAACCCTAAAATTAAGTTAAAATAATAATATTCTCCAGGGAATTCATAAAACACAACACCAAGTTTTAAGAGATTTATAAAATAATTTTGAAATATTATTACAACCTATCCATCAAATTAGAGGGTATGATTATGTGTGAATGAATTATTAAATATATTCAAAATGGTTATAATCAGTAGAACATTATTGATAAATTGTTTGGAAATAATCATTAATTTTTTTGTGAAGTCATTTTATGCGTCAAAAATTCATTTTCATTGAAAATGACATTTATTTTAATTTTATGTATGGAAGTTGTAATTAATTTAAACCACTTATAGATGTTATAATTTATTAAATTAATAATGTTATTTAAATAATTATATAAAAATTAATATAAGGTGAAATATTTGTATATTTCTGACATTTTTGACTTTCATTCTGTTAATAGTAAAAAACACTGATTTTTTAATACAGTCATTTCATAAAATACAACATTTTTTTAAAATAAGTAATTAAAAAGTACCGATATATTTTAAATTTAATCTTTATGTAGATTAATAATCATTTTTTTATAATATTATAAAAAATTTAATTTTAATCAGAAATATTCATAATTTTGATATAAGTTATTTTATATGTTTAAAACCACTTTATTTTTGAGAACATTTTTTCGTTTCATTTTAAAGATTTATATTAAAATTTAGTTCTACCAAATATATTAATTGAATAAGGAAAAATGGATTCCATATTCAGAATCAGGAGTTTCCAATTTTTCAATAGATCCCTTTTATTTTTATTCATAAGGAATCTATATTTTGGAATATATATTTTATTGTAGTAAGCTTAAAAGAAGAAAAATGGTGTTACAATATTGGGATGAGGATTTTTAATTTTTATAAAATTTTAATTTAGCTTATTGGATGAGTATTATTTTTACATAACCATCCTTTTTTTTTAAAACATTTAAAGTTGGTGACATTTTTATTTAATTATGACCTTAATAATATTTAAGTAAAGGATAAACTCACAAGTGGCACTATCTTACTTTTAATATCTATAATATTTTTCTAATTTATATAGAAACATATATTATGTTTTAAATTTCCATAATAAATTCAATGGTTGTTTTATCATGGTAATTTAATTATAATTTTTAGTGATTAAATAATTATCTTAAATTGTTACACAACGCAGACCCAACAATTGTGCAACTGTTAGAAAAATCAAATAAATTAGTTTTAAAACTAAAAAAAAATTCTAGGTGAAAAAAAAATTTTACACGAATTTTTAGGAGAAATATAATATATTATATATGTGTGAGATATTCAGATTGAATTATATTACATTCATTATTTTTTCAAAGTCAGATTATTTGAAATTTTCTTAAAATGACATTAAAAATATTTTATGTTAGATAATTTTTTATTAATTTATTTAAAAATCATAAAAATAATGAAAGTGATCAATTATAATTTTAAATGTTCCAAAATTTCATAACTTTTCCATGTATGATCAAATTGTTACATTATAATTAAAATTAATACCCTTTAACAGTAACAAATTCCATTACCTTGATTAAGGATTAAATTGGTTAACTACATGATTTAACCAAAATATAAGGATTAAAATGATATCTAACCATTAAAAGGTTAATTATATTGTTATAATATTGTGATATATGACTTATCTTATAATAAACATTATTTTAATACACTTTTACATCTGTGAGACACATGTTATTTTATGACATTATATGTATTTCCAAAATTTTTAAGTAATGATATTTTATAATAAATAGTATTTTGTTAAATGGGTAAAAAAATTATAAAAACAAATATATTACTCCACGTGAATGTGATATTGGGTAAAATATATTCCATGGTAGATTTAGGAGACACTTTTCTAAATATTGTAACATTCATTATCCCTAACGATTAAAAAACATTCATATCACAAAAAATTGTCAAATGAGTAAACGAAGGGTTAAAAGAAAGAGATATGTGTAAAACCATGACAAAATATTGTAAAATTCTAATTATATCTGATTATTTTGACTCATACTCGCCTTATATTCAAATTTTACCAATTTTTTTCTATTTTTTCATGAAATATAATTTATATTAATTTAATACTTTAAGTAATGATAAAAGTGCCACTCCCCACACATATAAAAGAGAACATGTTCTCCACTATTACATCCACATTTTAATCATTATTTTAATGAATTATATTTCTTAGTTTTATTTTTATAAAATATTTAGGAAAATTCCATGACAAGGTGCTGAGACAACGTGCGATTCTGAGGCCCTTTGTGTCCAAAATGGTTTGTCGAAAAATGTTCTGTTTTTAAATACTATACGTGAGTAGTTTTAAGGAAAAAGTGGAATAAATTTTAAACATGTTTCTATATTAGAAATATGAGTGCACTATTGTTTTCAAGATGGTTGGTTTACCCTAGCCACGACTTAACATTAGTCGGTGCAGGCCTTCAATGGGATAGCCCGAAAATGGAATAACCTTAAATAAAATTATTTTATTTTTCAAATCTATATAACTCAAAAATTGTAACTCGGTTGGAAATATAAGAGTACCATTGAGATCATGAGGGATTTATTTTTATAGGAGGAGATTAACATTGGCCAACATTGTCCAACTATGGAATGCATTTTTTGGGACGTGACTAAAAATAAAAAAAATTATCTAATTTTTTTTATTTTTCAATTACTTATTACTCATAAAAGGAAAATTCAATTGGAAATAAAAGATTACTATTGATCTCATGAGGGTGTTCTTTCATTAGGTGGGGCCCAAAATCGACTAGAGTAGGTGGAGTGAATAGTTAATTTTTTGGAGTTTTAAAGAAAAATAACATAAACATAAGAATGTTTATTTTATTCAAAAAATGTTTCACTACAACGCTACGTCGAGCCAGCTATTTCATTTCATAAATGAAAAAGCGTAACGATGCAGAAACTGAAGCGTAACAGAAAAGATGTTTGTTTTAATAAATGAAACAGCATAAAGACATGTTAGCTCATCATAACAAAAACATTGAAATATGTTTCCTTCATTAAGTTGATTAACAAAGATAGGATATTAGGGGAGGATCCAAGAGTTTTCTATTAATCCTTGGAAGAAATTCATTGGTGAACGTTCAGTGGTGAAAAATGATGAAAGACCAATGATCAATAAATTTATTGAGATCAGATGTCAGTAGATTGATGAATGAAGAATGGAAGATTCACCCATTATTAGAAAACAAACCATTACCAGGTAGGGTTTTATTTTAATTGATTAACATTCCCCTGTTTTTCAGTCCTAAAAGAAGAATTTATGTAAATTCACTAACAACGTGACCTATAATTCGATCGTCTATGTGAGATTAGGATCTTTTGCATGTAGGTAGTTTTGTGAAGTTGGATTTACTTTTTATTTATCCTTCGCTAATGTCCAAACAAGGAAGAATCATACTGACAAGAACTAAGGATGTGGTGATTACTTCATGTGTTTTTTGTGCATCTATATACTCCACCCTTTTATTTCATTCATCATGAAGTATTGGAAACCAAATTCCAAGAAGAAACACAATGGTGAATCAACCAAAGAATGAGGTCGAGGGAGATGGCAGTGCTGAGTAAATGACCACTAGCATTGGAGCCAACAGTGGTGTATGGATTGATGTGACCATGCAGGCTATGGAAGTGACTAAAGGCCATAATAGTGGAATAGGCCATCAGCTCAACGACTAGTGCCATGGGCCATCGGCTCCACAGATGATGTTGGTGGATCCCACTATAGAATCCACCAATGGGGAACTAGGGCTGGTGGAGGTGCACCACATTAGAAGAGGATCCTACAGTAGAGCCTGGGTAGGCGGCAACATGCCGCAGATAGGAAGGGATGCAGAGGGAAAATTACATGCGGTTAGTTGACAACCTATAGGGAGGCGACATGCTGAGCCAGCTTCATGGCATGGAGCAGATTCCAAGCCAAAGTCATTTGGTTTGGATTGAACCAGCCTGCCAATGCGGGTGAAGACAATGTGGGAACCAAGCCTTTGGTTATCCAGACAGCCCAGAGTGGGAACCAATCCTTTTCTATCAACTTGTTTACCGCATGTCTTTTGTTGGGCTGGTATTCACGCCCATTTGCATTCATCTTGTACTGTTTACTCTTAGTGGTTGTCTTCATTTCATGCATGCCTTCCATTTCAACATTGTGGGATGGGGTTGTGTGTGTGCCTATGTATTTGTACTCAGGAAATGCCTCATAGTTGAATGATAATGCACTCAAAACTTATCTCCAGCCCTTGTCTTTTATAGGCAGGATTGGGCATTTCACGACATAAGCCCTGAGGGATGGTTTGGGAAAAATTGGTATTTATGGAGTTTGGTTATACCTTATAACCCAAAAGTGTATGACTTTGGTTTGGGGAAGCAGTGTTTGGTGTTTCATGTTTAGATTTCAGGGTAGGTAATCTGGTGTTTGTGTGGAAGATGCGATTTCCATACACCAAGACCCTATATTCTTCTTTTCGACTCAGTTCAGGAGAAATCTAGTTTGATGCATAAAAACGATTGTACATGCATCATATAAGAATGAGTTGAGTTTTACATGTACATATTGAGATAGATCAGTAGATATACTCTATTTATTGTGGAACATCTTGTTTTGTTTCAAGTTGCATCCATGTAGACATATAGTCAGGAATCCCCAACATCATCACGAGGATGATATGTTGGGTAACAAGATTGGTACAATGATTCATACCAGAGATAGCACCACCTGGTGGTGTACCTGGTATACCAACACCTGGAGAGTAACACATGGTACTTGTAGTACCCGTGGATGAGATTTGAGGTCTGAGTGCAATTCATGAGTTTCAATAGTAGAGACCCCTCAGGTTCCGAGGCGAGCCAAACTCACTAGCAGCTATAGACTAGCTTGAAGTGGAGAATGAGTATTCTGCCTAGCTAGGACACCATTATATTAGATGAGGGTCCTAGTAGTGAGCCTTCTGTGTAGATCATCATGGAGATTGTGGGTATTAGATTACCTGATCTTTCAATATAGATACTCTTCCATGAATAATCCTTGAGAAGCATTCTCAAGGAAGGGGGATCTCAAAATAAAAGCTATGGTATATAGATTCCCATGATCTTATATAGCTTTTAAAGGATGACATGAAGGTAGCTATGTATTTATCAAGGAATATTGACAATTCCATAAGAATATGATACTGCCAATATTTCAGGGCTTGAACCTCTGAGTATGGTGTGTTTTCAGACATCTTTTCCATAACTATACCTATATGAAATCCTATATACTCCAGGGTTCTAGAGAGAACCTTTTATTTTGAAATTCATTTAGAAGAGTAAATACAACCATTGGATTTAATTAGTGGGAAACCATGAATCTCACCTAAGTATTAGAGACCTGGATGTGTGAGATGTTCTGAGAAGAGATCCTAATATAGGGGATCTACAGCTTAGAGCTCATTGGGTGAGTCTAATCACCTAGGAAGAGATAATTCTTTTCCAAAGGTGGAAAAATACATCTTGATAGAGATTGTACAGTCATTCGTGCTGATAGTGAAATGGTGGATATGCCACCATGGTAGAGAGAGTGAAAGGAATAGATCAATCTATAGGGTTGAATATGTGGCAGGGGAGTAGAGAGAGTAGAAGTCGATGGTATACATTTCTACATGTTATAACCTCAACCCTAATGTGGTCTGCACCAGGCTTTAAGAGATGAATGACTGGGGAAGGGATTAACTTCATGATGTCCAGGAATATGACCCAAGGGCTGAAGGAATGATTCAAGGTACAATCTATGTCTGCTCTTAGCTACATTTCTAACAGACATAAGTTCTAATCAATCCATCATTTCACTGATATTATTCAATAACTAGTGTTTCTGGTTAATCTATTCACCTAACCTATACGTCTGGATATACATATGGGGAGAGACTCGATAATACCGCTTATGCCAAATGTTTTATCTAGACCTTGAGGAGAGATTTTTAGTTGGAACCACTTGGTGGAATCATCGAAGTCTGTCATCATTAGTTTGGGTATAGAAAATTGATGCAAATTTTAGACTCAGATTGATTATTTTATGAACTTTTATGTCTCAAAAATTCCATGTAATGTAAATTTTTTTATATAAAATTATTATGATACCATATGCTTTGATGGAACGTGATTCATAGGCCTAGGGAGCTAGAAATTGAATTTTTAATTTTTTATGTACTCTTAAGTAAATATCTGTGTGAATTTTTCTAATTATTGAAACAATTCTTGAATATAAAATCTGAGCGCACAGTTGAATACAGAATAATGGGATTCACCTAAAAAGGACTCAACATTGACCGAGAAGGGTTAGATGAAAAGTTAATTTTTGGGACTTTTCTGAAAAATAATTGAATAACATTAAAAACTTATATAATTTTTTTCGCACCATTGAGCGGTGGACGGTGATGATGTGGTGCATTGAAAAGGTGAAGACGAGGTGCAACAAGTTAATACCTTTAATGGCACATTGTGAATGAGTAACTGCTACAATGTTTCACAAATGAAATTGCAGAACGATGCAACGTCACATCATAACCGAAACATTGTGGCATGTTTCTTTTTATTAAAATAAATAATTAATGAGTGGATAATTATACTATGAGTATTCTCTAAAAACCCCCGAAAGAAAATTCTCTCCAATGAAGAATGAAAAATGTCAACAGACACTTATCTTCTATGACAATCCTCAAAGATCGGAGCAAAAAGAGACAAATGAATTTGATGTGTTGAAAACATGAGGATGTAATTCTGCAACAACAAATGTCAAAGAGGTAGGGGTTTAATTAATTCAAGATAATCCCAATTCTTATTCTATAAATTATGAACATGGATCAACCAACGAAAAGGATGTTTTGTGAATCGTGTTTTTATGCAGGAGGGTGAATTTTGTTTTTGGATTTATGATCCAGTATTTTTTTATCTCTAGTTCAATTGAGACACAATTTTCAAGCATCCACATTATTATAATAATCTAATTCCAAGGGAATAGGCCAACCCGAACAAGCCCTGCGCCCCTAGGCAAGTTCACTCTTAATGAATGGGTTATCGAAATTAATGAAAATTTGGGTTTGATACCTTCACAGTTAAGATGACGCTCCTCGGATTCTATAGGAACAAACATATCATAATAAAGACCACTGGACCAATTCTAGAGGCCTACAGAAGGTAATTCTACCCTTCTAGTTCTAGTTCCAGTAGACGATGGTGGTGGATATACGCGGAGGATGGTAGCGTGCCTGTCGGCACGCTCCAACGGTAGGAGGATGCAGTTAACTGGTCGCAACAGCAGGATGATGTGGCACGAGGTGGGCACCCCATGGATGGATGGCCCATGTTTGGGCTGCCCGGGTATCTGGTGATCCATGTTCACCTGACTACTTCTGGAGGAACCCAGCGAGTCCAAAGGGAAGGCGGGAAATTGGATGCAGCTGGCCACCCCATCCTAGGAGCACCGCACAGGACACCCATACGACCAGTCTTCAGGCTGTTGGGCCATGCCCCCAGCCTGTGGTCCATGGCCCCAACCACTTGGTCAAGTTGGTCCCATGTATAGTAGGCCAGTCCTGCACTAGTAGTCTGAAAACACAACGATAGGCCATAGTTGCGCCCTTTGGGCTGGCCCGGAAGAGACTGAGTCGTCGGGTGACCTGGCGGGCTGGACCCTCGGCAAAATTGGACTGGGTCCAGTTAGGCTCATTGGGCAAGGCCCACTGGCCAGGCTACACTAGAACAACCCAGAACTAATCTAGGTCAGGTTGAGTCGGTCGAATTAATCTGTGGTCTATGTGAAACTTGGGCCAGGTTGCTCGGGTCGGTCCGACCTGGTTTGACCGTTCCGAGATGCAACTATCTCATGTTAACTAAAATTCCCATATCATGGAAACCAAGAATCTAATTGATGTTCTGTTTGCAGTTTTGGTACCCTCTCAATGAGGAAGACCATTTCACATGCCATAATGAGTCTTTCATGTATGTTGAGATGTCTATAATGGCTTGATGTGAGGTTCTCCAACTCTCTCTACATATGAAACCCTGCTATTGGATGATACCTAAATACATGTGACTTTTAACTCACTGTGACTTGACTATGGATCAGTGGGAAGAACGTCTATTTCACAATGATATAATATATTTTAAAACACTTATATGTGACTTTTTAGGACCATGGTACCTGAATATGAAAGGTACCTCATAAGGCCAAGGATTGTCGGAAGAACATATGCGTTACCTTTTAGGCCGATAGTATGTGATGAGGAGGTGTACCTAAGTAGTCTAACATTAGTGGGAATCACATCTGTGTGGCTTGGAAGACCCACTGTACTCGATATAGGATGATTTCTCTTACAGTTGAGGTGTTCGATGTTGCGACAGATGATTCTACTATCCACAACATAAATGTATACCTAGTGTGTGATGTCTCATGCTTTACTTTGAATATTTATGTTCCATCTATCCTTTTTGGTTTGGGGTCCCGAATGAGTATTTTATTACTCACCCTTATATAGGATTTTCCATCACTTGTTGTGTCTATTGTTGAAGATCATGATTTAGATTGAATTTTGTGGACCATGGCCCATGGTTCTCAAGGAGACAGGGAAAACATATTCTATGAGAGTTGAATTGGTGGCCTAGGACCAAGAAGGTCCAAGTAGGATTGGGTGGACATGATGATTTTCTTCTGCTTCTAGTAGCTACACTAAACTCACGATCTTGTGGGGTTTTCTTTAGATGACCATCAGAGTTTCTATTTTGTAATTTTCTGTTTTCAGTTCATCTATTGGGGTTCTCTTCTAGACAACTAATATTAGTTGTACATGAACACAATTTTTTTTGATGATACTTGTTTTTTTTTTCAGTGTGTGGGATGTTTTTGTGAATGTTTGTGCCTATAGGTACTCAGGAAAATGCCTCTCACTTGAAGGTTGATGCCATCATCACTAGCTTCTAACCCAAGGCCTTCAAGAGGCGAGCTTGGGGTAGTCATGGAATTGGCCCCAGGGGACAGGTCATGAAAATGTAGAATCAAAGGGCAGGCAGTCCTACCATAAAGATAGGGAGTTTTCTATTTTGTTTTTGGGAAACACTTCTAGGTGTAGAAAGTATAACATTTTGATTCATGGATTCCATTTTTGGGGCGATGTATGATGTATCCACACACCAGGACCTTGAATTTTTCTTTTTAGCTCAATACATGAAAACATTGGTTTCATAAGTGTCTACTTATAGTCTTTTTCATAAGATTCAGATAAATAGTTATAATATTTTGATCGCGGTACATATTGATCTATCTCAGGACACCTCCACATGGACGACTATCCAAGATACCAATACGTGGTGTTCAGGGAAGCTCACCTAGTGACAAGGAATCAATTTAGGGAAAAGATCAAGAGATGGCCACACAAGGTGGTGCAATAGTGCCACCACATCTCAATATTCAATATATACTTCTGGAATTTCATGCATAATATGTGTATAGACTCAGTGCCGTTCATGAGTTTTAGAGACAGCGACATCCCAGGTTCAGAGGAGCGTTATATGATCTGGTCGTTGGAGATTCGATGGATGTAGTGACATGGGACTTCCACTTAGTGAGGACACCATCTTCCCAGTTGGAGATCGTGGTAGCGAGCCTTCTACAAGGCTTGATAGGGTGATGGAAGAGTTTGACCACCCAGATGAATGATGAGGAAAACCTCACCTAGGATGACTTCAAGCAGCTTTTCTGGGAGGATTTTTCCCCATGACCTTGTGATCTGTGTGCATTCATGAGTTTCTTCACCTTATTAATGGTATCATGACGGTGGGTGAGTACTTATCGAGGTTCAATATGAATTCTCACAAATCAATGAAAATGGTGTGTGACACTTTCTTTAAGGCTCATGCCTTTCAACTGGGACTCAGGAGAGAGATCAGAGCATCAGTTCTATCTCTCAGCAACCCTACTCAGGCTTGGGTGATGGAGCGAGCCCATCTAGTTGTGAAAGTCATGGAGGGGCATGCACCCATAGATAGATCTACCATAATACCCCAGGTGGAGGAGTCTTCGACAGCCATGAGAAAATAGAAGAGAGGGTCTAATAGGGCCAGGTCTTTCAGAGGACGACCCCTGGACGCACGGTTGGTAGTGCGGGGATACCAGACCAGAGGGAGTTAGCCAAGAACCAGGATTTTATTCTTGTGTAGCGGGGAGTTGAAAATGGAACCTGACTATACATCATTCTATAAAAATGACTAGTACATAGTCATAGGGATGTTGAGTCAGAGGTAGTGGTTCGAGCGAGGAGGTTCATAGGGCCACAGATATGGCATGTGAGCATACTGATCAATAGGCGGTGGGCGATAGTTTGAGGCGTTACATCCACCACCCATAGGTGTTCTACCCCATCCTCAGAGAGCTGGCTAACTGGGGTGAGGAAAAATTCATTTAGAGGAGGCTTATGACCACATCACTCTAGAGATGATCGAAGGTACGATCTATTTCTTCTCCACCCTAGTTAAGGATCTTATAGACATAGGTTCTAATCACTCCATTGTTGTCATGTCTATTGTTCAGAGCTCCGAGTTGCTGGTGGAGCTGTTGGCTCCATCCATAGGGATAGAGACTCATAAAATAAAATATTCAAGGATTACATACTAGTGATAACAGTGTGAGATTACTCTAGGAGGCAAGAAATTATGCTGGGATCTTCTAGTGACGACATTGATTCCATACGACATCATATTTGGTATAGACTGATTATCCACAATCCATGCTCAAATTGTCTGTTTTAGGCCTATAGTGTGGTCTTTCTGTGGAAATTGGACTTGGTTTTCCTTAATCCTAGAAAAGGAAACCCTTGCATCACATGAAAAACATTCTCAGTGGAGGGTGCAACCGATCACTCACCATTTAGCTAGCCTCACCCTAGGTGCAGTGGATGAGAGCAGTCCATGTTTTCCTATAGTGGTTGAGGATTACTTGGATGATTATCTTGAGGATGTCATGGGATAACCACCTCGTAGGTAGGTATACTTCTGCATCATCCTGTACCCTAGGACGACACTGATATCCATACCAGCATATCAGATGGCACACCTGATGCTTCGCGAGATGAGGGTATTTCTAGAGGGCATGCAAGAGAAGGGGATCATAAGGCATAACATTCCACCATGGGAAGCCCATCTTCATTGGTTCAAGAAGAAATATGGGTGTTTGATATTGTGTATGTACTTTCGGTGCCTGAACCATGTGACTGTGAAGAAGAAATATCCACTGTTGAGAATCGATGATCTCTTTGATAGGATGAAGGGGGAAAATTGGATCTCAAAGATAGACCTTAGATCAAGCTACCAGCAGCTTCAGATACAGGATGAGCATATACCAAAGATACACATCAGGTGCCAGTATGACAAATACCAGTTCTTGATGATTTTTTTGGTCTGACCAATGCTCCTACATTGATCATGAGACTAATTAATAGGATCTTCCAGACATAACAATATGGGTTGTTATTTTATTCATTAATGAAATGTTAGTGTACTCAGCGTCAAAAAAGGATCACTTTACACACTTACAGATAGCCCTAGATACACTCAGAGAGAACCATATTTATGGAAATTTCTCAAAAATTCATTTTTGGATTCATGAATTCAACATTAAAGGACACATCATCTTTGAGTTTGGAGTTGTATTGGATTTAGTGAAGATACATATAGTTATGGCATAGGAACCACACATAAGCATGACTGAGGTGCAGTGATTCTTAGGGTTGGCTGGTTACTATTGGAGGTTCATGTACAAATTTTCCTTAATAGAGGAACCCTTATCGACTTTGAAATAGAAGGGGTGTCTCTTCATGTGGAAACAAACATGTCATTAGAGTTTCCAAGAGCTGAGGCTGAGACAGACTAGTTCCCCTTCATGAGACTACTAGAGGAGGGAATTGGGTATGTAACTTTCTGCTATGCTTTAGGGACCATCCTAGGTTGTGTACTCATGCAAGGGGGAGAAATTATTGCCTTTGGATCTTGCCAATTGAGGAATCATGAAGAAGAACTATACGACCCATGAACTGGAGTTATTAGTGGTGGACATTTCCTTGAAGATGTGGGGACACTACTTGATGGGTGAACATTTTACAGTTCACTCCAACCAGAAGAGTATCGGGTATATCTTCTCCCAGAAGGACATGATATTGGGACAGTGGTGATGGTGAGATTTCCTCTAAACCAATGACATTGAGATAGTCTATACTCTAGGAAAGGGGAATGTTGTGGCATACACACTCAGCAGGAGTACCGGTTTGTGGCTTCTGAGTGAGGTGGAAAAGTAGTTGGCTATGATACAAATATCCTTTGTGGATGATGGTGGAGCTTCTTACCTTCAGTTAATGACTATTAATACCTCCTTATTACAACATGTTGGGGTGGCAAAACTGGTGGATGTTGGCTGTGAGGCCCGACATTCTCATTTATTCACAAGATGGGCTCCTAATGGATTTTAGATAGGTGGAGAGAACACCATCTTTTTTCGAGGGCTCACCATAGTTCTAGTGACATTGCGGGAGGAGGTATTGATGGAGTTATACACATTCTGATAGGTGGTACATCCTGGAGTAGGAATGATATTCTAGGACCTCTGACGTTATTACTATTGGTGGGGGATAATGAAAGTGGTGGGAAAGTTCATTTAATGATGCCTCACTTTTCTCCATGTGAAGGCTGAGCATCAGGTTCTTGCAAGCTTTCCCAACCAATTGAGGCACCATAGTGGAAATTAGACATTATCTTATTAGAATTTGTGATATGGTTACCACAGACATCTAGAGTCCATAAATCTATCTTGGTGAACGTTGATCGACTCACCATCTCAGCTCACTTCCTACCTATCCAGATGCAGGGATCGGTAGAAGGAATGGGGTGCCTCTATCTCCAAGGGATAGTGCGGCTTCATAGGGGGTTGTCAATGATCATCTCATATCATGATTCTCGCTTTAAATCCTAGATGTGATAGAGATTACATGGGTTTTTTCAGATATAGCTACGCTTGAGCACAAATTTTCATCCCTAGATGGATGGTTAGACAAAATCGACCATATAGACCCTGGATGACATGCTACGAGATTGTGTAATATATTTTGTTCATAGTTGGGATGACCATATTCTAGTGGTGAATTTTTTATAAAACAACAAATATCACTCCAAAATTGTCATAGACCCTTTTGAGGACTTTTACGGTAAGCCTTAAAGATCATCCCTATGCTATAATGACCTAGAGTAGTCAGACATATGGGTACAGAGTTGGTACGAGCTACCACTGAGAAGGTACAGATCATCCAGGAGCAGATGAGGGCTTGAAATATCAGAAAAATGTCTTAGGATGATAGGAGATAGAGACCCCTGGATTTTGAGGATGGGTATCATGTATTCCTTTGGGTCTCACCCCGACGAGGATTAAAATGATTTGGATGGTGTGAAAAGCTATCTTCATGGATCATCGGACCTTTTCAGGTAATGAAAAGAGATTGTGAGGTGGCGTACTTTGTAGCTCTATCCCCAAAGATGCACCAGGTGCATTATGTTTTCCATGTGTCTCAAGTGAGGAAATGTTTGCATGATCCATCGCACATCATCGACTGGGGTGATCTAGACATTAACAATGGGGATATGTTTGCAGAGTTCCTAGTGGATATAGAGTAGTGAAAGAATTGGGTCATACAAGGGTGTTTGATTCCACTAGTGTGAGTTCAGTGGAAGCATGATAATATATAGGAAGGCACATGGGAGCGAGATGTTCAGATTCATGCTCAATTACCAGATCTGTTTGATTAGTTTTTGATTTGGATTTCAGGGTTGTAAAGTCCTAAGGTAGAGATAATGTACTATATTGTAAATTACATGTAATTTTGATATATAGAATTATTCTAAGACCACATGCTTTGACGGTACGTGATTCTGAGGCCCCATTAGACCAAAATGGAATTTTTATCTTTTTTTAAGAACACTTAAGAAAACATTCATGTGGGTTTCTATAACATTTGAACATATGCTTCGATCAAAAATATTTGGGCAATGTTGAATTTAGAATACCGAGATTCGCCTAAGCAATAATTAACTTTGATTATAAATCGTTTAATTGAAAATTTAATTATTTGGACTTTTCATAAAAATAATAAAATAAATTTGAAAAGATATTTTATTTTCATTCACACAATTGAAATGCAGATGGTGACACTATAGTGAAGTGTCACGGTGATGATAAGGCACAATTAAGGAATTCACATAATGGATTGTTGTTCAAGCGTAACTACTATGCTTTTCCATAAATGAAACAATGTAATTATGCAACGTCATTGCATAATAGAAATTCTACAACATGTTTTTTTAATTAAATGAATGTGTTGGAGAGTGGAGAATTAAACTTCAAGGATTCTCTTAAAATATCTGAAGGACATCATCTCCAAATAATATAGTAAAAAACGGATGAATGTGAAACCACATAGAAACACCATAATGAAGTGATACATAAGAAGAAAATGACATTGACATCTTGAAACCTTGAGGATGTAACACTGTAGCAACAAATGTCAAAGATTTAGGCGTTTAATTTGTGCAAGTTCATCCCATTTCTTATTTTAGAAACGACAAATGCAGAACAACCCACAAACAAGTTGATTCGCGTATCAAGAATATCTAGTGGAGGGTGAGTTTTATTGAGATATATTATCTAGTATTAGTTTACCTCTAGTTTTATTGAACCAAAATCCATAAACATCTGCATGATTATAAACATCTCATGTGGAGGGCGCAGGATGGCCGAACAAGGCCCCAATCCCACTTCTTGTGCAATCATTATGAAAAGAGTGTACTAATCGATTGAAAGTAGTTTTTTAGAAAATTGTAATGAAAATGAAGCTCCCAAGAGGCCTTATGCATAGATAGATTGGAAGACAGGCCACTAGAGCAATTCTAGAGGCCCATAGAAGGGGCCGCTGGCCCCAGTGGTAGTGGACGACGACAGCGGCCACAGGTGGAGGATGACTATTCACCTGTCGGTGTGTTGTGGTGGAAGGATTCCATAGTAGTAGGATGATGTAGTGTCAGGCGGGCATCTCGTAAATGGGTGGAACGCGTCCAGGCCGACAGGGAGATGTCTTAGCTGTAGTCTTCTGATCGTGGTTGGAGGAGACCCACGTGTACACAAGCCAGGTAGGAAACCAGATGCTACTAGCTGCCACATCCCAAGAGATCCCCACAAGACACCCATGTGGCTGGTCATTGGTCTAGTCGTCCACGCCCCCATACATCAGGTCACGCCCCTAGCCGCAGAGCCTGGTTGGACCCATATTGGCCCTACATTGATAGGCTGGACCCACACCCTTTAGGCCAGAGGAGATGAGACTAGGTGGTCGGGTGACCTGGCGGGCTAGACCAACAGCCAAACCAGGATGGATCGAGTGAGGACCATTGGGCCTCGCTCACTGGCGAGGCTAAACCAGACTAACCCAGACCAAAACCGGGTTAGTCTGAGTCAGTTAAATTAAACCGTGGTATGTGGGACCCCTGGGACAGGTGGGTTGGGTCGGTCCGATCAGGTTAGATCGGGCCCTGATGCAGCCGAACCCTTTTTACTAAAACTCTCATATATTGAAAACAAATATTATAATTGATAAGATGTTTGTGGTGTTGGGACCCTATCGAGGAGGAAGATCATTTGTCATGCCTTAAGGATGATTTCATGGATGTTGAGATGAGAATAACGGATTGATGAATAGTTCCCCTAGGTATACTACTTATGCAACCCTAAAGTTGGATGAGACCAAAAAACAGATAACATTATACTCTCTCTGACTCGACTATGACCTAGTGGGAAAAATTTCTATTTGAATTTGATTACCCATAACAGGTATCAATTACGTATGAATTTTCATGCCCACTGTAGCAGATGAGAAGGAATAAATCAGTTGTGAAAGGTTAGTGGGAAGCACTTTTTTCTGACCTTGTAGGCCCCTGATATACGATGAGGAGGTGTATCTAAGCAGTCCATGGTTACTGGGATAGCTTCTGTGTGACTTGGTAGGCCCACTGTACTCGATAAAGGAGTATTTTTATAGAAAATGAGGTGTTATATGTTGTGACTAATGAGTCATCAATCACTACCCTAAATTCATAATCGGTGTGAGGTGTCTCTTCCTTTGTTATTTAATTTGATTATTTTTGTGTGGTCTTTCCTTTTTTGTTTTAAGGTCCCTACAGAGTATTTTGTTACTCAACACCTGCTTGGGATTCAACCGCACGTGTTGGTTCTGGTGTAGATGATTGAAATTTTGAAATCGACTTTGGTGGAACAAGACTTAGAGGTTCTATGGGAGATGGGAACGACAGACGATATGATGGTGGAATTCGTGGCATAGGACCAGGAGGGGCCTCGATGGATCAAGTTTACATGATTTTATTCTTACACCTCTAGTAGCTACACTACTCTCATGATCTGGTGGGGGTTTTTTGTGGATATCAATCAAAGTTTCTTTTTTGTACTTTGTTTTTTTTTTCAGTTCATTTGTTGTGTTTCTATTATGGGCCACATATAAGAGCATTACCTTTACTGAGATTTTTCTAGTGATAATTTTTTCCTTTTTAGTGTGTAAGACTTGGTTGGTCCTATGTGTGCATATAGGTACACCAGAAAATTCATATCACTTGAAATTTAGGGCCTTTGGTGTTATTAGAGATCCCCTAGGCTGGGGGAAGTAGTGTTGGGGTAGTCACAGAATGAGCCCTAGGGGACTAGTCTTTATAGGTAAAAGAATATGGTATATCAGCTGCATTTAAAAGGGGGTTTCCATGTTTGAGGAAAAAGGAAACCAGCAGCACTAGATAAACTCATTAATAAGGGGGTGCAACCAATCACATTTTATTTGGAAGTCCATACCCCCATGGCAGTGGTTGTTTTGAGTTTTCAATTCCTGGTAGCAGTGGTAGAGAATGAGAATGTATTTCCAAGAAGACGTTTCTAGGTTTACCTCCCCATTAGGGGATGGAGTTCTGCTTCATTCTTCACCCTGAGATGGAACCAATATCAGGATCACTATATCATATGGCTTCTATAGAGACCCGAAGACTGACGTACATGGACATTACATTACTTTTGTGGAATACTTAATACATAACAAAAATAGACACACAAGGATCGTAATAGTATAGTGTCTTTGGAAACTTGGAATATAAACTTCTAATCATGTTAAAAAATCTTCAACAACTCCCATAACGATCTTACCCTTTTTGTTTCCATACCTAAAACCTTTCTTTATTTCCTGGGGAAAATAAAACATAAAAAGGGTGAGCTCAAATGTCGAGTAAGGGAAAACATAGAGAACAAAAAACCATCCATCAACATTTGAAAGCAAAAACTTGAACATGAAATTTAAACATCAAGATCTATAGCAAAGACATAAATCATGGAAGTACGTAAGGAATATATCATAATGGAACATCAACCATGATAAAATATAATTGGAATAAAACATGTAATTGTGGAAACCATTCAGAACATGTTATGATTTCCATAGTAGCCAAGGCATTGCTGCCAAGACCATCTTAGTGGACAAAGTCCCTTTCTAAATCGAGCTCACTTCACGTTTCAGTCCTATAATACTGAACCGGATTATCCTACCATTCCATCCATGTCTATCTCATGAGATATAAATCTTTACCCAATGAATTGGAGGGAGATATAGGTCCCACCCATATCATAATGAAATCATTCTTACTTGTGCCACAAAATAAACTTAAAACATTCATCATAACCCAAAGAATAAAATGGGATTCATAAACATCATTCCATCATCACATAATCCATATAAAACAAATGTATATCTCATCATAAGAAATGTGAAACCATTTAAATCATAGAGACATTATACATGAAACATACAAATATGAAAAAATGTCATCTTAGATGGAAAAAGGTTTTGATAAAAACATGAAATGAATTCTTGAGGAAAATATCCTTTATTCTTCAAAATCATTTTCGTTTCACAAAATTACATGCAATTTGAAATGAGAAGTATTTTGTTGAAAATAGTCATGAAATCTTTTGGAGGAAGATTCATGAAAATAAGGCTTTATAAAACCATAAAAATCCATTCACACTGTATAAGTTAAAAATAACATTTTTCTCGTACTTTTGTCGGAAAAGTCAAAAAGTACCTCGTATGGTAAACAAAAGAATGATTCCTTCCATATGATGTGGTAAATGTAAAAAAGGGTAAAAATGACTTTAAACATACACGGATGAAAAGTAAACATTTTATGAAAACATTTTGAGAACATATGGACATAGATACTAATCATAACCCCAGTAAATACTTACAAATAAACAATCTCGGATAAGAATGAGATTGGAATAAGTATCCCTTACCTTAGGTCCGATATGCTTCATATGGATCCAAACATCCTTTATGATGACTTAAATAATGTTATTGACTTATTACATAATCATATTCATTGTTATTATATGATATATGTTTCACTTATGACTTTATATTACCCGTTCTTTTGTAAATTCCATGTTAAAGTAGCGTTTTGGGTAAAATCATTTCATTTATCGTATGTGTTTTGACTTGTTGTTATTGATATTATAACTTATATCCTGATTTACATAATTCTATAATGTAAAAAATGATTTATATATAATATATAATCATCATATACATATATATATATATTATAGATCGATAAAAGGAATGAAATACACCGTTCATGGAGACGGTAGGCCGTACGCGCATGAACACTATTTTTGTTTCCTTATTGAATTGAATGAAACTAAATAGATGACATACATATAAATATACATAAATAAAGTATAATTATTATTTCATGTATTTCATTATTATTAATTATATATACTTTATGATCATTCATGTATGGTTAACATGGAGATTGAATCTCATCGCGTCGTGGAGACGGTAGTCCGTACGTACGCACGAGTGATGATATCGTTCCCATAATTATTTAATAGAATTGGAGTGGATGGTATAACATATCAGAATCAGTATGATGTTTTAATGACCATATATATTAATTTTTTACACCATTATACCCATCCATGTAAGGTGTTGGTGGGAAAACAGATTACACCACGGCGTGGAGACGATATTCCGTACGTACGCACGTGCAGTGATTTTGTTTTCCATAGGATGGATAGAAGGTTAAATAGGGTTCGTTCATATTTATAATAGCATGTCATTATATGAGTGATACCAATGTTAATACTTCATAATGAAACAACAAAATAAGAATAAGTGGAACAATAAATAAAGTTGAAAGAATCGGTAACAGACATTACCTCTTCTTTGAAGCGCCTCTTTGAGACCTCCTTTTAGGGCACGAAAATTGGTCTTTGAAGAAGACCAGGATCTCTAGGATGTTTCTATGGAAGTGGAGAAGAGAATTTTTCAGGGGTTGTCCGAGCTTGAAGGCTCAAAGTGGTGTGAGTAAGAGAGAGAGGAGGTACCCTTTTATAAGGGAGGAGAGGGTCACCTTTGGAAAAACTAAAAATATTATTTTATTATAAAGTCATATTCGGTTTTTAATAGCTCCAAATTGATTTATTTCTAATCTATGGTGGGGATGGGTCGAAATAATCTCATAAAATAGAATTTAGAGATGTTTAGTTATCTAATTTATCCTTATCATTTAGATTTATCTTTAAGTTAGATAATTTAACTTTTACCGTGTCTTCTTGTTTTCTTACACTATAAGGTTAATAAAAATACAATAAAAAGCCAAACGAATCCCAAGTTGTTTATTATTAATATATATATCATTATCTAAGTCATTTGGCCGAGCCATAGATTTTTTGGAATAAAATAACAAATAATAATATAATATTTGTTTTAAAAAACTATTTTATGTCAATTTTGACACTATTTGGTAATTCATTTTTGTGAAAATCATAATTGAAGGATTAGTTTGACAAAAGTTAATAATATCAATAATAACATGTCATATTAACATATAATATTAGTTTAATTCTTAAAAGGTCTCAAATTACATTTATTTGGGTATTTATAACATCAATTATGTCAATATTTTATTACTAATATAATTACTGCATTATCATTGTGACATAAATAAATTAAATTATTTAATGTATAAAAATTAAAAATAAAATATCATTATATAGGAAAGATTTTTTGAATTCTAATTAATATTTATAGTAGAATTTATCTTATGTATAACCCTATATTAAAGATGATTTAGTTATTAAACATTGATTTTAACTATTTTAACAGTTCTTTAAATAAAATAATAATAAATGTCTTAATCTAATCCAGGTGGGCCTAAATGGTCATATTTTATTCCTAAGGTTGTTTTTGGTCGCATTGCACTTATCCAATAGAATTAGTACATGTGTTGGGGTAATAATAATATAATTTTTACCCTTAACTACCCAATTTACTTTTAACCGTGGTAAATAAAAGTAAAAAGTTACTATTCACCAAAAATTATTTTCATCTCATTGAACCACATTTTACTTATTAACATCAATCGTGTCTCTTAGATTTTATCAATTCCATTCACAGATGTGGTAAAATTAAGTTTTATGTAAATTTGCAAATTCTGCCAGGAGGTGGGTAAAAGATAGTGAAAGGTTCAATAGAATTTTTATACATCTAAAATTTTCATAAAATGACTCCAATGAATTAATTTGAACTTATATAGGTATTATGTATCAATGTTTACCTAAAATGAAATTAAATAAAATAAATAATTATTTATGTAAAAAGTCGGTTTATAAATAGTAACTGAGTGTTTTCACTATTCAACATAAAATGAAAGTTTTCAGAAAAATAACAAAATTTCACACTAGGCTATTTTCGATATTCTGAATCCAAAAATGAAGTTTATTTTGAAAAATAAAATTTAGAAAATTTCAAAAAGTGGGTATTACTATTCATAACGACTATTTCTAATAATATTTTAATAATATATCATTGTTTAGTAAAACGAGGTATTGTGTACAACACACGCTATCAAGGAAGGTCATGATTGGGTGTAATGCAAGCCAAGTCAGGTTTGTGTGTTGTGAAAGAATCATTTTTTGTTTCGTTATAACAGAATCCAAGCATTTTTCATTTATACATTTAATATATATATATACTCAATGTTACATAGAATGACTATTATCAAATGAACTTGAAATTGTGTGTAACACAATATAAGAATTGTGTTGTGTATATTTCAAGATAATATGGTGTTGCGTATATAACAAGATAATCCTGGTGTATCGTAGAACAGAAGATAAGAAAGAAATTAAAATGAATATATCTTATAAAATCTCACGTTGTTACATTCTACCCCCCTTAAAATGAATATCGCCTTCGAAATTCTCCGGGGATATAAATCATTTACTATTCATAGAAACCCACATCGTAAAATGAAATACCAAAACGTAACTTTAAAAACTAAAGTATAAAATGTTACGGTTACCCAAATTAACTCATCACTGGGTTTCCATGTAGGAGAACATAGGTGAAAATATGGATATGGAAGATAAATCTAACCATCATGTTCTGATGGAGAGTGGTAGAGAACATGGATATGAAAACACCTACAATCACAAAGCCATAAACTTGTGATGATCTAAGGTAGCATCTGATTCATTAGATATAAGGGCACTTGGACAACACTTTTGGTTTTCAAGATCATTTCTCTAAGAATTTTAATTAGAATAAATACTTACTTTATTTTGATATAATCTCACCGTTGTTCGTGCCTTGAACATTTTCCACTTCATATCTTAAAAAAATGAAGTTGAATTTGTCATTCGTGAAGTGTTACCAGATCATGTCATAGAATGATGGGTCATTGCATCTGTCTTAATCAAAAGTTTAGAAATAGTCACATACATAATTCCATCAATTGTATATCATTCCAAAAATGGACTTATACTTCATCTATCGTACCACTTAATAAAATAAAACTAGTTTATACTAACCAGGGACTTCCTGTAGGCTTGTGGTAGGTGATAAAGGCTAGTCGCACTTCAGTAGTGGGTTTGATTCAGATATCCTTGTCCGACGTGATGGGCTGTCGCCCATCCTGCAGGTTATGCTTTTTCAAAAACTACATTACTATAACATCCCATCAATAATATCGAAAAAAGTTCTATCCTTAAACAATACTAACTTATGTCCAACATAATCCATTCTAATCATTAGGCTTATCTAAAATACTTCGGTCCAAGCTCATAGTATAAATAAAATGATTACTTGAAATGTCACATAACAATCACGTGAATTCCATCATTTATCCCCCATATATCATAATATATATCTTGTTGGTAAAATTAAAAACATTTGAATACCTTAATCATGTATTCTCTTGAAGAATGAATACCCATTGAACCTTAGTTAAAACATGAATACAGTTAAAAGTTTACACTTTCCACATACCAAAATCCTCAAAATTCTATATACTCAAACCATGATATCACTTAGTCCTTATATCAATCATGAGCTCATGAATACATTGAATCATCTAATTATCTTCTTATCCCTTCATTATGTGCATATAATCTACTTTCAAAAAATATTTGAAAAACCATTCATGGTTACCGGTACCATTCAACATATACTTTCAAATACTTTAGGAAAAACAATTGTGTAAGAATCCTTAGATGATTCTTTATTCCATATTACCATTAACTATACAACATAACTCTTGATAAAAATATAATCATTCCACTACATTCTTAAACAACCGACTGAGCTTCAACACTTCTTTCAGCTCATATATCATTTGTAGTCCCCTCATCATCATCCACATAAATACTACCGATATGAACATTCTTATTCTCTTCATGATATTTTCCCTTAGGGCATTGGTTTTCATAATGCCCGTATATTCAATATTTAAAACATCTAATCATTGTTTATGTCATAGCAATACAATTATCCTTGTCCATGGTGTTAACTAAACCTTTTCCTTTTTACTTACTGGCTTTGTGTCCTTCTTTTCCACCTCCAAAGCATCTTTCAGTTCCTTTGAAACAATCTCCCCGATGCCTCTTCCCACATGATTTACATGAGGGAAATTGAACTTTCTTTCCTCTATGATCATCATGAAACTCCATATTTCTCATATTATCTGAGTCGGGAAACATACCAAAGTTGAGATTATTGATCATATTATGAGATTTCTGATTAGGCATAATAACGATATTTGGACATCCAAATCCCGGTTCATTTGGTTTATCATGAAGAATATCATTCCATTGTCTGTCAAATCCTTCATTATAGTGAATCTTCATGTTTCTAGCCATTTTCTAAACCCCAAAAAGAATAGTGTGAGAGGCAAAAATCATGCTTGGGAAAAAACATAGTAAAGGGGTAGTACCATCAATATCTAACATCTTAGGTTAAATTCTAAGATTGTTACCGTAGTTTTAGGACTATATCCTATACGTATACTTATCCTTAGGGACATCCGTAGACATACCTTAGAAATATCTATAGGGATCTCACTAACGTTTTTACATCCTAGTTTCCAATGGTTGACTAATCCTTTCCTTTGATACCAACTGTAGAGACCCGAAGCTTGACGTACATGGAAATTACATTAATTTTGTGGAATACATAATACGTAACAAAAATAGACACACAAGGATTGTAATAGTTTAGTGTCTTTGGAAACATGGAATATAAACATGTAATCATGTTGAAAGATGTTCACTAACTCTGATAACGATCTTCCCCTTTTTGTTTCCTTACTTAAAAACTTTCTTTATTTCCTGGGGAAAATAAAAAATAAAAAGGGTGAGCTCAAATGCTCAATAAGGGAAAACATATATAACGTAAAACAATCCATAAACATTTGAACGAAAAAAATGAACATGAAATTTAAACATGAAAATCATGAGCAAATACATAAATCATCGAAGTACGTAAGGCATATATCATAATGGAACATCAACCATGATAAAATATAATGGGAATAAAACATGTAATTGTGGCAACCAACCAGCAGCTGTTATGATTTCCAAATTAGCCAAGGCATTGATTCCAGGACCATCTTAGTGGACAAAGTCCCTTTCTGAATCGAGTTCACTCCTTGTTTCAATCCTGTAACACTGAACCAGATTAACTTACCATTCCATCCATGTCTATCTCATGAGATATAAATCATTACCCAATTCATTTAAGGGAGATACAGGTCCCACCAATCTCATAATGAAATCATTCTTATTTGTTCCACAAAATAAACATAAAACATTCATCATAACCCAAATAATAAAATGGGTTTCCTAAACATCATCCCATCATCACATAATCCATATAAAAAAATGGATATCTCATCATAAGAAAAGTGAAAAAAAGTAAATCATAGAGACATTATACATGAAACATAAACATATGAAATAATTTCATCTTATATGGAAAATGGATTTGATAAAACACTTGAAATGAATTCTTGAGGAAAATATCCTTTATTCTTCAAAATCATTTTTGTTTCACAAAATTCAATGAAATTTTAAATTAAAAGTATTTTGTTGAAAATAGTCATGATATATTTTGGAGGAATATTCATAAAAACAAGGATTTATAAATCCATAAAAATCCTTTCATTCTGTATAAGTTAAAAATAACATTTTTCTCGTACTTTTGTCGAAAAAGTCAAATAGTACCTCGTATGGTAAACAAAAGAAAGATTCCTTCCATACGATGTGGTAAAAGTAGAAAAGGGTAAAAATGACTTTAAACATACATGTATGAAAATTACACATTATATGAAAACATTTTGTGAACATATGGACATGGATAATAATGATAGCCCCAGTAAATAATTACAAATAAACAATCTCGGAAAAGAATGAGACTGGAATAACTATCCCGTACCTTAGGTCCGATATGATTTGTATGGATACAAACCTCCTATATAATGATTTAAATAATGTCATTGACTTATTAAATAATCATATTCATTGTTATGATGTCATATATGTTTCACTTATGACTTTATATTTCCCATTCTTTTGTAAATTCCATGTTAAAGCAGCATTTTGGGTAAAATAATTTCATTTATCGTATGTGTTTCGACTTGTCATTCTTGATATTATTACTTATATCATGATTTAAAAAATTATAGAATATAAAACATGATTTATATATAATATATATTCATCATATACATATATATTATAGATCGATAAAAGTAATGAAATACAACGTTCAAGGAGACAGTAGGCCGTACGCACATGAACGCTATTTTCGTTTCCTTATTTAATTGAATCAAACTAAATAGATGAAATACATATATATATATATATACATAAATACAGTAGCATTATTATTTCATATATTTCATTATTATTCATTATATAAACTTTATGATCATTCATGTATGGTTAACATGGAGAATGAATCTCATCGCGTCGTGGAGACGGTAGTCCAAACGTACACACGAGTGATGATATCATTCCCATAATTAATGAATAGAATTTGAGTAGATGGAATAATATATCAGAATCATTATGATGTTATAATAACCATATATAGTTATTCTTTACACCATTATACCCATCCAGGTAAGGTGTTGGTGGAAAAACTGATTACACCACAACATGGAGAAGGTATTCCGTACGTATGCACGTGCAGTGATTTTGATTTCCGTAGGATGGACAGGAGGTGAAAAAGGGTTCTTTCATATTTATAATAACGTATCAGTATATGATGGATAATGGTGTTGTTACTTCATATTGAAACATCTAGAGAAGAAGAAATGGAAGAAGAAATAAAGTTGAAAGAATTGGTAATGGACATTACCTCTTCTTTGAAGCGCCCCTTTGAGACATCCTTTCAGGGCACTAAAATTGGTCTATGAAGAATACCAGGACCTCTAAGATGTTTCTAGGGAAGTGGAGAAGAGAATTTGGTAGGGGTTTTCCGAGCTTGAAATCTCAATGTGGTGTGAGGAAGAGAGGGAGGAGAGGGGAACCTTTTGAAAAACTAAAAATATTATTTTATTATAAAGTCATATTTTGTTTTTAATAGCTCCAAATTGATTTATTTCGAAGCTAAGGTGGGGATGGGTCGAAATAATCTCGTCCAATAGAATTTAGACAAGTTTAGGTACATATTTTAACATTATCATTTATATTTAACTTTAAGTTAGATAATTTATCTTTTACCGTGTCTTCTTGTTTTCTTACACTATAAGGTTAATAAACATACTATAACAAGCCAAACAAACCCCAAGTTGTTTATTATTCATATATATAACCGTATCTAAGAAATGTGTCATAACCTCAGATTTTTAGGAATAAAATAACAATTAATAATATAATATTTTTTTTGAAACAATTTTATGTCAATTTTTACACTATTTGGTAATTGATTTTTGGGAAAATCATAACAAACAGACGAGTTCACAAAAGGTTAATAAAATCAATATTGAAATTTCATATTAACCTATTAAATTAGTGTAATTAATAAAAAGTCTCAAATTACATTTATTTGGGTATTTATAATATCAATGATGTCAATATTTCATTAATAAGATAGTTACTGCATCATCATTTTTTTCATAAATAAATTAATATTGTTTAATGTCTAAAAATTAAAAATAAAAACTATTTATGTAGGAAATCTTTTTATATTTCTAATGAATATTTACAGTCGAATTTATATTATGTATAACCCTATATTAAAAATGATTTAGTTATTAAACTTTAATTTTAATTATTTTAACCCTTATTTAAATAAATTAATAATGAATGTCCTAATCTAATCCAAGTGGTCCTAAATGGTCATATTTCATTCCTAAGGTTGTTTTTGGTAGAATTACACTTATCCAGTAGAATTAGGAAATGTGTTAGGGTAATAATAATATCATTTTTACCTTTAATTACCCTATTTACTTTTAACCGTAGTAAATAAAAATAAATAGTTACTATTCACCAAAAATTATTTTCATCTCATTGAACCACATTTTAGTTAAAAACATAAACTGTGTCTCTAGGATGATTGAAATTCCATTCACAGAAGCGGTAAAATTATGTTTTATGTAAATTTGCAAATTCTCTAAGGAGGTGGGAATAGACAGTGAAAAGTTCAATAAACTTTTTATATATCTAAAATTATTATACAACGACTCCAATGAATTACAATGAACTTATATAGGTATTATGTATCAATTTTGACCTAAAATAAATTTAAATAAAATAAATAATTAATTAAATAAAAAGTCGATTTTTAAATAGTAACCTAGTGTTTTCACTATTCATCAAAAATTGAACGTTTTCAGAAAAATACCAAAATTTCACCCTAGGATATTTTCGATATTCCGAATCCAAAAATGATGTCCTTTTAGAAAAATATAATTTAAAAAATTTCAAAAAGTAGGTATTACTATTCATAACGGCTATTTCTAATAATATTTTATTAATATATCGTTGTTTAGTAAAACCAGTTATTGTGTACAACACACGCTATCGAGGAAGGTCACGATTGCGTTTAATGCATGCCAAGTCAGGGTTGCGTGTTGTGCAAGACTCCTTTTTTGTTTCGTTATAACAGAATCCAACCATTTTTCATTTATACATTGAATATATATATATATATATATACTCAATGTTGCGTAGAATGACTATTATCGAACAGACTTGAAATTGTGTGTAACACAATCTAAGAATAGTGTTGCGTATACTGAAAGCTAATACGTTGTTGCGTATAGCACAAGGTATTATTGGTGTATCGTACAGAAGAAGATATAAATGAAATTAAAATGAATATATCTTATAAAATCTCAGGTTGTTACAGCTTTCCCAGAGCTTCGTGAGATGAGCGTGTAAGTTCATGACTTATAGGGGAAGGGATTAGTAAGACCCCATTTTTGAGATTATGTGTGGATTACTAGACCATTATCCAAGTAGTTGTGGAGGATGAGAATACACTACCATAGGGTCAATGAACATATCAATCCATTTAAAGGGGAAGTCCTTCATGTGGAGGGAATGGTTCACATAGGGTTTGAAATAATTAAGATAGAGTTTGATGAGCACCATGATGATGAATTTTATATAGGTGGGTGTTGAGTAATTATATTACTATAATGAATCAAGGTCCAGATAGGGTTACTTCCGGATGTAAAGGAAAGCGATAATTACCTATGGTTTGCTTCAATTGAGACCATATGATCATAACTACGAGACCCATGATCTAAAGCTGGAATTGGTAGTCTTTGCATTGATGATGTGGTGACCCTACCTTATGGGTAAATGGTTTAGCATCTACTCTAACCACAAGAGTCTCAATTATATCTTCTCTTAAAAGTATTTTAACTTGAGAGAGAGAAAATGGTTATAGATCTCCTAGTACAATGACTTCGATGTAGTCTATACTACAGGTAAGGGAAACGTGGAAATAGATTGCCTCAATAGGAGATCTATTTTGTTGTTTCCAAACATGGGTATATGGATGTTAGACCCATTATAGTTATCATTCATGGATTTAGATGATGTTGTGACCCTACAATTAGTTGTTGTTACCCCTATACTATTAATGTATGTTAGGGAGGCATAACTCGAGTATACTGATAGTGAGTCTTTATGTGATCAGTTTCCCATAAGGAATACCACTAATGGATATTTTAAAGCTGGTAAGCATGTCATTCCTTTTAGTGGATGCATAGTAGTAGTAGTGGATTCCTAGAATGAAGTGATTCATATATGAACGTGGGTGTAAAGATAGTCACTGAGGATCAATGAATAGGTTGAAGTTGGGATTACCTATTTATATAAAAGATGATTTCTTATTTAATTAGTTTTATGGTTTTCCAACACACCGTGTCGAGCCGTTGTAGTTGGGAAGGGTTTCCCTTTTCTTCATTGGGGTTCAAAGAAGGGGTTGAGATAGGATATATAAGAGATTCATGATGTGTTTATCACATACATCAAGGGGACATGGTACCAAATGGGCAATCATTGACAAAATCACTACATCATTCACTTTTTATCTTTTCAAGATCAGAGTCCTTTAGAGAGCATGGAGCACCTCCACCCGAAGGAGATAGTTCAACTCCATAGAGTCCAATCCACCAAATTCTTGGATCATGGTTCATGATTTGCATCCCGGTTGTGTAAGGTATTTCAAGAGGTGTTTGGGACTTATCTACACTCGAGAATAGAATTTCACCCACAAATAGATGGCCAAATGGAGCGGAAAATTCAGGCCATAGAGGACATGCTACATGCTTACATAGTCCATTTTGGACATAGCTTAGAGGATCACCTACCTCAAGTGGAGTTTGATTGAATCAATAGGTAGCAATCCACCATCAGCTTGGAAACGTTCGAGGCCTTGTATGGGCGATGATGTAGGATGACACTTTTCTAGACTGACCATAGAGGGTCAGCACTCATGGGCAGGAGATGGTTTGGGATACTATTGAAAATTTGTAGGACATCGAGGAGTGGATGAATAATGCACAGAGCTCACATAATTACTACGATGGTAGGTGAGAAAGACCCTTGGAGTTCGAGGAGGGAGAATATGTGTTTCTTGGGGTCTCTCCTCAACGTGGGATACACAGATTTGGTTGGGGTGGTAAGTTAAATTTGAGGTTTATCTAACATTTTCTAATACTGTGTTGAGTGGATGAGGTGTCTTTACTCTTGGATCTACCTTCATAGTTTGAAAAGGTGCATGAAACCTTCCAGATATCCCAAACGAGGAGATACTTAAATGACCCACAACACATCATTTAATGGGGAATGATAGAGATTGATGATAGTGAGAATTTTTTGGAGTTTCTGTTAGGGATCTAGAATCTATAACAGAGGACCCTCTGTGGGTGAATGATTCATCCAGTGCACGTTTAGTGCTATCACAAGATCCACCCAGAGAAAAAATGGTAGTGGGAGGCTTAGGATTGTGCTCGTACCATCATCTATTTGGGAAACCCTTTCTATCGATGTCAGGGATGTAAAGCATTAAGGTGGGGAGGCTGTAATGACTCAGATTTTAACAGTTTAATTTTTAGAAAATTTTTGGGAATATTCCAACACTGGGAGATGGGATGACATGTGATTCTGAGCCCCTTTGATCATGGAATGGTCTGTCGAAAAGTGTAATGTTTTTAAATAAAATTCTTGATCAGTTTAATCAGAAAATAAGAATAACACTTAAATGGGGACCTCGATCAAAATTATGAGGGAACTGTTGCATTTAGGATGGTGGGTTTACCCATGACATGACTTATGTTTAGTCGGCACAGGACTCCATCAAGAAAAACCTAAAATGGAATAACCGTAAATAAAATAATAAAATCAAAATATATAAATTTTCAAATACTCATAACCTATAAATGGTAAATATAATTGGAAACTTGAGAGTACTTTTGAGATCGTGAGGGTGTGCTTTCCTTAGGAGGAGCCAAACATTGGTTATGGAAGGCCAACTTTGTAATGTAGTTTTTGGGACATGATGACAACTAAAGTTATTAATACTTTATTTTTAATTATCAAATCCTTAAAACTCACGCATGGTAACTCATACTAGAAATACAATAGTATAATTGATCTCATGAGGGTGTATTTTATATAGGCGGGCCCGATCCCTGATCAGCATATATTGAGCGTAAATTTAATTTTTGGGAATTTTATAGAAAATAATTAAGAATGTTTATTTTATTCAGAACATTTATTTCTACAATGCAATGTCAAGACATCTATTACATCTCATAAATGAAACAACGTAATGAAATTTCATATCAAGCATAACATAATTTTTTTTCATTTCATAACAGAAATAGTGTAATGACACGTCAATTTAGTGTAACTGAAACGCTGAAATGCATTACCTCTATTAAGTTGATTAACATAGATACGAGGTAAAGGGAGGATAATAAAGATTTCATTGAATCATTGGAGGAAATTTTTGGCAAATGAAAAGTGGTGATGAATAATGAATGACAAGTGATCAACCAACAGATTTAGATCAAATGTTAGTGGATTGATGAATGAAGAATAAAGGATTCACACTTCTTCAGCGATTGATCCAAACCCATGTATGATTTATTTATACATTTTTAACATTCCTGCATTCTTCCTTTATATACAAAGAACATGGTTCGATTCACTAATAATGTGACATGCAGTTGGATCATCATTGTAGTAATGGAATATTTTCATGTGGGTCATTATGGGAAATTGGATTCACATTTTATTTGTCCTTTTTTAAATTACTTTTAAGGAAAAATCATACCGACACTAAAATAAATCATGGTATGTCCTTCATGTGTTCCTTGTGCATCAGTCTACTCCTCCCCTTTTTTCCATTCTTCATTATGTGATGGAAACAGCGGTCCAAAAAGGACCAAAATGGTGGATCTACCTAGGAATGAGGCTGAGGGAGACAATGATTTCAGGAGAATAACCGTCAGCGTGGGATCTTGTGATGGTTGAGGAGAGCTGTGATGGCGATAGAAGGTCGTGGCTGCAACAAGGGTTGCAAGCTCAAAGTCCAATGACAGTGGAAGATACAACAGCTGCTACAGGTGGAAGACTAGGGCCACCTGCAGGCGATGACACATAGTGGACGCTATGTGTGGGTGGTTGGCTGCACTGGCGGTGCACCACAGTAGAAAAAGAGGAACGCGGTAGCAGGCTGCACCAAGGGTGGGCCACGTAAGGGCAACAACACATTTTTAGTGGACGAAATGCGTGTAGGTGGTGGGTCATGCCAGTTGTGTGAAATGGAGTGGAAGAAGTGATTTCCACATCTAGACTGGACCGAACTGACCTGCATTTGTGGGACGGTCTAGATGGGGATACAGGCAGCTTGGAAAAAAATTACCTCACATGTGAGGGATGGGCCAAAGGAAGGGGACCGGCTTATTGGGAACCCCAAAAGGCTAGAACCTAGGCACAATAGGCCAGGATGGACCGGGAGAGACCGAGCCCATACCTGACTGACGAATTTTTACTAAAATAATCTCATCATTTAGACTATATGTCCGATTAACGAGCTATTTGTAGCATTGGGACCCTCACTATGAGGCGGTCCTTTTTATTTACACTATGTGTACTTTGGTGGATGTTGATATATTACCAATTGATTCAGGATTAGTGTAACACCCCAGGTAAATAAAGAATATGACATCTTTATATTTATCCATATTAGTGAATAAAATATCAAAATTACTTTAAAGGGGATTCTATGCTCGATGGCGTACCCAATACGCAACAACGAGTTTCTTGGGAATCTTATGTTGCACTCTAATAATAAAATAATTTTACTTTAAATGGTAGTTAACGCCTAGCCATTTTAATGGCGGGAATGATCAGAACTAACTAAAAAATGATTATATATTTTTGTCAAATATTTATACTCTTTACAATAAATGTTAGAGGATTAAAAATGTAAATGAATCCAGTTTTTAAGCGTAAACATTCTAATATTCATTAAAAGGTCGATTAACCGCCTTTTGATGGAGAATCCCTTTTAAATCCACATTTTGAAAATTTTATAAGCTCCATTTTTCAAAATAATAATATTATTTATTACTGGGATATTGGAATTTACCTTCGGTTAATTTTTGGTATTTTTCTAAAAATGTTCATTTTTCAATGAATATTGAAAAATACTGAATTTTACATCAAAACTTCTTTTTCATATAATTTAATTATATAGTTATATTATCTTTTTAATTTGTTTTAAAATTTAATTCGAATATATTTTTACAATGTAATTCAATTATGGTCATTGGGATTAATTTCACTTTGGAATTAGGCATAAACAAGTGCCAAACTTATCATAAATATTGTTTCTAAAAAACCCGCTATTTGTTTTGACAACGGGAAGTTTTTTTTAAATTAATTATTGCAATTTATGTGTTTGGAATTTGGTAAAATGAATTACATATTTGGAATCAGAAGTTAAAAATTATGTAATTAATAATCATTTGTTTTTGGACATTATGAATAGTAACGACGGTAATTATCTTTAATTATCTTGATTAATGAGTAATCGGGTAGTTAAAGAAAATATGATAATATCATAATAATAAAAAATTACCACAGAATATGTCCTAAGGATACTGTTTGTCTCATGGCCGACCATGGGATGCCTTGTGCAAAACTTGGGGGCCCCATGGAATCACTTTTGTGAGAAAGTGACTTTTTATCTTTTTATTTTTTAAAAATGTTAAATGTAACAAAGAATGTATCACCTAAGTAAAATATATTTAATTTTGTCTAAATAAATGATATTTTGGACTATAAATATTTATTGGAAAGATAAAAAGATTTCCTACATCATAGTAGTTTTCTTATAATTTTTAGACATTAAATAAAATAAATTATTTATGACATCATGATGATGCAGTGATGACCTCATTATTTAACGATTTAAATAAAATGGAAAGATAATGTAAAATCTAAGACCCACACTTGTCCAAAACCTATTGTATGGGTGGATTTCGAACCCTTATCACCTTATCCTTGAAACACATCAATTTGGGACCATTAAAATCCGAAACTCAATTGAAAATAGAGTTACATTTTATACCTTTCCAAGAGTGCCCCTCCTCTCCTCTTATAAAAGGCCCCCACCTCTACCTCTTTACCCACAATCCAAATGCCATTGGCTCGGACAAACCATTCCCATTTTTTCTCTAAAAATCCATCTCTTACTCCTTGAAGCCTCACTTTGGGCTGAAGTCTTTCCAAGGAAGCCTTTGAGCTCAAATCTAAGAGAGTTACCCGATTTTAAGGTAATGTCTTCATTTGAGTCCTTTTGATTTATTTTTGCTTCTCCAACCCCCTAAACTCTTTTTATTCATTTAATTTGTAATAAATACAGTAACTTCAATATAATATAATGTTGGTATAAGAAGTATTGTAGCTTCACTTACACACACCTACATCTAATGGTTAAAAAACATACTGTTTCCGTGGATGGAAAATTTCTGCCTCCCGAAACGATGATTGTTCAACATTCTTTTAACACCTTCAAAGTTGTACATTAAGATGACACTATACTTATATATGATATATAATATGTTTATGTTTTACTTAAGATTCTTTATTTTTCATTTATGGCATACCTTTATGGTTTCGATTATGGGTAAACACGATATCTTCATTTAAGGATGTGAGGACTACCGCCCCCTCAAAGTGATGTGAATCGTTAAAGCCATATGTGGGACGTATAAAGGATGGATTTAAAGTTATTATATTTTATGATATACTGGAATTATAATATACCTTTATATCATTATTATTTTATTTTCATTAAAGTATGAGATAGAAATGAATGTAGCGTTCATGCGTACTTACGGCTTACTGTCTCCATGAACGATGCATTTCATTTATTATCCCCAACTGTAATGTATTATTTTCAGTACATATATATAATTGATATATATTATGTATGTTACATCTAAATGATTAATATAATTCTGGAATTAAAATATACACACCTCTCATATAGTTTTAATTCCATTAATATGACATAGAAATGAAATGAGCGTTCATGCGTACGTAAGGCTTACCGTCTCCATGAACGGAGCATTTCATTTCATTCCTCTAAATGATTATGTGATATTATAAATACATTTATATGCTGGATATATATGATATATATGATATCCAAATCAGGAATTTCATTCGGGATATAAAGATCCTTTGACCACATGAACAACATGTAATTGTAGGAAGTCAACTTTCGACAAAAGAACCAAATATCGACAAAACAAACTTTTTAACTTAATGATTACATATTGTTTATAACATGGAAGTAAGTGATATAAAATGAATAATAATCATGAAAAAGGTTCTTAATCAAGTATAAATTAACTCAAGTTTGTTATTCAGGTGATTAAATAATGATCGAGTCAAGTTGGACCCGAGGGAAGGGATCCTACTCCTCTCTTTCTTTTTAAGTACTCTCTTTTATGTCATTCCTTTTAAAGCTCATCTTTCTTATTATTGGGACGTTCTTTTATATTACTCCTACTGTAATTTTTATGGTCATATTATTAGAGACCATATTCTCTCTCATCAATCTATTTTTTAAGTTTTGAGTGGCATCGTTAGGCTGCCGAATTTTCGTAAGAGATCTAACCTCTCTTTTTTTTTCAAGTACTCTCCTTTATGTCACATCTTTTAAGATCCTCTTTGTTATGTTGGGGGATGTTATTTTATATTAGTTTTTCTGTAAAATTTATGTTAATATTATTAGAGACCCTATTTGATCTCATCAATCAATTTTTTTATGTTTTATGTGGTGTCGTAAGGATGCCAAGTTTTCGTAAGGGTTTTTTTCATCTCACATTTATTCCCGTAAGATTTATGCTAGATTTACCACAATTTCCTTTGAGTGGTGTATGTACTACCCATTATTTTACTCATTCTGAAATATACTCCCATTTATGAGTATTTACATCAATGTTTTATTGCCCTTATTTCACGGGGTGCATGTCTCGAAAGATACCCATGTCGGTAAGGGAAACTTTCACCCTCCTCTTTTTAAAAGACTTCTTTTGCTGGGTCTTTTAATTTACATATTGTTATGTTGGGATATGTTCTCCTATATCCTTATTGATTCAAATTTTATGTCCAAGTGATGAGATACCCTTTTTATCTCTCATCAACTCATTTTCTGAATTTTGTAGTGGCGCCGTTAGGCTGTCAAATTTTTGCAAGGGAACTTATTTACCCAAATTTGATTCTTTGGGATAATCTTGTACTCCATGAATATGTCATTATATGAATATGTGTGAATAACCTCTGATTGTTTTACACTTAATATCCACTTATATTGGATGTATTCATTTGTCACACATAATTATGTAATTGATTTATCCTTAAACCAAGGATACCGTCTTTGTAAGGGACTTCATCTCAATCTCCATTCATTGAGGCATATTTTGTTTTATACCGAACCTTCTTTTATACGGTGTATAAACCCCTTTTACTTTTACGTTTATTCAAAAGGAAACTTTTATCTACGAAGCCTTTTACTAAACGACAAAAAGGAATTTTTCTTTTTACGTATGCGGTAACAACAACCTTTTCCGCCGCCGCAAGTATTATTTGATCTTCGGCTTCCTCAACAAGCCGTAATGTTTTTAAATTAAAATAAATACCATATAATCTTTTTTTTATTTTGGTATTGAAAATTGTTTTGATAAAGGATTATATTATGTCAATATATTTATATGATATACTGTGATTGAAATGTGGAAATGTTATCATTCCTTTATGTTGGTTTTATGTGTTATAATTTTATAACTGTACATGGACATTTTATTGGTGGTTACGTGATAAACCATATGATGGGTGGTGCCGTGAATACCAGGATCGGTGGTTACGTTATAACCTCTAATGCATTGGGTATGGAAGTCGTCCGTACGACTATTCTATTATGTATGTATGGAAGTTGGCCGAATGGCTATTCCATTAAGTTATATGTGTGGATGTCGACCTTATGGTTATTCTACATAAGTATGTTTATGCCCCAAGTTACCTTTATATGTTATGTGATCTTTATATGGGTATTATGGTAATATTTTGGTTATAGAAGGGTATGTAATGAAATTTTATTTAGTGAATAGTTTTTACTACTTCGAAAAGGTGAAAAGTATTACTTTGATAAAGTATACATGGTTTACTTGTTGTTCTGAAAAACTAACAGTTTTCAATCATTGTGTATCCCTTACTGAGCTTTTTATGCTCACCCCAAGTTTAATTTGAAATGTTTTTCACATGACTTAATGTAAAATAGGGTCAAGGATGGGATCAAGTGAAAGTTATGCTATATAAAACATGGAACTAGACATGTTTCTTTTTAAGAGTTTTTTTATTCTATGGAAACTCATTAGAAGTGTCTACATTGTAATCTTTTGAGATGTAAGAGTTATGTCCTAATTCTATAAAATTCTAAACCTGAAAAGATCCTCAATGGGAATTATTCATTTAATTCAATATTATGTTTGGTTTAAGGCCCGTGCCTTATATTTGGTATCAAAGGTCGGTTTAGATAACTGTAGAGGTTAGGGTATTCTTTAAGCATAAGTGACATTACCATAATGGTTAGGATTTCAGAAAGAGTCCAAGTTTTAGATAAAGTGAATGAGTAAGTATATCTTACTATTTATCTTCCTCATTAGTACATGATGGTTTTTTTGATATACTGACACTGACCTTTTTGGTTTTAGTAAATGGCTGGATCTAGTAGGCACCAAAGTAACAATGGATGTGAAGGAAAATGTGACATTTTTTGAGAAAGAAACTGAATGATATGGGAGCTGCAATGAGAACTCTTGTGATTATCCTCAACCAACTATCTGGAGTCATTATTGACCACCTAAACCTTGGTGATTTCTCTAAGGCATCATATATGCGAGAAACAAATCCCAACGGAACTACAGGTAATAATCATAAAGGTAAGTGTGTTCAAAAACCTATGTGTCAAAATGTGGAAAGAAACACCAAGGAAAATGTTTCAAAGGGACAGAATATATGCTATAGATGTGGAAATGAAGGTCATAAATCAAGAACCTGCCATGGAAAAAGGAAGCATCCAGTTGACTCCAGGAAAGAAGTTCTTTTTGAGTGATCAATTGAATGTTTTAAATGTGGCTTGCATGGACATTATGCAAACACATGTCCTATGAAGTAGTTTTGTCAATGGGATCACCAAGATCGTAAAAATGCTCTTTTACCAATACCTAATGCCATTCGGATTGAGGATGAAGAAAATGAAAATAACCAATCAAAGGTATGGATTATTTCATAACTATTGTTTTCCTATTTTGGAATCCTAGGGTATGAATCATGATTTTGTTTCAAGGAAAGAAGAATTTCAGAATAAGTTAGAAAGGAATGGTTAATGGATCATGAAGAATGTTGAATGATTAAGATGTCAACTTCAAAGGGCTTCAAGAGTTATGGTGAAATTGTTAAGAGTATTAAGTCTCTTTTGATGATGGGGTTACATTAAGAGACTTTTTATAGTATCTGTAACCATGATGTTTAATATATTAAAATCTAACTCAAGGAATATATATCTGTTCTTTTGTGGACATTGTTATAAAGAATCATTTGGGTGTATATGATCCTTACTTTTTAGGTAATTATGGGTTACTATATGTTATGATGGAAGTGAAAGGCTTGAGATAAAACTGAGGTTAAATTATGTTATGGTTATTTTTGACGATTTTATCTCTTTTTGGGGAATTATTGGAGAATTATATAGTTTTAGAAAAAGGACAACACACAGACCATGTGACAACCCGTCGCGTCGAACAAAGCTGCAGGAATCGAACCCACAACCAAATTGTAACTGGTATTTATCGCCAACCACTAGACTACGTGAAATCCCTGGTTAGTTTGTATGATTCATTTTAGTTAGATGATTTTATGAATTAAGAGTAAGTTCATTTTGGGTTATCTATGGATATTTATTAACCTATCATGGAGGATATGTGATTAGTTTAATTATTTTTCAATACGAGACATTAAGAGAAACTGATGTTGTTTGGAGATAAATATTACGATTTAACTTGGAAGACTATGTGACAAAATCCTTCAAATATTTGGGTTTCAATATTAGTTTGGTTTACTTTGAATAATTTTATGGGAAAATTGATTATCGAATGGTCCTCGTTGAACTTTGGGTTTTGTTGGTCAAAGTTTGGAGATTAAGAATTGATTTTCATTTTATAAAGGGTTATCCTTTTCTGGATTATCTGATCTTGTACTAACCATTTTGTTTTTGGTTTTGGTTAAAGTATGAAGACATGGGAATGATATAGTTCTCTTTTTTGGATTAGGTGATTCTCTAGAAGTTGATTATAGAACTCTTAATGTGAACAAGTCTTCTTAAATACTCGTCTTTAAAGAAAATATGAGTTTGTATAAGGAATCTAATAAAAGTTGAAAGTCAACATGATAAGTGATTACGTTTCCTTATGAATAAATTCATTAATAAAAATTAAATTAAGAGAAAAATCTTGTCTATTAACTTTTTCTAATGGGGAATCGAATACCGTTTAACCCATCACAAGTTTGTGATTTTTTTGTGGTTAACTTTCTCCTAAACATGTTTTCTATCACTCTCCATCAGAACATGACCCTTTGTTTTTTTCCTCCAAGTCCATACTTTCATACTTGGAATCCTAGTATGAGTTATCTCGGGTGACCTTTGTACTTATCTTTCTTTATTTTAAAGTGATTGTTTTACCGACTCTTGTTCCGATGTGGGACTTTCAAGGATGTTTTCATGCCCAATTTTAAAATTGCGAGGACACAATTCCCAAAAGGGGGGAAGGATGTAACACCACAAGTAAATAAAGAATATGACATATTTTTATTTATCCATATTTGTGAATAAAATATTAATATTACTTTAAAAGGGATTATATGCTCGATGGCATACCCAATATGCAACAATGAGTTTCTTGGGAATCTTACGTTGCACTCTAATAATAAAATAATATTATGTTAAATGGTAGTTAAAGCCTAGCCATTGTAATTGCGGGAATGAACAGAACTAACTAAAAAATTATTGTATATGTTTGTCAGATATTTTTACTCTTTACAATAAATGTTAGAAGATTAAAAATGCAAATGAATCCAGTTTTTAAGCGTAAACATTCTAATATTCTTAAAATGGTCGATCAACCGCCTTTTGATGGAGAAACCCTTTTAAAACCACTTTTTGAAAATTTTATAAGATCTATTTTTCAAAATAAACATACTATTTATGATTGGGATATTGAAATTTACCTTGGTTTATTTTTTGGTATTTTTCTGAAAATGTTCCTTTTTCAATGAATAGTGAAAAATACTGCATTTTACATCAAAACGGCTTTTTCATATAATTTAATTATATGGTTTTATTATCTTTTTAATTTGATTTAAAGTGTAATTATAATATATTTTTACAATGTAATTCAATTATGGTCATTGGGATTAATTTCACTATTGGATTTAGGCATAAACAAGTGCCAAACTTATCATAAATATTGTTTCTATAAAACCCGCTATTTGTTTTGACAACGAGAAGTTTTTTAAAATTAATTATTGCAATTTATGTGCTTGTAATTTGGTAAAAATAATTACATATTTGGAATCATAAGGTCAAAATTATGTAATTAAGACTCTTTTGTTTTTGGACATTATGAATAGTAACGACGGTAATTTTCATTAATTATCTTGAATAATGAGTAATCGGGTAGTTAATGAAAATAAGATAATATCATAATAATACAAAATGACCACAAAATGACCACAAAATGTGTCCTAAGGCAACTGGTTGTCTCATGGACGACCATGAGATTCCTTGTGCCAATATTGGGGGCCCCATGGAATCACTTTTGTGAGAAAGTGACTTTTTATCTTTTTATTTTTAAAGAATGTTAAATGTAACAAAGAATGTATCACCTAAGTAAAATATTTTTAATTTTGTCTACATAAATGCTATTTTGGATTATAAATATTAAATGGAAAGATAAAAATATTTACTACATCATAATATTTGTTTTATAATTTTTAGACATTAAATAAATTAAATTATTTATGACATCATGATGTTGCAGTGATGACCTCATTATTTAACGATTTAAATAAAATGGAAAGATAATGTAAAATCTAAGAACTAAACAAGCCCAAAACCAATCGGATGGGTGTATTTTGAACCCTGAAAACCTTATCCTTGAAACACATCAATGTGGGACCATTAAAATCCGAAAAGCATTTGAAAATAAAGTTACATTTTATACCTTTCCAAGAGTGCCCCTCCTCTCCTCTTAGAAAAGGCCCCCACCTCTACCTCCTTAACCACACATAAAAGGCCTTTGGATCGCCCAAACCCTACCCATTTTGTCTCTCCACATCCCTCTCTTACTCCTTGAATACTCACTTTGGGCAGAAGTCTTGCCAAGGTAGCCTTTGAGCTTAAATCTAAGAGAGTTACCCGATTTTAAGGTAATGTCTTTACTTGAGTCCTTTTGTTTTATTTTTCTTCTCCATCCCCCTAAAATCTTTTTATTCCTTTATTTTGTAACAAATACAGTATATTAAATATACTAGGATGCTTTTATAATTAGGATTCGATCTACACTTACACACACCTACATCTAATGGTTAAAGAACATACTGTTTCTGTGGATGGAGAATTTCTGCCTCTCGAAACGATGATTGTTCAAAATTCTTTTAACACCTTCAAAGGTGTCCATTAAGATGACACTATACTTATATATGATATATAATATGTTTATGTTTCACTTAATCTTATTTATTTTTCATTTATGGAATACCTTTATGGTTTCCATTATGGGTAAATGTGATATCTTCATTTAAGGAAGTACGGACTACCGCACCCTCAAAGTGATGTGATTCTTTAATGCCATATGTGGGATGTATAAAGGATGGATTTCAAGTTATTATATATGATGTTATACTTGAATTATAATATACCTTTATATCATTATTATTTTCTTTCCATTATTGTATGAGATAGAAATGAAAGTATCCTTCATGCGTACGTAAGGCATAGCGTCTCCATGAACGGTGCATTTCATTTCTTATCCCCAAATGTAATGTATAATTATGAGTACATATATATAATGGATATATATGATGTATGTTACATCTAAATGATTAATATAATTCTGGAATTAAAATATACATACCTCTCACATAGTTTTAATTCGATTAATATGACATAGAAATGAAAGTAGCGTTCATGCGTACGTACGACTTACCGTCTCCATGAACGGTGCATTTCATTTCATTCCTATAAATGATTATGTGATATTATAAATACATGTATATGATGAGTATATATGATATATATAATATCCAAATCGGGAATTTCATTCTGGATATAATGAACCTTTGACCACACGAACAACATGTAATTGTAAGAAATCCACTTTCGACTTAAGAACCAAATATCGACAAAAAAAATATTATTAACTTAATGATTACATAATGTTTATAACATGGAAATAAGTGATATAAAAGGAATAATAAGCTTTAAAAAGTTTCTTAATCAAGTAGAAATTATCTAAAGTTTAATATTTAGGAGACTAAAGAACGATCGAGTCATGTCAGACTCGAGGTAAGGGATCGTACTGCTCTCATTCTTTTTAAGTACGCTCTTTTATGTCATTCCTTTTAAAGCTCATGTTTGGAGTTATTGGGATGTACTTTTATATTACTCTTACTTTAATTTTTATGTTCATATGATGAGAGACCCTATTCTCTCTCATCAATCCATTTTGGATGTTTTTAGTGGTGTCGTTAGGCTGCCGAATTTTCATAAGAGATCTAACCTCTCTCTTTCTTTTCAAGTACTCTCCTTTATGTCACTTCTTTTAAGCTCATATTTTTTATGTTGGGGGATGTTATTTTATATTAATATTTCTGTAAACTTTATGTTAATATGATTAGAGACCCTATTTGATCTCATCAACCCATTTTTGTAAGTTTTATGTGGTGTCGTTAGGCTTCCGAGTTTTCGTAAGGGATTTTTTCATCTCACTTTTATTCCTGTGAGATTTATGCTACATTTGCCACAATTTCCATTGAGTGGTGTATGTACTACCCATTATTTTACTCATTGTGAAATATAATCTCATTTATAAGTATTTACATCAATGTTGTATTGTCCTTCTTTCACGGGGTGCATGTCTCGAAAGATACCCATGCCGGTAAGGGAACCTTTCACCCTCCTCTTTTTAAAAGAATTCTTTTGCTGGGTCTTTTAATATACATATTGTTATGTTGGGATATGTTCTCATATATCCTTATTGATGTAAATTTTATTTCCAAGTGTTGAGATACCCTTTTTATCTCTCATCAACTCATTTTTTGAATTTTGTAGTGACGCCGTTTGGCTGTCATATTTTTGCAAGGGAACTTCTAAACCCAAATTTGATTCTTTGGGATAATCTTGTACTCCTTGAATATGTCATTCTATGAATATGTGTGAATAACCTCTGATTTTTTTAAACTTAATATCCACTTATATTGGGTTTATTCGTTTGTCACACATAATTATGTAATTGATTTATCCTTAAACCAAGGATACCATCTTTGTAATGGACTTCGTCTCAATCTCCATTCATTGAGGCATATTTTGTTTTATACACAACCTTATTTTATACGGTGTAAAACCCCTTTGACTTTTATGTTTATTCAAAACGAATATTTTATCTACGAAGTGTTTTACTAAATAACAAAAATGAATGTTTCTTTTTATTTATGAGGTGACAACGACCATTTCTTCCGCCACGAGTATTATTTGATCTTTGCCTTCCTCAACAAGCTGTAATGTTTTTAAAATAAAATAAATACCATATAATTTTTTTTTGTATTTTGGTATTGAAAATGTTTTTGATAAAGGATTCTATTATGTCAATATATTTAAATGATATACTGTGATTGAAATTTGGAAATGATATCATTCCTTTATATTGGTTTTATGTTTTATAATTTTATAATGGTACTTGGACATTTTACGGGTGGTTACGTGATAAACCATATGACGGGTGGTGCCGTGAATACCAGGACGGGTGGTTATGTTATATCCTCAAATCCATTGGGTATGGAAGTCGGCCGTATGGCTATTCCATTAAGTATGTATGGAAGTTGGCCAAATGGTTATTCCATTAAGTGATAAGTGTGGAAGTAGACCTTATGGTTATTCCACTTAAGTATGTTTATGTCCCAAGTTACCTTTATATGTTATGTGATCTTTATATGGGTTTATGGTATTTTTTTGGTTATAGAAGGGTAAGTAATGAAATTTTATTCAGTGAAGAGTTTTTACTACTTCAAAAATGTGAAAAGTATTACTTTTATAAAGTATACATGATTTACTTGTTGTTTTGAAAAACTAACAGTTTTCATTCTTTGTGTATCCCTTACTGAGCTTTTTATGCTCACCCCGTGTTTTTTTGAAATGTTTTTCACAGGACATAATGTGGAATAGGGTCAAGGATGGGATCAAGGGAAAGTCATGCTATATAAAACATGGAAATAGACATGTTTCTTTTTAAGAGTTTTTTTATTCTATGGAAACTCAGTGGAAGTGTCTACTTTGTAATCTTTTGAGATGTAACAGTTATGTCCTAATTCTCTAAAACTCTAAACCTGAAAAGATCCTCAATGTGAATTATTCATTTAATTCAATATTAAGTAAGGTTTAAGGCTGGGGCCTTATAATTAGAGTCTCCCAAAATCAATCATGCTATAAGAGGGAATCCTGCAACTGGCTGTGATGTGTGGGAAGTGATGAGAAGAACATAGTGGCCCAATAGATCATAGTGAAGAGCGGACCTCAGTGACCCAACTGGTCTCAATGAAGAGAAAAACTCAGTGGCCTAGAATTCCATAGAGAAAATTGGACCTCAGTGGCCAGCAACACTTAGGGATGAGAAGACCACATTGGACCAACAAACCTTAGTGACTCATCAGTGATGACTCTATCACATGTACAAGATTTTCTTCATTACAATGGATAATCATGCATTAAATAATTTAGATTATTCTTATGTGAACTTCCCAATACATCATGCATACTTTTTTGGGGTATTTTTATTGTGGTTTGGGGTCCCCACTGAGTATTGTGTTACTCACCCAAATACATGCTTCACACACACCAGTCGTGTCTTTTACAATAGACTAGTTTTTGATAGAGACTATGGTTGTCCAGGACTAGCTGGTGACCAATGGGATTAGACAAGAGTGTCATAATCCTACAAATTTAGGAAGATACTGTTCAACTACCATTCCGATAGTGTTTTTTCATATAGGTTTCCACATACTTTTGTACCCTCTTTTCCAGATCTTGTCTTATGTTAAGATAGTATTCCAGCCCCTTTAGATTCAGATTGTTTTTTAATATAGTTGGATGCCTTAATAGCATGAATGTATTCTTGTTCAGAATTGTGGGATGTGGTTGTGTGTGTGTGTGTGTAGGTACTCAGAAAATTCCTCCCACTATTAGGATAATGACTTTGACACTAGTCACAACCCCCTGGCCTTTGGGAGCCATCCTTGGGGTAGTCACGGAACGAGCCCCAGGGGACATGTTGTGACAATTATAGTTCATAAAATACCTTCTAAAGTACCTTAATATATTTCAATAATACATTCTAGAGCTTATATTATTTCCAAATAACTATCAATTAATGGCTTAATGTGTATTTCAGAAAAAGGTTTCCCAACATAGACTTATAACTAGTAATCAATCATTTTTAATTATATTTATTTATAAAACTCCTATAAATAAATATTACCTATTTTAAAATAACTAATTAAAAATTCCTAAATATAAAATATTTTCATTATCATATTTTAATAACTGTTATCCACATTCTTTCCATCCTATATAAATTGAAAACATTGCTTGTGCATAACTACAACTCAAAATATCACATTCTAGTGGAATAAATTTTCCCCTTAATACATTTAATGATTGGATATTATGATTGGATTAATATTTATATATTATATTTATGAAATAATTATTCATATTTAATCATAATATCATATCTACCATATTGCAATCTCATCTATTGGAGAACAAAAACATCGCTTTTGTGTACATTTACACTACCACCTCTATAAAGAGATGTGATTGGTTATACTTTTATAATTTAGATGGATTTTAACAAGGAAATAGTTATGAAAAATTTTATATCATAATATTTTTTAGAGGTGAATTATTATTTACCACTCTTTCATTCTATCCATCGAAAAGTGAAAACAATATTCATGTGTATACACTTCTTACTATCCCCATGAAAGATGTAATTAATTTTCTTATATTTAAATTTTATAGATTATTAAAAAATAATATAGGGAATATATATATATATATATATATATTATTTATCATGAATATAATTTATGATATGATTTACCTATGATTAATGTGCATGGACTGGATCCACCAAAACAAAATTCTCAGGAAAATTGAAACAGTTAACATATATAAATTTAAATTTTAATAATGAATTATTAATATTTGGGTACAAAAATTTTATATTAAGTTATTAAATTACATTATAATTATTTATATTACACTGGTATATAACAATAATTAATGTAAATTTATTATTCAGTAGTTTAAATCAATTTTTAAACAAGTCTAACTCAATGTAAGGGGAATTCTCATGTCACTTTTTTTGTAAGATATATTCTATATTCACCACTTCATTATTTAATGTATAGTATATAATTTCCAATAATTTATTTTATAATTATTTTTTGAAAACTATTAGTATTTATAAATCCATATAATATTATTCCTTTTATGGGGTTTTGATTCACAGATTACTAATGTAGGAAGTTTTTATCACCTGATTATTGTTTTGTTGAGACATGATTGATGTTATACACCTATTTATGGTGATGAGTAGAATATAAAACGAATTTAAAATAGAATATCATTATAATTATTATTGAAATTATATTTTATAATTTATTTAATGATATTATTTCATGGGTATTATTATTCATTAGATACCAATGTGTTACAAGATTTTTATAACAATCTCATTTTTTATCATATTTGATTATGACTAATTTTTTGATTATAAAATTTTATGAAATATATCTAAATAATACCATTTATTTTCATATAATATTTTTTATTAATTTGGATTACACTTTCTTTATTTTTTTGTCTCTTTACGTACTCAAGAGGACAAAAGAATGTTTTTGATGAAAACAATAATTATTTTTTTCTTCGGTCCAAAATACCTTCCCTTCCATATAAATAAATTATAAAAATGATATAATGAAAGTATTTATATTATTCTATTACTGAATAAAATAATTTTAACCCGTTATTTAATTTTTTAAAATATGGTTTAAAAGTAATCTTCTTATCATTTTATGAATGAGATACATTTGACTTTTTACAAAAAATGTGAATGGAATATTTCTTTTAAAAAACATGGTATGCACCAAAATTCACATAAAAATGACCAATAATTTATATCAGCATTAATTTAAATTTTTCAATGATTATCTTCAAAATAATTCCTTAATATTTGTTGTTTTACTGATTTTAAAGAAGTTATTTTAAAATAGAAATAGTATTTTCTATAATAAATATTCCATATATCATTTAATGAAATTTTATTCTATGGGGACATCATTTGATGTAAATTAGGATTTAATAAAGAGCTAATCTATTGATAACACCAACTTTAGATTTTTGATAACTTATTATTATAATTATTTAACAATCATTCTATGAAATTTCGTTCTTTCCATTGGGTTATTTAATACTTGCATCCCATTTATTTTTCATGGGTCATTCCATGATAAAATGATAAAATGTTTATAAAAAATCATTAATTTTCACAGTATATAACATGATCAATGTTTCATGATGTTCTGGAACACATATTAATTATTTTAATAATGATTTGGGTGGGACCATAATTATATATCCCTCTAATGCATTGGGTAAATATGGATATCTCACAAGATAAAAAGGACTTGAATCAGTATTGTACCCAATTCAGTATGAGATGTTATACACTGTGATTATCATTAGAGTGAACCTTGTCTAAGGATACAATGGTTTGGGGAGTGAGAATAATAAACTATGATAGTTTTTTATGTGATCCTTTACATATAATGAAATAATTTTCCATTTTTATGTGTATTCCATAATCTTTTTTCCTATGCCAATGTAATAATCCCTTGGTTTATGTTATTTTATTAATTTATGTATCATGCATAAGATACTTCTAATATTTTCTTATGACTCAATAATTTGATCTACAATATGAATGATATTGGTTAAAATTGTTATGATCATATTCTCATACAATTATGTTCAAATTATTCTAAAGTAATCATTAATATCTCCCTTGTTTACCCTTTCTGAGCATCTCAGTACACCCTTTCTTATATTTCATTTCCCTAGGTTATAAATAATTGTTTTATATAGGGCATGTATATGATAAGAAATATGTGGGAATATATTTAGTGGATATGATGAATATATTTTCTGATATAAGAATATTGTTTTATATAGTATCTAATAACCGTAATCCTTTAAGGTCCTAAAACATGTATTTATAAAATTTACTAAATATTAATCTATTAAGATGTTAGATTTATGTATCAGAATGTTCCAAAACTATAGTTTATATTAGATGAAAGGTTGGTTTAGTATTTGAAATTTTTCTGTATATATCATTAGTTAATACCCAGGGGAAATGGATAGGTGTAGGATAACATTCTAATGTTATGGTATGTTCAAGATTATGTGGTGTCCCAGAAAAATATATTTGTTAAGACTCTTCAAGTGGACATGGTTTTGATATAGATTAATATTTGGGTAGTAACTAGGAAAAATAGCGGGTCAAATATACCTCAACCATCAATCCAGTTTAAGGTGAGTGTGCCCTTATAGTTCACCTGGTATGACACCCTTGTAGGATATTCTTTGGATAATTCACATTTTCTCTATGAACTATTATGATGAATTTGAATAGATGATATCTTGTATGACCTTGGTTAAAACTACGATTTCATAGATTGAAAATAAGGATTCATGATATAGATATCCTATGAATTATATTCTAGGAACAATCATGATGATAATTATTACTCACACTACACATTTGGGTTATATTCAATGGTTGTATCAAGGAGTAATTGTGATAATGCTAAATGTGATGGAAATTTGATTGATTTTACTACTCAGTATCCAATTGAAACATGGTCTATAATGAAAATTCATGTAATTATTTGCAATAAACTATATCATTCTATGATAAAAAATTTCATCTTGTGAGAGATTCTTAAAAAACCTTATTGTTGAAAAATTTATTTTTATGAATTCTATGGAGGGAAGATGATTTTAATTTCTACATGTCGAGTATTTAAGAATAATGACACAAAAAAATGTATATAAAGAACGATTAGATGTTTTATATGAAAGGGTACATATCATGTAATGGTAATGGGAAAATGAAAATTTTAATGGTTGGATTTGATAATTTTCTTAAGGTAACATTTATAGATCAAAGTCAAATATATGGAAAAAATGGGTATTATCTGGGTCAACACCTTAACTAGAGGGTTAACTGATCATCCAACCAAGGTCCTATGCATTATCAAAAATCTAAGTGGAAGGAATGATGTTTTTAAGTATTATTATCTGTGAATTATGTTGTAGGAGTGATATATAAATTATAATCTAGATATAATATTCAAGAGACATCCTATGATAGTTCTGTATTGGTTTTATTATGGATTTGAATGAATATGTGGAATAGTAATGATAAACAAGAAAAGTGATTTAGTTGTAATGTGATTAATGGAATGTTTACACATAATATGTGCATACTATAAATGAAATAATTGTTCATTGGTATAAAGAGAATATTGATATTGATAATGTAAATTTTTTAGTACTGTTAACCATGAAAATGGTTAGTGATTTGATGAAAATGGATTTATTTAGTCCTTCATGATGTTTTTTTCAATTTTATAATATTGGAATATATTGTATAGAGTTGATTTACAAAAGAATATTTGGTTTTTTGAGGTTATGAGGTAATTTGGGTTATTAACACGTTTTAGAAAAATATATGATCAATGTATTTAGATAATAGTTTTGTGACATTATGAGCCACTTTATATAGATTTAGTACTTATAGTTATGTGAATTTTCTAATTTTACTATGATTATTTATAAATGTATTGGTGTTGATTATGGTTGTAAAAATTTTAGGTGAGACATAAATTTATGATTTTATGTAACATATAATACTGAACATTCTGTGTTATTGAGTTTTTTGAACATAATGTGTTATATTTATCCTAATTGGATAACTTGGTCCAACTAGTTTTTGGTATATATTAAGAGACATAATTAATTAAGTATAATTAATTTATAGATCTAATTACTCATTAGATGTTAATATTGTTGGGAATGTATTTTCTAAAAAATAATCTAAGATAAATGTTGATTTTGAAATTTAAAAATACGCTTTATTGTTTTCTAAGAATGCCAGTATATGTATTTTTCAGGAATACATGTATCGTGAATAAATATAAATTTTTGATTGAATAAAAAGTTATTGTATGTGTTCTGGAAACACTATACAAACCATATATTCGTTGAATGAATGTATGTATCAACATACCTATGTTGAATAGTAAACCATCAGATCGACAACCATATCTTTGATTAAAAATATGGAATAAAAATCCAACATTGATGATTGGAATAACTTTTCATACCCAAAACTGGATAAATAAATGTATTGATTCTCATCCCTATATTAATTTTGAATCCTACATTATGCAGTAGAACCCTACTATATGCCAATGAACTCTAGTGTATGAAATGGAATCAGACACTATACAATAGAACACTATGATATATAGTTGACCCCTATGGTTATGTATTTAACAACTGGGATTTAAATCCATAATTTTATCTATGATTTATTCAATGGTCTTGAAAAAAATAAAAAAAAAATAGAATACTAGTTTTTGAATGATTCAAAGTCTCATTATGATGGGCTAGAAAGACTAATATTGACAAGATTAAATCACTAGTACTCCTAATGAAATTTTGGACTCTCCTAAATGATTTTAAATTTGAATATTAGTGGTCTATCAGGTGAATTTCATGGATCTTTTAATCCTAATGAAGGATATATTTATATATAAGATCAGAATATTTCCACTATCTACACACATGATACATATGATACACAACTATATTAATTCTTTTATGAAACTATTCTCTATAGATATTCTGAAAAGAATGAATGAATCTCATATTTTCTAAATACGATATGATTATAGGATATAGATTTCATTCTTGTATTAGTGTAACTACTATTCATTATTAGATGATATTTGTGTTGATGATCATTTTCAACCAAGATCTCATCAGAGCTATTTTTTCTTCTATAGCATTCATCTTTTAATTAGATGATCTGTATTCTGTCAGTTTTTCATGCATCATAACAGATTAACCTATTCCATAAATCCAGAAAATGTCGTTTGATTTATAGAAGTTTTTTTCATCTAAAACAAATCTATTAATAACTGGTTCCCTATTAATGAACCTGAGGTCTCTGTTTAGTCTTATAATAAATGTGTCAACTGCCTTGACTTAGTTGTAGATTTGAAGGACTAGTGATAAGGGGACATTTCTAGTGAAAATCACCAAACTCATAGAGAGAGTGTTGGTGGAGTGGACTATGGGGTCTTTGTGAACTGAATCACTAGAGTAATTATTGTGTTCTTCATTACTAGTTATCCTCTACTCATATTTATTACAAAAGATAATGCTGCATATCTCTAAAAAATTCAAATATAGATAAAATAAATTATTTTTAGATATTATTGAAGAGAAAAAATTCACCCCTTATTTTGTATCTTTGTGTCATTATGACCTAAAAAATATTATTTCTTTAGTAATGAAAAATCCTTCTTGAATATTAATTTTTTGAGTAAGTGATGAAGTATAAATTGATCGATGAAAAACAAAAGGATATAATTATACAAATAAAATGGAAATAAATTAGGTAAGTATATTTTCCAGTGTTCTCTATCTTGATAGTTAAATATTAAATCAACTTTATATAAAGGATCATAAAATAAAAATAATATCCTTTTACCATTTTTTTATTATGAATCAATGGTCATTTTAGCCGACATGATTTTATGGTTTTTATTCATTATCATTCTTATAACCGTGTTCTATATAACTACCTATGAGTACCTGGACATTAATTTTCTCTTCCATGTCAAAATTTTAACTCCCCTCAAATTTTCCCCTTATTTGGTCATCTGATGATCTTCTATTTTTGGTAACAGTTAGGATTCCCATATTATATTTAAAAGAATATTTTATTGTTCCTCTTTATGAGGTGGGGTTTTAGAAAATGTTGAACCTATGACAAAGATGATAAAATTTTGAGGGAAAATTTAATATAATGTGCTGTCAGTGAAACATCCAAAATAATTAGTTACGAAAATAATAGGCTCGATAGATTTCTTAACTCAAAACCCTAAACATGAAAATAATTAAGATATAATATAAAAAAAATACTATTATAAAATAGCTATAAAATTAGATTGTATGAATATGAGTAAATGAATTATGAAATAAATATATACTGTAAATAATAATTCTAATTTTCTTTTTTAATTCACAGTGAATAATCAAACAAATTTTATTAAAGTCATTCAATGATTCAAAAATGCATTTTATTTGAAAAAGAATTTATTTTCATTTTGTGAGAAAAAAATAGAATTAATTTTGGCTACATGTATAATTTTTTTTTAAATATAATATTTTTTGAAATAATTATATCAAAAAAAATTTAATGAATTTTTTTTATTTTTTGAAACGATTTATTTTTTGATTGATGTGTAAAAATACCAAATTTTCAAATACCGCAATTAATTTTCATTTCATCATGAAATTTAAAAAGTCCCATTTTATTTTTTATTTTAGTATTAATGTTATATTTTATCTATTTGATATATGATTTTATAATTACAACCATAAAATATATAAATATTAATAAATTTTATATAAGTAAATTATTATTTATAGAAAAACATTTTTCTAAAAAATGTTTTTCCGTATGGTATATAAATTTTAATTAAAATTGATTTATGAAGTTTTTAGATATTTAATATTGAAAAATAGATAATATATTTGGAATAATGTGGTTCAAAAATGATTAATATGTTCCTTTTAGTATTAACTGTTATGAATAGTAACAATGGTAAATATTTGTACAGACAATAGAGGTAAAAAGGGTTAAATAAGGATAAAATTTTTTTATGAGGATTTAAAATTTCACTTACATTTTCATTTATCATACTGGATTTGTATTCTTCATAAATACACATAATGTTTTTTAAAATACTAAAAATTCATGCCATTTTTCATTGATTATTCATTTTATAATATTTTAACGAAGTATTAAGTTTAATGTTCCACTCTCATTCTATTAATATCTATAATATTATATAACAGCGATAAAAAAACTTAAATTTAGTTATAAATAGTTTTTATAAATAATGATTTTTTTTTCATGTCAATTTATTTATAAATTATTATGAAGAAATAGTTACCTTAAACACTTACATAATGCTGAATTAATGTTTGGTCAAGGTGTATAAAAATCAAGTAAATTATTTTAATAATAGAATAAAATATATTATTGATTAAATAAAGTGTCACACTAATTTTATAGACACATTTATCATGTTATATATATATTTAAGGTTTATATTTTAATTTAATTTCTTCTATAATGTTTTAAAATTCAAAATACATGAATAGATTTTAAAATGAAATTAATAGTATTTTATATTAAATAATATTTAATATAATTATTTGAAATTTATAAAATAGAAAAGTAGAAAATTATTAAATAAATGGTTTAAAATTTCTTTCATTGGGAATTTATTATTCAATTGTCACATTATATGTAAACATATTATGATTTTAAAATAAAATGTTATTTCTAGAGATAATGATTAAATTTGTTAACCAAGTTGTTAAACCAAAAAATAATGTTAAAAATAAAATCTAAATCACGAATTTTTTCATTGACATATTAATTTAATACCATATAATTAATATATTAAAATACATTTCATTTTAGAGTACATATAATTGAGTTAGACACATTTTTTATTATAATATTTTATTTATATCAAAACATAAAATTAATGACATTTCAGAATAAAAAATATTTTATTAAATGATTTAGAATTAATAAAAAACATATTCATTGAATATAATGTAATGTTTATTAAAATATCATATATTTTTTATTTATGGGTCACATGTATTTTTATGGAATCTTTCTTGACCCCTAAAGTGTAAAAAATAAAATTGAAATAATGGTAATTATCAAAAGGGCTAACTGAGGGCTAAAACTAAGAGGTAAGGTTGAAACCATAACAAGAGCAGTCAAATATTTTATTATACGGTAATATTTATAATTATACTAGTCTTATATTTAAATTAAATTTTTATCCATTTTCAACTAAAATTAATTTGTAATAATATAATACTTTATGTAATTCCAAAAGTGCCCATCCCCTTAATTATAAATGGGCACCTCTTCTCCTCCCTTACTCACCCTATTGTTCACTTATATATTTAAAAATAAATTCCATAATAAATTCACATATTCATTTCCCACATCATATTGTTTTTTTCTATCCAAAGGACCATTCATTCAATGGTTATGGTGTAAGACAAAAGATGTTTCTCAACGAAGATATACAACTCTTAACTGACCATTTTCACATTTATTATTTTATTATACCTCTAATAAATACTTGGTATCCATTAATAAATAATTAATCGAGAATAATAAATATAATAAATTTTTATAATGATGATGTAACAACCATTATCCACCTATTTCCATCCAATAGAATGTGAAAACATTTATTCTATGTGCGTACGACCTACCATCTCCACATAGTAGTGTAATTAGTTTTTCCATAAAAATATTTCATGGATGGTTATTATTAAAAATTTTATTTTTATATATTGTAATTGTAAAATTATTCTTATTGGTTCATTTAAATTTAATATTTACATTATTACCTACCCATATATTAGAAAGAAGAAATATCTCTTATGCGTAAGTGTGCACTACCACATCCACGAAGCGATGCAATTCATTTTTTTTATATAATATTAATGAATGGTAATTATTATATATATGATCAATATATAATATATATAAAAATTTATATAATGGTTAATTATTATTTAACTTTTTTATTCTAACCATTGAAAATTGAAAACAATGTTCATGAAAACATACGACCATAATTCTCATTGAATGGTGTAATTCCTTTTTTTCACTATACTTTATGAATGATTATAAATATTTATAAAAATAATATTTAAAATTCTTGTACCATTAATAGGGAATGGTTATCAAAGTACAGGGACCATAACTACTAAACAGAATCTCTCGTAAAAAATAAAATAGTTAACAATAAAAAATGATGATTTTCATAAACAATTATTAGAAAATGGTAGTTTATATTCTCCATGTTGATCATTAATGATATTATAATGATTTATGTTAATTTTAAATATAATTATAATAGCATTATATTTATTTTATAAGTGGTTAAAGTTATTTAAAATCAACTCAAACTTAGGGTAAGTGGATTTCACGTCTATCTTATCTTTTTGTTAGATATATTATATATTAACCGCATGATTCTTTTCTGTGGTGTATATAATACACATTAATGTGTATTTGGATTTTTTTTCACTCAAATAAAGGCCACATATATCTTTCATGTGTTTTCTGATTCCGATATTACCAAAGCGGTAAGGTTTTTTCTTCTCAATATTCATTCATTGAAAAATGTTTGATATTAGACACTAATTATTGATTATAGGATGTATATACATCCCCTTTGAAATATACTATCATGATTGTACTTATGTTCATTATATATAATCTTATATTTAATGTTATTATTTCATGGTGATTATGACTGAAACATTACAAAAATTGTAAATAGGTATACCTTATAGTCTAACTATTTATCATGATTTTTTATGAGTAGGTTTAGGATGATGAAATTTCATGACCAATCTCGCAAAAATACCATGAATTTACTCATTAAATGATCTTCATTCACGGTTAATATTTTTCTTTTTTTACTTCCTCTTTTTATGTAATCTAGTGACCAAAAAGATAAAAATCCACTTTATTTATCTCTTTTGTAGAGAATCATTTTTTATTTTCAAGTTTTCATAAAAAAAACTTCATGAATGTTTTATATTAAAAAAATATTTTTTAAAATAATATTCACCCATGATATAATTTTAATAAAATGGTTCAAAATAAATATTTTTTTCTCAAATGTGTTTCTTTTTACGTTTTTCTAGAAGTGTGAAAAGAATATTATTTTAAATTTACATTGCATGAACATATTTTATGCTATCATGAAAACACTATGATTTGAATAGTACTTTTCAAGTTACCATGGTTATTTTTAAATAATGCTATTTTCATAAATTTTTTTAATTATTTTTATTTTAATGTATTGATTCCCCAATGAGATAAGAATTTTCTATAAGAAACATTCCATGTACATTTTAGTTTACTTTTCATCAATGATGAAATTATTTGATGCTATTTATGATTTAAATTGGATATGATCCAATGATACCATCTAAAATAATTATTTGGATGTCATATAATGATAATTATTTATGGATGATTCTATGAAACTATATTGTTTCCCTAGGGTTATTTATGTTATGAATCTGGTTTATTTTCCATGGGTTATCCTATGATGAAATCCTGAAATATATATGAATATAGTTGCCTTTAATGTGTTATGATATGATGTAATTTTTATGATTTTATGAAATAAAATTGATTATTTTAATTATATGATGGATATTCATGAAATTATATAACCCCCCAATGCAATGGGTAAATATAGATATCCTATGAGATAATAAAGGCTGAAATGGAGAGTGAACCCAATTTAGTAGGGGACCTTTTTCACTATGATAGTCTGGGGAATAAACCTTGAATAAGTATATGATGGATTTGAGTGTAACCAAATTTCAATATGATATAATTTCATGTAATCCTTTAATAAAAAATAAATGATTTCAATTACTTAGGTGTATACAAAAACTTATGTCATATTCCAATTTTTTCTCTCATTGACCATGTTATTTTACAAAATTATGATTCATGTATTATTTAATAACAAGATTTATACTATGAATCATGATTATGATATATTATATATAAGGTATGGTTTTAAAATGTAGATATCATACACTCATAACCTAATTCTCATGTTATTCTTATGTGATTATTGACATTTCCCTCATTTACCCTTAACGACTGTCTGACCTCACCATTTCATATGTTTAAATTCCCGAGGTTATGATGAAAGGTTTAAAAATGGAATATAGAATAAGATTACCATTTGATAGGATATTTATCAGATATTTTCATGATCATTCAATAAATAAGAAGATAATGTATCATGTCTCCAAATACACTAACCACTACGGTCTTCGATCATGTATTTATATAATTTTTTAAATACTCATCTATTAAGAAATAATATCAAGGTATGATAATAATGGTTCCCTATAATAGACCATTAATGATTTTTGAGACACAATTATAGTCAAAGTCATCAGTTGGAGACAATATGGATACTGGTGAAATTACAATTCAATTGAAAAAAATAATGTTATTTTAAGACCAGGAATACACACAATGAAAAATATAGAAGATAAAATTATAAAAAAAACATCGGTAAAATCACATGAAATAATGATATTCCAGAATGGGTGATGGGAAACATTAAAATAGATATAATAATAAAGAATTAAAAAATGAAGAAATAATTTTTATAGTAGATATTTTCAAGGTGAACCTGCATATTATATTTACTTCTATATTCTCATCATGTTAAACTACATTCAATAATGAAATATACCTTAATTTAGAATTGTGTATCAAACCATTAAATCAACTTAATTTCTATGGAATAAAGAATAATAAAAACCGGAATTTTCAGTATGTGTGTCCCAACTCATTGCCCTAACTTTTAGAGTATAAAAATAATCAATAAATCAAACAACATTTTATTAGGAAAAAAATAAACTAAAAAATAAATTACAATCCTAAAACTAAATGATTTCAAAAAAGAATAAACCAAATATTTATAAAATATAAAATTTTTAATGATGATGATGGTGAATCTATGTTATATCTTTGATCAATTTGGTAAACTAATAAACATTTCATTTCATTTAGTATCATAGAAATGATACAACATTTATAGTAGGGAGTATGCAAATAAAAATTATAATATTAATGTAATTTATTTTTTATTTTCTCTATCTCAATCCTTATATAGTTCTTTTTTCTATTTTAGGATGTTTCATCATCGAATGTGCCATGTCATGTTTTTAAAAAAGTTCTATGATAACATTCCTAAAAAATTCCCTCTTCATTAACTCCATGATATTCTTGATCACATGGGATCTTGTTGATAAAAAATTAATTTTGTTCATGGTTATTTAAAAAATAAAAAATAAACAATTGTTTTCCAATAATTTGAATTTTTCGTTGATTTTTTTCATTTAAATAAATCAAAAAATAATTGCACTTAATTTTTATCATTAATATGTATTTTAAAATAAAATAAAATAATTATAATAAATCATATAAACATACAGAAAATGAATCTAGATAAATCACCATTTCATAGAGAATCATTATCAAATTTCTCATAATTACACTATTCCTAATATAACACCCACAATGGGTATTCTAATTACAAACATATAAACTATAGAAACATACCAATGGTGCTTCCATCGTGTGACCCTATTTATCAATTTTAATTTGAATAAAATTTAGAAAAATATAATAAAAAACCATGAATTATAAAAATTCCCTGTTTGCACATCCCATTTCTCATAAATATATCTCCAAATCAAAATTCTATTTTCTATGACGTTGTCTAAAATCATTTAATATTTTTCATGATAACTCATCTAGCACGGTTATTTATGTTTTTTGAAATTCCTGAGGGCTTTGAAAATTTGAAAGGACATATTTCTGATATAATATAAAAAAATTCCACGCTGAAAATGTTTTCCATTACACAATAGTAAAGAATACAACATCATTTTGAATAGTGATGTGATCTTATTTTCACCATTCCTTGTGGGATTTTCATTTATACAATCTATGTAAAGTTAATCATCAAATTCAATAAGCTATATAAATGTTATAATCATTTTTTTTGTTTTTATAATGGTAATATCCATGTTCTATAGGGTGTGTAAAGTTAATATGTATATCAATGTAAAAGTGAACATAAAATTCCAAAGATTTAAACTGGTTTTATAAATCCTTTTAAAGTTAATTTATAATACCACACATTATAAAAAGGTATATTTTATTCAAATAAAATTTATATATATATATACATAATGTTATAATATTTTTATATATAGGTAAACCAATTTCACATAAGGGTCATTGCATATTTCTCAATGGTAAAATGAATTTTCAATAGAGTTGTGTGAATGTAAAATGAAACTATTAAAGGGTAATGTATTATTGTATAAAATAAAATAGATATACAAAAAATGAAATTGTAAGATTCATATAATCAAAACATAGTCAATATAAACATGAAAAATTTAATGAGTAGTTATTAAATATAAAATTAATTTAATGTGAATTAAATAGATACAATGATAACTAATAAACTAACTATTTGACTGAGATCTGACATTAATAATATCCTAATATTAAAAAAAATCATATCTCATCATACCTAATATAGATAGATCGAGATTATTTAACATACCATATCATTTAATACAATGAGATGTTCACATAATTAAATTAGAATAATTAATAAATCTGGGCATGTCATCCTAGAGTAATAGGTATTATCAGATTAAATGGGTTTGTTATCTCACACTCAAAAATTCAAACAAGGGGTTTCTACTCCACCTTATAGAAATAACAAAACATTTGAGAGTAGTGTATCGTTGAATAACCAAAACCACATTATAGTGTGGTAAAACATCCTTAAAAAAATTAAACTCAATTTATGTGTGAAATATCATCCAACTCCCTTATAATCCAATTTTTTTTATTCCTCTCATCCTGTACATAAAAATAAATCCTATCCATGGAATTAATAACCTAGTTAGACAAAAAAACTATTGGGTAATAAATAGTAACTATAGACACCAGTCAAAATGGAAAATTAAGTTATTATGAAACTCAATAGATCTATAGGGGTTAAGACCCAATCCAAAATCACTTAATTTGATATATCCCTCCCATATAGAAGGATAATGAATCCTATTAAATTTCCTCCACAATATATTATAGAAAACTGAACACCTCTTTAGTTTATCTATATTATTCACTTATACTATTAGGTTAATCTATAAACAATTAATATCTAGGGAAACTAGGTACAACGAATTGAAAAATACTCTCAACTTTATAAAGGAATACCTACATTTAAGAAATAAAGGAACCATATTTCAATTTATTTATTGTTATTCATTCATAGTTGGTGAGACCAAATGTCATGAAAATTATTAAAAAAGATATAAAAATCACTAAATGTCAGGGAACACCTAAAACAACACCCTTGATACGTTCTTATTTAGGATCATCAGATGAACCATTTATAATCAGTGCTTTCCCAAATATATAAAATAATACCTAAATTAGGGCCTAAAAAATAAATTTCTAAACCAACTATACAAATAATGAAAAAAATGTTTGAAATATAAATTACCATGTAGAAATTTTGGGATAGAATGCACTTTAATTTAGTCAGAGGAAATATATAATAGACCTTGCGAAATAAATGATAGAGTGTGAGGAGAGTGTTCATCCACACTACTTTTAGTGAAGAAGAATTAGAATTCATATAATTTATTTATGTTTTTAATAAATTTAAAATTAATTAATAAAATACTCTAAAAACCCCCATTTTCCCTCTTACATAGGTTATAGCATAACTTTACATAAAACATGAATGTGTCCAATCAAGGTGACAGCCTCAAGAAAAACTAATGCCCATATAAAAATCAAAAGGATGGAGTCTTCTATCTTTCATTGAACATTGTGTACTCTAATTATCACTTACCATTTATGGATTAATTGGACCTGATCACAACTCACTTAAAATAGACTCAATTTAATAATAAAATACTCCCCTACATCTAACCACTACAGAGTTAACAATTACATCCTACCAAACAGTTCCCTAAATATTTTAATGTGAATCAATTCCAAATAAATATTTTTACCAGTTAACATGGATATAGGGAGATAACTCACTTATAAACCACTAATATATAGGGCACACACTCATAGTATGTACTCAAAAAATATAGATAATATACATTGATTGACCATTGTCTAGGGGATAATATTATAACTCCAATCCACCCATATATATTACTCCTTATATAGTCCCTGGTAAATTTGAGATATAAAATTGGAATTCTAATCCAAGAAATACTCATTATCACACCATGGAATAAAAGTATAACCATGATATATAACAATCCCAAGTCATGAATAGAATAGATCCCCCAGACCAATTAGTATTATGTAAATATAATTAAATAGTCAATAATAACCCCTATCACATCGCTACCACAAGTTGACCATGGTAGCCCCATCACAAAATTTAACATCATGTCATCCCATTTCCAAACAAGAATGATTAACTAGTTAATAGGTCATATGGGTCTTTTATGATTATCCTTAATTTTTTGGAAAGTATTGAATTGAAGAACGAACCCACCCCATCCCTCTCCATCTTGGTCCACTTATACAACCTAAAAATTCAGGGTTTATCAATGTAATACTCATGTGAAAACATATATCGAGGCATTTGAATCCTATATAATTTTTTCACTCATACTCATATAGACTACAATTCGTACATAAAAATAAAGGATATTTTCATCATCACATGACTAATGAGTTAAATATTCCCCCCACATATATTTTCACTCATAATTCCAAAATATGAGGTGGAAAATGGAATCTAAAACACTCTAATGAAGAGATTGGAGGTTATAGCCATTGATGTATGAGTCTCATTGTATTGATAATAAAAAATAAAAAAATGCATATTAGTTGAAAATCTTATCAATGGTTAGTATCTTCTCACCTCATGATGTACCAATGTTAGGGTATTTCTGCTGAATATATTGGTTGTGAAATTTCCCTACAACAAGGTATATTCTCTCAATATGCTTTAGAATAAAAGGTATTAAATCTAAATTCTCTTCTAGATATTTAGATCATAATGGAAAAATATATACATAGGGATCATTTGTTTGTTATACAATAGAAACCTCTTAACCAACAACTAGTGTCCCTTATACCACAGTGCATGCACTACCGCCTCCAACATCAAATTTTGAGTTTGATAATTTCACTCTTATAACCCCAACTACCTAGAATCTTATGAAACTAGAAACACATAATCCATTAGGAGGGCTCCCATGAAAAATCATGATGAATTAAAATTTAATTAATACTGCTTAATAAACTCATAGAGGGTCACAATCAGTAAAGTTTTCACCCTAACCTTCAATATATTAAAGGACCACCCATAAGAACTGGACAACATGAATATCACCCTTTAATGGATAGGGTCATCAACGAAACATCAAAATAGAATAAGAATTGAACATATATCCTATAGTATCCCACGAATTACACAAAGATATTGATCTAAAAAAATTTATTGGCCCACTCCTAGTAAAACAAAAAATAAATCATACTAGGTTCTAGTACTATTATAATATCTAATATAGAGTTACCCAATAAATAAAACTCACTAGTTTATAATGAGACATTGTATAAATTTTTTATAGTTGATTTTCTCTCAGAGCGATAAACATGATCTCCACATGCTAATAATGATCCATTCACTATGTGGATTACATTGAGAAATCATTGTAAAATATCACTATGAATGAATCAGGATATGGATTAATAAACCAATTTATCATGTCCATAATAATTTTGACATGTTTTTCAAATTCAATAGCATCACTAAATATTCAAAAATTACATATAATATTTTACATATTTTTGAATAGTTTGAGAATGCCTTAATTAGGACTGGTCATAACCAAGCCTCATGTCGACCATGGAGAACTATTTAGAACCCACAAGACGGTTAAATATGTTATAAATAAAACAAATATATTAATAATTTGGGAATTTCACCAGTTTTACCCTCATTTAATCCATGAAGAAACACAATAAGCAATCTCCCTTATTGGAAAAATAAATTGGAGAATAATAAAGGTATGTGACCAGGATAAAAAAATACCATCACCTAAATGTACTCTTTCTAAACCAATAGTACTATATGATCTAGAGGACACATCTTATAAGGATGAATTAGAATGGGATCCATTCAAATAAATATATTAATTTTAAACTCAACCTATATCTTTGGGGACAACAGTACAAAGTCCTCAAGAGAAAATTCTATGAATAGATCAAAAATAGGGGAAAGATAATAATATTTTCCACATCCTTATCCATAATGACACTGAAAACTAGGTTTAAATCATCTTCATATTCTTATGATCATATCCAAAATGTTCATATTGTATATACCACTCCCCAAAAATTGAATAATAATCACACCTAGTAGATGTGAAACCGACCTACCACTGATAGGTATCGATGTTTGCTATACAAAGTCTACCAATCCAAACTATGGATCATATTGAAATAGTAAAAATATAATGTTTATATGTCTTGGGGAATCCTATATCTACCAATTATAATGAGTCATTTTTTATATCATTGGATACCCTCAGATCACACACCAATATATTAATAGACATCACCCCATACATACACTCTACAACCTAGCCCCAATTCTCTCTATACTGTTTATATATAAATGAGTTAAATTATCCCATATATAATAAAATATATTAAAGGTTTTATTCTAATAAAATAATAAAAATTATAGTCAGTAGAACGTCATAATTATCAGATTTTTAGCATAACAAAATTAAATAGGACTGACCGTGAACTTCTACCCTGGTATCTTGATCCTAGGTACCCATAGGGGAACCACCCTTATACCTGTTCTAGACCTGAAAACCATGAAAACCATTGTGACTTTTCAATCTATAATAACACTAAATACCATCATGAGATATCACACCAGGTCCATCTATTGATCACTAATCCTAGAAATATATATGTATACTAAAAAAATTGTAAATCTGTCAAAAAATCTACACATACCTTATCTACTGACAAAAATGAAACCCCACCAATGGACAACTGAACTACAGTTGAGTATTCCTTTGAAAATCAAAATGGTAACATATTAATGCAGTCATCCATGGTTAAAATGAATATTATTCATGGAATTTAATGTAATTTCTACCATTAATCCTGTAAGAATCCCCAACACTCCATTTTTACCCCCTAAAAGAAATACTATTGAACTCTAAATAAGAATTATTTTTCCCATAAGGTCCACTCTCATATAGATTTATCTAAATAACTAGGGAATAAATTATATTTTCTTAAAAAACCATAATACAAAATATGATCACCTAATATTGAAACAAAGTCCTATATCAACCTCAAAATAGTGTTTTTTAGTAATCTTGTCACTCAGATACATGGGTTTAATCAATAATAACTGAGTAAAAATAATTTTATTTTTCAACAATGACATAAATTAATTAAAAAAATAAATAAACTATTGATTAGTCTCACAATCTCAAATATTAAATTCTCAATGAAACGAGCTTCAAAGTCCTTCTAGAATAGCCCGACATTCCAATTATCCTAGAAAAAGATTTATCATCATCAGATCACTGTTTTTAAAATAATATACATCTCAGTTTTAAGACACATATTGGAATATGTCTATTAATGAAAAAAATATTCCTACGAAGAAAAAATATAAAACTCTCTAGACTATGGTCTACCATGTTTAGAAAATAGAGAGCGATGATGAAACTTGAATTCTGGGGTCAATTTGAGTGAAGAAGGAACAACTCATGGAGATCTAGGGGAAATATATTGAATTAACATTAAAATATTATCTGCTATATACCCAATTGGTTAGTTATTTCAATTATTGGTTTGTACTCCCAAAAAATGTTATCTACTATTATCCCATGTGGTTACTCTCAGGATCCTTCTAACCACATCAGCAAAAAGTCCCATTATGTGTATATTCATAGAGTCCAAATAGAAAATAAATCATACCATAAAATATAATAAATTCATTCATACTATAAATGAATATATCAATTTATTTAAATAGTTTCATTACCATCACATGATATTGATATTTATCCTAAAGCCTTCTCAATCTATAGTTCATCCCTTGGTCCTTTATCAATAACATCACTAGATGATAATCATGATAAGACCTAAAAAACAATATCCCATTCTTTATATACTTTAATGATTGTGATATTTATATTATTATTTAATTATAGAGCTTATTAAGCCTCTTCATTATTAAAATTGTACCTTTTCACTCTCTTTTAGTCTCTTTGGTGTTGTAGTGTCTAATTTTATCTAATATCTATTCCCTCATTCATGGATTAGTTTTCTTTTTATGTTCATAAATATTTTTATAGACTAATTTTTGAAATATATATTTCTATAAATTTATTACTAGAAATATATTATATATAGATATAATTTTCATGATATAAGTAATGGAAGGAAATTTTGAGTTTTTAATTCTCATAAAAACATCATTTAAACTAACAGTCTATTCTATATTCAAATATTCCTTATGAATTAGGTTGTTTCTCCCTTTTAAATCTCTTAGAGATCTATAAAATTTAAATTCTATTTATATTTATTATTTTTCATATGACCATATGAATCATTTTTTGTGGATATATTCTATATGACATATAATTCCTATCATTACAACAACATGGATCAAAGTCTTTTTGAATGGTCATGAACAAACAATTCATGTAGGAAAACATCAAATAATATTATGATTTAAAACTTATTTATAATTAATATTATAGAAATTTCATCAAATATCCTAATATGTAGTAAGTCATATAGAATCAATCATTTTGGAATGCCATAAAGTTTAATAATAGAGAAAACAATGTCTAATACTCTATTCAAAGTCATACACCCACAATAAAATTCTTAAACAAGCAGTAATCATGGATTTGTGATGGTAGAATAATGTATTACATGGATTATAAAAGATTAAATTATTTTTTTAATTGGTCAAAAAATAATAATTATTAATACTAAATCCATATGTTTCCATATCAAATGTCTTACACACTTAATAACAAAGTATTACACTCACCAAACATGGCCAAATTTCTCACCAACAACAATTTCTTAATGAATTCCAAACACCACCCCAATATCTTCATATCAACTCCAAATATTGAATGGGATTTCTTAAACAACTTTAATAAACTCAAAACATAATATATGGGTTCTCCTTCACTAGATAAATCATTCTTCATATTCCATACTCCATGGATTCATTCATTATTCATTCAGCAATATTTTTATATTAAAACACATTCTCCGATTAAATAATCCATATCCCTAAATATCAGAAAATGTAATATCATAATTAGAACTTTTTTGAATAGTCCTTATTCATGTTTCAACAATTTTCAATGGTATCCCTAAATACTATCTTAACCGTAGTCACATTTAAGGGTTGTAACATTGAAACTATCTATGTGAGATCTCTAAGAAACAATATCAACTAATTTTCCATTTATGATATAATATACTCATATATTATCAAATGTTATTATAAATCCATATTTATATATTCTTATTAAGAATGTTATCCTTGCTAATTGAAAACAAATACTGCCCATAGATAGGTACTTCAATATCCCACCTGGGATTTTCTATCAACACCGTAGAACATTAATTTCAATACGTGTATTCATTTATTCATACCCTTTTTGAAAAAATATAATGAAACTATAGTAGTAGGATATTCTCATGTCATCACTAATATTTTTCCAATATATCAAGTTAGATTTTTCATTTTCATCTCTATTTTAAAAAAATAGTCTAATCCATGTGTTGAGAAAAAAGGTTTCCACACTTATTAAAGCATTGAGCTATTAGTTATCAAGTCATAGTCCACATGGACTAACCACATGTTAAAAATAAGAGTAGTTAATCCTAGACATCAAATTTAACAATAATCTATTCTTCTTGTGATACAAACTCAAATATTTTCTAATTCATTAATTCATGGAATGTTTCTAAAAAATATAATAACATAGGTTTATCCCTCACACACCTCAGAAAAAGTATAAACAAGTTTGTATGAAAATAGTTTAATCTCCCTTTTTTATCTTGAAAAGTTTAAACTATAAAAAACCCTTTTAATAATTCAATATTGTAAATTTGTTTGTAATTTATTACCTACAATTGATAATATACTTCTTCCATCTAAATTTATGTATTTTTATGGAAAACGTGATTTTGATAACCTCATCCTCATGTAAGCTCTGCCTCAATGGACACACTCATATATTCATCATTTTGGTAGTCATTAATTACTATAATTGATAGAAATCTTTATATAATGTAAAATTCAACACTCACTATATCCCCCTTAAAATAGATCCTTCAATTCCCCACTAGTTAGTACAGATAAAAATGTATAGTGAGTAATGAAAAATTTTCCTCTATGTTTATAATTATAAACTATAGGGATTCAATTTTCTATTAACAAATATACACGATTTCATCCTATCTTAGTACGAGAATAATAATTATTACTCCTTTTCATCTAATTATCCATTATGTGATGAATGTGCCTTCCTCCCATTGAACTGTTTCCTTATGTGGTGTGTCCTTGAACAATTTATCCATGCATGCAAAATAATTTATTGAGGATTTCATAAATGTTTTTGTTAATTAATTTAGAGATGGTAGGAATATCATCCATTCATTCTTACCATGACTATGCATCTCAAATCTTCTACACAACGTTTCATGAATATATACATTATCAATTTTATATCACATCTCATTTGTTTTCATATTTATGAGAAGCCACAAATTTTCCTTTACCGCATTTATTTAAATCTAATTTGAATATTTTTTAGAAATTTCTTATTGAGATATCCAAGTAGTTAAGATCCTTTTCTAAAAATCAATTGGTTTTTTAGGGTTTTCACCGGATATCATAACAGTTTCAGAAGTACAAGATATATCTTCTATAGACATTGGATCTTCCATCCCATTCACTCCATAGGGTACTTGTACATGTATGGTTGTGCTGAATGAATCATCCTTGTTACCAAATTCATCACATATTCTACAAATCTCTCTAAAATCTAAAAGAAATTATTCCAAGAGTTGTGGAATTTTTAAAAATGGTTTGATTTTTTTTAGAATCATCCCCGTTTTGTTCAGTATAAATCCGTCTTAGTTTATGAATCATCCCTTGTAATGACATATTAAACTAGTAAGGATATGATTTATATCCAAAACCATCCATTAAACCAGAGAAATCCATGGAACATTAGTAATTAAAACTGAGGAAAAAAAACACTTAGAATATATTTTTTATAGTCATACTTAAATTTGAGACACACATTCACAAGGAGTTATTGGTCTTCTTAGAATGTTCCTTTTTTCCTTATGATATAGATTCATGACTCCAAATTTTATTCTTTTCCACATAATCCCAAATTTTTTATACTTTCACTATTACATATTTCAGATTTTCATTATATCCTATTAGGTGTATTTTAATTCTTTTTATTGAAATGATTTATCTTATTTACTTTTGAATATTCACCTCTGATTAAATTAACATAGTGAATAATTTATAATATTATTCAACTCCTTTTTGGAATCGATACATTTTTATTATGTCTTAGGAAACCCTTATTCTTTTAATGATAATTTATATTCAACATCGCTCAATATTTTTTCAAAATCATCCACCATCAATTTATTTTTCATAACATCATCTATACATGTCACTTATTTCTTAATATAATATATATTTTTCATTAACCACTTTATTCTTATAATTTATATAAATACAATTTTCCTTCTTAATATCATTGTTCTATTCATGATTGTACTGTAATCATTCTTTTTCCTGTATTTTATAATTTTTCTTTCACATTCATCATCATTATTTCATGGGGATTCAAAGACACATTCAATATGATCCATAAAATATGTTTTTTTATTTTTATTGGTTACATAATTTTTAAATTCGCTCTTTATTTCTTATAAAACTCATTATTTTTCTTCTAATGCTCTTAATGTTACACTCTACCCATTTTGGTTTTGGGTATTATCTTCTTATTCTTCAAATTCATATTATAAATATTTTTTGGGAACTATTTTATAAATTTCCAATTCCATTTATAGTAATAAAAACTTCGAGGTTTATTTCCTTTTTCTTTCCACATTAAATATAATAATATATTCAATATAACAGAAAAAACATTGTTAAAACATACATTATCTCCTTCATTATCGGAATTACATTATTCTATAACTTCTTCATTTTTGAATTTAACATTTATAATGGACTAAATTTCCATTACATATTTTTCATTCAACATAAATATTATAACCATTATCATTTCATAAGAAATGACAATATTTTAGATTATATCCAAAGAAAGGTATTCTCTAACTTCTACCATTGAAACCTTTAGATCAATCCTATATGTAAATCTATATAGTATATTTGTAATTATAATAGAATCACATAGTCTCTCCCCTAATACTTAAAAAATACAGATGATTTCAATTTCTATAATGAATTATTTTTCAAATGTCTCATCATCATCAATGTTAATATCCTCAAATTTAATCATATACACTTTTAATTTAAACTCTTTTACTTTTATATTTTTAGAATAACTTTTATTGATTTTTTTCCAAATTCCCATTTTATATCAGAGTTTCATTACCTTTGTGTAAGTGATAAATTTATTAGTTAAGGGATATAAGAGAAAAATTTCTGTGAATTAAAAGGTTATATAAGAGATAATTGTAATCCCAATTAGTCTATATAAGATGATAATAACACGACTATGTTTAATGATTTCATTAGAGGAAAAATTATACAAATAATTAACATGAAACTAGATAATGGATCTTTCACTAGGGATGTCAATATATTAGGACCTATTATAGTGTAGCAGATCACTCACTATCTTTCAAGGAAAAGGATTAAGTTAAATGGATGGGATTATAGTGATTATATAGATGGTGTTATCTATAATAACATTCCCTGTATAATCTCTGAGCATTATAATTCTACTCTAAAATCTATTATAACAATGAAATAAATTTATGATACTTCCAAAATCCTTCCTATGAGTTTAATCAAGGGACTGATTGATTATTAAGTTCATTCAATTTAACTAATAGTGATTTCATTAGAAGAGTGGACATTGAGGTGATACAAGACTATTTTAGATGAGATATAATGGCAAGAGTCTCCACTAACACCATCCTCACTCTTATTCTATGGTGAACCAACCAAATGTTTTTTTGGAAGTTTCATCATATAATATTTTATAATTTCTCATATATTGTTCTTGAAACTATTTTAAGGAAATATATATTCTAATATAATTCTTATTAGAATATCCAAATAAAAAATTGGTTTTCTCAATGGAATGTCCATCCAGGGTTCCATTGGTATTTCTTAATAAATTATTTATGAGACTATGATAATGTTTTTGGTTTCTAATATCATTATAAAAATTGATATGTAAAAAGGCCAATTTTTTAATAGATCTTGATTCTAAAATTCTATATATAATTTTTATTTTTATAGTTTCTGTTTGTTATCTTATTTTAATGATTATATTCAACTTATTTCACCACATTTCCCTTGGGATGATGATTCATATTTTTCATATCAGTTAGAGGCCTTCTCTTGAGCGATTATCTCTCCCCAATTATTATTTTCCGCGATCGTGATGTACATAATAGAAATTTTACAAGAGAATGACTCATGATCTCACCTTTCCTTTTATAGTTCAGTATGGTTTCAATTATGATATGATTTTTTTTCACTAAAAAATTTTATATCTCATTTTAAAAAAATAAGTCAATTTATGATTGTTATAATAGTAGGTTTGGATAGTATATTAATAAAAATGTGTTGTTAATATCTCTAAAAACTTCCCAGGTTAGAGTTCCAAAATTATTGACAAGTTTCTTGGAAGATATAAGATAATATTTCATATAAAATATATGTGTGTGATAATTTATTGTGGAGGATGTCATATCCATCACTTTAATAAGAATTTGTATAGAATCATGAGTATTATATGTAATTAGAAGTGTATATTAATTTGTTTTAGGAGGATAATTTTTTGTCAACATTACCCTATTTTTATTCTTATGCATATTCCGTTAGTATGTTAGACCCCAGTGTCTATATTAATGATCATTGAAAAATTATCATTATATTTTTTAGTATTCTCATTATGAAGGATAAAATCAATATGAAAGACAGTCCAAACTCGCCAAATTAGTTATAGAAGATGGAATTGATCTCAAGGGAATGATGGATAGCCTAAGGAAAATGCATGATAAGATAGGTTGGGAGGTTTTCAAGGGAAATTATGTCTAGTAAAATTATATCATGTGGATATATAGTAACCAAACCATATATTGGATTGATAATTCCTTTGGATATAGTATGTGATGTAATCTAAAATATAACACCCCATTCACTATAAACAGTAAAATATAAATATTAGGAAAATATGGAAATTTCTTATGGAAATTAAATTAAGTGGGATCAGAAATCTTTTTACATAGGTGAATGGTTCGTAACATATGTTTCAAACAAGAAATAATGTATAATATGTTTGATGAAGTAGTTAAATGTAATGAAAAAAATGCATTTTCTCATTTCATTAATATTATAGATGAAGATGACCACCTTTTCTTCATTCAACCTCCTTCGAATAGGTTATCATGCGTAGGATTCCATGAAATATTACATGCATCATAGTACATTAATCCAATTTTTATAAATATCTACTATAAGGAAATTCCTCCTAAATACAATTTTATTTTCTGGAGAATTCAACATCATGTCATTCCTATGGGAGTCAGCATCCAACTAAAAGGTATTGATATCACATCTAAATTATTTTTTTTTTCAAAAAATGAAAATTTGCAATCAATCCTCCAACTATTCATTGAGTGTGATTAAGAGAAATATATATTGCCTTTTTTAGGGGTTACCCTCAGTTTGAGGCATGTTATAGTTCCCTGAATGAATTCCTACATGAATTACATGATCTTAAAGAAGAAATATACTTCATTCCCAAAGGAATGGACAATTATTATGGTATTTTGGGTTTAATTGGAAACAAAGTTTTCCCCTACATCAAGGGATAAATATAAATATCATGTCTATTAAAATTATATTTATTAGTATCATGTTTATATAATAAATTTTTTTAAGGAGGAATATGTGCCTTACATCTTGTAGAGATACATCTTCTATTATTATTCTATACATTCAACTTCTCCTAGGAGATGTTGGGATCTTGGGAGAGATAAAACTCTTAGTTGATATAATACAATTGAATACTAACAGTTCTTGTATCAAAGATAACTGGTGGGGGGATATTTTCATACTCTCATGAATCCATTAACATGGTATACATGACTTTCATCTGGGAGGGAAGATCTATCTAGGATGAATCCTATGAAATTATTTTTTGTATCCCACTATGTAAAATGAAAAAAACAAATTTATCCACTACAAAATAAATACAATTCAGTGTAATAATTGCATTGATAACATTCTCCAAAATCCCCATTAATATTTTATACAATTTAATATCATATAGAAACTTGCATCTATCAGATATCAATATTATTCACACCTATAGAGAGCGGAACATGGCTTTTAATTTCCTTACATCCAAAGGTGATCATGTTAGGAGTTTGTCTTTTTTATTCGAGTAAAGGGTCTCACAATGAGGTATGTATTATCATGTTATAAGGGGATACACTTGGAGTCCATAAATTTCAACCTCTACGCCATTTCTACCTGTCTAGTTCTAAATGTTATCTTTGAAAAAAATTACATTTTTACTCATTCATTTTCGTTGTGTATTTTTTTTGAAATAGACATTTAAATAGAATTTTGTAAATTTAAATTTAATTTCATATTAATATTATCTGTAAAATATGTTATTGTTATCATTAAATGGTGGAAATCCCTATATTTTAGAATATCTTACCTTTATTTCACTTTATACAAGGAAAAGAAATATCCTATACCTCTAAATATGATAGTTCTTAAAATCAAATATACAAACACACTATTTATATAATTTAAATAATACATATTCAAAAAAATCATGGATAATTTATTAGGAACCTAGATTATATATAATATCAAATATAGATCCTAGGATATCCTAGGAATAACTAAGAGGGGATAGATTAGTGGTACACTTTTTATTAATTTTTTCCTTTTAAATTAAACCACTTAGGGGGGATGATTTTGATTAAACACAAAAAAAATTCGATCTCGGTTCCCTCTCCATAGGATGACTAAAACATTCCCCAATTGGGAAAAATACTAGATTTGTTAAGTGTCCAATGATTTCATGGGTTCTAAATTTTAGGGTGTAGTTTTTGATGTTGATCTGCCACCATAAGGTGTAAGAGGATGAAGAAGAATATTTCAAGGCCAAAGACAAATCCTCACCTATAGTAGCTCCAAGTAACCAAAATTGGATTGATTAAAATGAAAATTGAGTAATTTAATATACATAATAGTATTATGTATTTGGTTAAAAAGATTTCCTAAAAATATCCTTCCTTTTTAGCTTTGATAGAGGTCATCAAGAAAGTAAATAATCTAATTGGGATTAGTCTTAACAATGATAGAATGTTACATTTCCACCCACTTGAAATATAGATAATTCTACTAATATATGGTGATGTTAACAATTACTAAACATGATGGTTTCAATGAATAATTTATAAGATGATTAGAGAAAGATTGATGTTTTCTACAATTGATATTATTTACTAATTATTCATGATGAATGACATTGAATACCTTGGATGTATTTTCAGAATAATTTCAGGAAGTAAATATGTATACTGTCAAAATGTGATGTGTGATTTATCTTTAAAAATGTTTAAATTAAAAAACTGCTCCTTTATTCATTGCTTTGTCCCCTGATAATTGATTCTCCACTATGATCCCAAGTGGTTACATCATGGATATTTCCAAACCCAACAGTATAGTGTCCCACTATATTTCTATTTCCAATTCTAAATTACAAAATAAATCATCCCATATGACACAACAAACTTGTTCATAGTAGAATAAGAAATATCTCATTTTCCCTTATTTTATTCAAAACATATTAATATGGATATCCCTCCATAATCATTATCGTTGAACAGATATCCACATGATCCTTCATCAAGAACTCCAATAAGAGATGTTCAAGATTCACCAATTTTTCATGATCGCTTTTTCCATATTTTTATGGATCAATATCATTATTATCTTATTAAATAATTGGGCACAACAAGCCCCCTCCTTAAAAAAATCCCATATTTTTTTTCTATTTTTCTATCCATGATACTACATCGTATTTTTTTATGAATTTGTAATTTCCTAAGTGATCTATTCTTATTATTTTTTTGTACATATATATTCATTGAAAAATATGGTGAATATTTTTATCTATAACACAATAATGGAAATTCCATGATTTTGGGGTCCCTTCCTTCCAGAAAAGAACTACTATAATCATAATAGTTTGGATAATGATCATCTTTAGTGGCCATGCCATTTGAATTAATAAAGAAAAAATTAATTTTGTTTTATGATTTAATTATTATTTTGAATAAATGTTTTGAAAATCACCTATTATTTTCTAAAAAATATAATATCTTAGTTTATATAACATTTTTATGTTTAAGTATTAATATGAAGCCAAAAATGTCATACTCTTCGAAAATTCATACACCCATTGGGAACTTCTTAGATGGGAAGCTCTAAAATTCCTATGTTGGAAAAGTAAATACAAGAATTACATATCAATTTATGACATTCTATGTAATATATGGAATCAAATTTCAATCATTTTTCTTGAATCCATACATAGACTCTTTAAAAGTATTACACACATTGTAATAAATTATTTCCCTCACCAGAAATAACCAAATTTTATACCCAACACAAAATTCTTAAAAAAATTATATAATTTAATCCAATATCCTAAAATAAACTCTCAATATTTTGGTGGAATTTTTAAAATATGAAATTCAACTCTAAATGGAATCCTTTTTTTTCTCCTTCCCCTCATAAAGTAGTGTGCATATTTCAGATTTTATATATGGATAATACATTCATTGGGATAAACATTCTTCATTGAAACCATTCCCCGCATAAAAATTAAATATCCCAAATATCTATATTGTCTAAAAATAATATTCAAAAAAATATATGGTTTTAATTTATCAACCAATAGTTATCCTTGGTTCTATAGAATATCATCTCACTAATGAACACATTTAAGAGTCACTATATTGAATCTATATAATTGATATCTCATTCAAGAAGTCTCGAATACTTTTCCATTTATGATTAATAAAACTCATACTTTCATTACAGATTATAATAAATACATATTAATATTTTATTATTAATCATGGATCCATCACTTATTATTAACAAGTAAATTCCATAACCTGGGAACTTTAAATAGTTCATTAACATGCAATTTTTTTTTGAGATTTAACATATCAAGTAACATAGTAAAAATCCATAAAATCTAATTACACTCCTGTATAATGTATATACATATCGATAAATATGAACTATTAACCCAATTACTCACTGATGTTTATATTATAGGAACTCTCATCCCGCAGACTAATAAAATAGTATAATTAGTTTATATATAAACTGAATGGATCCATATGGGTCAAAACATAAAACAAAGTCACATAATTTTACATATCACATACTTATAGGATGATAAAAAGACCTAATAAAATTCTACCATATTATATTAAAAAAAAAAATATTTTTGTTTTTATTATGAGGAACATATCCCTTTTATTCTATCACATGGTCATCGAAGTTTACTAAACCTAGGTATAATGAAAAAGGACTGCACCTGAGATTGGTTAATTAGAAGTACTCTAATGACTTTAATGAAAAATATCACATTTAATTTTGGATCATGTGATCATGGATGTTTTCATTTAATATCACCTTAAGCATATAATAATTAAACAAACCATTGATAATGGTTTTGATCTGCCTACCTAGAAATGCTTGAAGAATTATCATAAAGGATTAGGAGATATTTAATCATAAAATAAAGGTTTATTATAAATATAAATAAGATACAATAATAAGGTAATACTTGTTTTAAATCAAAAATATATTGAGATAAATAATAAAAAAAGAAATATGAGTGATATACATACCTCTGGTGAACCTATGTGATTGATAAAACATTAATATAACTACATGAGAGAGAGATCCTCTTAAAAAAATAAGGGAGATGAATGTGGGTATGCACACTCCTCATGGGGGAGGATAATGAGAACAAATATCATTTAATATCTTTTTTGTAGATTTAATTTTAAATTTTTTAAATTTTTAAAAAATGGTCCATGTTCCTAATGAAAATCATAGGGGATAATGGGATCCCTATGTAGCCTAAGGGGACCCATGATTGTAGAGGTAATGACCTCTTACTTGGACACCAGAACTGTAAGTTCCCCTATAATGATTATTATTGGAGATATGTTCCAATGAATATTTCCACTACTCAATATATTATCTCAAATTCCAATCCAGATCCACCTATGACATCATCTATATAAAAAAATGTCAAAATACACAAGATTTGATAAAATTATATTAAATCTATAACAAAAAAATACACATTTTTTGAAATTTTTATTCAATGGATGGAACTATGAGGAATATAGTGAATAATTAGTGTACTGGATAATGTAATGGTTGTACCAATGAAAAAATAATTTTGATTAGAGTTCAAGTGAAAAATTTAATTGTTATTCTCACTCACTATCTCAATCTATGATAAAAAATTTGAACCACATTGAGCTCTAAAAATACATAATGATGTAAAAAACCCCCATTTAGTAGTTTATATAATAATGTCCACTATCCATTAATGGGTATTCTGATCCACTAATTACTATGAAATAAATCATCAAAATCTAAAATATATTTTCTATTCATTATTTCATGGGTAATGTAATTATTTTTGGTTTTTTATTCATTTTTAGGATAAGTGAATCAATATCGAGATCTCCAAATGAACATGATGAAAAATGAATAAATCAAATCCACGGTATATTATATGTTTAAGAAAAAAAATTTATAACAATTTTTTCCCATAAAATCATTACACTAAAACAGAGATAGAATTACTTTTGATTAAATAACATCAGTTTAAATGCATTAGTATGAAAAACTAATGAGACATTAATGGTATACTACTGGTTCTATCATTGATCATGAATGAAAAAACAATTCCTTTTTATATTAATATAAATTCTTTATAAATAGTGACCTTTATGTCTATTTGATGGTTATAATGAAATTTAATAATTTTATCTCAATGTGGAATTGATATTTGAGGATATAATAATAATTTTGGATTTTAGGAAAAGAATAGGGAAATATAATTTTATAGAAACTGAAAAGAAAATTCCCATGTAAGAAAGAAGATGAAAGATTACATATTATGAAAATGTTCAAATAAACACCAGTGAATGTTTTTCAAAGGATCAAGAAAATTATTTAATTATAGATATTAAAATCCTCAAGCACTTGAATAACAATGGTAACCGAGTGGGCTGACCAAAACCATAGAGGAGATGAAAGTCCACCAAATTAAACTCCCACTACTCAATGATTCACTTGTAAATAGTTTGTAAAATTTTAAAAACACTACCCCAACCCATTAGTTAATAACAAAAATCAACTTCAGCAACCAACAAATATAGGGGAAAAGAGATGACCTTAAAAATCAACACTACTAAGTTTATTCATTAAAATGAAGTGGTTAATGTTAAAATTATCATCCGCTCAATAACTAAAAATATATGATTAGATTGTAGTTCTTCACAGACCATCATATCTACAATTTGTTTTAAAAAAATTAATTCATTACAATTAAAAAGAGATATTTTTTTTGGTGAAATCACCTACTGGTATGTTGATTTTTTCCTTATCCATAACCCTTCTATGATTGTTGTTTTTGGGAATTTTCTTCTATTAAATATTATTATTCTATTATTTATTTAATTTTATGTGATTATGGACAAGGATTTTCTTTAATACTTAGAGACCAATTTGATTTTTGAGATAGGGAATTCACATTTTATTTCTGAAATATTCCCATGATCATATATTGATGAATGGATGAATAAGAAGTCTCTATGAAAATTACTTCTCTTATATGTGTATTGATATATAATAATGAGTTATATTTAGCATAAATTGATAGAGATAAGTGAAATATTGTGGATATAATTTTTCTGAATTTATATAATGATGCTCACACTACAAAGATTTTTATGCTTCCCCTAGATCATGTTTTTGAGTTTTCTATTGATCATATCACACAAAATAATGACATTAAAGATTATTTATTGAATTGACTATTTTATATTAAAGGTATTATGGAATTAGAAAAAATGGAATACATATAAGGGTTTTATATACCCATGTGCTTCACTATAGGATACATTAGTCCACATTGTTATGAATATGGATAAATTAATGGGTATATGTGTTGATTATCATTAATAGAACAAGAAAATGATCATGAATATATATCCTCTACCCCATATTACAGACTTGTTTGATCAACATTTATAGTATCATTACATCCCAAATATTTTACTTTGATCCATATATCATCAATTAAGGGTGAAAATGAAAGATATACATAAGTGAACATTTGACACATGTAATGGACACAATCAATTATTTAGTCATTATAGATTTTATTACCTGATATTCAATGTTTTTGGAGGAATATATATAGTATTTTACAATTGATCATATGAAATTTAGGAAGGGAAATATATATAACTTTTTTAGAATGTGTGAGTTTGGGATATAATAAATATTAATTTTTGTCAGGTAATCACAAGTGTGGTTATGTATATAGACCCAAGTGATATAGAAATGATTTAATAATTCTATTAATAAACCCCTATAATTTGATTTATTATTATTATTAGGTTAACATGATACTATTGATGTTTGGTGAGAACATTCTCATGATTTGAAAATCAAATAACATTCATAATATGGATGGGTTTTATGATTATATATAAGGACAAAAATATGATTCTAGATTCATAGATCATATTAATAAATTGTTAAATAAAAATACACTCACACTACCCTATAATGGATAATTGTTTGTCATATATAGAGATCCATCCAAAAAGGGGTTGTGGTGTGTTATTATGAAAACATACAAGGTGGTATCTTAGGACTCATATTAATTAATGGTAAATGAAAAAAATACTCAGTTCATGATTTAAATCTGGGAAATGAAATATTTTAATTAATGATATAGAAGAATTATATCTATAATAAATTTGAAAATATATATTGTCATTATAAGATGTTAAATTGTATATTCACATAGAAGGAGTTGAACATGCACCAATGGAGATAGTTGAATTGATCAAGGACTGTGACTTCTCAATATATTAATAACCTTGGATGGTTATCAAGGTGGGTTATTATATATTTTGGTTGGATCATGATACTATATCTATAGTGAGGATTGAAAAAAACTCAATACTCATATATTAGAAAAGGGAAAACTTAAAAATCGAAATGAAAAGGGGGAATCCTATCTCTCTAAAATGAATTCTTTAATATAGATCCTTTTGATCACCTGAGAGGTATATAAGGATGATATAAAGATATAGAAGAATTTATGAAATATTATAGAGGTCAACCATAACAATAATGGAATTATAAGATATAGGAAATGAATATGTATCCCAAATATAGTATAACTGAATAATGAGTCATTGGATGATGAACATATCTCATCATTCCCTATTCTTATTAAATCACAAAGAAATTAGAATATCATAAACCATACATCTAGTGATATAAAATTAAGAGGTATATTGTGAAGTATACATCATGATTATTAGATTTCAACAATTTATGATTGAATGAAACGTTTTTGAGGGAATGATATAAACATAAACCATTCTTATAAATTATTTAATTCCATTTTAGTCGTGGTTCAACAATATATGTACCTAGAACACTAAATTTTTTATTTTATTGGAATTTTCACTCAATTAAATTTCATCGATTTACAGAAAAGAAATGGTAATGATACATGATTCATCACATTAAATTGTATCTGATGAATACAAGAGAATCATCACAACGTTTTGGATGGGTCTTCAATCAAAATATGATACAATGATGCTTAGTAAATCAACTTATCACCGCCAAATTGATGTTTAGTCTAAAACATACATAAAATGTCATGAATATATGTCGATATCATAATTGATAGATTTCAATTGAGGTTGGGATCAACATATTTTACAAGTATAGTTTACAAAAAATAGTTTACAATTATACATTAATGTAGTACCATATTATAGTCTATAGGGTAAGATATTCTAAACTCCAAAATGTTGGTATGTAGTTAGAGATAAGAAGCTATTAGGATCAGATATTTACCCCTAAATTTCAAAGTATATTCAATGCATTAATTGAAGAATTCTGGAATGAAAATTTTTATAAATTAGTTATACTAATAACAATTGATAATATTTGTAGTTTGAATTCAAATATCACCATGTAATTGGGTTCTGAGTTTTTTTATAAATGAAGTAAATTGTTTCATATACTTTTATTTTAAACATATAGCCACATTTCATATAAATAAGACATTCTATAACCATTACAGAGTGGGAAATTGTAAATTTTATACTGAAAATCCATTATAAAAAGAACCGTCCTATAAACATTCCAAATAAAACCTATATCATTTTGTTTCTTATTTTATACCTAAAAAATTAAGACTTATAATTTTTTATTCTATTTTTGATAAAATCTTAACTAAATAATATTGGATAATATATACATTACGTAGAAATTCATTATGAGACGAAGAAATTCCATCAATGCATATACCTACTTCTTCTATATCTGCTTCAAAAACTTCTCATATCTACTAATTTTAATTTTTTTTCAAATATATAATTATGAATCATTACAATTAGTATGGATTATTCAAAAGGATATTACTATATTATAACTCTATACACATTCTTGTTCATGAGTATAAATTTTTTTATGGATCAGTTCATCACCACAATGAATAATTTTATATTATCTTCATACTTTTAGTCATGTGTGGATAAAAGAACAGAATGGATAGTAATAAAAATTTAGAACCATTATTTTATTATATGATTATGATTATTTATGGTTGACATAAAAAATTAATGATCATTAAAAATTAACCTTTTATAATTGGTTAGGTATCTTGTAATAGATTGTTTTGAATTCCATTGTTGACAACCATAATAGTATCATCCATAAAATAAATATTTGAATATTTAATAATCATATTATCATTATCCAATACCTTCACTATTTTTAAATTATGATATTATTATAAAATAATGGGATCAGAATCTTTATAATGAAACAAGTGTTAAACATAAATAATGTTATTATTAAATGATGTAAATAATACATAGGTGGATAAAATATATTGGATAATTTAATAGAAATAAATGATATAAATGGTCATATAAAATAATATTTTTATAAAATATAATATTTTTAAATATATGTTTATTACATTGAATATTAGAGTACATTCATGGAATTCTGGAGTAAAGGAAAGAGTTTCTCGTCTAAATTTTATTTCATTAAAATATATTCTATATTTACCATATATTTTATTTTCTATTGATTATATACTATAACATGGATAAATTTTATCAGTTTTTTTTAATTCTTGATATTCAAAATTTGATCAGATTTTCACTCTTTCTATGGCTTTTAATTCAATCTTTACTAATGTGGTAAGGGTTTCTTTGCAAATGTTGCTTCTAAATCAAGATTGTATTTATATAAACATCCCATAGAAGAAATTATATACACTTTTCTTATAAACCTATTTTTTTTTATCCAATAGTTTTTTTGCAAATCAATTATTACTATTTATCCTCCCATTGATTCTTAGTTCACTTAAATTTCTTTTTATAATTTGAATTTTCAGTTTTAGTTCTTTTAATTTTGTAATCTTTCTCTTCCATGTCAATATTCTTTAAATTTGATCACAAATATAATTATATATACATTTATTATTTATTAATGTGTTAATTAAATATATTTTACTTATTAAAAAAAGTTTGTAAGTAATCTTTTTTATCACTCCTTACATATGTTTCATGATAAGTCACTTTCTCCAATCTTTTTAATCATTTTCCTTACAAAGTTCTTATTTTATGTCTATATAACATACCAAACTATACAACTAATATGTGTTAGAGAGATAAGTTAAATCAATCATTAAACCATATATTCAAGAGGATCTTACTATAGTCAATGGACTAACCCTTATATTGAAGACACAAATTCCTCCAATTAGAGGAAAGAACATGAGAAAAAAAATAAACACTATCCACATCAGAAAAAAATACGAGGACACATAATCAAATAAAAAACCTCTATTTAAATAATTTAATAAGTATAAGTAGCATAATTTAATTTATCACTCAATAAGATGATCAAAAATAAATAAGAATCAAGAAAAATATGTATAGGATTTATTAATATTATTGAGCTTAGTCAACTAAGTATTCAAATCCCATCGATCAATCTAGCATAAGAGACTAAAAAACCTATGATCAACCAGTGAATAGAAATAAGGCCTACTTGTTACTAGTGTAAACAAGTGGGGTTTGAAAAATACATCATATTTGGCTCTATATATGTTGACCTAATATAAAATATCAAATATGTATACATATGAAGAAAATTAATGAAAAAAATAAATTACATAAAATAAATATACCTTCACAAGTTTGTATGACATTGTGCTCTAACCTGGCCATATTGATTCCATGTATATAAAGTCATTTTGTGATAACTAGAGAACCATGATACCAAACAATACCTTCTTTATGCTAATTTGAAATACAATAACCTCCTGTCACACACCAAAAACCATACCTAAAGTCTCACGATAAGGTATCACTATGTACTGACCACTACCCAAATATATTAGGAAGTTCCATGTTTCTAATTCGAGAATATCCTACAACACTTACTAGACTTCAACCATTAAGTACATACTACTACTTTATCACTCAATGTAGGTCCCTTTATCATATCCCAACCAATATATTATTAATCACCACAAGGGTCTTGTTCTACATCGATTATCTGACCAATGTTCTCACTTTAGGAGGTTCATTACAATATAATGTCGCTAAAGATGAGGCAATTATATTAACAATTATTTCACCACCCAAGGAAGGTTTTCATGTCAGCTCCCAAACAGGATGATTCTTCACACATAATATGAAAGATGAAAATACATTCTCATTCATGGTTAAGACATTATCAATGTCTCATCTAATATCATATTTATCCCTCTTAACACATGGAACAATCATATTCTTGATCAAAGTCCCAATTTTATTAATATCCCCTAATCTGAAAATAAAATAAAATATCTCAAAAATAGAGACGCAAAAATTCTTGTGTCCTTTCAATCTCTATTATTTTAAATTGTGATTTTAAATATATTCCCATTTTTTAAATCGATTTATATATAAATTATATTTTTTAAAAATTATCATAATATAAAAATAATGTTTTCATATGTTCTATATAATTTTATATGATTTTATAAGATAATTTTTATCTATGTTAACATCCTTTAATGTTCCAAACATTTTACTGGGGATTTGTTTGGTAAAATAATATGTTTTATTCTCTAAATTATTATCTTTTATATCTTGTAAATATTTTTATGAAACCCATTTCAAATATAATGGATTAATTATTCTATGAATTTTTTTTAAAAGTTTTCATATTTATATAGAAATAATATGAATGGTGTATCATTATTATTGATTTATATTTTTTACATCTCAATTTTCGATTCCTTTAGTTTTTTATATCATAATAAATTTTATAAAACATGTTTAATAACTTTTTATGACCATTTCTTTATATTGTTTTTTTAGAAAAGGTATATTTTAACTTAAATAGAATAAGTTATAATATATTACGAATATAAACATCACATTATTAATTATGATTACTGTCTTGTGAATATTTCTGTTAATTGGTCTAACAATTAATCAGACCAGGTGTTAGAATTTTTTATTGTCTTTCGTACTGATAAAAGACATTACCATCAAAAAAGTTATGACACCAAATCAATTATATTTCCACACATAAATATTATCAAATTTGAAATATATAATAATGTCCATTAGACTTACTTAATTTGAATATTAGAATATATAAAATTGTTTATATTATAAAGAATAACATTAACTATATTATATTCTTAGTCAATAAATCGTCTGACATTTAATTATAGATGAGCTATCAACCACCAGTTGTCCGCGTACATTGCAAAAAACATGTCAATATTCCCATAGAAATATTTCCTATAAATACAATTTCATTTTATGAGTTTTAATCAGATTCAATTTTACATTTTCAAAACCCATGTTTTCTAAATAGTTCCCTATTTGAACCATTTATTCGTAGTCTGTGTAATTCGTTAGATAGTTTTGATTTCTCAATAATCTTTGTTAGGGATGTTTGCATAAGTACATATAAAATTTTAATATGTGTTCGATCATTGTAACAAGTTATTTCAAGGACATGAATATGGTGAATCTAGTCTGTCATATAGAGGGATTCTGAGGATATGATAACAAAGCTGATCCAGGTATCGAGGGATTCCAAGGATAAGAAGAGAGAAAAAATATGATATTCATATCCATAGCATTACTAATAAGAAAATAAACACATTAGTATAAGTATAAAATATTGGATACCTTTAGTCAACGCTATTTTCTACATTTAAAATAATGTTGAAAGAATTCATCTTTAAATATAACATATAAGTCATTTTTGATGTTTCATAACTATTTTCAACTTGTTGATAAAAGTGATTATTCTGATACACATTTCGTAGAATGTGAATCACTGTATTCAACTTTTTATACTAATTGTTTTATATTATTAACTATTATTAGTATAATCACACTATGATTAATTTGATCCATTTGGATCATGAATAATTTTCAATGATATAACCTGACTAATTCCTAGTTTTGATTTTGCGACTCTGATAATTGGATTGTATCTGATTTTAATAATTATACTTAAAGAGGCTTCTTTTTTTGTTTAAATCTTTTAAAATAAGTTATTAAAATATTATTCACCCCCAAATAGAATGTATAAATATCATAAGAAACTCACATGGTCTTAAAATATTTGTAAAGCCGGTTCTACTACTAATACTTTTGGAATTTTTACATCCTCTCTCAAATACATTTTTCTATCACATTTTTCACAATTCTTATATAAACTATTATAAATTAACATGATTGTATAAATTTATTTCATATTCTTTTTAATATGGATTGTTTTAATGTTGACTTTATAGAAAATCTAAATTTGAATAGACTACCAATCTTTGGTAGTACCGATTAGGAGTAGTACATAGATAGAGTAAAATATTTTGTTTTTAATATAGAGTTGATAATTTTGTTATTCCTACTCAAACTGAGATATTCATGATACAGATGTCAATTCTTTTACATATAAAAAAGAGTATCAACTAAATTAATGATTAAAAATACTATTTAATAATAAATAAAAAGAGGTATTTATAGTTATATATCTTCTTTTGAAGTGGAAAATAGTATATAAAAAATAATCAAGTAACACATTTATAAACATCTAAATTTATGGAAGCTAGGCTAAATATGCTTAGAGCAGACTATTGGGACTCTAATTTCCCACCTAGGGAACCAGTTGCAACGATAAACTATAGGTATCTAAATATTATTAATAGTTGACATGTTATTGATGAAAAAGGTATTGATGATGAAATTAATATTTAAAATAATATTTATTTTATTCACAATGAGTGGGATTTAAAATTACACTAGCTAATGAAACAAGAATGTTGAATTAAATAACCTTGGAAGATATTATTGGAATTCTTATGAAATACAAAGGTAAACTCAAGAGGGATATCTAAAAAGATAATAATAAAAATTGTATGGAATCTTGTTCTACTACTACTATTACTAAAAAAGTTGAAACACATTAAAAAGATGTAAAGTCTTTAAGAAATAAGATTTTCTTTTTCAATACAATTCTTGAACATCAAAACATTCCGAGAATGAATTGGATAATCCATAAGAAATGATGACCAATATCATTTGTAATATATATTTTATATATCTCTATATGAAAAGTAATAATGATCAATTGATATTAATTTTTGTGAGATCACATGTTATGAGTGGAATAACGTTTTACATATCAGACTGGATTATCCTAAGATAAGAGGAAAGATAGGAAATAAATTAATTTAAAAATAAATAATAATTATTATTTAAAATATAATATAAATAATATATTAAATTCCCTTTACACATAGAGTTCTATTGGTTGTGATTCATCAAATTTTAATTTAGATAATGATAGTTTCAGTTAGATAAAAATGTGTATTTTTTATAATTCTTCATTATTAAATTAATATTATATATAAAAGGTATGAATAAATAAAATAAATTAGTATGATGTCTTTAAATTTTAATTATCCCAGTGAGAAAAATTATGCATATTTTGATGAAGAATCTACATGAGAAGAAGGCAATTCCTCGACTAGTTCTGATTAGGTATCCAATTTTTTGAAAAGTTTTTCCAATGTAGATTTATAAGAGTTTTAATAAACATGATAATTTTAAATCTAAACATGATAAAGAGGAATCAATAATAATTTTTTTAAAAAAAAATTATTCTATATTTTTAAAGATCTAGATAAAACTACTAATGAAAATAGATATTATTTTATATTATTTTTAAATGTACTTTACAAGAAAAATAGTTCACAAACTAGTTTTAACAAACAAACTTCCTAAATAATAACAAATAAATATAAGAATTTATTTGTGAAAGTAAAATATAAAATATAATCTTCAATGAAAATTTTATAGTGTTTTATAAATGGAATGGAAGTTTTCGATAAAATGGAAAAAAAAATCTTTCCTATAGTGATAATATTGGAATGGGATACACTTATAAATTTTTTTTATAATAATTAAATTTCTTAAGAATGTGAGACATTTTATAAAAGTTCCCAATAAGTGGTCACTAGAAAAATTATTATTCATTAAAAGGAATACAATCACTTGGTTTTCATAATTCTTAGTTTTCAAAGGAAATTATATTTTCTCAAATTTATGTTGGAAAAATATTGTTTTGTAATGTTTTCTTTTCTAACATTATTCGACCCAGGAAGGTTTGGGTGTCAAAATTGTAAAATATTATTCTTTAGGATAACAAAGATATAGCAAAACAACAAACATTTCCTACCTGAATAGTGGATATCCATGGAATATGATTCAAAATAAATATTTCTTCAAGATGATAAAAAAATGATTGGTGGAAAACGAACATTCCGAGATAATACTCAAGGTGATATTATTATAATATGAAACAATGTTCTTCTTAAAATGGATATAATTTAATATTTTTTCATAAAGGACTTAAGAAAAACTATATAGAATAAATAAATTATTTGATTAAGGATATCTTGCGATATTTGGGGATGATAAATGATAAGTACATGCTTCTAAGAATGAATTTATTTTTTCTCCCACATGTAATGAGAATGATTTCACACATAAAATAGAATACCATAGGATCTTGGACATTACATACGTAATTGAAATTAATGATCAATATTTATTGTAGAATTGATATATAAGAAACTATAACCTATGAAACTTATCTAATTTGACTAACAGTGTAATTTTGAAGGATCTACTTACACTTGTATTTCATATATCCAAATTTTTTGAACCTTCTCAATATGGTAAGAAAAATAAGTCATGTTTTAAATTTATTAGTGAAGTATCAACTTTTGATGCTTTATAGTTAGTGCAAATTAACACATTTTTACTAAAAAATCGAAATTATTATTTGAAATAATATTTATATTTCGTAGTTGATGATTACACAAGATATATAGGGGTTTATTTTCACACAATGAAATCTTAAGGCTTTTTTTATAATTATGTAGAAATAGAATAAAAATTGAGAAAATATTTTCCTTGTTAAATATTCATAGTAATCTTGGTGGAAAATTTATAAATTATTTTTTTCAATCATTTTATAGTAATAAAGTAGGGAAAGAACTTTTCATCACCTAGAAATCCGCTACAAAATGATGATGTTAATAGAAAAAAAAATTATCAACAAATAAATATAATTGTATTATGTTAATACTCAGTTTCAAACATATTTGGGTTGAATATGTTAATACTTACTTCTATAATTTAATTCGTGTTTCAAATTTTAATTTTCTTATTAAAATTAAGATTGTGCTGTGGAGATTAATATAACCCAAATATTTTTACTTCATTATTTTTGGTTTCCATGTATCCTTCTTAAATATTGATGATATTTTACAAAAAAAATTACCCAAATAATATGAAGGAATTTTTTTAGGTTATTCCACTACTTATCAGAATTATAATGTTTTTAATTAAAAAATTTATATAATTGAGGTAACAATTCATGTTATGTATGATGAAACATAACGTTTTTCAAACAAACTGAACCTGCATCTTCATATTTTATTTCAATAATTAATTTTTAACATTTTTTAGAAAGTTCATCTCATTAGTAAATCACTTGAGAATTAGTTCCCGATGTTTGTACTCATGAATATTCTCTTCATATTATTAAAGAAATAATTTTTGAAAACACAAAAATTCATTTATTTCATACGAATAAACATAGTTAAAGTATCATTAGTGATATAGATCAACCAGTTAGGACTTGAAGTTATTTAAGAATCGAAATTGAACATTTAGCTTGTGTTCCCCAATATGACCCTAAAAATACTGATAAGGGTTTGGTATAAGAGGATTGTATTATTCCAATTAACGAATAAGTCAATAAGTTTAGAAGGAATAATGTATAGATTGTAAATAAATAACTTATTAAAATTTCTATAATTGGTGTAAAATGGGTATATCAAAACAAATGTAATGAAAATTTAATAATTGTTAGAAATAAATTCACACTTGTTTCTCTAGGATATAATAAAAGAATAAAGAATTTATTATGAAAAAAATTATTATCTATTTAGAATAATTGAAACTATTCTAATTCTTATGTCATTTCTACCACTTTTTAATTTCAATTTTATTAAAATGGATGTGAATGTTTTTATTAAGGGATATTTTTATGAGGATGTAGATGTTGAAAACCCATATTCCTTTGAAGATTCAAAACGTACTAAACAATTTTATAAACATACAAAATCTTTATCTGGAAATAAACAATCCTGTAGTTATTAGTACGATTGATTTTATACATTTTAGTTACATAATAACATTATAAAGGGAGAAGAAGATCCAACCATTTTTATAAAAGTAATAAAAAAATATTTATAATTTTTTCGATTTATGTTGATGACATTAAAATTGGTTCAACTCAACAATCATTAGATGACTACTTTGTAGATGTAATTAATTCTGAGTCTGAAATTATTTTATTTGGTAAGATAATATTATTCACTAGTTTTTTAATTTTTTAAAGGTAGAAGGATCTTTTATACCTCAACCTATGTCTATTACAGGTAATTTAAAAAAAATTGATATGAAAATACTAAAAGTATTAGTATGGCCATTAGTTCCTCGAATAATTTAGATCTTGACAAGGCTGGGAAACTAGTAAATCAAAATATTTTTATATGTATGATATGAATTTTACATTACATTATAGTTAGTCATCCTAATTTAATGTTTTTAATATTTTATATGAAATATATCATAAAAACATAATGATTCTCATTTAAAGTCTATAAAAAGAATATTTCATTATCTTAATGAATCTATGGATTCATGCCTTTCTCTTGTTCTAGAATTTTTTTTAATTAAAATATTTTTTGGATGATGACCTTGGTGGATGTTGAATGGATATAGAAGGTACACGCGAATCTTGTCTTTTATATTGAGATTCTTCAGTTTCTCAGAAATTTATGAAACAAATTTTAATATCAATTTCCACCCCTAATGTCAAATATATTCTAGATGAATGATTTTATGTCTAGATGTTTTGGATGAAACACACACCCATTTACTATGGAACTAGTTTTATGAAAACTGAAACACCATATATAAATAAAATTTCCATTTCATTGAATAAAAACCTATAAAATCACTATCTTTCAAATAAAATAAATATAGTAATCCAATATCTTCTGGATCACACAATAAAAGGAATATAAACTTTTAAATCCTCTATACATAAGAACATATTGATAATATTTTTACTAATCCTTTTAATTTATATAGATTCAAATATATTACACAGATGATTAGAATGATCAATGTAATGTAATAATTCATATATACTTTTTCTTTGAACATCTAATTACTTTACTATAATCCTTTTAATTTTGGGATTACATATGTTTTTTTTTTCTGAAACATATACGTTTTTCATAAAACTGTTAGTTTTCTGAAAATTTTAAATTTTCTAAAAATATTATCATAATTAAATTACTAGACTGAGATATGATAACAAAAATTCACACTATATATAAATATTTTAATAATAATTCATTGTAGAATTTACATAGTGAAATTTCTGATATAAACTACCCTATTTATGTTTTATTTAAAAAATTATCCTATGGAAACAATATTTTAAAATTAGGGTATTCTATTAAAAACCCAATAAGAAATTGATAACCATACTGATGAAACATTCATTTTGAATGGTACTCTTCAATTTTTTTAGTTTTTTTACTATTTAATTATGATTTTTTTAATAATTATAGTTTTTACTATACTTTTAGATTTAGAAAAAAAAATTTCCTTTTAACTTTATTTTAAATTTTTCCTACATGGATTAATTTTCAAACCTTTTTAAAAAAAACAATCCTCGAGGGTTACAAAATACATCAAATCATTCTTAACAATTTGATCAAAAATTCATTTTTATCTCAAAAGTTTTTAATATTATTGATGATTAACCATCACCCCTGATGATTATATAACAGATATTTCCCCATTATCCAAGATCAGTTGTTCTGTGTTTTCATCTACGAGCTGTTGAACCTTTATTAATCCTTAATTTGAAATGAATTCATTCAAGTCAATTCTCATGATCTAAATATAAATCTTATTATGACTAATGGATATGTTTAAATGTATTTTGGTAATTATGGTAAGGTTAGTTGAATGATATTGGTTTGAGAAATACAGTTTATCTTTGAATATGATAACATCATTCCATTGTTGGGAATTTTTTTGTATAGAAAATATAGATTAGGAATTTGATCTTTATTTTTCTAATATTATTCAGGATTTATATGCTTCCATTTAATTTGTTGGATAATGGGTATGAAAATTTTTTATTTACAGTGTATGGGAAAAATTAAAAGTAACTTATAATAAATTTACTAATCTTCTAGAAATACCTTCAAAAGGTTTTTAATATTTTCCTTGTAAATTTTCTGATAGTCTTGGTTTGGTTAAAAAAATATATATGAGGAATCTTATTATCATAATATAAAGAAGTTATAGATATTTCCAACCTGACTCCAGATAACAGATTAGTTTCCCATGTATTCAAGGTCTTCTCATTCGGATAATGTGAGACAGAGATACCTAGAATGTATAAGATCTTTCTGAATTATATTATCCTTACAAAAATAGGAAGGTATATCTTTTTTATGTTTAATCTTCTCACAAAGGAGAAAATTTAATCAACCTAAATCAAATGAAATATCATTTTTTTATTTAATTTATAAGAAAAATTGTTGAAAAGATCTTGTAGATCATTAATGTACCTAATAAATCTTATCTAATGAGGGAGAAAATTTCCATTATCCATGAGGATTTGACTAATAAAATGATATTGGATTTTGTTTAAATTCATACAATTTTGTTGAGAAATATAGTGGGTATGATTAAAATATAGAAATGTCAGGGAAATTTGAGAATGTTGACAAAAATATAAATGAAATAAAGATAGAGACAACCCCTATGTATATGAGAAAGAAAAAAACATGATTCTGGATGATATTTTTTTATAAGATGATGAAAATGAAATAAAATAATAAACTAGGGTTTTTGGAAATCAAATGTGACATCATAATAGAAAGATATTAAAATGTTTGTGTTACCAAAATTTTAATGGAATAAGAGAAAAAAATTGGTAGAAAAGATTTCCAGAAGATGTTATTTTTGAAAATCTATTTAAATGTTTTTAAATAATAGTTGGTTATGTTTTCATTCCCTCCCCACACACTGAGAAGATACTAATTGAAGGTTTATTATAATCTCATGAAACAATAGTGGTTCAAGGAGGTATTTTTTCAGCTTCTAATAATGTTAAATATTTTTTTTGACAATTTTATTCCAATTATTCATTAAAAAGGTTTAGTTCAAGATTTATCTAGAAAAAAATGTCAAAACATCGAAGAAACATTGAGATGACTTAGATAAAGAAATTTATGTGGAAGTGGATGGATAAGAAAGGAAGACTAATAGGATGAATAAGAATACTAAGAGGTCAAATAAGTGGGTGATGAAGAAGTCGAAGAAGAAGAGGAATGACATTATTAAAATGAAGAAGATAAAAATAAAGAATACAAGGATGAAAAAACTAATTCCGAAAAAGATTCATGAGATTGATCATCATCAATATTACTATAAAATGTTGATAAAGAAGAAAATCAGGAGGTTCTCAAGGGGAAGATTCTTTATCAAACAAAGATGTATAATTGTATTCCAAGAAACAAGTTGAGGATCAGAAATCATAGATAATGTTTGATGACTAAATAAAAACGGATATTTATATAGATTTCATTGAAATTTATGATAAAAATTTAGTTTCTAAAAAATATGATAATAATGTTTCAATTATTATTGAGATGATATTGAGGAATTGGAAGTTAGTATGAGAAATACTGAACCTCCCAAACAAGGCCCTAAAAAATTTAACTATATATGAATGGTATCACATAGAGGATTCAATTAAATATTTAATCTCTTGAAGAGACTAGAAGTAAAATTTCCGTACATTCCAATACATGATGCTCTCAGTTATCTAATCCAAGAATGTCTAATTCCAAATCAGGAGTTAATATTATTTTAGATACAATCGATGATCCTGATTTTAGGAGATATAAAAAATAATCATGAAAGTTATTGGAATCACAAGAGTTCATGAAATCATGTGTAATCAAACCATGTTGATTCGTGTATCCATATTCATGATGAGTGGTTTGAATAATTAAAAATATAATGGTAGAATCAGTGGAATCATTGAACAAGTTATCTAAATACATGCTAGATCGAGTAATGTTTTTTGAATTGTTCTGGGATACGAAAAATGAAACTACTGAGGATGTAAATGTTATAAAAGGAATGAACCATGATGTTGACATGGAGTTAAGAATGATGAATGCATATGTTGATGAAGTTTTCATCCTAAGATATCAAAACAATTAATTTAATGAGGATGGTAAAATTTTGAATGACCATGATCAGTTGAAGGAAGAAAGTATTATGAAAAATTAGAAATTTCATATAGTGTTTATGAAGATGAACACATTCATAAATACTCTGATAAATAAATATTTAGTATTTTTCTATTTAATTCAAGATTTATTTAATTATAAATCATTTTTAATAACAATTGAATGTTTATTAATGAAATAGATTTTCATCTAATTCATATTTTCCTAAATGTTTCCCAATTCTAATTGGATATATATTCTATCATACTGTTGTCAATGATCAGTCAGTTTTGTGGTATTTTGTATTTTATATTTTATATGTTTTCCAGAAATGTCATATTACTTACCTGTTATTTTTTAAAAATAATAAAGGGGGAGATAGTTTTCCCAAAGGATAAAATGATTTTTAAATTGTGTAGTTGTAATATAAATATAGAGAATGATATATTTAGATTGGTATTCTTCTCAAAAGGGGCAATTGTTTTATCAAAATATAGAATATGATCCTTATGAAAAGATATTATCCTATGGGGTATAATTATTTCTTAAAATTATTTTTAAATGACACCCCATTGTATTCATCAATTTATTCATAAGAGATATAAACTAAGGGGGGTTTATGTTTGAAAGAAATTTTTTGAATTTGATGTTCTTAAAATAGAAAGTGATGAAACTTTTTTAAATTATTTTTATTAATATATTTTTGTTTTTTTCCAAAAGGGTAGATTTTTTAGTCATAAGTTCAACATATTACATTTCCATTTCATTAGTTTTCGAAATCCCAAACACTTCATTGTACATATTTACTATCTTCATATGTCCCATGTGTTATAGTTTTTCTTTAGAAAACATTAACTTTTACAATACATAGAAGAAGTTGTAATTTATTACAAATATAAACATTGCACACATTAATACTAATATTGTATTGAGTGTGTGTCTATTTCATAGACTATACATTATTCAGACTATGAGTTATAATTTTCCCCAGAAATACGAACTAAAAAATTCATGGCTATAAGACTGTTTATAGTATCAAAATAATAAGACTAACTCTTACAAATATTATATCATTAATAATAGATAAGGAAGTCCATCCGTTCAATTTATGTTTATAATTAGAATGAATAAAATTATTCAAATTATAAGAAATACTTCTAACACTATAATGGTGATAATCATTATGACATTAGATATTCAATTATAGATAACCTATCAAGTTCCATCTGTCTGTGGAAATTGAAAAAACATAGAAATATTACTGTTAGCGGATTCTCTATAAACACAGACTCATTTGAAGAGTATGGTACTGATTCATTTGTTCACTATCAAAATACATTTTGCTGTATATTTATATACATGAACCATTCATTCATATTCAATTTAATTTTTGTAAGAGTTCTCATTTTTAAGCAATCCTTGTGAAGGATTTTTCCTTAATACCTTTTTCAATTGAAAGCCATCTTTGATCATCATGTAAATGGATTCTTGGGATAATAATATGGTGAATATAATCCATTAGACTCAAGTATTTTAGGGATGAGATGACATTTCTGATAATCAAATTGATGAATTAATGGGATATAATGACATAGAATATTTGTTCTTCATATCGTCGAGTTTCCTGGGATGGAATGAAAGGAATTACTATATGAATAAAATAGTGTATACCATTATTAATGGTTATTCATTATCATTCTATTAACTTTAAAAATAATTAATTTTTGAATATAGATAATATTTAATTTTTACTGTTACATTGGTATTTTATTTCTAGTTTTTATTCGGAAGAACATTTAATAGAATGAGTGTCATTATATTAATATTTCTATTATAATTGTTTTATCATGTTAACTCTTATTACAATAATCACTCTATGATTAATCATAATCATTTGGATTATGTTTTTTTACTATGATATAATCACACTATTTTCTAGTTTTCATGTTTTACTATGATATTTGGACTGTGTTTGAGTATGATAAAGTTATTTAAAGAGGGATGTGTTTGGATTATTTTAAATCTTTTAATCTATTTTTTTAAACTACAATTAATACAACTATTTTTATTATATCCATCATAAGATACTATTACCCTCCTACAATTATATAATTGGGGGGTCCAAAATTATATAGTCTACTAATGCATTCGGTAAAAAATGTATTGCATTAGATTTATTATTACGGGCTGGAGTAGGTTATCCCAATTTAATATATTTTATGACTTGTGTGTCCACCATATGATAATGATCATAGTAGAGACAATTGATATAAGTTATGAATTTTTTACTCATGTTTTTGTCACATTCATTTTACTCATTTCTTATGTTATGGCAAAATAATTATATTATTATTCAAGTTTTTGTTTTATTAATAATATTTAATTTTATATGAATATCTTATGTCCGTATAAATTGAATATTTACTCATACCCACATGTTCGTCTAATTATTACTTACTATCATCATTAAGGTTTTTTATATTATTATGATTGATATCATATATGTCTTATACCTCGTTGATGTATGAGGTCACTATTTTTTTGTCATTCCATTCTACATGTTATAAAATAGAATATAACATGTGATATATCAATAAGTGGGTCATGTGTTTTGGTGTTTTGTAAGAATAAAACATTGGGTTGAATAATAATTAATTTATGATGATAATCCCCAAACACACTAAACCAATAGGTTTTAGAGATGCGATTTATTATAACATTTATTGGATAATAATGTATAATGAGGTATTATATATGAATTTTATGGAGAGTGTAACACCACCAGATTTTATTCATTTTAAATTATTTTATGTCATGTGTTTTATGCTATAAGAAGATTATCTTGTGCTATACGCAACACCGTATTAGCTTACAGTATACGCAACACTATTCTTAGATTGTGTTACACACAATTTCAAGTTTTTTTTGATAATAGTCATTCTACGCAACATTGAGTGTATATATATATATATATATTCAATGTATAAATGAAATATGATTGTATTATGTTATATGAATCAACAAATGAGTCTTTCACAACACTTAACCCTAACTTGGCTATCATTACACGCAATCCCGACCTTCCTCGATAGCGTGTGTTGTACGCAATACCTTGTTTTACTAAACAATTGTATATTATTATAATATTATTATGAACTAGCAGTTATGAATAGTATTAACTAAATTTTTAATTTTATAACATTATTATTCATCTTACACATTTTCTAGAACAAGGTATAAAAACAAAATAAATTTTTTGGGTAAAATAAGTAATTTTTAAAAATGCAATTTTGCCGCCTTGTGATGGCGCACCCACATTAAATCTTGTTGTAGACATGTTTATAAGTTCAATTTGACAAAATAAAATTCATCTTTTGAATCAGGATATAAAAATTTACATTGGATATAGTTTTGATATTATTCTGATAACTTTCATATTTTGATGAATAGTAAAAACACTCTATATTTTAATTAAAAAAAACTTTTTTCATCGTAATAACTTATAATATTGAATGGTTTTCAAGTATAAATATAATATATTTTTACCATTTAATTTAATGTATGTCATTATCATTGATTTTACATTAAATTCATATGTGAAATCAATTCAATCTTTGGATATGTTTTAATCAAAAACCCATTTTCATTCGACAATGGGATTAATTTTAATTTAATTTCAGAAACATATTTGTATTGAATTTGAAAAAAATGGATTCCATATTTGGAATCAGTGGGTCCAAAATTTGTTAATTGGCCACTTTTTATTTTTGGGAATTATGAATAGTAACTACGGTAAATTTTATTTACCATAGTTAAAGGTAAATCAGGTCATTAAGGGTAAATATAATATTATAAGATTACCCTAACACATGAAAAAATTCAATTGGATGGCTAAGAGTATACCCATATCACCTACGGGTCTTATTAGATTCATTTTAGGGACTTTTGACCATGAAAATAATTTAATTATTATTAAAACCAAAGAAAGTGACAACATGTCACTCTCTTAAAGCTTATAAGTATAATAATTTAAATTTACTGATAAACATCATAAAACATAGAAAATTAATAGTCTCCAGAAATATAATAAATTTATCTACATCATGATAATTTATTTAGAATTTTTAGGGATTAAATAATTGTCATTAATGGTGATTCATTAATGATACAGAAATTATTTATTAACTGAAAAATCAGTAATATAGTTTTTATTGAAATAGTAATACCCATTAAAAGGCCCAAAAACCTGACCAAAACATATTGGTAGTGTATAGCTACATCTTAATAATACAATTACCAAATAAATAACCTTTTGGAGTCTTATAAAATTGAATATGACACTTATATTATTTTATTTTAAATGATTCCAAATTTGTCACCTTCATAATTTAATAAATATAACAATTTAGATATTGTTATTTTAAGATTCTAAATTCGATTAAAATTATTATTGTGAAGGTTAATAGATATATATTCATCATAGGATTTGATTTTAAATTTTTATGAAAAAAATTAGTTTACTAAAAAATTATACAAAAATATTGTTGTAATTAATGTTTTAAGAGATAAACCAAATAAATGGTTTTAAAAATAATAAAATAAATATTACATGAACTATTTAATATTCTCCACTAATTTTTTAGATACATATGACCTTTTATAAATCTATTAAAGCTTTTAGTTAGAACATATCTTCTGTATATATTTTATTTAAATTCAAATAAATGAATAGTGTCTAAATTGACACTATTGTTATTTTATAAAAATAACATATTATAAAATTGTTTAAAAATAAAAATAAAATATAAAAATCATAAATTTAAATTTATATGGTCTAAAATGTTATAAATTATCCAATTATAGATAATTCACAACAAATAAATAATTATTTGTTATAATTTAAAATTTAGAATTTTATTACCACAAATAAAATTAAATTGATTAAGGAGAAATCAAGTTGATAATGTTTAAAATAATTTCCTAAAATGTATAAATTTTATTGGTTGATTATATTACAACCCTATATCATTTAATATTCGAATATGAGTCATTTTTGGAGGGTTTTAAGTGGGGTTAGATTTATTATAAATTAATATTTTTAAGATCTCCAAAGGTGCCCCTCTCCTCCCATATAAAAAGGAACCTCCTCCCTCCCTTACTCACACCAATTTGAGCCTTAAATCTCGGCCAAACACTGACAAATTCTCTTCTCCACTTCCCTAGAAACAACCTAGAGGTCCTGGTCTTTTTCAATGTCCAATTATAGTGTCCTAAGTGGAGGACGCAAATAGGCGCTTCAAAGAAGAGGTAATGTCCGTTACCAATTCTTTCAAATTTATTTCATCTTCCACTTCTTCTTCGTAGGTTTTATCAATATGATTTAATAACATCAGTATCACTCATATACTGATATGTTATTATAAGCATGAAACAACCCTATTTCACCATCTATCCATCCTACAAAAAATGAAATCACCGCGTGGGCGTACGTACAGAATACCATCTCCACGCCGTGGTGTAATCTATTTTCAACAACCACCTTACATGTATGGGTATAATGGTGAATGTAATGAATATATATGATTATTGTATAGTGATATTGATTCTGTAATATTATACATACACTTTAATACAATTCCACGATCATGAGAATGATGTCATCGCTCGTGCGTACGAACGGAATATCGTCTCCACGATGCGATGAGATTCACTCTCCATGATAACTATTCAAGAATGATTATAAAGTATATATAATAATTAATAATGAAATATATGACATAATAATGATACTGTATTTATGTATATATATATTTATGTCATCTACTTAATTCCACTGAATTCAATAAGAAAAAGAAAACAACGTTCATGCGTACGTACGGCCTACTGTCTCCATGAACGGTGTCTTTGTTTCCATTTATCAATCCATTATATATATGTATATTCTGAATATATATTATATATAAATCATGTTTTACATTATATATTTATGTGATAATGATCTAAGTAATCATATGAATAATTACAAGTTAAAACACGAACGACAAATGAGACGATTTTACCAAAAATGCTACTTTAACATGAATTTACAAAAGAATGGGTAATATAAAGTCATAAAGGAACCATATATTTGAATTTGATTCTGTAATAAGTCAATGTCATTTTTTAAATAATTATACAGGAGGTTTGGATACGTACGAAGCATATCGGACCTAAGGTAAGGGATAAATTTTCAATCTAATTTTTATCCGAGATTGCTTATATGTAAGTATTTACTGGAGTTACGTTTATCATCCATGACCATGTTTTCTAAAAATGTTTTCATAAAATGTTTACTATTCTTACATGTTGGTTTAAAGTCATTTTTACCAATTATTGACTCATTACCACATTTTATGGATGGAATCATTCCTTTGGTTACCATATAAGGTACTTTTTGACATTTTTGACAAAAGTACGAGGAGAATGTTATTTTTAACTTATACAGCGTGAAAGGATTTTTATGGTTTCATAACGCCTCATTTTCATAATGCTTCCTCTAAAATATTTCATTATTATTTTCATCAAAACCCTTTTATTTTAAAATTTCATGGAATTTTGTGAAAAGAAAATTATTTTGATGAATAAAGGATATTTTCCTCAAGATTTCATTTCAAGTGTTTTATGAAAACCTTTTTCCATCTAAGATGATATTATTTCATATGTGTATGTTTCAAGTATAATGTTTCGTTGATTTACATGGTTTCACTTTTCTTATTTGAAATGATATCCATTTCTTTTATATGGATTATGTGATGATGGGATGATGTTTATGAAACCCATTTTATTTATTGGGTTATGATGAATGTTTTAAGTTTATTTTGTGGCACAAGTAAGAATGATTTCATTATGAGATGGGTGGGACCTATATATCCCTCCAATGCGTTGGGTAAAGATTTATATCTCATGAGATAGACATGGCTGGAATGGCAAGTTAAACCGGTTCAGTAATACAGGACTGGAACGAGGAGTGAACTCGATTCAGAAAGGGACTTTGTCCACTAAGATGGTCTTGGCAAAAATGCCTTGGTTAATATGGAAATCATATCATGTGCTTAATGGTTTCCAAAATTACATGTTTTATTCCCATGCTATTTTATAATTCTTAATGTTTCTTTATGATCTATGCCTTACATACTTCCGTGTTTTATGTCATTGGTTAAGATTTTTATGTTTAAACATTATGTTCATGTTTTTAAGTACAAATCTATATGGTATGTTTTAATTTTTCCATGCATACCCTTAATGAGCATTTGAGCTCACCCTTTTTATGTTTTCTTTTCCCCGGGATATAAAGAAAGGTTTTAAGTAAGAAAAAAAGGGAAGATCTTTATGGGAGATGTTGAAGATCCTACACCATGATTAGAAGATTACGTTCCATGTTTCCAAAGACACTAAACTATTACGGTCCTTGTGTTTCGTCTTTTGTTATATATTAAGTATTCTGTTAAAGTAATGTAATGTCCATGTACGTCAAGCTTTGGGTCTCTACAGTTGGTATCAGAGGAAAGGTTTATTCAACCTTTGGAAACTAGGATGCGAGAACTTTAGTGAGATACCTAGAGATATTTCAAAGGTATGTCTAGGGATGTCCCTAAGGATAAGTATAAGTATAGGTTATAGTCCTAGAATTACGGTAACAATCTTTGAATTAAACCAAAGATGATAGATATTGAAGGTAATCCCCCTTTATTTTGTTGGTTTCCCTAGCATGATTTTTGCCTCTCACACTATTCTTATTGGGTTTTAGACGATGGCTGGAACCCAAAAGAACCGTTTTGATCAATACAATGGATAATTCAATGATTTTCCTCCTGAACAAACAAATGTAATGGGGGATGGAGTGCAAAATCTTATTGCTATACTTACACAATCTATGAATCATTCTGGACTTCCAAATGAGCAGAAAAGGGAACAATATTTTATTGAGTCCTTCATGAGGCAACGCCCACCTTCTTTTAGTGGGTCTTTTGATCAACTTGTTGCTGAACAATGGATCAATACCACTAAAAAGATCTTTTCAGTTATTCAATGTTCTGAACATGATAATGTCATCTTAGCAGTATATCGTTTGGAAGGTGAAGCAGATAAATGGTGGAATCTTATCAAGATTACGAGGCCAGGAGATGAAATTGAGACCATGGAATGGGAAGAGTTGAAGATCTTATTTTTCAGTAAGTACTTCCCCTGTATTCTTCGAACAATGATGGAGAAGGAGTTTCTTGAAATAAAGCAAAAGGATGATGAATCTTTTGTTATATACGAAGTGAATTTTACAAGGATTGCAATGTATGCATATGGATTTATCATCCAACCTGAAAGTAAATATGATCGATTCTTTAGTGGATTAAAACCAAATCTTCGAAGGGCATTACCTATAAGAGACTTCAGTAGCTATGAATAAATTGTGAGTTGTGCTATCACGGAAGAAACAGAATTTGGTGTTAATTTTCCAACTCAAAGTTTTGAAAAGAAACAAAATATGGAGTTTAAGGAGAAATCTCAGAATAATGGTGAAAAGAAGATGAATGTTTCCTTATGCTCAAAGTGTGGAAAGATGCATAGTGGATATTGTCTTAAAGGGACTATAAAATGTTTTAAGTGTAGAAAAGAAGGTCGTCGAGCAGCTGAGTGGCGATGTAATGGAAAAAGCGTTTCTATTGATGTGAATAATGAAAAGACTTCAGAGAACGCACCACCAAAACTTCAATGCTTCAAGTGCAAGGAAATGGGGAATTATGCTAATAAATTCGCTAATCCAAGGGTTAGTGATGATCGACATGAGCAACCACTTAAGGTAAATGAAAAAGGGAAGTCACATGCGATCACTATTGGCAATGTTGAATATGACAATGATATGGTAGAATGATTAAGTGTTTATGTAATGGGATTCCAAAAAAATGTTGTATATAGTATCGTGGAATATTGGAATATTTATTGGTCTATTGTGGTTTTCAATAATTTTATGGTACCGGTAACCATGGAAAGTGATTGAGATATTTTTGGAAAAAAGATGATATGCGCATAATGAAGGGATAAGGATAAAATGAAATGTTTGACAGTATTCATGAGCTCATGACTGATACTAGTAAATAGTTATATCATGGTTTGAGGTTTTGGTATGTGAAAAGAGTTAACTTTTGACAGCACTCATGTTTTCACTAAGATTCAATGGGTATTCATTTTTCAAGAGAATACATGATTAAGGCCTTCAAATGTTTGGAATGTGACCAAAAAGACATATCTCATGATATATGGGGATCAATGATGGTATTAACATGCTTGGTAATCGTTTTCAATATAATATGAGATTGGACAACAATATTTTAGACAAGACTAAAGATTTGAAAGGATTATGTTGGACATAAGTTAGTATTGTTTAAGGATAGAACATTTTTCGATATTATTGATGGGATGTTATAGTAATGTAGTTTTAGAAAAAGGACAACCTCCAGGATGAGCGACAACCCATCTCATCGGACAAGGCTGTGGGGATTGAACCCACAACCGAATTGCGACAGGCCTTTATCGCCTACCAATGACCTACAAGAAGTCCACGGTTAGTATAAAATATTTTTATTTTATTATGTTGTATTATAGATGAAGTATATGTCCATTTTGGAATGATATATGATAGATGGAATTATGTATATAACTATTACTAACATTTTGATTAAGAAAAAGGAATGCCCCATTATTCTATCACCTGATCTGCTAACACTTCACGAATGAAAAATTCAACATCATTTCTGTAAGAGATGAAGTGGAAATTATTCAAGGCACGAACAACTATGAGATTATATCGAAATAAAGTAGGTATTTATTATAATTAAAAATTGTCAACTTTAGGAAAATGATATTGAAAACCAAAAATGTTGTCCTGGTGATTTTATATCCGATGAATCAGATGGTACCTTAGATCATCGCAAATCTATGACTCTGTGATTGTTGGATATTTTATAGCCATGTTCTCTACCACTCTCCATAAGAACATGATGGTTAGATTTATCTTCTATATCCATATTTTCACCTATGTTCTCCTACGTGGAAACCCACTGATTAGTTAATTTGGGTAACCGTTATGTTTCATACTTTAGTTTTTAATGATACGTTTTGGTAATCCTTTTTACGATGTGGGTTTCTATTAAAGAAACTTTCGAATAGTAAACCATGTATAACCCCGATGAATTTTGAGGGAAAAATTAATTTTAAGGGGGGTAGAATGTAACACCCCGATATTTTATTCTTTTTAATTTATTTGATGTCATGTGTTTTATGCTACAACAAGATTACCTTGTTCTATACACAACATCGTGTTATCTTGCAGTATATGCAACACTATTCTTGGATTGTGTTACACACAATTTCAAGTTCATTTGATAATAGTCATTCTACGCAACATTGAGTGTATATATATATATTCAATGTATAAATGAAATATGGTTGGATTCTGTTATATGAAACAAAAAAGGAGTCTTTCATAACACGCAACCCTAACATGGATTTCATTACACGCAATCCTGACCTTCCTCGATAGCGTGTGTTGTACGCAATACCAGGTTTTACTAAATAACGGTATATTATTATAATATTATTATGAACTATTCGTTATGAATAGTATTAAATAAAATTTTAATTTTATAACATTATTATTCATCTTACACTTTTTCTAGAACATGGTATAAGAACAAAATAAAATTTTCGGGTAAAATAAGTATTTTTAAAAAATGCAGTTTTACCACCTTTTGATGGAACGCCCACTTTAAATCTATTTGTTGACATATTTATAAGTTCAATTTGACAAAATGAAATTCTTCTTTTGAATCAGGATATAAAAATTTACATCGGATAATGTTTTGATATTTTTCTGATAACATTCATATTTTAATGAAAAGTAAAAACACACAATGATTTAATTAAAAACAACTTTTTTCATCGTAATAACTTATAATATTCAATGGGTTTAAATTATAAATAGAATATATTTTCACTATTTAATTTAATGTATGTCATTATCATTGATTTTACATTAAATTCGTAGGTTAAATCAATTAAATCTTTTGCAATGTTTTAATGAAAAACCCGTTTTCATTCGACAACGGGATTAATTATAATTTAATTTCTGCAACTTCTGTGTAGTGAATTTGAAAAACTGTATTCCATATTTTGAATCATTGGGTCCAAATTATGTTAATAGGACACTTTTTATTTTTGGGAATTATGAATAGTAACTACGGTAAATTTTATTTACCATAGTTAAAGGTAAATCAGGTAATTAAGGGTAAATATAATATTATAAAATTACCCAAACACATTAAAAAATTATATTGGATGGCTAAAAGTATACCCATATCACCTAATGGTCTGATTAGATTCATTTTATGGACTTTTGACCATGAAATGAATTTAATTATTATTAAAACCAAAGAAAGTGACAACATGTCACTCTCTTAAATTTTAGATGTATAATAATTTTAATTTAGTGATAAACATAATAAAACATCTAAGATGAATGGTATCTAGAAAGCTAATAAAATTATCTACATCATGATAATTTATTTATAATTTTTAGGGATTAAATAATTGTTATTAATGGTGATAAATTAATTATACAGAAATTATTTATTAAGTGAAAAATCAGTAATAATGTTTTTATTGAAATAATAAAACCCATTAAAAGGCCCAAAAACCATACCATAACTTATTTTTAGTGTATATATACACCTTAAGCATCCAATTACCTAATATATAACCGTTTTGAGTCTTATAAAAGTGATTATGGCACTTATATTATTTTATATTAAATGATGCCAAAGGTGTCACCTTCATAATTTAATAAATATAACAATTTAAATATTGTGATTTTAAGATGATAAATTTGCGTATAAGTATTATTGTGAAAGGTAATAGATTTATATTTATCATAGGATTTTATTTTAAATTTTTATGCAAAAATAAGTATATTAAATAATTATACAAAAATATTGTAGTAATTATTTTTTTAAGACATAAACCAAATAAATGGTTTGAAAAATAATAAACTAAATATTATATGAACTATTTAATGTTCTCCACTAATTTTCTAGATACATATGACATTTTATGAATCTATTTAAGCTTTTATTTCGAACATATATTCTGTATATATTTTATTCAAATTCAAAGAAATGAATAGTTTCAAAATTGACACTATTGTTATTTTATAAAAATAAAATATTATAATTTTTTTTAAAAAATCAAAAAAATATATAAAAATTATAAATTTATATTTATATGGTCTAAAATGTTATAAAGTATCCAATTATAGATAATTCACAACAAATAATTCATTATTTGTTATAATTTAATATATAGAATGTTATTACCAAAAATGAAATTAAATTGATTAAGTATGTATAAATCTAGTTGATAATGCTTAATATAATTTCCTAACATGTCTAAATTTTATTGGATGAGGGTATTACAACCCTATATCATACATTATTCTAATATGAGTCATTTATGTAGGGTTTTAAGTGGGGTTAGATTTATTATAAATTAATATTTTTAAGATTTCCAAAGGTTCCCCTCTCCTCCCTTATAAAAAGGCACCTCCTCCCTCCCTTCCTCACACCAATTTTAGCCTTCAAGCTCAGACAAAACCTACCAAATTCTCTTCTAAACTTCCCTAGAAACAACCTAGATGTCTTGTTCCTATTAAAAGTCCAATTTTAGTGCCTTATATGGAGGTCTCAAAGAGGCGCTTCAAAGAAGAGGTAATGTCCGTTACAGATTCTTTCAACTTTATTTCTTCTTCAACTTCTTCTTATTAGTTTGTTTCATTATTAAGTAATAACATCAGTATCAATAATATATTGATATGTTATTATATGTATGAAACAACCCTATTTCACCATCAATCCATCCTATGGAAAACGAAATCACCGTGTGTGCGTACGTACGAAATACCATCTCCACACCGTGGTGTGATCTATTTTCTACCACCACATTACAGGTATGGGTATTATGGTGAAAGTAATGAATATATATGATTATTGTAAAGTGATATTGATTCTGTAATATTATACATACACTTCAATACAATTCCACAATCATGGGAATGGAATCATCGCTCGTACGTACGAATGGAATACCGTCTCCACGACGCGATGAGATTCACTCTCCATGATAACCATTCATGAATGATTATAAAGTATATATTATAAGTAATCATGAAATATATGACATAATAATGATACTGGAATTATTTATATATATATTTATGTCATCTACTTAATTCCACTCAATTCAATAAGGAAACGAAAACAGCGTTCATGCGTACGTACGACCTACCGTCTCCATGAACGACGTATTTATTTCCATTTATCGATCCATTATATATATGTATATTATAAATATATATTATATATAAATCATGTTTTACAGTCTGGATTTAAGTAATAATTATCTATGTAATAATATGAATAATTACAAGTTAAAAGACGAATGAAAAATGCGACGATTTTACCGAAAACGCTACTTTGACATGAATTTACAAAAGAACGGGTAATATAAAGTCATAAGTGAACCATATATATGAATATGATTCTGTAATAAGTCAATGACATTATTTAAATATTTATACCATAGTTTTGGATACGTACGAAGCATATCGGACCTAAGGTAAGGGATAAATTTTCAATCTCATTTTTATCCGAGGTTTCTTATATGTAAGTATTTTCTGGGGTTACATTTATCATCCATGACCATGTTTTCTAAAAATGTTTTCATAAAATTTTTACTATTCTTAAATGTATTTTTAAAGTCATTTTTACCCTTTATTGACTTTTTACCACATTTTATGGATGAAATCTTTCCTTTGGTTACCAAAAAAGGTACTTTTTGACTTTTCCGACAAAAGTATGAGGAGGATGTTATTTTTAACTTATACGGCGTGAAAGGATTTTTATGGTTTCATAATGCCTCATTTTCATAAAGCTTCCTCTACAATTTTGCATGATTATTTTCAACAAAACACTTTTATTTTAAAATTTCAAGGCATTTTGTGAAAAGAAAATGATTTTGAAGAATAAAGGATATTTTCCTCAAGATTTAATTTCATGTGTTTTTATCAAAACCATTTTTCCATCTAAGATGTTATTATTTCATATGTGTATGTTTCAAGTATAATGTATCTATGATTTACATGGTTTCACTTTTCTTATTATGAAATGATATCCATTTCTTTTATATGGATTATGTGATGATGGGAAGATGTTTATGAAACCAATTTTATTCTTTGGGTTATGATGAATGTTTAAAGTTTATTTTGTGGCATAAGTAAGAATTATTTCATTATGAGATGGGTGGGACCTATATCTCCCTCCAATGAATTGGGTAAAGATTTATACCTCATGAGATAGACATGGCTGGAGCGGAAAGTTAAACGGGTTCAGTAATACTGAACTGGAACGTGGAGTGAACTCGATTCAGAAAGGGACTTTGTCCACTAAGATGGTCAAGGCAGCAATGCCTTGGCTAATATGGAAATCATATCATGTGCTTAATGGTTTCCACAATTAAATGTTTTATTCCCATAATATTTTATCATTCTTAATGTTTCTTTATGACCTATGCCTTACGTACTTCTATGTTTTATGTCATTGCTCAAGCTTTTGATGTTTAAACATTATGTTCAAGTTTTTAAGTTCAAATGTATATGGTATGTTTTATTTTATCCATGCTTACCCTTACTGAGCATTTGATCTCACCCTTTTTATGTTTTCATTTCCCCAGGATATAATGAAATATTTTAGGTAAGAAAATTAATGGGAAGATATTTATGGGAGATGTTGAAGATCTTTCACCACGTTTAGAAGATTATGTTCCATGTTTCCAAAGACACTAAACTATTAAGGTCCTTGTGTGTCTGTTTTTGATGTGTATTAAGTATTCCGCTAAAGTAATGTAATGTCCATGTACGTCAAGCATCGGGTCTCTACAGATAGGTTATCTCAAAATATAAATCACCTCTCCAAATCGTGTCACTTCATTTCCCTCATGGCCTCCTGGACGGTAGCACACCCTAGTCACCATATCCTCTCCATTATCAGAACATGTCACCCAAGAATTTTTTTGAGAAAGTATATGGAACTCCCTAATGATTTTTACTGCCACAAAAAGCGAAATGATTATAAAATTTCCACAATTTTCATCATCATCTATCCTAGCTCGAATCACCATGCCTTGTAAATCCATTTATACACCACTATAATAATACTCATAAATTACATCAGATATTTTATAAAATTTTCCACCATACCTAGATCTCAGTATTATCACGACTACATTATACTTGATATAAATATATTACACTTTTGGGGTTGTATAATTTTTCTATTTTAGTTAAACAGATTCTATCAATCAATTTTTTAAACCCACTATGATTTTTGTGGACTTATAATGATAGTTACCTTATATCATGGTTGTTTTCGATTTTGTACTTTGTTGAATGACTTATGAGTACATTAGTTTTTTCATCATCGTAATATTATTATTTCACTAAACATTAATTCATATTTTTTTGAAATTTCTTGATTATTATTAATGAATTTATATTAATCATCAATATATTAATATTGTTTTTAAAAGAAACCAGGTCATAAACATGTATCTTTTTCACTTTAAAACAAAATAATAAAAAAAATTATTTTAATGATTTTTTAAATGATATATAAGCTTCAATTATTTTCTTTTAATTATACAAATTTTAAGTAATTGAAAATTATTTATGATGTTCCTATAATGTTAATTTTACAGACTATCAACACATCCTCTATTCCTCCTTAAATTCATCTTCTTTAAAAAATATATCAATCCAATGTTTTTGTAGCATTAATTATGAATTTTTAGAAAGATACTGTAGATTTAACATGGTTCAAGCCCAAACCCCAAAAAGAATATACATTTTTATACATAGAAACCTTGCACCATTAGCACAATTTCGCTAATGAAATTAAATTCCAATCTACACTATTAGAGAATAAATACAAATACATTATGAATTTGGGGTGGCATGTGAGTGGTAATATCCAAAATACAGCATCTAAAAAGGCTAAATTTCAATCCCTCTGAATTTTCTTGAGGATTTACATTTTAGGTGGTGATGAAGGAATGGAATATGAAAGTAGTGAAATGGACTAATGTATTCATGTAGTAATGTAGGCATGACACATGTCAGATGATGTGGGGATGATGCTACACCAAACCTTCAATAATATTAATGGGATATTTTTCCATGGGAAAATCATATATGTAATGTGTCTTTATATAATAATATTTAAAATATTTATTTTATTTCATAATAATAAGTATCTTCATTCTTAACATTAAATAAAGTAATAATAATGTGTAAACATTCACAGTCCTATGATACTCAATTAATATGAAAATTATGGAAAAAAATTAATGTCAAGATCAATGGTATGCTTATATATATTTATTGTTATTATTCCAAAATATAATTAATTATTTTACAAAAAAATACACAAAACATGTGTGGCCCTTTTTATATAATTTAATATTTAAATTAACAATTATATCACAATTCAAAGTTATTTTAATCAATACAAATCATTTACCATTTGGTATATATGAAATTCCAAACCCAATAGAACCATCAAAAATTTATTTAGAGTCCATTTACTAGGTTAAAATAACTATTATAACCCATTGGGTACTAAATTTAAAAAAATAATTTATTTTTATATACAAAAATAATAATAATAAATATTTGGTTCTCATGCGAATTGTCTTATGATTTCACCATTAAATATCTATTTTTAATTATTTTTATGTGTTATGTTGTATAATAATTTAATCATTTTTCATTGAAACATCATTTCTAAATCATTAAATAAAAATAAATTAAAAAGTTAAATTTATTATTATTTTTACTTCCATGGAAAAACATCAGTTCAATATTTTTTTCATTATATTCAATAAACTAATACAATTTTGAAAATATATTTTTTTAGTATTCCATGGTATTATGATTCATTTCAGTCAACCAGATTATTTTATAAATCCAACCATAGTATACCCATATGAATCACAGAAATGGGGATAAGAAATCTGTCAACAATTTACATTACATTTTTTTATCCTATGTCTCAAAAAAACCAATCTAAAAGAGCTCCAATTTTTTATAATGATATATTATAGGATATGTAATAATTATGTAAAAATGAATTCTAGATATTCATATTTTTCAAGGTCATTAGTTCGAAGGAAATCAATGGATGGTAATCTGAAGAGTCTACCAGGCGTGAAAATTCATCAATAGTAATGTAGGTGTAATGTTTTCTATAAGTGTCCAATGTATCTGAAATATTGTTATAGAATAATTAATATATAGATTAGAAACATTATAAAATAGTTATTTTTTTTATTTTAACATTTAATGATCAAAATATATATGAACATTCAATAGATTACATTGGAGTAAAAATATTCCATCTCTATATATTATAAACATTTACATCCAATTAATTCATTATGTTAGTAATTTTTAATAGATAAAGTGGGATTTGAAATAACCATGGGAGCATTTTAATTATATTAGTATTTTAGATTTTTTTATTTTTTATTTATAATAATATATTTATCAATATCTCTCCCTAATTATTTTTTATTTTTGTTTTGTCATTTACAATCCTATAATATCGATGGTTATGGAGAACTAACCTATTGATGTTGTTTGACGGAAAAGTAGTGGAAAGTGTTTTTTTTATTATTTCAAATTTTTCAATTGACGTTTGTGATTGATGGTAAAATTTATTAAGATTAATTATCTTCTCCTTTTCAATTTCTTGTTATTAGTTTCCTATTTTTTACATATATTTCCATCCATTTACTACATTAATAATTCATATAATCAAGTTTAGCTGAGGAAGTATTTCATAGGGAAGAGGAATTCTAATGGAATTCAATAAGTGATAACTCATCCATGAAGATGAATTGGTGTGGGGTTGTACCCATTAGAACATGAGCATGAATTGTGATCAGTACCTAATTATCCACTTAGAGAGATAACATGAGAAATTTTATATTCATTGTACTATGATTGGGATGACTATAGACTCCTATATATAATAATAAAATTTTCATAAAATTGTCTATCTATTTTTTTTAAAAATTTCATGCTTATATATCTAAATATATTATTATTTTACATATAATTTATAAAATAATACTATTTATTTTATTATTACATCAATAATATGTTTTTAGATAATTAATATTAAAAATATAATTTTACTGTTTTTTAGTGGGTCCTTAAGAGATCAACCCTAGGTTATGTTAACAGAGTGTATTCATGGAAATTAATAATTTAGTAATATGTATTCATGATAAATATATTCTATCAATTGGGTACTGTTTACAGGTTAGCCAATGTCTTTTACTCAATGATTTTCACAAAAAACCCAAAAAATCATAAATTTAAAAAATAACAACATATATCATTATTGCATGACATTTTTTTTTCTTATGTCAAATATAGACATTCATAGTGATTTTTCATATTCTTATATTGTCAAAAATGTATGATGATATTAATTTTCAAAACATATTAAATGATTAAAGTGGAATAAAATTTTGGAATTCATGAACAAGTGAGAAACTAAATGGTGATCTTGTGAACTTTTCTCAATGAATTCAAATCATTAAGGTTGGGAAATCAAAACAAATTTTTTTAAGATGTATGTTTTATTTCATCAATATTCAATGTTTAAAAACATAATGATGTTTTGTGTAAGAAACATAAATATCTATCTTCTAAAATATCTAAAAAAAATTACATAATAGATATCTAATTATTACATAAAAGATCTTGCAAATGTTTTAGAATAATAATTTTGAGATAAAATTAAGAGTAATTTTTTTATATTGAAATTTCATGTTATATTCAAATTTATACAATGAAAAATTTTCATGTTTTTATCACTCTATTTATTTGAATGAATACTATACTATCGTGGTTATATTTTAAGAATATATGGAGTATATTCACTACCTACTTCAATATCTAACAACCCAACTCTAATTGGCACTGAGAAAAAAAATTCAATTTGAGCTAATTTAGGTTGATAATCATTTACTGAACTCATTTCACTCTGATTTCCGTGAAATTAAATTGAGTATTACATCCTTCTTCCTCGAATTCAATGATCTTTAAAACACATGGGTGACCTTCGAAGGTGATAAAGATGATTAATTAGAAGTATATACTGATATTGAGTTAACAATTTCCTTACTTGATGAGATTGTTCTCCACAATGACCTACATGGAGTGGAATATTTTTATATTTATTTTTTAGTTTTAATTATATTAATATTGAACTATTCACTAACATTACTAATTATATAACATATAACATAACACACATGGATAATTTAGAAATAAGTGAGAAATTAAGAAAATAATTTTCCACTTGTCTCATAGAATTTAATGATTTATTGTTGGAAAAAACCAAAATAAGTTGAAGAACAATTTAATATTTTTTCACCAAAATTTAATTTTTTAAAACAGAAGGATTTTATGAAAACAAACAAGAAGATCTATCATCTAAAAATACTAAATAATTTAGTGAAGATATTTCTAGAGATTCCATTCGAGCTGATACACATGTTGGGGAATAACCAATTTTGGATAGCTTCTAGAATAATTTTGTTAAGCAGTAAAATGTGAAGTTATTTTATAATTTTAATAATAAAAAATCATAAGGTTTTTACCAAATTATTTTTTGGATAAATACACCACTGATGTGGTAAAATTTGAATAAAATTTAGTGGATACAGATGGTTTTATGAAAGTCTAAAAACCTATCTCTAAGTGGTACTGGGACTTCGACGGGAGATCAGAGCATTGATAGCATCGCTAATCATTTCGACATAGATAGGGTGATTGAGTGAGATCTTTTGGAAAATAGCTTCCTAGATGAGTAGTCATTGGCAGTGAGAGCCACCACTGAAGGTCATGTAGAGGAGTCATCCACATCAGGAAGTAGAAGGTATACATAGGGGATACAGTGGGCAAGAATTTCTGGTGGGTGACCTCATGATACATGGCCAGTGGGGAGGGGCTCACGGGATATAGGAGGACAGTTGTGGATTAGGTAGTGCTACTCGTGCGGCGGGCATGTCACATTTCTCTCAACTTCCTGAACCACTGTACCGACGATATAAAAATGATCGAGGGACCGCCAAGGTATAGGAAGAGGTTTGAGCAAGGAGGTCTATAGGGAAGTGGATGTGGCAGAGGAGTTAGTTGTGTAGTAGTCAGTGGAAGATGAATCGAGATTCTTCTACCACCACCTCTAGGTGGTCCTCCCCGGCCACAGGGAGTAGGATGATGGGGACAAGCTCATCTCCGGTAACTGAGGCCTATGACCATGGTGCTCCAGAGACGATTAGAGGTACGATATGTGTATATTCCACTCTAGCTATAGTACTTATTGGAATAGGTTTTTGTCACTCTTTTATTTCCATGAACCACGTTTGGAGCTTAGAGATTCTGACATAGACGTTGGCTCGATTCTTACTACTAGATACTTCTATGATATGGGATTCGATGATTACATACCGGTGTTGGTAGTGTGAGCTTACTCTAGTAGGTGAGATATTTGGATGTGATCTTCTAGTAGCGGTATTGACTCTTTAGGATATCATCATGGGTATGGATTGGTTATCCATAGTTCATGCACATATTGACAGTATTAGGTGAAAAGTGTGGTGTTTCCATGAAAATGGGACCATTTTTTCCTTAACTGGTGAAAAGGGACCAATTTCAGTATGGGATGGACTGTCCCAGAGGAGGGTGCAGCTGATCATAGATTAGTTTTCTAGACATACCCTCATAGAAGGTGACTTTGAGAGTCCAAGATATGCTGTTTGGGTGGACCTATTTTTTGATGTCTTCAATGATGATTCTCTGGTACTACCTCCTCATAGAGAGGAGGACATATACATCGGCATTTAACTTGGGATGACACCAATATCTACTTCATCATATCATAGGGATCTTGTGGAGCTTCCTTAGTTACGGGTACAACTAGAGGACTAGAAGTGAAAGGGTTTCATAAGGCCCTGTGTTTCTCCATGGGAAGCCTTGATATTGTTCACCAAGAACGAAAATGGGAGTTTGAGACTCTGTGAGGACTATCGGCACCTGAACCAGGTGGATGTGAAGAACAAGTATCCACTCCCGAGGATTGATGATTTTTTTTATCAGTTGAAGGTAGCAAGATAGTTTTCAAAAATTGACCTCATACTAGGCTATCATCAGCACGGGGTAGAAGATGAGGATGTGTAAAAGGAAGCCATTAGATTTTAGTATGGTCACTATGAGTTTGTGGTTATGATTTTTATCATTACCAATGCGCCTAAAATATTCATGGGACACATGAACATGATCTTCTATCCATACCTCAATCTCTTTGTGGAACTCTTCATCAATGACATCTTAGTGCAATCAGTGACAAAGTATAGGCATTCCATTCATCTATAGATTGTCTTGGATACACTCTGATACAACCACCTTTATGGTAAGATTTTGAAGTTCCTGTAATGGATATGATAGGTTCACCTTCTGGGACATGAATACATAGAGTCTAGAGTTGAAGTGGAACTGGCAAAGATAGATGTAGTGCTAGCTTGAGAGCCACCTAGGAGTGTCTCTGAGGTGCGGAGTTTCCTAGGGTGGGCTTGGTACTACCAAAGATTCATACATGATTTTTCTAGAGTTGACGCACCCTTTTCAGTGTTGATGAATATATGAAAACAATTTGTGTGGATGGAGAGATCCTAGTATAGTTTTTAGGAGCTATGGAAGAGTCTAACGAGTGACCCCATCTTGAGGCTATAAGATGAGGGTGTTGGGTATGTAGTCTACCATGATGCATCAGCGAATGTGCATGAATGTGTTATTATGCAGGAGATAGAAATGATCGCGTATGGATCTCAGTAGCTAAGAAAGAATGAGCCGAACTATGCTACCCAGAACCTGGAGTTAGTATCAGTGCTATTTTCATTGAAGATGTGGCAACACTACTTCATGGGTGAAAAATATATTGTCAACTATGATCATAAGAGTCCCAGGTATATCCTCACACACAAGGACATGAACATTATACAACATCTATTGATATAGTTCATGTAGGACTATGACTTTGAGGAAGTCTATACTCTTAGAAGGGGGAACATGGTAGCAGATGCACTCAGCAGGATGTTTGGACTATAGTTACTTAGTGAGGTGATAGGGTAGCTAGCCACGTTACAAATATCCCTTGTGGACTGAGATGGAGCAGCTTACCTCTACTCTATGACTGTCACTCCCCCACTTCTCCGGGGAGTTTTGAAGGCATAGCTTGGGTATTTTGACTATGAGGCATGATGAGCTCAGATATCCATAAGACATGCACACGATAGAATTTATGTGGGTAGGGATAATGTAATCCTCTTTAGAGGACACATCATGGTTCTGGTTGCTCTACAAGAGGAGGTAATTATGGAGTTTAGTACCTCCCATTTAGTGGTACATCCTGGATCGGAGAAGATGTATTAGGACCTCCGGCCTTAGTTCTGGTGGTCACGGATGAAGAAGGCTGTTGCATAGTTTGATTCACAATGCCTCACTATCAGTAACTGTTGCTTGAAAATCATGTTACAGTAGGCATAGCGCAACCACTAGAGGTTCCAGAGAGGTACTGGGATGGTATCTCCATGAACTTTGTGACCAGGCTTCCACATATGTCCATGAGACATGATTCCATCCGGGTGTTCATTGACCGAAACACCATCTCATCCCACTTCCTACCCATCCAAGAGGAGGGATTATTAGAGGGCAGGTGACCCCTATACTTACAAGAGATTGTACGCCTTCATGGGGTGACATCGACGATCGTCTCTGACCATGACACACATTTTACATTTTAGTTGTGGAAGGGATTACAGGAGGCATTCAAGAATCAACTACATTTGAGCACTGACTTTCATCCACAGAGGGATTTTCAGATGGAGCAGACAATTCATACACTGGAGGACATGCTACATGCTTGTGTCCAAGATTATGGATATAGTTGGGAGGATCACTTGCCCTTGGTGGAGTTTTCCTACAACAAAATATATCAGTCCACCATTGGTATGGAACCATTCTTGGCCTTCTAAATTTGACTTTGAAGATCACATCTAAGCGAGAATGTTCCAGGGGAGTCAGCAGTTATGGGTCTAGAGTTGGTACGAGAAACCACTGAGAAGGTGTAGATCATCCAAGAGTAGATGAATATTTCACCATGTAGGTAGAAGTTTTATTCTGAAAGGAGAAGGAGGGCCTTGGAGTTTGTGGAGGGTGACCATGTCTTCTTACAGGTCTCAACTCGACATGGTGTTAGAGATTTCGCTGAGGTGAAAAACTCTCACCGAGGTTTATCAGTCCATTTTTGAATCTTCAGAGGACTGGAGAGGTGGCATACCAATTGGAACAACCACCACATTTTAAGAGGGGACACGACATCTTCCACGTATCCTAGATGAGGGGATATGTGCATGGCCCATCCCACATCATCGACCATAGCGAGCTAGAATTAGATAATGGGGAAACTTTTTTGGAGGTTCCTGTGGATATTGAGGATCGACCGGAGCGGGTCCTTCATGGATGATCAATACTACTGGTGCATGTTTGCTGATAGCATGTGAACCTCCATAAGGTCACATTAGTGTGGGAGGCTTAGATTCACGCTCAGTACCATAATTTGTTTCCTTAGTCTATGTTGTGGCTTTCTGGGACAAAAAACTCTAAGGTTGGGAGAATGTAAAGACTTAGATTTTCCATGTACTTTGTTTAATTATATCGAATTATTACGTGTCAATGAAAATTGACAATGGGTGATTCTGAGGACCAGGGTAACTGGAATAAATTTTTGATCTTTTTAAGGTTCTTTCATTAAATGTGGGGACGACTTTTTCTATCTTTTGAACCAGTTCATAGATGGAATATCTGAGGGCACCATTGAATCCTCATCAAAAGAATTCACTAAAAAGAGGATTTAATTTTACCCCAATAATTCTGTAGAAAATGCTAGATTGTGGACATTTTAAAAGAGTAATAAAATAAAATTGTTATTTTATTTCATGCTTTCTTTTCCTCCAACAGAATAGCGGAAGTCTCAGGACCAATGACATGTCAAGCCATTAAATTGGTTAAATCCTCAAAACCATTATAGCAACACTGTTGGAATTTGTAAGGTTGCTATTAAATAGACCCACAATAATTATATGGGTGTTACTCGACTTCCCCCTCTCTTATTTATATGTATCATGGGGGGAAGTATTGGCCTGACTTCACCAAGAGAAAAAGCTCTGGTAAAGTGCTGTGATGGCCAATACATAGAGGATGATGACGATTCCCTTGGGAGGTGATGAGAGACACTGAATCACGAACTGAAAAATTACGTTTTAGCGGCAATGCTAGTGGCTTGTTGTGGGGACGATGAATGTCGACTCTTCCTCAATTGCAGGAATGTTCCAATGATCATGTGGTAGAGATTTATTTTGTCATAATTTACTGTGATTGATGAAATCATTTTCCCCTCCCTCATGTTTACCTGCTAACACGGAGGGCGCATGCCAAAAATACATGTCCTAGTCCCTATACTACCTTATTTACCCATGCTCTCTCTCTCTCAGTGAAAGAATGTCGGCACAACAGTACCAACATACCACAATGGATACGGCACGCCATTGCCCACCAAAGGAGGAGGCTACGACACCATGCTGTGGTGGTTAGTAGAGTAGAATGCACCAGCTAACTATGGTGGTGGTGCGGCATGCTGTCAGCTCCTACCCATGGGCATGGGTTGAGGCTGTATCCATGACGGGTGAAGAAGGAAGCTCGCTCGAGCCAGCTGTGAAAAGTGGAGGAAGAGCAACACACCATCGCACACTATTGGAGGAGGCGGTGGTAGGTGAAGAGCGGCACGACCCTACACCATTCCAGGTTTGCAGACCCACATTCGGCTAAACCAGAAGACTGTTACGAGGTGGGGCAGTGCCCCACTGGCTGGATGAAATGGGCCAGAACCCGTGGGGAAAGCTGGGAAGAACGGTCCACCTTCTGCCAGACCAGGATAGATGAGGCTGACCAATGCGGTGGACCAAGCCCAACCCAATGGGCTAGGATAATCATGGAACGTGCCCATGAATCGAACTGGGTCGACCCATCCGGGTCTCGACCTAAGCGGGGTCAGGTGGACCCTGGGACCCATTGCGTTGGGTCGACCCGATGGATTCCGACCGGACCTGGACACAACCGATCCATGGATAAAGAAATCCCCATATTTGAAAAACCGATTGTCCATTCGACACACCATTAGTGGAATTTGGTTTCATTTTTGGAAGAGGTACCTTTAACGTATTCCAAAGGGCCCGATCGAGCCAGGCCGGATGAAGGTGTGGTCACCAAAATTTCATGGAAATTGGTGTAACATACAGATCAGGCTTCTTTTTGATGAATCTTTTGTGTCTCCCTAACTCTTAGGTTGAGGCCGTCCTTTCTGGTATACTCCACATGAGTTTTATAGAATGATGGAGTGTGGCAAGGTTAGATCGAACTCAAATTACACAGGGCCCTCATATGAAAAATAAATATGAGTCACAGACCAAGAATCTTGTTTATGAGACATCTATTGCATTGGAACCCTAACGACATGTAACTACTTTGGTATAATTCTTCATGGAACTTCTTGGAGGTTGATGTACGAACAATGGATTGAGGATAGGTTCTCCCAAATGTTCTATGAGTTGGAATCCAAAGGCATTATGTGAGGTGGATGTTCGATACAGATCATAAAGATGTTAGAACTAAGTAATCCTATGTGGGTTAGCACAGATCCTATGTGGGTCAGATCCTGTTTGGGTCATCCCTCAATAATACTGTGTGGTTACAAGCATACCGATCCTGTGTGGGTCAGATACTCTATGGGTCAGCACTCAGCGATCCTGTGTGGGTCAGTGTATACCGATCCAATGTGGGTCAGATCCTATGTGGGTCAGATCCTGTGTAGGTCATTGAGGGGGATAGTACCTATCTACACTAGGCGGGTCTGATCCTATGTGAGTCATTGGTGGGGTTAGTACCTATCAATCATATGTGGGTCAGACTCTGTATGGTCAGTAGTAGTGCACCTTGACAGAATTAGAGGATCTAGATTCATGACTAATCATTTGAAATTATATATATCTCTAATACTCAGTTAGATATGAGTCTTTTTATCTTTCTGGTGATACCTGTGTGGTATATTTAACTTCATGGTGTTAACATTGTAGTGATACCTATGTGGTACTTTTACCTTCATGGTGTTACCTTCATGGTGTTACCTTGGGGGTATTCTTCTCTAATTTATGAGATTAGTATATCAAGAAAACATAGGTATTTGTATGGGAATATACCTAAGTAGAGTTGATGACTTCTTTGTGATTTGTGGTTGAAGTCTTTCTTTGTGGTTTTTCCTTGTGAAATGCTGGGAGGCCTTCAGGGGTCTTGGGGCCCCCAATGAGTATTTTTATAGTCACCCCTACCAGGGCTTCGCCTGCTCTACTTGTGTATTGTGCAGAAGACGAGAAACGTTGATCGAGTCTGAGGGAGCCAGAACATGATGGTGGTCAGAGGTGGACCAGTTGATGTGACATGACGTAGGACTACTAATTTGGAGCTATACCTACCCTTCAGGTATGATCCACAAAGGACGATCAAATAGCTGTTTGCCCATTTTTAGTTGTACTTTTACTTTCCATTTGGGCATGTATTTCGACCCCATTACATTCAGAACACTTTTTATTACATCATTTTACTTCGTGGTTCCCACTTGTTGTACTTGTGGTTTTAATTGTATGTATAGTTTTAAAGAAAATTCTTTCTTGTTATAGGGATACACCTTTCCAGTGATAGTCATCATCCCCTGGCATATGGAAGGCAGGCTAGGTGTAGACACAACATAGGACCTGGGGGACAGGTCATGACAGTTACATGGAATGTAAAACCCAATTAAATACTATGTATTCTATTTTTGGACACCTTTCTTCGCAAAAAAAATCAATATGTGGTGTGTAGTTACACCATTTAATTTACCACAATGCATGCCATGAATTTCATGGAGTCAACCCTATGTGGGGTTACATAGCTTGTACACCATATAAATGGAATATAACCTAGTTCTTCCCCATGTCTCCTATTAGTGTATACACAACATGTAATATAATAAATTTTTTATTAACACCCACACAAATTGATGTGTTTTTGAATACTCACCCCAGTGGGGTTGAACATGGGTAAACTATGTGTAATTTTAAGTTATAGGTTGTGTGTCCATGTCTCCCATCTTGATGCCTTGTGTCATATAGACCTCATATTCAAGTGTTCTTTATATTTTATTGTTATATTCACGTCCATATGAATTTGAATGAAATTCTTATATCTACTTTTGGATAAAAATTTAAGAATTGGAAATACATATATTTGAAAAATAGTGGAATTTGTTGAAAAAATTATAGAAAAATTGAAATTATAGTGATACCACTATAATATAATATGAAAGGCTTGGGGAACATTGGAGATGGTACAAAAAGTAACTAAAAATGTTTTGAAGGGTTTCTATGGAATAAATATATGGATCTTGAATTAGAATCCTAAATTTATCATTGATAGGATCTTATCAAATATAATTAATATTTATTTTGACGAATAATTTTATTTACTTGATATTTATAGTACATATAGATCAATCCGGTTTCAAATCCTGTCATTTTGTCAAATCTGTGAAGAATATAAACTATAATTTTTATAGTGGTATCTACACATAATCCATGAGTCTATGAACATCACTCTTAGAATTCAAAGAGCTTTATGAGAGGAACCAAACACCCTTCATTATTAAATGTTTATCACAACAACCTAATAACACTCATTACTTATTTTATAAGGAGTATGAATGTGTTATCACAACGTCCTAAGATGATCTATTTATAGAATTTTTTATGTCCAAAAATTCAGTACAGTCAAAATTTTATAGTCATTACTTTATAAAAATGTTTATACAATTTATAATTACACATAAAAACATTATCTAATTTTTACCCTTATGTAATACTCATTTCAAATAATTATAATAATATTATTTTTATATTCTCGTGACAAGCAGTAAACTTAATGATTATTATATTAGCTCAATTGGGCCCTTAATCTTGGTCGTACAATCCTTCTCAATATTTATCAAACCTCCAAGAATAAAATATTTTTAAAAAATTAATATTAGTTATTCAAAAAATAAATAAATTTTTTATTTCCTAAACATGTGAATAAATATTCATTTAACACCTTCATAACAAAATAAATAATTATTGAATCTGTTCACTAAATAAATTAATAAATATTTATTTATTTTTATCCTTGAGAATAATAAATAAGGGATAAATAAATATTATATTCCCTGAAAACTTGAATAAATATTTATTTACAATTCAACTCGAATATATTATTGTCTCAAATATATCCTATAACTGAATTTAAAAGATCAAATTATTTTGAATAATTATTATTTCACCATCCAAGAATATTATTTATTCAACGAGAATTTGAATAAGATTATGGATACACATATTGAGTGACCCTTTATACCTATTTCATTATGACATTAGATGAAATTATAAAAATTACATGATCAACATCTAGCAACATATCAAGGAACCTGTAGTGAAATTATTTAATGGAACAATGGAAAAAACATTCAACAGACATGTAAGATGTAATATAATCCATTTTCTTAGATATCTCAGAATGTTAGTTTCATACATTATGTCTTCAATCTACATAATTTATTTATATTGTATTTTATCTCTGATAATGTAATCATAAATAAACTTCCAAGGCCATGGATTTAATCAGATTGTTCTATTTCAATTATATGGACAATGATAACTTATTGTAGTAACTCAAGGGGTGCTGGGATAAATTATTTCATATCGTATTTAATCCATTTCACACCAATTATAATCTACCCCATGTATGCTGCTTCTCCATGGGCATATTTATCCATGATTTTCGTCCATACATGATATAAAATACTAATAACTCAAGCATAAGGACTAATACACAGATGTAGAGAAATACATATCCGATGACATATATAATATGTGAAATTCTTATTCATGAGTCTTTCAACACAACCTCCCATGATAGTGATTACCAATGGTGAAATTCAAAAGAATAAGTCTACATTTCTATTGAACATCCATCAAATGGTATTAAAAAATTATTTGTGTCTTATTAATTAGATGGTATCTTTACAACATGAAATATGTAAAAAAAATAATGTCATTGTATCTATAGGATCTCATTTTAGTAATAAATTTTTGGAACATTTTGACCCAATAAATATTATAAGGACATCCTCATATTAGTATTAAATAGAATAAAAATTTATAATGTGATAAGATATTAATCTATAATAATATTCAGGTGATTGAATATACAATGTCACTTGGTTCTAGGGAATGTAATATACAAAATAAGAGGGTTAAAAAAAATCCATGATGTAAATCCTACATATTTCCTCAAAAAATACCTGGAAGATATGTTGAGGTGTGAGCATGATCATTTTTGTGAATCCCACATTCCTTAGGGATACATAGTTATCTTTCCCTATTGATTTTGGTGAATCACCATTCACATGCTACAGGGTATAAAACCCTAGATCTCTACATTGTTTCATAGCACATAAACATGAACTATAATGTCCCACATTGTGGAAGCCTAATGAAAAAATCACCCCAAATGTATTGTGGGCGAGTATATATCCAAATTTTTTATCTAACATATATAAATACTATACCACAACCCATAGTGTTGTGTCATAATTCACCAGGTCTCCCTGATATTTAATCTCTTTAAAGGTCACACCCTAATGTGGCCCATAATGATTCATTGTGACCCCTTGTCTATTTCTGAATTCTTAGCCCCAAACTACTCCTGGCACCTCACATCCCGACCATGGTAAACATGGTTTTCCCTATGTTTCCAAAAATTAAAAAGATACATAAAATTAAATATAAATATAAAAATTAACATTGAAATATATGGGGAATTAAGAAAATTCCCATATAATGGTTCTTATCATTTTGAATTACCTAAAGGGATACTCACCTAATAGCTCTAGCCAATAGATCTAATCAGCAAAATTAAAAAACAAGGACTCCTTTTGGATACTCTCTTCTTTTCATAACACATAGATAAAAGGAATTTACCAATACCCTAAAACATTTTCTCTATAGTCCACAATATGTATTAGGTACTCCTGAAATGATTAATCTTACTAAAACTTGACATCATCAATATGGAGAATGTGTGAGGGGTTAGAATCATAATTTTAGTGTTTTGACGCAAGAAGCATTTCATTAATAACCCATTGTAATGGATGAAGAAATAATCTATAATCTATTACTCCAATATTCTCTACAATATCAAATAGATTGAATAACTATAGTACGAGCTTCCCTTACCTCCTCAAACAACAATTTCTTAACTGAGTCGATAACCCCACAATGAATACCTAGTCTCCCATGGAGAAATCAAAGGTACATAACCTTCAGTAAATATATGAGTGATGTATGCTATGAGACGTAACCAACTACTTCCATATTAACATTTATTTCTTAGAGGTTTATAGCAAGAATCTTCTACCTACCACTACTAACTCTCCCACCTCTATAAATTGTAATAGTGTGAATAATGTTTTACTATAAATAGCCTTAGAGGGGGACATTTTGATAGAATCATGAAATCTATTTCTATAAAAATACTATTATTGTGAAATATTTTCAACCCATTCACTACTAAATTCATGCACTCATACTCTAATAATTTCAACCATTATCTATATTACATTGTTAGACTATATGTCTTCCATTTTGTGTTATTTTATACTTACAATCAACATAGAGCCCATGTAAATATGAAATTTCTTCAAGAATATTTTCATATTGCAAGAACATTGATCTAATACTACACTCATTTGTACTTACAGAATCCATGCTATCTATCAAATAAATATTTTATCAAGATCATCCACTAACTCAGTTTCCTATATAGTAAATAAATTAGCATGTTTTTTAACAGGTCTATGACAAACAATTCTGCATCACAATCCCATAATGTCCTGGGTTAATTTATAATGAATTCCATATTTAATTTTTGTCACTTCCATACTATAATTAGAAGGCATAGATGTAACCCACCCAGTCAGTGGTGCTCCTCCTTTATCATCTAGCAGGAATGGAAGTGAATGAAAATACATGTGATATCATTAATAATTCCAAGACATCGTAAACCACACCTATTATTATAATACATCTTATTTAACCCTTAATGTACTACACTTCATCTGTCATGGGAGATACTCACCAAACACACTTTCATTAAATAACGAACCAACAACCTAAGATGGATATAGATATGTTATCATAATTGTATGACCCTCATTATATTGGATTATCTTCTTTGCAATTATCCCAAGTATTTCATCTCCAGACTCATAACCACTAGGGGATTCCACATGATGGAAACTGGATTATCTGAAAAGGAACCCTTGACTTGAGTGCTAGCAGATTAGAAGCCTCACACCCTTCTAACAACACAATATCATCCTCCTACATGCACTAAATTGAAACTCAGATTGTATAAAAATTCAATAGAAAATAATAAATTTTAGGATAATATAAATTATGTGTTCAAAAAAATTCATATATCCATGGTATAATTACATCTGTTATTTACATTACAGTCACAATCAAACAAAATTTAATACAAAAATATTCATTTAGTAAGTAGTATTTATAAGGGTTAAATACTTTATAATATGAATCCAAATTTAGGTTTATATACATTAGGACCCATCATTCTTTTATATGAGTATTTAATTGGTCATTCTAATTACACTGATATTCTATCGTTATGGTGGCCCCCTATTTGGAGTAGTGAATTTTAATATATGGAATCCCTATGAATTTAATCATTTTTTTTGGTGAATAATGGATGTTATTATTGATTTAGTTACTTGTACTATCCATAGATATGATCAATGATCTATGAAAACCTACATCAAAGAATATAATTATCTAATCACGAGGTCATATAATATTGAGAATCTGATAACAATGTCTGAATTCCAAGAGTAATGTATCAATTGGTACAATGTGTCCTATACACAATGGATGGTGTTCTAAAAAACTCATCTCATACAAAAACATATCTTCATTGATCAGTTATATATGGAGCCAATGGAAAGTCTTAATCACTGGTCAACATTAAAATAATTCTATATAAAAACACGACAAGAAATTTTCTCCTTTATCCTATGAACTTATGTCCAACTAAGTCACAGAACTACCTCCTGATTTTATGTAATAAAACTTTGGTAAACATATCTACTGTATTTTATCAACCATATATCTTCCAAAACACCACCATAATGTCCTCAAAGAGTAGTTTTATAATGTGATGTTTATAGTCAATGAGATTTTACAATGAAAGGATCACCAGATTCCCTGACCAATGGATTTCACCTTAATTATACCAAAAGAACAATACTCTCATGAATCCTTCAAATATCTTTTAATAAATTCCTTATCCATATCATCACATTCAATTAATTTATTGTATAAATTTAATTTCATAATTATTTTGGAAAATGAAAAAATTGATTTCATCCACCACATCCTAATGATAGTCATTTATATGTAGGTAAAACCAAAAATTGTATTGTTATACTTGTTATTTTAATATATTGTAATTTCTTAAACAAATTATGTATTAAAATAATAATTTTCACTAGTTTATGAGGTTGTATCTTAAAGGACCTTCATATAAAAAATGATCTGTTTCATAGACTCATAGACTTCCATTCCTGGAATTGACATAAATTAGCTCACAACTCCCACAATGAATGCAATTATTGATTGAGTTAATATCATAACATACATGATACATTTTATAATTTATGTGAATAAAATTTTTTTTTATTTAAAATTAGAGTCAATATTAGGTTCCTTATGAATGGATAACATGTAGTGTATAATGACATATTCAAGAATGACATATAAATAAACAACCTAAATCACTCTATTATCTTCTGGATGTAATGCCTCTGAAATAGAACCAATGTCCTAGATTTACAATCACTATTTATATTTATTACTTATATATTCATATAATGTTAATGAACACTAATCTCAATCCTTCTATAAAATTTATTCTTTAATATATGAATCCATGTAATGTTCTGTGTTGTAAGAAAAATGTCATCCACATATATGGTATGTTTGAGGAAATTTACAGCATCCCATTTCTTTTGATAGAAGAATTGTTTTTTGATTCACCATGTGAATCCATCATCCGACATGAATGTTTTGAATTTTTTATTACACAAACATGGTTCTTACTAAAATATTTAAATACATTTTAATATCTTACACATCATTTTATGGTTTCAATTTTTTGTGAAACATATCAGTTTGTTCATCAAAATATCTACCCCAAAATAATTATTAAGAATTTAATTATTTACATGAATATCCAATGGGATATAGATTATTATATGTAAACATACATAATACAACCCATATAGTATCTTTTTGAACTACCAATGATTATATTTCTAATAATTCTATCCGTTTCATATGTTAAATTTACCTTTCCACCAACTATTCCTTATATCAAATCATTCTATATCATTCTACTATAAAATTGAAACCTCACTTATTATCAGGTTATATCTTCCACTATTTATTCAATGTTGTCGACAATTCTCTCTTAGTGTCAAATAATTAAAATTATCCCTTCATCATTGGATCCCTCTATCCGGATATAGTATGTGTGGCCACCTTGTTTTATATCTATGGTTCCCCACATTCAACAAGAAGTAAAAATATCATATAAATTCTAAACATATAATTTTTTTACAATAGTAAATTTTTTTAATTATATATGTATCCCAACACTCTTTTTTTCTAAAAATTTTATCCTCTGAATTCTACATTCCTTTCTTTCAGTACACCAAATTGAGCCACTTCATACATTGATCTATCCAGGAAATATTATTCTTATCTATTTTCTAGAAATCCATTTATATAATAATAATAAGTAAATGAAGATTTTCTTATTTTTATACGTACATAAAAATAAAAAAGGAATTAGAATGTCGATCCCTTTATTTGAACATTTTTCTCTACCATTGTCTGGTCCTCCCACAAAACCCAATCATTGAATAAAACATCATGAAAACTTATTATATTAAATTTTAATTAAAAAATTGTTAAAATCCAATATTTTCATTATAATAACATATAGGAAAACATTTAATTGACTTAACATGTAACTCCCAAACCCCTATTACATATTTTTGGTGATTTATTACATAACATTGGATTGATCACATGAGATCCATTCCCTAATGACTAATTAGTTTAGTAGCATTATAAGTACTAGATACAAACATAAGTTTTACATTACATTATGAAATAGAAAAACAACAACATTGTGTCCCCTTTTAGCACACTCATATCCTATATAATATTCCTAATGGTTAATTGTGATATACTTCTTCACATCCTAGAAAAAATAAAATATAAGAAAGGGGTGAGCTCAGATTCTCATTAAGAATAACAATATAGTGTAAAATTTCATAAATAAGCATAAAAATTTAATGTAATTTATAAGACTAAAACACAATCATTTTAGGTTTAAACATAAGCATAATATGAAAAATATGAATCAAATACTTCCATTAATATTATTCTCGTCTAATAATCCAATGTAATATCAATACCGAATTTCATAATGATGGAATTCATAATGTCAGATATCATAACCTCATAGTCAAGGCCTCATGCCAAGAATAAAAATAATATTTTTTCAAGGCCTTATTACAGGACACAAATTTGTCTCATGAGGCCTAGTGATTCATCAAGGAGATATAGTGGGATCCACCCATCACTTACTATGTGCAATGCAATCCTCATATGAAAAGGTTGAAACATTGCATAAACATACAAATAAAAACCAGCATATAAAATCTTAATACATTAAATAGAAACCCTTAATGGTATAAAAATAACACATACATATTACAACATATCATAAAACCTTCAATACAATATGGATGATTGTATCATAATAAATAAAATTCAAAAAAGTGTAAAAATCAATCAAATGATGTTGACGTTGATGAAGTCAAAATTATTTGAGAGAAATATCTATTTCTATTTTGAAATAATTTAATAGTCAGATAATTATATAAGAAAACATTTATTTTGAAAATATTATTATAAACTTGTAAGGGAAGTTTCAAAGATGTTATAATGGAGGAAATTAGCTGCACTCGTCGTATAAGTAAAAATACATTCATTCCTTATTTTTTTCGAAAAGGTTGCAAGGGACCTTGATTGGAAAATGACAGAACGATTTATTTAAGAACATTTTATAAAAAGTCAAAAAAGGGTATAAATTAAATCAACCCATATTATAGGAAATATTAAAAATGTTTTTTTAAAAAATTTTATGAAACATATATGTGGATGATAAAGAGATCCCAGTAGATACCGAACTTTAAACAACCTTAGGTAAAAAAGAGATTGTAGAAATAACCCTTAACTTTTACTTTTTCATGATCAAGGGTAAATTAAACTCTTTTATAATAGATAAATCATTGTTATTAAATTATACAAGATCAACTTACATAAAAATGATATCATATATGATCTTATAATATGGCTTTGTTAATAATATTTTGGTAGTATCATTGTTCTTTGTGTTAAGTAATTCATTTTCTTTATATGATTTTTTACCAGAGCCATGTTTATTATGGATAAGATGTACTTGATTCATATCCATAATGATATTACATTCTTAAAAAATATTTTTAATTATAAAAATAAAATTATTCTTGAATTACTACGACGGGGAGTGGATCTTCTCTCGTTCGTGGAAATTGTAATCTGTACGTATACACGAGCGACAATACCATTCTATTGATGGTGAAATCATATGTAATTGGATGTTAAATCATATATACATAATCATTGACATATTATATTATTTATTTTTATCAATTATACTCATTATTATACCCATCCAAGTAATTATGTGTTGAATAAAAAATTACACCACGATGTGGAGACGGTAAGCTGTACGTACGCATGTATGGTAACATTTCATTCATAGGAAAGAAAAAATAATGACTATGGTTGTACCATATTTATAATAACATCATGGTATTTATAAGGTACTGAAATTATTATTTTAATAAGGAAACAACAAATAAAGTGGAAGTGGATGACGAAAATAACAATGAAAGAGGTTATGAAATTATGAACTCTTCTTCGGGTGTTTCCTTTTCATTTGATCAAAAGGGATACATATTTTGGATTATGATCAATGTAAGGCATATAGATTGAAGTTATGGTAGTTTTAAGGATATACGAGTAGGGTTTTTCTGAGTTAAATGGATTTGGAGATGTGATTTTGAGAGAAGGGTGTGTACCGTTTTATAAGAGAGGTGTGGGTCACTTTAGGAATGTTTGTAATATTATTTTATTATAAAATAATATTTGGTTTATAATGGTTCAAAAAGATTTTATTTCGAGGTTAAGGTGGGGATGGGTTGAAATCCATTCATCCAATATGTTTTAGATAGGTTTAGGTCACCATATTACCCTTATATTCTAGATTTAACTCATAGTTAAATAGTTTAACTTTTACCATGTATTCTTATATTATTATAATAAATGATTAATAAAATTACATTGAAAAGCCAAGTGAACCCCATGTGTTTAATTGTTGATATATATTACATTATATAAGTCTTTTTTCCGGACCATATATTTTTTTGAATGTTAAATCAATTAATAATATAGAATGTTATTTAAAAAATAATTTATGTCAATTTTGAAACTATTTAGTATTTGGTTTTTGTGAAAGTCATAACAACTATATCACATAGACAATGATTTATCTAATCTACCCTAACATGTCATATTAACCTAAAAAATTCGTGGAATGCATCAGAAGTCTCAATTTAAAATTATATTAATATTTTTAATAACAATTATTTTAATCATTCAATAATAAGGTAATTATTGCGTCATCATTGTGTCAAAAATAAATTTAATTATATAATTTCTAAAGTTTTCAAATAAAATACCATTATGTAGGATATATTTTTATCTTTCTAATAAATATTTCTTTTCAGATTTTACTTATGTATAAACCTATATTATAAATAATTTATTTATTCAACATGGAATTTAACACTTTTAACGCTTCTTTAAATAAAATAATAATAAATGTTATAATATAATCCCTGTGGACCAAAAAGATCAAAATTTATTCCTATTTTTTGTTTTTGTCAAAAAATAGTTATCCAATAGAATTAGTACATGTGGTTGGGTAATTATAATATAATTTTACCATCAATTACCCTATTAACTTTTAACGTTGGTATATAAAATCCAAAAGTGACTATTCACAAAAAATTATTTTCATCCTATTGAACCAAATTTTACTTACTGACGTTGACCATGACTCTCAAATTTTTAAAATTCAATTCAAAGAAGTGGTAAAATTGTATTTTATGCAAATTTTCTAATGTTCCTAGAAGGTGGGTAAAGGACATTAATAAATTCAATAAAATTATATACATCAAATATTACTATAATATGACTCCAATGAATTAAATTGAATGTATTTTAGTATTATGTATCTATTTTGACCTAAAATAAATTTAAATATTTTAAATATTTTTTAATTGAAAATTTTGTTTTAAACAATAACACAATGTTGTTTACTCTTCATAAAAAATTGAATGTTTTCAGAAAAATTCTAAAAACTAACCCTAAGCTAATTTTGATATTCCAAATTGAAAGATGATTTCCATTTTGAAAAATGAAATATTAAAATTTCAAAAACAAGCTATTAATATTCATAATAGCTAGTTTGATTGGACGTGATGTTCTAGAATTCAATTTTTTATACAACAGATTTTATTGTATTATTCCAAGTGAACTTACCGTAAAAGAATGGGGTGTTACATTCTCCTCTCCATCAGATAATTTCATCCTTTAAATTTCTTGATTATTACTGCATAAAAAGATTCAAGTGGTTCTTCATCATATGTTCATCAGGTTCCCACGTTGCCTCTTCCATTTTATAGTTTCTCCATAGAACTTTCCCCAGATGAATTTTCCAGTTTCTCAACACTTGTTCCCTGTTAAAAAGAATGCTGAGAGGCTATTCACAGTAAGACAAATCAGGTTCCAGTTCTAATTCTTCATAGGTGAGTACATGCTTTGGCTCAGTTAGGTATTTTCTCTACTGTGATACTTGAAACATATCATGAAAATTGGAGAAACATGGTGGCATTGACAAACGGTAAGCTACAACTGCAAAACGTTCTTGTATTTCTAATGGTTCGATGTTCCTGGCATATAATTTACCCTTTTACCGAATCGTATAACACCCTTCCATGGAGATACCTTCATGAAAACAGGATCTCCTACATTAAATTCCAAATCCTTCCTTCGGTTATCATCATAGCACTTTTTCCTACATTAAGCTGCTTTAAGGTGGGTTTGGATAATCATCACAATTTCCATTGTTTCCTCAAAATGTTCTGGACCAATGATTTTTCATTCACCAATATAATCCCAACAAGATGGTCTGAAACATCTATTCCTATATAATGCTTCATATGGTACCATCAGATTACTTTAATGAAAGATATTGTTATAGTAAAATTCTACCAGAGGTAAATATTGATCCCACATACATTTAAGTCATGTGAGAAAGATCTAAAAATTACTTCTATGGTTTGAATATTCCGTTCTTATTGTCCGTCAGTTTGAGGTTGGTAGGTATTGCTCAAAAAAAGTTTTGTATCCTGGTCTATATAATGTATTTTCCATAATATTGATTTAAAATGGGGATCATGATAAAAACAATCAATAGAGGTACTTCAAGATGTCTTAAAACATCATTAGTATATAATCTTACTATACGTTTAAGGATAAAATCGTCTCAAATAGCCAGAAAATGTGATGACTCGGTAAGATGATTAACAACGAACCATAGTGAATAATTCCTTGTAGGTATATTTGGATGCCCCCAGAAAAAGTCCAACATAATATCATCTCATTACTAGTAAGGTATGGAATGTAGTTTTAGGACTCCTCAAAGATTTTGAATTCCATCCTTCACCTGTTGAAAAACCATACATCACGACACATAATCAGAAATCTCCCTCTTCATGTTGTCCCATAAAAATTTATCATTCAATTATCTATACATCTTAGTGCTACCTGGGTGTATAGATAATTTGGAGCTATGAGAATCATCCAAAAATTCCCTTTTTATATCAAGTATGTTTGGAACACAATGTCACATCCCAAATTTTAAAATCCCATCTTCATATATGAAGTTTGTCAATATCCCATTGTTCACAACATTAATATTCATTTGAAACCCCTCATCATTAGTCTAAGAACATTTTATCTTTTCTATTAATGTTTGGATGGAAACCATTAGAAAAAGTATTGATTTTTCACCTTTCATTATTATTCCCATATGAATATTTACCAGATCCATGAACATAGCATCCCTTTCGACTATCATCTTGTTCAAAAAACCATGATCCTTTCAACTCAAGAATCATCCACCTTATTTTCCTTCTCTAGATGGAGTGTATAGTGCAATAACAATCGTTGAGTAGTTCAAGCCACTATCTTTACCTCAGGTTGAGTTCTTTATGAATGAAAATATACTTCAAACCCTTGTGATCAGTATATACCTCACATTAGTCACTATAGAGATAGTTTCCCTATATATTTAATGCAAATATTACAACCTCTAAGTTAATATCATGACTGGGATAATTTTGTTCATGAATTTTTAGGTGTTGTGATGCATTGGTAATACCACTATAATTTTTTATAAAGACACAACCATGTCCTTTATTTGAAACATTACTATAAATAACAAACCCATCATTGCTAATGGAAGATAAATTATTGGAGCATTTAATAATCATTTCTTAAATTCATCAAAACATTATTCACTCCCTTTTTTCCAAACAAATTTAACCCATTTATTTTTTTCCATGGTTAATGGGATAGCCCATCTAGCAAAATAATCAATCAAATACCGATAATAACCTACTAAAAAATTAATACTGTGTACCTCAATAAAAATAATCAGTGAAATACATTATTGTATTGATCTTTTATTAGAAGGATCGAAAGAGATTACAACCTTAGAGACAATATGTCCAAGAAAATTAATCTCCTCAAGCCAGAAATCACACTTGATAAACTTCCCATATAATTCATTTCTTCTAAGAGTCTTTAAAAATTGTGTGAAAGTGATTTTAATTATCCTTAAAGCATTTTGTGTATACCAATATATCATCAACAAATACAACTAAAATTTCATGAAGATATTCCATTAAGCCATTATTCATTAGATCCATGAAAACATATGGTGAATTAGTCTGTCCATAAGGCATTACCGTAAACTTTTAATGCCCGGACCTGGTTCGAAATGTTGTTTTCGGAATGTCCACCTTCATCGCACATAACTTATGATATAAAGATCAAAGGCAAATCTTTGAAAAATATATAGCTCCATGAAGTTGATTGAATAAATCATTAATGCGGGGTTGGGGATACTTGTTCTGTATTGTTATAACATTGATCTCCTTGTAGTCAATGCACAACCTCATAGATCCATCTTTCCTCTTAACAAAAAGAATAGGTGATCCCCATAAAAAACATTAGGGAGAATAAGTCCTTTATTACATAATTCCTCTTTTTGTTTCTTTAGTATCACTAATTCCACAGTGTCCATTCTTTAAAGGGTATTCGATATGGGTCTTGATCTAGAATTAAATCAATGGATATTTCAATTTCTTTTTCTGGAGGATGTCTTGGTAAATCCTATGGAAACACGTCAACAAATTCTTACACAATATTTACATCCTCTATTGGAACATTATTTTCCCCACCCATAGTTATTTCACTCACTTCCTCCTTAATAATTGAATTTAATAGAGTTACTGGTTGTGGATCTTGAAAAAATTCATATGGTGATGATTCTTCTATATGATAAGGTACTCTTTATTATCATCAAAAATTGTAACCTCCTTCTTTTTACAATAAATTTTCACATCATGGTCTGAAATATCGTCCATACCGAGGATTATAACACATTCAATCTAGGGTATAATGGTGAGATCAGAAGATAAAGAATGTTTATATGACCTAATGAGAACTGATTCACAAATCATTGTCCCAATGACACTTCCCATAGAAGTTTTTACAGACAAATACCTTATTAAATCAGATTGAAAATATCTAATATTTATAGAAAATTAAGAATATATGAAACAATTTGATGATCCAGAATCAAATAAAGCATTGGATAAATTTGAGGAAACCATTATATTACCTACAACTACATCATTAGAAGAATCAACCTCACCGCTAGTGACTGCACAAGCTTGGAATTTATCCCTTGGAATTTTCTAAGGTAATTTTCCTTGCCACATATGACATTCAATTTCATTAATCCCCATTTGTATATAATTTTATCATTCAACATTAACATCCTCTTTCCTTCCTATGAAATCATGAGCTCGGTGGCCTCATTCATCACAATTTTAACTAACTCTCATTCCCTTCAGGTAAGTACCTATGTTTTTCTTCCCACATTTACTACATGATGAAAATTCAACTTTTTAGTTCTTCCCTATATTTCTATTTATAGAGTTTTCAAAAGATCTCTTCTTCACTATCATTTCATTAAATTCAAAAGACATATGAAAATACTTCTCTATCATGATATTAAATGCGATAATATCGTCATATGAATAGAAGGATTGTGATAAAAATGCCCAATAAATAAATGGTTTTAACCTATCGAAAAATCAATCAATATAATTACATAGGTTGCATATATAATCTACTCCAAGACTTGAAATCCTTGTAAATTTAGCCTTATACTTTGCGACATTCTCATCCTCCTTTTTCCTTAGACTCAGAAATTGTGTTCCCCAATATGCTCGATGGTCAAGAGGAATGTATTTTTACAATAAAACTTCATTAAAATCCCTATATTCTATATTTCATACTTCTACATCTGCCATTGTGTATAAAATTAACAACCACCATTGATTTATATCTCCTGTGAGGTGATAAAATTCCATAACTATTGTTTCCCTTTTGTTACGCCCCAATACATGAAATATTTTCTCTAAAGAACACATCCATTGCCCAGCTACAAATTGATTTGTAATCTCATTGAATGTTGATGGTAGTTACCTCATGAAGCAGTTGAACATTGTTCCTCTGCATCATGGACCATAGTTCTATATATGGGTTCAATTATTATTCATAACCCGAGTGAGTTGTCCCAGTATGTTTATAAGTTGTTCTTTACTAGTAACATCACCAGATCCACTATAATTATCTTGAGTGGGAGTGTAATGCCTACTTGGATTACATGCGTTGATACAATTTTCATTCCTTCCACTATGAAAAATTTCTAAACAATGGCATACAAAATATTTGTTTATGAATCACAATAAAAAATTACAAACATGGAAAATACCTAACATAAATTGAACTGTTTTGCAATTAATCTATAATCAAAACCAATGTTTTTTGAGGAAGTATTTACTCATAAATCATTCATAATGGTTTGTAAGGAATATGTGAATTATCCTAAGAATATCCCCCAGGAGTGTCATAACCAAGACTGCAGCAGGCCCGTTGTCGTGTACCTGGATACCCCTGGTCAAGCCCAGAACTCCCTGTTAGAGTTTTCATGCATATGAACTTCTAGGCTAGAGCCGCCTCTACCTGGTTGTATCCAAACATTGATTTATTGCATGTCAAATATACAAAATCTCTATATTACAAAAATTAGAATATGTTTATATATACTAATCCTCAATGTCTATCTTAGGGTAATGTTCTCTAATCATATTTTTTCTAAATTTAGCTTCCAATTTTTGTAATAAACCTTACCAATACCAAAGGTAATGCCCCGAGTAAAGTTACCTAGATTTGGTGTATTATTAAATAACATTGGAATGATCACAAGAGATCATGTCCCAATAGGCCAATTAATTTAGTATCCTTGTATGTACTAGATACATACAAAATTTTTAAATTACATTATGAAATGTAATAACAACAACATTGTGTCCCCTTTGAAAACACTCATATTATGACAACCCGGCTTTTATTACAAACATAAACATGATTTATTACATAATACTTCCCTTGATACAACAAAGAAGATCGAGAGGTTAAGGGTATTTGGGGCTTAGGATCATTAAATAAAAACATGAAAAATGAATTACACCATCATTATTGAAAACTTCCTTTACATGACCACTACATTCCCTCGTACTTAGCATTGCATGGGATAACCTGAGGACATGCATAAGAAAAGGGTGAGCTATAAAGCCCAGTAAGGGAATACACATGGAATAACATGAGGATTACAATACATGTTAGAAATTAGGCATATCAATAGAGAACAAGAGAAACATGAACGTAACGACATGATAGAGCATGATAATCATAACATGGAAATGTGGCAACAACACTTAACATGGAATTAGCATGAGCCAAGGCACATTGCACATGGAGCATGAGTAAATCCTTATTGTACATGCAGCACGAGTAAACCCTCGTTGCACTTGAATCATCATGAGTAAACACTCATTGCACATGACATATCATGATACGATACTTTACCCAATGCATTGGATCGCTATAAGGGCACACCCTTCTTAAAAATTTCATTTCATGCATAAGTGTGCCACATGGATCATAAAACATGGATTCATAAAACATAATACTTTATTCCATGATAAAGAAATGTGGAATTCATACGTGATACATTATAATCATTAAGTTAATGTGCATAAAGTTGAATACCCTTGATGGAGAAATGGGCATGGTATTCATTACATAATGGCATTAGGTTAGAAAATCGGTGTGATTTCAGCAGCGTAACAACGTGACATAAGAATTCATAAAAACAGTTGATGAGAGAGAAAGGGGTTCGTCATCATATTTACATGAAATGGATAGTAAATAGGTCATATCGATACATGTACCAAAAATTTTAATGGAATTTAGATTCATGATACAAAAGTATTTCTTGAATGTAAATGGGGAGAGAGAAGTTCCTTTCGGAATTTCGGCATAGTAACATGTGTACATGTGTGGAATTAAATGAGAGAGAAAGGGGTCCCCCACCATTAAAACATAAAGAAAGATGTACGAGGGATGTGATAAATCATACCCCAACATTAAAAATTGAAATTAAAAGGGCAAAACAACATAAAGAATATTGGACAAAAATAAGAAAGGGAGAAAAAATCCCTTACTTAGAAGTGTGCTTCCAAAGGCTAGGGAGAGGATTGTGAGAGGATTCTTGGGAGCTTGGGTAACCTTGGGAGGATTCTAGAGAGTGTAGGGAAGAGGCTTGATGAACTTAAAAGGATTTGAGTGAGGATGAAGTGGGAGCTTTTGTGGGTTTATATTGGAAAGGTGTCGGAATTCTTTAATATTTTGGTTTGGGTCCCCTTACATTAAATTAATCCAAACCACAAACCATCCCATAGTTTTTGCCCACGGTTTTTGGAAAAGGGAAGAGGAAAACAATATTTTATGGGACCAAATTCCGAACTTCTTAAAATAATAGGGTTGCTTATGTGGAGGTAAGTCATACTACCATGGAAATTAATTTAAAAAGAAAAGGTGTTTAATAAGACTTGAGGGGTCCATTAATTCTTTGAAAAGTAAGTAAAACAAACCCAAAATCACATTATATTAATGGTAAAACATATATTGGCCGAACATAAAGAATATAGTATTTTATTACTTCATTATTGGGTTATTATGATGTCATAAATCACATTATCAATTTAAATGGTATTTAATTTTTATCCAAAAATTTGACTGTCTCAGAAAATTATGAAAAATTCACCGCTGGATAATTTCGACATCCTGATTCCAAAAATATAATTTATTCTATCTAAATAATTTTCTAAATATGTTAATTTTAAATTTTAAAATAAAAACTGACATTTATCAAAAATTCATGGGGTTTGACAAAAATGGCTTTCAAACCTTAATAGAAATTATAAGGCATCATACAATTATATGATCATTTATATATAATAAAATTAATGTAATAATAATACTATTATTATTTTATTAAAATATTATTTAATTCAAAAATCCTTTAATTTAATAAAATATATTTCCTAATTAAATAATAACTAAAAAAACCCTTTATACCTTAAAAACTATTTACAATGTATCAATAATGACAAGAAATTATATTGATTATTATATAAAAAAATAATTTACATGAACATAGTAATATAGATTAGTTACATAACCCCTTAAAACAGCCGCATAATACCTAAGGGTAAGGTGTGTGACGGTGACAGACTCTTGGGGTGGCTCAGATAACATTGCTCGAGTGATAATTTCCATCAAATACCACTTCTCCAGTAGACGGTCCCATTCGATCTTAACATGATTAAGCTCAACTTGGCCTTGTTCAAGAGAGATGCCCAAGGATGCCACCACTTTTCCGAGATCTGACAAATGGGCTTCGTATGGGGTAATTCTACTGGATGATGCCTTCCCTTTCTTTGTATGAGTAAATTTGGATTTGTTAAAGCCCTGTATTTAAACTAATCATGTGATCACTGTTCAATGACTATATTAGCAACGAACAAAATTCTTAACATAAAACCAAATAAGTTGAAATATTATTTAATCATAAAGAGAAATTTAATTAGATCAAGATGGATTTCCATTAATGAAACTTTGGATCGTTACAATATTACCCCTTAAGAATTTTCCCCCGGAAATTTTCCTTTTCCCACACTAAAATAGATGTAGGTAACTCAGCTTAATCATTTCCTCTGATTACCAAGTCGCTTCTTCAAACTTGTGGTTTCTCCACAAAACCTTGATGAGGGGAATTCTCTTATTTCGTAGAACTTTTTCTCTATGATCTAAGAGCTTCAATGGTTACTCCTCATAAGAAAGATCATCTTCCAATTGTACCACCTCATAACAGAGTACATGTGAAGGGTCCGGTATATACTTCCATAAGAGGGATACATGAAAGACATCATGTACATTGGCCATGGTAGGTGGAAGTTCTATTCAATAGGCCAAAGCCCTAACATGATCAAGAATCTCGAAGGGGCCAATGTACCTTGGAATTAACATCCCTTTCCTTCCAAACATCATGACCATCTTCCACGGAGATATGCGTGGAAAAACCATGTCTACAACTTTATACTCAAGGTCTCATCAATGGTTATCTGCATAACTGTTCTATCGACTCTGGGGTGCCTTGATATGCTGCTGAATGGTTTTCACCTTCTCTACCATTTCTTCATCCATTTCTGGTCCAAGCAGCCTACATTCACCAACCTCATCCCAACATGCCGGTGTTCTGCACCTTTTCCAATACAGGGCTTCATATGGTTCCATTTGGTATCTCGAGTGGAAACTCTTCTTATAAAATAACTCAACCAGAGGAAGATGTTGATCTCATCCACCTTTAAAGTCTATTGAGCATGCTCTCAGCATGTCCTTAAGTGTTTGGATAGTCTGCAATGACTGGCCATCAGTTTGAGGAGGATTGGCCATACTGAAGTTCAGTTCAGTATTCAGAGAATGTTGAAGGCTCTTCCAAAACATAGAGGTGAATCTTGGATTTCGGTCATACATAATAGATATTGGTACTCCATGCAACCTTACAACTTCCCTGATATATATCCATGTCAGTTGATCCAATGAGAAATCCTCCCTAATATTAATGAAGTGTGATGTATTTGTAAGACGATCCACAACAACCCAGATTGCATTACTTTCTTTGAATGTCCTTGGATGTCCAGTGACAAAGTCCATGGTGATGTTCTCCCATTTCCATTCTGGTATAGGAAATGGTTGCATCATCCCCTTAGACTTCTTCCTCTCTGCCTTCACTTTAGGGCACACCAGGCACTTTGATGTATATTCAGTGATCTCCTTCTTCATATTATCCCACCAAAAGTTTTCTCAGACATCTCAATACATCATTGTGCTCCCTAGGTGAATAGTGAAATTTGAACTATGTGCATCATCCAAAAGTTCCTACTTTAGCTTCGGACTTGATGGAACACATAATATTTTCACAAACCGCACAATTCCTTATTCATTAACATTAATCTCCGAGGATTTCCGTTTTTCGATAGCTTCCACTTTTTCTTGAATTCCCACATCATCCTTTTGAGCATCCTTTAACCTTTCCAGAAGAGATGGTTGACCAATAATTTGTGAAAGGATTGACGATTTTCCCTTCTGTATGATTCCCATGTCCATCTTCATCAAGTCTAAGAAGATTGGATCCTTCTCAATTCTCATCATTGAAAGAATCGCTGGATCCTTTCTACTTAAGGAATCTGACACCTTGTTTTCTTTCCCAGGGTGGTAATGGATTGAATAGTAATAATCCTTGATGAGAACTATCCATATTCTCTGGCACATATTATGCTCTTTATGTGTGAATATATATTTAAGACTCTTTTGGTCAGTATATATCTCACATTTCTCCCCATAGAGATAATGCCGCCAGATTTTCAAGGCCAAGATCACTGCTGCCAACTCTAGGTCATTTGTTGGACAGTTTCTCTCATTGATTTTCAACTACCATGAGGCATAGGACATAACTATATCATTCTACATCAGCACACAACCTAAGACCTTCTTTGAAGCATCACTGAAAACAACAAAAAGTTCCCCACTTGTGGGTAATGTGAGCACAGGAGCATTGATAAGACTCTTTTTCAACTCCTTGAAGCTTTCTTTGCATTCATCACCCCATGAAAACGTTACTCCCTTTAGAGTTAGCATGGTAAGAGGGTTGGAAAATGAAGATACATCTCTCACAAATCCTCGATAATATCTAGCTAACCCCAAGAAGCTATGGATATCCATTACCGATGCTGGCCTCGGCCATACCTCAATTGCATCTGTTTTGGAGGGATCCACAAATATCCCATTGCTTGTGATGATATGTCCCAAGAATGAGACTTCCTTCAACCAGAACTCACACTTTCTGTACTTTTCATAGAGCTTATCCTTGTGCAAAGTCTCCAGTACAGTTCTTAAATGCTCCTCATGATCCTCCTTGGTTTTGGAGTATATTAGAATATCATCTAAAAAGACTACCAAAACATTGTCTACGTAATCTCTAAATACTCTATTCATTATGTCCATGTATATTTCTAGAGAATTAGTGAGTCTGAAATGCATTACTATGAATTCATAGTGCATGTATCTTGGGCAGAAAGTAGTCTTGGGGATATCTTCCATCTTCAACCTTACTTGATAATATCCCGAACGCAAGTGCACCTTTGAGAATTATTGTGCTCCACACAGCTGATCAAACAAGTCATCAATTATGGGGAGAGGATACTTGTTCTTTATCGTGATTTTTTTAAGTTCACAATAATAGATGCAAAGCCGCATTGACCCATCCTTCTTCTTGATGAACATGACTGGTGCACCCCATGGGGAAGCACTTGGTCGCATAAACCATTTATCATGATTCTCTTATAGTTATTTCTTCAGATATTCAAGCTCAACAAAATCCATTCTATATGGAGTCTTGGATATTTTTAGCACCTCCCGGTATACGTTCAATTGAGAACTCGACATCTCTTCTAGGAGGAAGACCAGTCAGTTCCTCGGGAAACACTTAAGTGAATTCCCAATCAATAGGCATTTATTCAAGGATGGTTTCTTCCTTGGACTCAATAATCTGAGGTAGATACGCGTGCTCATAAGGCAGTAATATCCATGCTTGAGATGATGGAGCTAATGGAGATTCATCTTCCTCCTTTCACTTTTAAAGAATCGCGGGTCGATTCTCTATATGGAGTGTGATTTCCCTCACCCGACAATTTATGTTTTCTCTATATAAGGAAATCCAATCCATGCCATGAATTGTATCAAATTCCACCAGAGGGAGTATGAGGAGGTTCATCGAGAAATTAAATCCCTATATTATAATATGGGAGGAGTTATATTCATGGGATGCAATGATTACCCCATTTTCCATACTCACTGAAATCTACACATCCATGATTTGTGGTGGTGCTTGGATTGGTCTACTAAACATGCGAGATATAAAAGAATTCATAGAACCTAAATCAAAAAGTGTGTTCGCTATTCATGAATGAATACCTAGTGTACCTGTCACCACTTCATTGTTGGGGTTCCCTTCGGCATAAGTGATGGAAAAAGGTCTTCCTTGCTACCTTGGATGTTGTTGGTTTCCTCTGAAAACCCTTGGATTAGGGAACTAATTTGCAAAATGACACGGTTATTTGCATTTGTAGAATTGAACAATGCATCAATGTTCTAGCAGAGCGTTCCTATCCTCATTCACAACCACTGGTCTTTCTTGCCAACAGTTAATAGCTAGGTGCCCTTCTCTTCCACACCTGAATCATTTAATTGTCCCCTTAAAGAAATTTCCATGGTTCTTCTTTCTGCGCTTTTGGAAAGTGGGGTGCTATATCTTCTTAGAATCGTTGGATTTATCCATCAGACCACTAGCATTAAAGTCCACCTTATGCTTCTTATCCCTATGATACCCCTGTGATTTTCCAATCTCCATTTCGACCTTGAGGGCACATCAGAAAATTTCCTCATAGCTGTCGAAGTCACGGATCGCCAATGATTTCTGCAATCTAGGCTTCATCACACCAAAGTTGTGGTAAACATTACATTTGAGGGTATCGACCAAGCCAGAAGCGTATCGTGCACGCATTTTGAAGTTTTTCTCATACGCTCCAATAGATTCTTCAACTTTTTTTCTTGAGGGAAAGGAATTCCCTTTCCATCGTAAGCCGGTGGGTGGGCAGAAAATATTTATCGAAAAACATCATCCAGAAATCCTTACATTCCAATTCCTTAATCTCCTCCGTGGGATTCATATTTTTTATTAAAATCCACCATTTATCAGCTTCACCCTCCATAATATAAGCCATCAGGAGAACAATCTCTTGTTCAGAACATTGATGGATGGGGAAGATCTTTTCAATGGAGTGGATCCATTGTTCAGCGATCGTGGGATCAGATGGTCCACTAAAATTAGGAGGCCTTTGTCTCATGAAGATCTCGATAGGAACTTGTTCATTATTATGGGGGGGGGGGGGGTGAACGTTCCTCTTGACCCATGTTTCTATTTAAAACATGAGTTAGTTGAGAGAGAATCATGACAAAGATTGTGATTCCCGCTCCCATTGGATTGGGCATCTCATTAGTACAATTATCACACTAATATTCACAATAGTTGTTAGCCCATGTCCTCATATTTCCAGCCATTGGCCAGAATAAAAGGAATGGTAGGGGTAACACATAAAGGGTAATCCAAAGGCAAAAGTTGATGACTTATAAATAATCTTTTATTTCATTAACTCAAGAGTCTATAGGCTTCAATATAGTATTTTCATGGTCTACCTTCTAACATATATTGTTAGGGTAATTTTTTTTAATTCCATTAATAAGGGTTCATACTAATCCTGTGAATTTATCAAAACATATCCCCTGGGAGTGTAATAACCAAGAGTGTAGCAAGGCCCGTTGTCTTGCACCAGTTCCCGTTCGATTCTAGCTCAAAGCGGTGTTTTCAGGTTTTACCCCTAGGATACATCTGTGCCAGAGCTGCCTCACCCTGCTCGTATCCAGACAGGGATGTATTTTCTTGATAACCCACTTACTCAATACTCACCAAAAGATAGGGATGTTTTAATTATATGTAGTCTTGTCTCTAAGGCTTTACTAGGGGTTTCTAATTCTAATCCCAAAAATAAAAAAACATATCCTATGATACCAACTCTGACAACCCTGCTTTTATTACAAACATAAACATGATTTATTACATAAAACTTCACTTGATACAACAAAGAAGATGGAGATGATTAGTTTCTTTGGGGATTAGGATCATTACATAAAATCTTGAAATATTAAATACAACATCTTTATTGAAAACTTACTTTACATGACCACTACATTCCCTCATACTTAGCATTACTTGGGATAACCTGAGGAAATGCATAAGAAAATGGTGAGCTATAAAGCCCAGAAAGGGAATACACATGGAATAACATGAGGAGTACAATACATGTTAGACATTAGGTATATCAATAGAGCACAAGAGAAACATGAACATAAAGGCATGATAAAGCATGATAATCATAACATGGAAATGTGGCAAAAACACTTAACATGCAATTAGCATGAGCCAAGGCCCATTGTACATGGAGCATGAGTAAATCCTTATTGCATATGAAGCACGAGTAAACACTCATTGCACTTTAATTAGAATTATTAATCACACATTTCACATGGCATATCATGATACTATATTTTACCCAATGCATTGGAGTGCTATAAGGGTGCACCCTTCTTAAACATTTCATTTCATGCATAAGTGTGCCACATGGTTCATAAATCATGGGTTCATAAAAAATAATAATTTATTCAACGATAAAGGAATATGGAATTCATACCTGAAACAATATATTCAATAAGTAAATGTGAATAATGTTTAATACCCTTGATGGAGAAATGGGTATGGGATTCACTACACAATGGAATTGGCTTAGAAAATCGGTGCGATTGTGGCAGCGTAACGGTGTGACATAAGGATTGATAAAAAGGGTTGATGAGAGAATAAGGGTTTCATCATCATATTTACATGTAATGGATAGTAAGGAGGTCATATGGATACATGTTTTGAAAATTTTAATGGAATTTATATTCATGATACAAAAGTATTTCTTGAATGTAAATGGAGAGAGAGATGTTCCTTTCGGAATTTCGGTATAGTAACAGGTGTACGTAGGAGGAATTTAATGAGAGTGAAAGGGGTATCCCATCATTAAAACATAAAGAGGGAAGTATGAGGGAGGTTCAAAACAATACCCTTAAATTAATAATTTAAATTAAAAGGGAAAAAGAATATAGAGAATATTGGACAAAAAAGAAAAAGGAAGAAAAAACCCTTACTTGGAAGTTTGCTTCCAAAGGATAGAGAGAGGATTCATTGGTGCTTGGGGAACCTTGGGTTATTCTAGAGAGAGTAGGGCAGTGGTTTGATGAACTCCAAAGGATTTGAGTTAGGAGGAAGTTGGAGCTTGGGTGGGTTTATATAAGATAGGTGAGGGAATTATTTATTATTTAGGTTTGGGTCCACTTACATTAAATTAATCCAAACCACAAACCATCCCATGGTTTTTGCCCATGGTTTTTGGAAAAGGGAAGAAGAAAGCAATATTTTATAAGTCCAAAGTCTGAACGTCTTAAAATAATAGTGTTGCTTATGTGGAGGTGAGTGATACTCCCATGGAAATTAATTTAAAAAGACAAGGTGTTTAATAAGTCTTGAGGGGTCCATTATTGCTTTGAAAAGTAAGTCAAACAAACCCAAAATCTCATTAGTTTAATGGTAAAACATATATTGGCCAAAAATAAAGATTATAGTATTTTATTACATCCCTATAGGGTCATTATTATGTCATAAAACACATTATATATTTAAACGGTAATTAATTTTTACCCAAAAATTTGACTGTCTCAGAAAATTAGTAAAAATTCACCGTTAGATAATTTTGATGTCCTGATTCAAAATATAACATTTATTTTATCTAAATAATTTTCTAAATATTTCAATTTTCACTTTTAAAATAATAACCGACATTTATTGAAAATTCACGGGTTTTGACAAAAATGGATTTCAAACCTTAATAAAAATTATAATTGCATTCATAAAATTATATGATAATTTTTATATAATAAAATTAATCTAATAATAATAATAATATTTTATTAAAATATTATTTAATTCAAAAATCCATTAATTTAATAAAATAGATTTCTTAATTAAATAATAACTAAAAACACCCTCTGTACCTTAAAAACTATTTAAAATGTATCAATAATGAGAAGAAATTATATTCATTATTATATAAAAAAATAATGTACATGAACATAGTACTATCGATTAGTTACATAACCCCTTAAAACAGCCACATAAGACCTAAGGGCATGGTGTGTGATGGTGACAGACTCTTGGGGTGGCTCAGATAACATCGCTCGAGTGGTAATTTCTATCAACTTCCACTTCTCCCGTAGACGGTCTCGTTCGAGCTTGACATGATGAAGCTCATCTTGGGATTGGTCAAGAGAGAATCCCAAAGATGCCACCACTTTTTTGAGCTCCGATAAATGGGCTTTGTATGGGTAAATTATAATGGATGATGCCATCACTTTCTTTGATTGAGTAAATTTGGATTTGTTAAAGCCCTATATTTATACTAATCATGTGATCACTGTTCAATGGATATATTATCAACGGTCAAAACTCTTAACGTAAAACCATAGAAGTTGGCATTTTATATCAACATAAAGAGAAATTTAATTAGATCAAGAGGGATTTCCATTAATGAAACTTTGGGTCGTTACACATATCCCTTAGCCTATTCTGCTGGTTAGTCATAATATAATTCATTGCATCCTAGGAAAATTAAAACATTTGAAATAGGTGAGCTCAGATGTTCAGTAAGGATAACAATATTATAGAAACATTCATGAATAAGCATTAACATTTAAGGTAATGTAAAAGACAAAAACACAAGCCCAATAGACATAAACTTTATAATAATATGGAAAAGATTAATCAAATAATTCCATATACTTATTCAAATGGATATTATTCTCTTCGAATAGTCACATGTAATATCAATAACCAATTTCATGATGATGGAATGCATAATTTTGGACAGCATAACCACATTGTTAGGACTCCTACCAAGACTACAAAATTTTTTTTTGTCAAGGCCTTAGGGAAAGACACTAGTTTGTCTCATTATACCTACTAATGCATCGAGAGGCTATAGCATCCTCCACCCCTCACTTACTATGTCCAATGTATTCCTTAAATAAAAAGGTTTAAACATAGCATAAGCATTCTTATTTAAACTATCAAATGAATTGTTAATATTTTAACCATATACCATGAATGGTATAAAAATAAGACATCCATAGAAATACTTATCACAAAACCAACAATAAAATATGGAATATTATATCATAATAAATCAACTTCAAATAAGGGTACAAATCCATCAAAGGATGTTGACATATATGTAATCAATTGTATTTGGGAAAAATGTTCCTTTCTATTTTGAAATAATTTAAAAGTCACATAATTATAAAAGAAAACATTTATATTGAAAATATTCTCATATTCTTGTAATTGATGATTTGATGATTTAATAATAGTGGAAAATAGCCACACGTGCGGTATAATTTAAAACAATCATTCATTAATTTCGTCAAAAAATTCATAAAGGACCATGTTTGGAAAACAATGAAATGATTTGTTTATAAATATTTTATAAAAATTTAAAAAAGTGTATAAATAACTTTAAAGAATATTATATAAAATAGTAAAAATGTTTTTAAATGAATTTTTAATATACAAAAAATGTAATGATAATGAAGTCTCAAATGATTCTCACGTATAAATAATCTCGGATAATGAATAGATTATAGAATTAACCCTTACATTGTACTTTACCTTGATTAGGGGTATGTTAATCTCATGTAAAATAGTTAAATAATTTTAATTAAATTATAAATGTACCACATACATAAATATGATATAATATATGATCTTATAATATTTCATTGTTAATAATATTTCAACAGTATCATTATTTTGGGTGTTAACTAATTCATTTTACTTTATTTGATTTGTCACGTAAGCAAAGTTTTTTATTAATAGGGTGTATTTTTATCATATCTATAATGATATTAAGGTCATTAACATTATTTTTAATCATAAAATTATAATTATTCTTGAATGATTACAATGAGGAGAATGAATCTGATCGTGTTCGTGGAGACGGTAATCCGCATGTATGCACGAGCGACAATACCATTCTATTGATGGTGAAATCATATGTTATTGGATATTATATCATAAATAAAGAATAATTAAAATATTTTATTTATTATTTAAATCAATTATATTCATTATTATACCCATCTAAATAATGATGTGTTGAATAACAAACTACAACACGACGTGGAGATGGTAAGCCATACGTAAGAAAGTATGGTGACTTGTAATTCATAGGATAGAAAGAAAAATGAATATGGTTGTACCATATTTATAATAATACCATAGTATTTATATAGTACTAGGTTTATTTTTTTGTTATGGAAAATAAATAGAAAGTGGAAGTGGATGAAGAAAAGAACTTTGAAAGAGGTGATGAAATTATTAACTACTGTTTAAGTGATTCTTTTTTACTTGATAAAAAGGGATCCGTAGGATGGATTATAATCAATATAAGGCCTCTAGTTGAAGTGAGAGTAGTTGAAAGGATATTTGATCCAAGGTTGTCCATGCCAAATGGCTTTGGAGGTGTGATTTTGAGAGAAGGGTAAGTACCCTTTTATAAGAGAGGTGAGGGTCACTTTATGAAAATCTTGAAATATTAATTTATTATAAAATCAAATTCTGTTTATAATGGATCTAAAATGATTTATATCGAGGATAAGGTCGTTATGGGTCGAAATAATTTCAACCAATTGGTTTTATATTGGTTTTGGTCACCATATTATCCTGATCTATTATATTTAACTCTTAGTTAAATAGTATATCTTTAACATGTATTCTTGTATTAATATAATAAATGGTTAATAAATATACTATTAAAATCCAAGAGAAGTCCATGTGGTTCATTATTGATATATCTATCTCTATATAAGTCATTTTTCAGATCAATAGATTTTTAGGAATAATCTATTAATTAATAATAATGTATTTTTTTTTAAAAACTCATATATGTCAATTTTGAAAATATATAGTATTTGGTTTTTGTGAAAGTCATTAAAACTTTACCACTTCAGAAAAATTTTATCTAATCAAACCTGACATGTAATATTATGATTGAAAATTCAGGGAATACATAAAAAGTCTCAATTTATAATTATATTAATATTTATAATATATATTATTTTAGTATTTCAATAATAAGGTAATTACTCCATCACCATTGTGTCAAAAATAAAATTAAATATTTAATTCCTAAAAATTATAAATAAAATGAAATTATTTAGGAAATATATTTATATTTATAAATAATATAATATTATAATTTATCTTATGTATAAAAATATATTAAAAATGGTTTAGTTATTAAACATTGAATTTTACACTTTTAACTCTTCTTAAAATAAAATAATTATAAATTTCCTAATATCATCCAAGGGGAACAAAAGAATCATATTTTATTCCTATGGTTATTTTAAAGTGAAAAAAACTTATCCAATATAATTAGTACATGTGTTAGATTAATTAAAATATCATTTTTACTATTAATTAACCTAAATACTTTTAACATTGTTAAATAAAATCCAAAATATATTATTCACCAAAAACTATTTCATCCTATTGAAAAAAATTTACTTACTGATGTCAACAGTGGCTTCAATATTTTTGAAATTCAATTAACAAAAGTGGTAAAATTATTTTTTATGCAAATATGTAAATGTTACTTGAAGGTGGATAAAAGGCATTAACAATTTTAATAAAATTTTAAACATCTAATATTATTTTAAAATGAATCAAATGAATTAAATTGAAACTATATAGGTATTATGTATCTATTTTGACCTAAAATAAATTAAAATAGAATAAAAAATTATATAAATAGAAATTATAATTTAAACAATGATGCAGTGGTTTCACTGTTCATCAAAAATTGAATGTTTTTAAAAAAATACAAAAAATTCACCCTAAGAAAATTTGGATATTCCGAATTCAGAAATGATGTCCACTTTGAAAAATAAAATTAATAAAATTTCATTTAGAGGGTATTACTATTCGAAACGACTAGATTTATTGGTCATGGTGTTCTATAACTCAATGTTGCATAAATCACATGTTATTTTATTATTCAAAGAGAAAGGTAACGTAGAGGCTTGGGGTGTTAGATAACATACAGATTTTATTTTTCCTTTTTATTTATTTGAATATAGGTAATGCTGCAGAAAATTTTTTGGTGGATAAAATCCTGTTATTTTTGATCCATAACTGTTCCATGACATCCTATCCCAACAGAGTAGATAGAATCCTTTTTATGAGGTATGAAATTATATTTACTACTTCCTCCTAGATCATGGTATAAATTCTATAAATAATCTGTATTCCATGAATCCTCTTAGTTAGCATAGGAATCATTCATTCTATCGAACTATTCGATTTAGGTGTTTTTGATACAATCTTCTCTTATATGATCACATGTTTTCAATAAATTATATTTAATTTATATCTTTTTGATTAACCACCATTTTTGTATATTTGGAATTTTATCTTCTAAAACATTTTCCTATCTTTATTTACCTTCCATTGAATGAATTATTCAAAGACATTAATTATATTATTTCAATTATAAAGTCATTTTTTATTCATTACATCATCAATGAATGTTACAAAGAAATGCATCCTCTAAATATATTGGATTGGGGTTAGTCACCAAGAATACAAGGGAAATAGTTCAATCTTTTAGTATCAAGTATTTCATCCACTCAAGTTGAAAGACACCCTCTTCTGATTTCTATTCATATAACTATTTCATCTTTCGATATTAGTGTGATCGAACTTCTACATATAATTTTCACTAAAACATTCAAGTTCATTTTACTGAAATGTTTGTGCCTAAAATTACACAAATACATATTTTTATACGTTAGTACATTTGTAGTTAATGTTCCATTTGAAATTCTCGTAATATATAGATTTATATCAGTTAATCATCCTGAAAAAATCACAGATCCTCAATTCAGCTCCAAAATTCCTTCAACAAATGTAGTCCTAAAGATTTCATCATCATGTTCTCTTATAGAGACCATGTTATTATGTTTCCCTAGTATTTTTATTATTTCAACTAAAAAAAATTCACTATTTTTCAATACATTAACATTTATTCTCCCTACTATCAATAGATCCTCATTGTCTTCAAAAAGTACATTTCACACCATTGTGGAATCATAATTCACCATGAATCATTACAATTTAGTTTAATTTAATGAAGATCCTAATTCAATCACCCATGACCCCACTTAAATATTAGCACTTAGAAACATGTGATTTCTTCCCTAGTATATACTCAATGAGTTTTAACATCTAAATGTTGAATTACTACCATAATAAACATTTCAATTCTTATAACTCTTTATAATATATCCACTTTTCTCATGCTACCAACATGTATAACCCAAATTATCTAAATTACCTTGAGTAACCTATTTGCGATTATGATAAAAAAAATTTATTCTAACTTAATTAATTTGGAAACCATACTCAACCATCAGAATGATGTTATCAACCATATGAATCTTGGACGTCACTTTATCAAATTACTTTATAGAGAGTCATGATCTTGTAATATTAAAATTGCAAGTCAATCATTACATTGGAATAAGTTAGTATTGTTACCATTGTGTCCCATATTTATAAAAAACTTGGTAGAAGTCTATAGTACCATACATTGTCCACAAATTCCTCTTCATTGATTCAATATTCCATCAGATCATGTTGAAGTCAATTTCCTAATATTTTGTTATCCTTTCATTTGACAACCTCATGTTGAAAGAATATCACATCATGATCACATTATTATGTTCCATTATGTTGTCACATATATATATATATATACACACTCACACACAACAATTATTTCATGATCTTAACCAGGTTATTCACTTCCTGGATGTTAGAGGTGATATTCCATCGCAATTACATCCTACCAACTCAATTTACATTGTATCCAACCATTATCATTCATCATTATCTATTTTTAAAAATTGGAATCTAGTTAAATGAAAATCCTTGTTCTTTTAAATAATATAATCCTTTATTTCAATCAATAAAATATAAAATATGATTCAATAAATATTACATTTTTCTAAATCCTTACATATTAATGACTGTATACTCTCATTGAACCCAAAATAACATTTAATAAAAGGAAGTGATAGTTACCCAAGCATCCTTAAAGAGAGTTGATAAATGAGCTCATAACCACAACCTCAAATACAATTTTTTTGGGAATCGTCCCTAGAAAAACATCACGAGACACACAACCACTAGATGATTCCACAATGTGGAAACCAGGTTTTCCAGAACGACTCTTTTGGATTAGTGTAATATAAGATAAGAATCCCTAAAAGCTACTCACAAAAATATATAAAAATATTGGACACTATCAATAGAAACACACACATAAAAAAAAGTGATAACTGAACAATGAAATCATACCATAATTTCTAAGGTATAATTTTTTTTCCAAAATCCATATGATATACACTACTTTTATTTCTATTCCATTTTCAAATATTTAATATTGAACTAAAAAAGTAGTCAGGAAATATTTACTATATAGGTTAACTCATATATAGTTCAATTTTTGTTCATATTAATATATATAAGGACCTCACATCCCATTATATAAATACTCCATCAAATATTATAGTAACACTAAACTCCAATTGTTTCAGAGATAAAACTATTTACAATGATGAAAACTAATCTCTAGTGGCCCTCCAAAAGTGGCATCTTATCCTGATCAATAACACAAGTTACACCTGAATTAGTAACTTCTATTATCCTTTCGTCTAGAACATAACACATGCACACATCCATTAGAAAATATAGCTATCTGATTTCCCTATCATCCACTAAATATATTTCACCGTTACTATCTAAATCATATAGAAAATTTATCATCTATATCACTGTATCCATTCATATATGTATATCACAATAATATATGATTCACATCATAACACATCACATATGAATCATTTTTCCATAACAAATTATTTATAATTAGGCTTTGATATATCCATCACTCTTTCCACCAAAGAAGTTTTTATTTCCAATGTTGAAAAATTAATAACATTTAAACCCTTGGATATATTGAAAATCCAACATTTGAGAAAACACATTATCTTACATTCCTCATCAGATTACAAAAATAATTTCCCCTAAATATTTTCATTGAGATAATCATTAATGAAATTAACCTTCTGTAAGGAATATTAAATATCAAAAAAAAAGATCTATAGATGATCATCCCAATTCCTATATCAAAATATTATGTCCCACTTGAATATGATTACTCCAAGGACAATCAGTTTTTTTAAAAGGAATTTCCTTCATTAAAGATACAATGACTCCAACACAATATTGTGTGAACAATATTTGATATATCTAAACCATGGGTAGGTTATTTTTTCCTATAGTGCCATATATTATATGATCCATATGAAATTACTCAATCTAAAAACATCAACAATGTTCCCATACTATCCCCTAAGGCATAATATCATATGATATAATCATTATTAGTAACTAAAATTATCATAATATTAGTATAAATATACATATATTAAAACCCCTAGACGGACTCATTACATTGACCATTCCTCTCAAATTTCATTCCCTTCCTATTCAGCCTCAGTATAAATGTTTCTAAGTGTGATAAATACAAAACAAGCTTCTTTTATTATTTAGATATGCTATATGATAACATAATCTCACACATTTTATAGGTTTGTGGCCAATATATAACTATCTCAACATTATCTCGATCAATAAAGTTCCCTACCTATAAGATCATTGGGCTTAGAAAGTTAACGTAATGAATCCAAAAGTTACAAATTTTGTAAATGTAATAATTTAGATGTGATCTATGTATAGAAAATAAAATATCCATATGTATGACATGAAACTCCCATGTTTATGGTTTTACGGATATTCCATCAATGAACACCACAACGATAGAGTTCACGTATGGATGAAATATCAATTATTAATACCCACAAACAACACCATCAAATTAATTGTACCAAATGGAATTAGATGTTCCTCATAAAACCATACATTCTTCAAAATATATTTTTTTAGGTTATCATTTACACTAACCAACAACTGATGGTAGCCTCATCAAAGATTAATATTTGTGAGCCATCAGGCTCCCCTCAACTAGTCAAACCAGTAGTATGTCCTTAGTAAAGTATATTATTTATTCCACAAATCCTATTTTATATTCGAGTAATCTATCCATAATTTGGGGCTACCATCCACCATCTTTGAAAATAATATGGGGTAACCCAATAAGAGGTGCTTAGATGAATAATTCGATTCCCGTCAATGTCCACAATATATACCATTATCTATCTCAACTCATATGGTAACATATGAATTGACAATATCGATATAGGCTTCACACTAAACATGATGTCTATTATAATCATGATCTCACTAATTGAGGAAACCCTTAAGAAATGATTCAGTAATGTATCTTGGAAACAATCCAATTATTGTGGGAATGTGTTTTAAACAATCACCTGATCCACTAAAAGAACCATACTTATTATGTGCACTATAATAACTACAATTTGAATCTGTCTTGGTCTTTTTCAACCAGAATCCACACCCTACTCTCCAACATGATCATACTTTACTCCTATATGGGTGGAAAAATATTCCAACCTTGGGTAAAAATTGATATAATCATGGAATCAAATCAACTAATACATCTTAGAGGTGAATTTTAATGATATGATATCTCAAATAACAAAATATCACAAATTCAAATATACCATAACCTCTATGAAACATATTTTGATATTCTGAATACAGTATAGAATTATCTTAACCAACATATCAAGAGTAAGATTCCTAGGGGATAAATAAATTACCAACCGAAAACCAACCACAAAATGGGAATGATAGTATAATGAGATGACCATGTATTGAATGAAATAATAAAATGAATTAAATAAACCAAAATCAATCCTATGATTGTTTAAGGAACACATATCCAATATATTAGGACTAGTCTAAAAGTGTACACCCTTCCTATATCAACACCATATACATGACCACATGAGTCGAAGCTCTGCAATGGAATTGAACCCTTAGGTATCTACATTTTTTGTTGACCCTATGACCCTAGAAAAACTTCATGGGTTAGAGTCAAATATGTATCAAGTACAATCTATCTCATGTTCCCCAAAACTAGATCATGATTCTCATACATTCCTTATTTTTTATCCAAATCCCGTATTATACATCTCTATAAAAAACTATTGTACATGATCCATCTTTCCACATGAATGGAACTTTATTATCCAATACAATTTTTGAGATAACATCCTATCATCCTACACTAAAATTAAACAAGGGAAGATCCATTATAGGAAGGATGTGACAATCCTATAACCTTCCAAGACTGTCTCTCTACACCAAGGTATATCACATTAGATCTCATGTTCCTACCATCAGATGATTCACCAACAACACCACAATGAACGCCACAATCTGGTGTACTAAGATAAGAATTATTCTCATTAAAATACACTTTCTTATGACCTTATTTAATGTGAAATCCATAAAAACAACATCAGTTTAGGATGTAATGTTATACATCCTGACATGGAACCTCACATCAAAAATGATCATGAATTTTTGGGACTTATATGCATCGTTGCATACTAATAATAGGAAAAATCACAATAACTAAATAAATGATGGTCCTATATTACATCATAGATTTCATCACCTTATGATAAGCCATAAATTCCTCTTCTTGGTCCATATTCAGTGACTCAAGATTGAAATAAAAAATAGTCCCTAGTTAGACTCCAAAAACCTGCATTCATGCGTTTTGACTTTTTCAATGGTGCCACACCACTCATAGAAGGTCCCAAAATAATTTGGATACTAAATTATCTAATTAATCATCTAGTATCTCCATAAGATCAGAGGAACCCTTGATTAAATCAATCCATAATTTAGTATATTGAGGAACACTGATTACCTAGAAATATAGAGGGTATTATAGCTAAAAATATCAATAAATGTATACCATGGTAGAACTATTAAATTTTACACATCTGGATCCCTCTTGAACTGGAAAAAAAATAATATATTAAGAAAATCCACTACCTAAACAACAAAAATAGATTACGAAGCATTCTAAAACCCACCATCATAATCGTGTGGAGACATGATATGAGTTCTCTTTACCTTTAGAACAACCTCAATCTAGTCTCTGGGATGCACCATGCTATGTCATTGTGTTGGAACGTTTTTATATTCCAAAACCTAGATTCAAAAATACCTTTAATACTATAAATTTTATCCAAATTTAAAAATTTATTAGATACACATAAATGAAACATCACTAGGTGGCCTAACCTAATGTTCTACCCACTACCATTGGGTATATCCATTCACTACCAACCCACTACGAAATCCCATACCATTAGTACCTCATGTTATTCATAGTAAAAAAATTTAAAAAATAACATGGAAATGTAAAATTTAAATTTCATTAATAAATAATTTGATAAAATATTAATATATTATTTTTGGAACTTAATTAATTTAATCCTCTCTCAATCATAGGATATCTTGTGAATGACATGTGAACACACATTAAAAATACCGATTCATGAGCCCATGAATAATTAACATCTCAGAAATTGTAATTCTAATAATACACCATAATTACAAAATAATACTAACATATAAACTTAAAACTATGACATCATGACCCATTAATGTAACCCCCTAGCATAACAATGCATACATATTCTATACTGGTGTTGTCCAGACACAATCATAACATATTTCTTGAGTCCCTACTGTCATATATTTATTATATTATGCCCCAAATAATAACAAAAAAATATAGGTCCATGATATTAGTTTTAATTCCCCTAGATAGATCACTATGCCGAAGCTAGAGTGGCACATAGCTTCATTCATTCCAAATCATATGTAAGAGTTTGGTACTTGCGTTGAGGACCTATGTCATGTAGTTAGGTGACTATAAACTCTATATTGAGTAACTATCAATAAGATAAGTCATAAATATGAACAAATAAATAATTAGTTGAAAATAAGAAAATAAATAATCAGTATAAAATAAACATAAAGAGTTCATATATATAAATTCCACCACATGATATATCCAAATGTTATACAACCTGTTATATACTAATCAAAAATGATTCCCTTATGTGGTGGATCAATACATTTAAAATTTTTCTACAAAATACCAGAATAAGAAAATAGAAATTATCCTTGTGTTTGTATTATCATCAGTTCAAGTACATAAAAACCTCTACCTTCTCAGTATCCCAAAATAGTTCCCTTTCCCTAGATGAATCCACAATAACATAATATGCATATGTACAATGATTCTCATGTAGGTTGTGTGTAATAAACCCATTAAGGAACCATGAACACATCATTACTATAAATATAATACATATATATGAGTGGACTCCCTGATATAAATAAATACATAAATAAATAAATAAATAAAACACACAAGTGTGTTGGGTAAGTTCTAACTAACAAGGCCTCCATGTACCCCAACCAAACATGAGGTGATCAATGTCGGGAAATCAGTGTCACCCTGCACTGAGAATGCATCATTAGAAATAATAGGCCTGTTTTAGGGGGAATAAAAATAGCCAACATATCATGTGATTTAATCCTTCCCTCGATTAAAGTATAATGACTACGTCCCATATATAATGTTTATTATAGAAGTAGTTAAACGTTTAAATATTGATATAAACCCTCCCTCTCATGTTGAACCATCCCCTTAAAGAAATATACCATGGATACACATCATATATCCCAATATAAAAAATATTGATGAGGAAGGTATCATATTAAACAATTTACCACACAAGATAAACCATCCCCTAATGGAAACAAAATATAGACACATTACACACAAACCATCTTAAAAAATTGTTATAAATATCATCACAGTCAATTCCCCACTCACATGGTTCTCATTAACTATAACTATCCATTCCCTTTCATAAGATCATAAAAAGGTCCTATATCCCATCTTTATATTATTCCATGACAATAATCAATACTAGACAAGTTAACTCACCAAACACCATAAACCTAGAATGGATTCTTTTTCAATATCCATACACCCAACCACAAGTTCATTCACCACAAGCAGGCACAAAAAGATCAACATAGGTCCAAACGGTCAAAGTTGATAAACATATATACCACAATTCCATAGGGATTTATTTCACCATACCCAAGTCATATCACCCCTAACCTCCGAATAAGGGGTTAATCATATCTTTGTTGAGATGCCCAAACACCAACAAACATGAATAAGAATATCAAAGGGTGAAATCATGAACCTAATCATTATTCAGGCCATATTACTATATAATAAGTTCATAGCATGGAAATAATTTCTTAACTCAAGAATCATAGAGAAATTTTTTTATGACATGACCTATGATTAAATCCCCATTAAAAAAATTCCTAAAAAAACCCAAAATACATTTATTTTTTGATTTGAGATCGAAAACATGGACTAAATTAAAGGAGATGGAATCTCAGGACTGAAAGTCATTACACAAAATAGGAGAAGTATATCTCAATAAAGAAAGATTTAAACAGGAATGAAGAGATAAAATATAACATTTAGAATCTAATAAAAACCAAAATCCCGAGTGGTGTTTGAGTTAGGGTCAATGTAGAAGGATATGAGGGGTAAAAGGGGGTTCTGTGGGTGAATTTCATATCTACCCATAAAAAATATGGTCAGCAGATGGGCTATGATGAGACTATAATAGTCCATACCCAACCCTCATAACTGAAGGTTATGTTTTTAAATTACCCTTATATTTAAGTATAAAAACCCTCCCATATTTCATTATAATGAAAAAATTTTATTTGTGGTGAATCCCTTAGTAATACGTGGTAATGGACCACACCACAAGAACAACCCGGAATCACAACTAAAAAGATTTATATCATTTATGAAGGAATCAAATCATATATAAATTTTTGTGATGAGAATATATAAAATTTAACCATCCTAGAAACGAAATATTAGTTAGTAGTATTTTCAAGATATCATGGATAATATACTAAGGATGGATTTTTTTCAAAAGAAAAATTAATTTACTAAATAATAAGTTATTGAATGAATTTTAATATTTTTAAAATATATTTTATAACATATTTGAAATGGGAATCATAATATGTAACAAATAATATTCCCAATGGATAATAAATCCATAAAAAATACTATCTAGTTCGGTTTTTATAATGGAATTAATTTTTTGCAGGAAATACTAATCAGGATTGAATAAAAATCTGATTAAAAAATGAAACGAAAAATAAAAAAATAAATGTGATATAAAAAAATTTAAAACATAATTCATTCAAAAAATAAAAAAAATATAATATTGTATATGATTATTATATAAACAATAATAATGTCTATGGAAAAGGGAGTTAGATAATGAATTAGGGGAAGGGAAAACTATACCTAAACATTGATGGAGTCATTACATGTACTTTGTCATCTTCACATACTGTTGGTGTTGCTTCTACTATATATAATTCTACTCATACTGCACTTTTCACAATATTGTGTACTCTCTGCCTAAAATTATACATCTCCTCATTTTTTGAACTGTATAAAAATATCACACAAGATCCGTTAATGATGACCAACAATATCATTTTAGTACTGTAATAAATGAAAATTTGCAATCACTATACGATATTGATCACTGATAATTTCATGATACCATTAATAGTCACTCATATCCAATACATCTCATCAAAACCTAATTGATACAATCCCTATCCCTCAGTCTTAGCCTGGCTCAACTGTATGTGAATTCATTGTTATATATGTATTCCTTAACTATTATGTTTTTAAAAAGAAAAACATAATAGATTTACCCCAAATTATCAAAAGTTTCATATGATACAATTTATTATACTAAAACTTATTTTTCCATTTTCAAATAAATGATTAATATGATGACACTAATTATATACATGTTTAGAAACCCTATATGTAGACATGATTTGTACCAGAACCATGGGGATTTCAATAATGATTTATCTAACCGTGTTCTCGTAATAATACTACAGTCAATTTAAAGGTACCATATTTTTTAAAAAATAAATGTAAATTATTAATTATAGAAAATTTACAAAAAATATTATTAAATTTAATAACAATAAATTAAAATTTATATATTTTTTTAAAATATATTTTTAGATTTAAATTTTTATATAGGTATTTGTTATAAAATTATAAGTATATAATGAAATTTTAATGGTAAAATATTATTATAAATTTATACATATTTGATAAATTAATTAAATTGGAATGATGAATGGACCAAAGGGCATATATGATATAATAAAAAGTAAAAAATAAAAAAACAAAGGAATTTTGGGGAAAACCAAGGTAGTGATTGTCCTCAAAGAGGAAAAAACAAATTCCTGGATGAAAATAGAAGGAAACCTAAAAAAGGCCTCACTCGATATGAACTTCATCAGTTTCCTTACTATATGGTTGTTCACCATGCCTCTATGTATTTACCCTCCATCAAAGCTCTTATTCATCATCTAAGTGTGTTATAGACTACCTATTTGTTGCACCAATACTCACGATCCATGGTCCACTTTCCCTTGAAAGGTCTCCAATATCCAAGGTGGTGTTGGATATAAATATTACAAATAAATAATAATACATAAATAGTTTTTGTACAAGATTTTTATTTTTTATAAATATATAACTAATATTAAACGGTAATAAATTATTAATTTTCTTATATTTTGTTTTTATTTCTTACAACATTTTTAATATTATTTTTAAAAATTTATACTATCATCTATATTTATTTAAAAAAATTACTATAATATTAATAAATAAATATTATTATTAATTTTCCATTTTTTTGTGTTTATTTTTATTTAGTTTTTCATTTTTCATTAATAATATTATTTTTATTTGTTATTTTAGTAAATTTTCTACAAAAAAACGAATCTTTCATGCATGGAATGATTTATAATAGACTACATCACATTTTATAATTTGAACATATTCATAAATTCAAAAAAATGAGACATATTGGATAAAAATTTATTTTTCCATCACAAATAAATCTTTTTCATGCTGAACTATTTACGATGGACTATGTGTACATCATAAAAAATATTTATTATAGATTATAATTTATAATATTTTTTATTTTTTATTTTACCCTTTACATTTTTATATTACACATTATTATTAATTAATTTTAACATTTCTTAAAATCATGGTACGTTTTTATATTTTTAATCATAATTTTATAAAATTTATTATTTTTAAATATTTATAAATGTATAAATAATTTAATTAATTTATAAAAATTTTTAACAAAAATATGTATTTATTTAATTTTTTTAATTAAATTCAATATATCTTCTTTATAATTTTTTTTTTCAAAATTTTAACATATATTAATTATTTTACATTATTTTTAATTTCCTAAATGCATTATTGAATTTATTATATATTATTATTTATTAAATTTCTTTAATAATTATTTTAGTCACAAAAAGTATATAAAAAACTGACCAATTTGAAATAATAATTAATGTCTAATTAAATTTTTGTATTGTAAAAATAACATATTTTATAATTCTAGTCAATAAAGTTTTATTGTAATTTATAATGTATTTTTAATTTATTAGTAAATATACTTTAATAATAATTGATAATTTTAATTTCCACATTTTTTAATTCTATAGTTGTATTATACTGTTATAATCTATTAATTTTTTATCCTTTTTTATTAATTTAATGAAAATTTAAGAAAATATTTTAATTTATAAATTTTTTTTATTATTATGCTTTTTTATTATTTGTATTATTAAAATTATTTCATGATTGTATCTATTATTTATTATTTTAGATTAGTTTTATTATTTGTAAACTATTTTATAGGAGATTATTCTAAATTATTATTCATTAAAATCTTATAAAATATTAATATTAAATTATATTTATTAAAAATGTATAATATTTTTATTTTGAGGTTCATTTTGGTTAAAATTAGAAAATGGTAACAATATTAGTACTAATCAACTAAAAGAACACTTTAATAATTAGTATTTAAAATAATTCTAAACTATATTAATGTATAATTGTTTTTAGAAATCATGATAAATTAAAAGAGTTACACCATAAAAATAAAAAAAATAAATTTCAACTCAATAGTTAATGAAGATTAACATCAATTTTTTAATTTAATTATTAATTGATTAAATAAAAAATAAAATAAATATATTATAAATAAGTAAATAAATACATGAAATTAAAAAAATTATTTAATAATTTGGTTTAAAATAATACCTTTAAATTGATCCTTGGATCATAAATAATACATGTGAAATATATGAAGCAATATTTTAAATAAATAAATGTAGAGAATGATACATAATATGGATTTTAGGAATTGGGAGTGTATGGGATGTACAACTATACTTGCAATTTACTTTTTTTATGACGGATAAATATATCTCAGAAAGAGTGCTGCTTTGACTATTTAAAATGACTATTTGTGATAGAAAAAGACTTTTGTGAGGGGTATTTGTTAAAGATGGCCACTTGTTGCAAAAATTGTTCAGCATAAATACCTTTCCCACAAATTGAAATAGTATTTGCAACATAGTGACCATAAAACATATATCTCTCATAAATGAAGGTTCTATGTACATATGAAGCTTTTATTAGGGACAACAATGACTCTGAAATCAGTGTAATTTATTTATATTTTAATATTTACATGACGTGGGAGACATGAACAATGAAAAAATTTCCGAGGAGACATGATAGACACACTATAACCAAAAGGATCATTCACATTTAATTTTAACTAATTTTAATGGAATGGAATAATGAATACAACAATATTGATATCAATCATCTATAATAAGATATTGGTGATTCCTAACCCTTTTATTATAATATTTTGATTATTATAGGATCATTGTGTAAAATTCCTCTAGCGGTGATTCATAAATGCTCGTTCAATATCTGAATAAGATCGATTGATTATTGGCAGCTAGCTTGACCGGGTGGGATGGCTTCTGCAGGCGGTGCCTCCCCCCCATGCGGCCTTCATTTCTCCTATTGCTCCTGTTTCCGGCGGCGCTTCCTCTTCATCCGGGGTCCCCCCAGTTCTGGGGGCACTCAGGGTGCGATCTGTGGATGGGGTTCTCTCGATGGCATCCGTCAAAGACGTTTTGTTTGGCGCACTCCCTCAAGATTGTGAAGTTGGATCGTCTCCAACACCCAAGGTTGATATGCCTTTCATCCCTCTGATTGAGGTGGAACCCAGAAATCCTTGTCAGGTGGCTGGGGATCTTACGGTGAGTCTATCTGCCAAGGAGCATTGGGAGGCGGCCTCCTTCCACGACCTCACCATTGGGGGCCCGCTTCGGGTGCAACAAGCCCTCTCTAGATCTCTTCCAGAGCTTTGTGGATTCCTGGGGTCTCCTTCATCCGGTGGCATTCTCCAAGTCTTCGTGGGTATCCTTCTCCATCCAACTGGATACTAGGGAGGATTTTGTGGCAGCGTGGTCACTCAAGGATAGGAGATGCGGGTCTTGGTGATTTTCCCTATCAAGGCGGTATTGGGATTGTTACTTTGGGTGCAAGACTTTGTCTGACGCAGTTTGGACCTCTCTCGCGGTGTTTCCCCTCCCTTTCCATAACCCGACAATCCTGAAGGTGGTAGCAGAATTGATTAGCACATTCCTCTGTACTGACGATAACACCAGGTTCCTCCATGCGGCGAGCAATCCTCGTATCTCCGTGGAGCATGATCTTGCGGTGAGAGGGCCCTCTATAGTCATGCTGGAATTGAGCGAAGGTTTCAGTTGGAAACAACGACTCTTTTTCCATAGGAGCATCAGGGTCTGGAACCATCTGCGCTGCGTGGATAGTCGGATGTTGTTGTTACCGTTTTTTCCATTTTTTAAATTCAAATTCATCCATTGGCGGTCATGCATGGGTATCGAAGATCGAGGGGATCTCCTCTAACAAGCCCATTGTTTTTCCATTTGGCATGCAGAGTCCAGCTAAATCGTTGTTTTCCCCTCCTTCTCTGGTTCGTGTCTCCTCCCAGTTATTGCCGGAGCTCCTCTAAAGATACCTGGTGAGCAATCTCACACTGGCGGTGGAAGGGGTGATGGAGGCAGGCTTTATGTTGAATGGAACTGAAAAGAAGCTATTGGTTTCTCAGATCTCACCTCAACGGGAACTAACTCATCCAGGTGCACTCCGACCAGAAGGAGGCCACTATTAGAGGATGTTGATTGCTCATTCTATAATGTTGTTCTCTCACCCAAAAAGGATAACCATGAGCCAGGATCTTCCAGAACAATCACCTGATCCATGGAAAAGGAGACCAGTTTATTCTCACCTTCAGGCCCCTCACCCTCGATGGGTTCCATGGCCCGAAAGTCTTTACGCGATGATTTCTCTGATCATCTGGATTTCACACAGCTTGTGGGATGAAGCCAAGCATGATTTTGTTGTGTAGGAAGTTAGGAAACATAACAATTCGATGGTGGTGATTCTGGAACCGAATAAAACCCCTATCAAACTCCCATGGTTGGAAAAAATGGGTCTGTCAAGTGCGTGGCATGGTGGCTTGGAGAATTCTCAGATCTGGATCTGTTGGAATAATAATGTGTTTGTTGAGGTGGTGAGTCCCGTGCCATAGTGTATCAATAGTAAGGGTTCCCACGTTGGGGTGGAGATTCTTTTATCCTTCTTCTACACTATTAATGATGCACTTGAGAGGATGGAGTTATGGAAACATTAGGGGCCCTTCAAACAGGATCATTGCCCTGGTTTGTGGGCGGTGATTTCAACACTATTGCTGATCCCTCAAAAAAGAGGTGGTTCTATCTTCAATCAAGGAGGTATGATGGACTTCCAGGGCTTTATGGAGAACACGGGCCTTCTGGACCTGGGGTTCTCAGGAGCCAAATTTACCCGGTGTAACAACCGAAGGCGTGAAAGACATATTAGGAGCTGCCATGACAAATGCCTCAAAAAATAACCATGGGTTGGACAACTTTTCAAAAACGTCTGTTACTCGTCTCACACGTTCTGTCTCGAACCATTCCCCTCTTCATGTTGAAATCATGCATGATGCAGTGGCAGTGCCAACCTTTCACTACTCGGACGCATGGAATCAGGACGCAACATTCATGCAGCTTCTGAAAGACTCATGGAAAAAGGTGGAAGTGGGTAGGTACTGGGAAGGGTTGGTCAACCAGCTACGACACCTCAAACAGGACATTAGATGTTGGCTGGCCTGTCAATCAGAGGAGTTGGATGCTGTGGACAGAATTCAAGCCAAGGTTGAAAGGTTAGAGGAGTCCCTTCAAATCATTTGGTATGATGACACATTCATTTCTCTTTGTGGTAAGGTGAACGCTGTGGCCGAGAGGCTTCTAGAAATATAGAGAGGCCTCAAATAGTGATCCCAGATCAGGTGGTTAAGGGATGGTGATCATAACAGTGCCTTCTTTCACGCATGCATGAAGGAGAGGAGGAATATGAGGATCAATCTGTGGCTTGAGGACGAGTCCTTCACATATGATATATAGGTTTCTTGAAAAATGGTGTTGGATCATTTCGAGGGGCTTCTGATTGGGGATGCCTCTTCCAAATTTGAGAGGAATTGTTCAGGGGGTGAGGTCATCATGAGTTTTCTACCATAGTTGGTCAGGGAGGCAAACAACATCTCTCTCACCTCTACGCCACTGGAGACTGAGGTTAAGGATTCGGTGATGATCATTTCCCAAGATAGTGCACGCGGACCAAATGGTTTTTCGGCGTCTTTGTACTCTACAGCTTGGGATGTGGTTGGCCCGTAGGTGGTGGAGGCAGTGCATGATTTATTAGGTGGCAGATCCCTTAATAGGATTATTTTCACCACAAGTGTGGTTCTCATCCTGAAGATTAAGATCCCAACCCTCATTCACTATTACCAGACTATCTGTCTGTGTAATGTTTCTTTTACGATCCTGGACATAGTCATTACAAGGAGGCTTAGAAAACTCATTCCCAGGCTGGTTTCTGCAGAGCAATACAGGTTCATCTAGGGGTGGTTGGCCTCACTCGTGAGCTCGTTCATGATCTCCATAGGCGTACAGTGGGTTCCAATGTTATTTTCCAAATCTATATGAACAAAATATATAATAATATCGAATAGAGATTTATTATTCATACCATGAGGGTATTCAGGTGTTATGAAAGGTTTTGAGACCTCTACTTCAGGTGTTAATCCTCCGCTAGTTATCCATGTCACTCATGGGGAAATGTTTCCGAATATCTAAATCTATCTGGGGTGTTCGGCAAGGGGACCCTGTCTCCCCATCTCTCTTCATTCTCACTCAGGATGCTCCTTCCATGAACTGAACTTCAACTTGATGGAGGGAAATGATAAACCTTACTGTGGGAGATGGGATATGGAGAGTATTTCCCATTTGATGTTGAAGATGATGTCTTGATCTTCACGTATGGCAGGAAAATCATTGTCCTCTCTTATGGGGATTATTTCTAGGTATGAAGGCCTCAACTGTTAGGGTATTAATAACTCTAAAAGCCAAGTCTTTATATCTAACAAATACCCAGGTAGGTGGCGGCGTGACATTCAAGGGGTCCTCTAATGTAAATAGAAAAAACTTCCTATCATCTACAATGGGGTGCCGATTTCCTTTGGTCGCATCCTCTAATATAACTTTTATGGGATTCTTGAGTGGCTCCGGGGAAGGATTGTTAGTTAAAAAAACAAACTCCTATCATTTGGAGGGACAGTGATGCTGATCAATAGTGTCCTTACCTCTATACCGATGCATGTCTTCTCTTTCATCAAACAATATAAATGAGTGACTGGAAGAATGGAGAAAATTCTTAATGCCTTCCTGTGGGATGCGAAACAGGAATGACGTTTCCACTGGGCTTCATGGAAATGGTTAGATTGGGAAACCACTGAAGGAGGTGTGGGAATTCGAGACATTTGGGAGTCCATTCTGGGCATGCAAGGGCGGCTAGCTTGGGAGGCTATTAATGGGGAAATGCTGTGGGCAAGGTTCTTCAATGCACGATATGGTCGACATGAAGCTGCTAGACAATGCGAGGGAATAGGATGGGCTAGGTGTATGTTTTCCCATAACGAGACGCTATCCAGACACACTAGATGGGTCCTCAGAAAAGGAGAGGTTAGCTTTTCCGATACTAACTGGTCTGGGGAAATTCTCACCTACTCAGGCAGCCGTTCTCTGGGTATTTCCTTCAGTGATGCCAGTGGAATGTATGAGCTGATTCATATGGCCCTGAATCCCAACCAAATGAGCTTCTTCAAAAATATTTTCTTATGTGATGAGTCAGACATTTGCTTCTTTATTGGGGAAATCTCTGGCAGGTACAATGCATGGGATTACAGGAGGATTATCCAGAAATATGATACTACGACCAAGGAGATCAAAACAACATAGTGCAACGAAATCCCAATGAGAATGAGCTTCTTGCTATGGAGGATCAGCAATAAGGTTGTTCCAACTAGGAGAATATGCATCGAAAGGTAATATCCATGGCTTCTCAATGCTACTGTTGCGAAAGGCAGAAGATTGAGTCGACGGTCCAACTATTTTTTCAAGGCCAATGGGCCTCCTACCATTAGTCCTTATTCAACCGACACTCTAATGATCATAAAAAGTTTCGATCCATACCGGATCTCATGACAGAGTGGTTTCAGGATACAGAGTACAGAACTATTGAACGCATAACACAGATCATTATCTTATTGTCCATGTACTGGGTCATTTGGGAGGTGAGGAATCAGGTTCGACTGGGGTCCAAGATATCTCTCATATTTCTTAAAATGTTGTTAAGATAATTCATCGTTGATTTGGCGTTTCTTGTTATAGGGGGTCCACATCGGCTACAATTTTCATCCTTATGAACTAACCACACATACAAATCAGAGGAAGTAGACGGTGGGTTAGGTGGCCGCCCCAGATTGTGGTTTGAAGATTAACATTGATGGCTCTTACATGGAGGGGGTTATGAGAGGTGGTGGGGTTCATAGAGATTCATGGGCTTTGGTACATGTTGCTTTCAGTGCTTACTATGGCCCGGGTAACTTGTTGGGTGTGGAGGTCCATGCCCTGATTTCTAGTCTGACAATTTGTAGGAGACGGAGACTTCAAGCGAAGGTGATTGAGTTGGACTCAAAAGTACTCGTGATGTCCTTACATGGTCAAGAGGCAATTCCATGGGAGATTACCTATCTCATACACATATGTAAGGTGGAGACCAACCATGGTAAGAAGGTTCATCATATTTTGAGGGAGACAAATTGTGTGAGAGATTATCTGGCTCGCATGGGTTGGCAGGATGAGGAGCTTAAGGTTTACATTGGTCCTAACACTCTTCTCATTGAGTGTATCAGGATAATATGAGGGGATACCCTCGGCCTGTAACATTTCTACCCCCCTTGAAGGGTTTGTGTCTTTTATCATTACTCTCTTTGACAAATAAATAAAATATAACATTCAGCAGCTAGCATGACCGATTAATTTTCTTGTGGGGTTCACCTTGAATGAGATCCTGATTCTTAATCGCTTAAAGAAACTTCTTTTTACTCTCATTCTAGATAAGATATAGGACAAAGGAGAATCTATCTAGCTCGAGAGAAGAAATATGAGAGTGTTATTCAGTTTTGAGAGATATCTCAAGATTACAATATGTGAAAACAATTATTGATTTTGATTAGCCCTATAACAATTGAAATATTATTATATTTTTAGATCTATGGGTGTTGGTTAAATATTTTTTCATTAAATATAGCCCCTTAATATAATATTTTCCCCATAAATGACATTATTCCACGTAATTAAAATTTTATTATTATTTCCCTTGGTGTTTTCTTATTTCAATAACATTAAATATTGTTTTAATGTCATGAAAATTAATATGTCTCACCGAAACCCATATTTTCTCACTCATCCTCCTCATAATTAATCAAATAGACAAATAAGTATTTAATTAAATATTTATTCATTCAATAAAAAATTAAAAAATTATTATATATCAGTGTAATTATATTATAACATTGTGAATGAATTTTTATTTCACTTATATAATCAATGTAAACTGTTTAAAATTATTCATCATGCATGAAAATAATATTTATTACAGTAGTTAAATTCAAATAGAACATATTTTAGATCAATGGAAACATATAGTGTGTGACCCTCAATATATCTTCTTCATTGGAATTAGTCAGACTAGCATAAAATCAAATATTTCTTTCTAACAATGGGTCAATGAACCCAAGAGGTTGATGTAAATTTCAAAATTAAAAAAAACATATGCACCCATATTGTGTTATATAATCATTTTTTCTCGATATATCGTAAAAAATGTTCAATAACTATATCAAAAACATTTATCAATTATATATATTTCATTGATTATCGTAAATGAACATTTCTACATAACCATATACATGGAACTTTTTTTTATCGTTACATTCCCATCAAAGTGATGGGATATGAAATACTATCAATGGGATGGACACATCCTTCTTTGGATTATTCATTCAAAACACACTCATCTGTAAATGCCCAAAATATATTACATAATGTGAATATAGTGTGTCACATGATTTGATAATACATATAATTAGATGAATCATGATATGTATTAACAATAATATTAAATTCAATGAACCATTACACATATTTACATATAAGAATATTTGATGATATGCTAGCATGAATAATTCCTATTTGGTGGTTATATCCTCATAATATCCATTCGAGGGGATTTACTAGTGCCAAATTCATGATATAAATCCCCTTAATCTTATGATATCTTTTACATGAAAATCACAAAAATATATGTTCATCATAATTTATCATCCTCCACGTAGGAATAATGTTTGTGAGATATCATCATAGCATCTCAAAGTTTTCAACATAGTCGGGAACTACTATGATATATTTTCATTCAATAGACACCCTAGTACATTACCAAAATAAATTCGTGTAAAATAATAATAAATATGTTATAATATTTATTAAATATTAAATTATTTTAAAATATTTGTTTATTGAATGCAAATACTAGTTGGTTCAAGGACACATACTCTAACTCACTCCCACTTGTCCTAGTTATAACTGAAATGAAATGTAGACCAATAGATTTCACATTAAAAACATAATTCTTCTGATATTGGGTTTTGTTTATATCTCATCAATGTTGAATTATTTGGAAATGCTACTCACTACAATTTCACGTGTTTTAAAAAAAATCCTCATGTAATGACACTTTCAAAGTTTGTTTTCATTTTCCCATGCGACCTTGGATATTTTTCAAGAGAAATTACTATAGTATTATCACTTTAAATAATGATTGGGTAATTAATCATTAGTTTCACATCTAGCTCCAAGTTGAAATTGACTATCCACATATCTTCTTATTTTACATTATAAACCACAAAATAATCTGACTCCACTGTAAAATAAATTGATATTTTTTTATTAGAGATTGTATATCTAAAAAGACCATATATGTTGTAAAGATATATAATGAATATAACTTATATCATCTTGATTTATTTGAAATCTAGAATATACATATCTCAAAATAATTAGATCATCATCTCTTCTAAATACATGGAACATAACCTTAGTTCCCCAAATATACATAAGGATATTTTTACTACCATACAATGATGGTCTCTTAGGTATGCATGATATCTACATAATACACCTATGACATACATGAAATATATCCTTGTATGTCTCATGGAATACAAGAATGAAACAACTAATGATGAATATGATATCAATTTGATTCCTTGTCTATAATCTTTTGTGTGATGATACATTTTATTTGAAAGATAAATATTATATCACATTAGAAAAAAAACCCCATGAAATGCATCATACTAACTCTCATATGAATCTTTCCAAAATATGAACCCGGACATAGACCAAAAAATATATTGAATCAATCATGCTGGATGTTGGTCCCATGTACATATAAAGCTTAACATAAGTATTTCATAAAAAATCACATATTTTACTACTTATTAATGGTCTATAAGACTTGTATCTCATTTCCAATATGTAATATTTCATTGAAATATATTACTAGGTAAACAACCAAACTCCACCAAATCTGTATATAGACATAATTTCCATTCTCATTTAATATGAAACAAAATTCTATTTTGGATTTAGATAAATGAATTTTCCATGACATGGGTGATTTTCTTAATAAATATATGAATATTACTATCTTTCATTACTTATTGGAATTACTAGATTCACAAACCCTTCTGGTTATAGAATATAGACATCTTCTTAAAAGATCCTATTAAGGAAGTCTATTTTGAAATCCATCCACCAAATCTCATAGTCATGGTATGCCTTTTTTCAAAGTATAATTCTGATGGACGTATGAATGAATACCAGTGAAAAGGTTTCATCATATTCGATTCCCTCACATCATTTGTACCCTTTTGATTCTAGTCAATAATTATAGGTATTGACCTAACCATCCATGTATAGTTTCTTATGGAATACCCTTATATAACCAATTATATTTACATCATCTTGACGATCCTCATAAAATGTGACATGGTTTTGGTACATGGTATCCATTTTATAATTAATTTATTCTTACCATTTCCACCATTCATGTCACTTATTTCCCCCATAGAGGATAAAATATCATTACTAATGAATATTAATTATTCACCATCATCAATGAATACACAACCATATCTTTCTGTTTCTCCAACCTCTCTTGTAATAGTACATAATACTTGTGCATCAAGAATAGTTTGTCATTGGGGAATTATAAAACATTTTCTTATAAAAACTATTGTGTGTCATGATCTTGGAAATCATCGAATTTGATACTAATCCCACAATCCTTCTGAGATATTTTAACCATCCCAATTAAAAAGGCTTGTCTTTCAACTATTACCTTTTTCTTTGAGGGGTCATATATTTTATATCCCCTTTTTTCATTGGGGTGTCCTATAAAGATACATTTTTTAGATCATGGTGAATTTTTTTTGACTGAAGATGATTTAACCAACACTTCACTTACCCACATATGTATGGTCAACAACATGAGTTTCTTTCCACTCCATTCTATTTGGGTGTATATATAAGATTGAATTATAATAAAATAAAAAAATTTCATAAATCATCAATAATGTTTTATTTAAGATATTCTATATCATTGTATAATCTAAAATTCATAATCATCTTACCATGAAGTTCCTCAAAATAATTTCTGAATTAATTGAATTTATCAAGGTATTTTGGCTTGAACCTCATTATGTAGATATATCCATAACAAATAAATTCATCAGCAAAATATATTGAGTATGGTTACCCACCTATTTATAATACTAGGAATGGTCCAAAAACATCTGTGTTAACTGACTATAGAAGCATTGAGTCCCTTTAACATTTTCAACTGATGGGAGAACTGGTTATTTTACCTGGTAAACATGCTTGATAAATACCATGTTGTTTAGTTCGAATGCATCTAAACAACCATATATGAGTAAATTATTCAATAATTTCTCAATAAGATGACCAAAATATGATTCCATAACTAGGGGTGGTATGATTCACACATTAAAACTTCATTATCTATTTAAAAAACAATTTTTCAATTTCTTATACATAAATACCACTATGTGAATATTCCTTATGAAAACATATTATGTTTTTGTAAAATAAGAAACTTTAATTAATGAAAATGTAAATAAATCCCTCTCTATCAAATTTAGATACATAAATACTGTTTTTGGTAATTCTCGACAAATATTAACAACTACAAGGAACCATAATCATTCTATCCAAGAATGTGTGGTTGTAGCTGGAAAATGCTGGTTCTTCCTGCTTATCTCTATTTTGAGCTTGATAATCCACCTCACCATATGATTTTTTTAAATATATGATGTTATTCATTTATCTAAAAAATCATAGAATCACATGTAGTGTCCAATACCCAATTCATAGAAATTGTATGGTAACACATGGTAAGGAACATACATAAAGTATTTCGTTATTTCCTTCCCTTTGTGAAGACTTTTTTCTAGTTGCCCGTCATTCAATATTTGTAACATACAGTATAATTCACCCTTTCTCCCCCATTTAAATTATTTTTATTTGAAGGTTGGTTTGTAAAATAAATAGATTTGGACATAGTTAGGGTGAAACATTATTTTCATTTCCTCTCATTCACAAAAAATATTGATTATTGTTTAGGATTCTCTTATTTATTAATATAGGGAATTAATATGATGAAATCTCAGAGTGAGTTCTCTATATTGTTCATTTTGAAATTCATAGTAATTCTTGAGAATCTATGATGTAGTACGGTGATAATGATATTGATGCTTAATTCATCAAGTTTATAAAACACTATTATATTTATATAATTGATGTAGCTAACCATTTTGGAATTTTAAATCCTACCAGAACACATTCTTCAAGAATTCACATGAATAGTGCCAAAGGAATCTAATTTAATGCCCCCACCCCTCTAGAACAAAGAAGGTGCATTACTATGTACATTGTCATGGTTAGATGGAATGAAAATCCCAATGGAATGATCATATTTACATCATTGAAAAAACTATATACATAAGTTTAACACAAATTACGTTTGAAAATGATACCAAATACAATACATAAAAAACTAAAAAATGCATCCACATGAACTCAACAAATGATATCCTATTCATGAAATGTTGAAGGTAAAAAATGGAAGGGGTGTGCTCAAATGATCATTAAGGGTTACAAATGGAGGAATCGTGAATCAGTAATAACTAAATTGTAAAAAAATTTACATTATCAATATGGCATGGTGGATAAATGAAAAAATCTCACCATTAATAAATAGATCCTGAAACTGCATCCATAGATTTTGTCATAGTGAAAATCACATGGATATAAATAATTGAGAATGAATAAAAAATAAGGATTATTAATTTTAAGTAATGTATCTGAAACATTATACCATAATACCATAAAAATGGTTTAGTTCTATGGGTAGTAACACGTCGGATTTTTGGAAACAAACTTGAAGGGTTTGTTGACAAATGATTTGTCCCATGAGACCTACCGATGCATCGAGGGGATATAGTGAGCCCCACCTTTCACTTTATTTCCAAATAAATATTTATATGTAGATTCAACACAAGAGAAATATACCTTTATAATATCCCTATAGAATAGTGGATATAGATTCATCAATATTTCCACAGTCAAAACAACATTCAAAATAAATACCTTATGTAAAATGGTATAATGCTTATACAATAATCATATCCAAGATGTGAGGATATTGACTATAGATGGAAAATAATTTCAATTGAAACATAATTTCAATTGGGTAGTAGGTTCACCACATTAGAAAGAGTAGGTGCACAATACTAAGAAAGTCACAATGAAGTAAAAATTTAGACAAAGATCATTACCACATTGTAATCAACGGAGTTATATGACCAAAAGTTAATAACAACCAATTGAATCATAAAATAAAATTAATATAAATAGAATAATGATAATATATACATATCAAAGGGAAGTAAACATATATTATATATAATAAATAAGAAGGAATCAATGGAAATCAAATAGAATTTAATATTAGATGAGAAAACCTATTATTAAAATTTCAACATGGTAATGGGTGTACTTACAATGTCTTAATGAGAGGTAAATGGGAATATCACTATTTATTTATCAAAAGGGCTGTGTGGGAGATGTTATAAAACATACCGCATAATTAGTTGTTAAAAGTAAAAGATCACAATATTGGAGATATTCTTGAACAAAAGAGAGAGGGAGGATCCCTTACCTTATGCTTGAAGATTTTATTGATTGTTCTTGACAAGATGAATAATGAAATTAAGATTCAATAATTAATTTTTAGAGAACCAAATAATCATTTAATTAATATTTTATTACATTTTTAGTTTCATTAATATACTTTTTGTGGGGTTGATGAGATTCAAATTTATAGTTTTGGTATCATTTTCATCTTTGGTTTTCGGGATCCATTTAATTCTATTCATGAATGGATTTTTATTTGAAATGTGATTAAACATTAAGAATTTTTAATATACATTATTATTCAAATTAAAGGGACATAAATGATCTTATAACGATTCTAGTTAAATACCATATGGATGACTCATTCAATGAGTTAATAAAAAGTATGTTTTGGCTAGGTGGGTTTGTGAGCAAAAAATTGTTTTATATTATTATACCATATTATGAGTGTATAAGGATTATAGAACATTAAAAAGAGATAAAATACATATATTATGATTTGGTTATACCTTTAAATGTTTTCATGACCAGTATTAATGGTTTTAATGTAAATTGAAAACCCATCCCCTTTGAGTGTGATAAATTAATACATCTCATACAGTGTTTGAATTTATAGTATAAAAGAAGGGAAAAAGTGAGATTATGAAGAAATATTCTATTAGAATTAACAAATTACAATACATGTAAGGTACTGTAATTATCATGGAATTTGGATGAGGTGAGGTGAGAAGAGAGAACAAAATAATGGAATGTGTAAAAGGAATTGAAAGAAAAAGGAAGATAGGTTCACCTCTTGAGTAATCCTCCTTGAGAAACTCCTTAAGTATTTTTTTTGTCCTTTTGGTGAGACCATCATGGCTTGGACTTGGGGGGGAGGTTATGGAGCTATTTTAGAATAATTTAGGCATGTAATGAAGCTTGAGTGGTGTGGGAGGGTGAAGGGGTGAGGGGTTGTTTATACAGGGGAGGGGATGAGAGTTTTCATAATATTATAACAATTAATTTATCATTTCATCTCACGACATGAAATAGTGAGTATTACTTGACTTGAAATAGTAATATATGCATGTGAGATCTATATTTTAGTGATTACATCACTAATGATGCTAGGACCAGTTAATTTAAATCATAATGTATGTATACTGTAAATTAATGTAAATTATTATTCCCCAAAAAAATGCAGTATTTCAGAAAAATACCCCAAATTCACCCTCACCATTTATCGACATGTAGAATCAAAAAATGAAGTCAATTTTTAAAAAATAATTATATATATATGATTAATTAATTATTTAATTAAGATCATTACTAAATCAAAATTATACACACTAACAATATTCATCTTCACTTTTAAGGTGCCTAAATTTAATTCTACATTCATGGGTGTGAATGCAATTCATAATAGTAATATTACTATTCACAAGTGTAGGTTACTATTCATGATTGTAGGTTACTATTCATAAGGGTATGTTACTATTCACAAAAATTAAGATAATTCTTTCAGACTCTAAATATCATCCAAAACACAACAGTGTACATCATATTTTCAAAATTCAAAACAAAGAAGTGGAAAATTTATGTTCAATGGCTTGGCAATGACTATCTCTTATATAACCATATGTTGTTTCAATGAAACATAGTGCATTATAAAATATAGGCTATGATTTGAATGTATTTAACAGAAACATACCATAAAATGTTTTGGGGTGCTACATTTTTCCCTCCTTTGGAAATTTCATTCTTTATTGTTTTTCATCTATAAATAAGACCAAAGAGATGTCTGTGGTTCTTCTTTATAAAATCCTCTGGTTCCCATGCAACTTCCTCAATATTATGGTTTTTCCAAAGAACCATTAATAAATGAGTCATCTGATTTCTTAATACCTGTTCTCTTGTGTCAAGGATCACAATATTCTCTTCATAGTATGAAAAATGAGGTTCCAGTTATATTTCATCATAGGTGAGTACATGTGTTGGTTTTGGCATGTATTTATTTATCCATGACACTTGGTATATATCTTGAACATTAGAGAGACTTGGAAGCATTTCTAAATGATAATCTTAATCTCCAATTCTTTCCAAAATTTGAAATGGTCCGATGTACCTGGGGCTCAGTTTCACTTTCTTATAGAACCTTAAGACATCCTTCAATTGAGTTACTTTTGGAATGACCTGATCTCCCACTTAAAAATACAAATCCTTTATCCGATTGTTATCATTACTCTTATGCATACATTAGGATGATCTAATATGGGATCAGGTTACCTTCACCTTTTTCATTGTCTCCACAATATGATCTGGGCCTGTAAGTTTCCCCTCACTAACTTTTTCCCAACAAGTTGGAGTTCAATATCTCTTTCCATATAATGCTTCATATAGATCCATTTGAATACTAGAATGGAAACTTTTTTAGTAGTTATATTCCACTAAAGGAATGTATTGATCCAACAGACCTTGGAAGTCAAGAGACCATGATCATAGCTTGTCTTCTTCAGTTTTAATAGTCCTTTTAGACTGCCCGTCGGTTTTGGGGTGAAAAGAATTACACATATGCAGCTCAGTATTAAAAGACATCTGGAGACTATTACCAAATTTTTATGTAAACTGGGGAATTTTGATCAGACACAATAGATAGAGTTGCACCATGAAGTCTTGAAAATTAATTAATATAATGTCTTTCCCAGAACTCAAGTAGTATATCCGATATAATTGGAAGGAAATGTTAATATTTTCTATGACGATCAACAATTTACCATATTTCATCATTCTTTCTTGGTGTCCTCAATAGTCCAGTGACAACATCCATCATAATATTATCCCACTTCTACATAGGAATAGACAGATGTTGCATAAATCCTTTGGGATGATGTCTCTCTACCTTCATTTGTGGAAAAAGTAGACACCTTGACACGTAGTCAGTAATTTCCCATGTCATATTATCCGACCAAAAATATTCCTTCATATCTCTATATATATTTGTGCTACCTAGATGTATAAGGAAGTTTGAGATATGAGAATCGTCTAATAGTTCCATTTTTTTCTTAGGTACTGATGGGACACATAACCTCTTCCCATACATCAGAACTGCATCCTCAATCACAAAGTCTTCCAATCTCCCATCCTTAGCAACAATAATTTTATTTTCCAGATTCTCATCATCATATTGAGATATTTTTTCTTCTCTAATAAAGATTGTTTAGCAATAATTTGAAAGAGGAAATATGTTTCCCCTTCCTTAAAAATTCCCATAGCCATCTTTAGTTGATCCATGAATATATGATCTATTTCTATCCTCATTTGGGTCAGGATATGGTGATATTTCATACGTAATGTATCTACCACCTTATTTAACTTCCTAGGTGGTAGTGTATTGAAAAATCATAATCATTGAGTAACTCGAGCCATCCAATTTTCCCGATGATGACTTTATTTTTTGTGAAAATGTATTTCAAACTCTTGTAGTCTGTATAAATATCACATATTTATCTATAGAGATAATGTGTCCATATTTTTTGAGGAAATTTTACGGCTGCTATCTCAAGATCATGATTTGGATAAATGTTCTCATGAGTTTTCAACAGTATTGATGCATAAGAAATAAACTTATCATTATTCATAAGGACGCAACCAATTCCATTCTTTGATGCATCAATATATATTACAAATACATAACATTCAGATGGAAGATTAAATATTGGAGAATTGATCAATGTTATTTTCAATGATTTGAAGCATTATATATAGTATTTTTTCCACACAAACACCACTCCTTTACATGTGATCAGGGTTAGTGGGTTAGCCCGTCAAGAAAAATTCTGAAAGATACACCGATATTATCCTACTAACCGAATAAAACTGCATACCTCTGTTATGTTATTTAGTGTGGGACAATCTTGGATCGCCAATTTCTATGTAGGATCAAATAGGATTCCGTCCTTAGAGATAATATTTCCCTGAAATGAAACTGATTGAATCTAGAATTCACAGTTTCTAAACATCTCATATAATTTATTTCTTTTAAGAGTTTTTAGAATAATCTGCAAGTGATTTTCATGGTCTTCATAGAATTTTGAGTATACAAGGATATAATAAATGAATACCACCACAATTTTATCATGATATTTCTTGAATACTATGTTCATTAAATCAATGAAAAAAGGGTGCATTAGTCAGTCCAAAAGGCATCACTATAAAATCCTAATGCCCATAGCTGGTTCAAAGTGTTGTCTTAGGAATATCTTCCTTCTTCACATGTAGCTGATGATATCCTGACCGAAGGTAAATCTTCAGAAACTATTGAGCTCCTTGAATTTGATCAAATAAATCATCAATTTGAGGTATAAGATATATATTATTTATTTTAATATAATTTATTTCCCTGTAATCAATGTATAGGCTCATTGATCCATCTTTTTTCTTGACAAACATAATTGGGGATCCCCCTAAAGAAACACTAGGTCAAATAAATCCTTTGTCAATCAACTACTCTAGTTGTTTCTTCAGCTCAACTAACATCACTAGGCCATTCTACAGTGGAATATTGATATGTGTCTCACATGCGGAATTAAGTCGATAGAAAACTCAATTTCCCACTCTCAAGGATGTCCATGTAAATCCTCTCGAAATACATCAATGTATTCTTTCACTTTATGCACATCATCAATATAAATATTTCTCTCGTTTCACATAGATATTGGTTTATCATTTCCTCCATGTATTGAATTTGGTAGAGCAGTTGGAGATAGATTTAGATAAGAATTGAGTGGTGTGGTTTCTCCTCTAAAGATATGGGATTCAACACAATTTTTAAAAACTGAAACTTCCTTTTTCTTAAAATTAATCCTCGAATCATAGTTTTACATCCAATTCATACTAATATTTATATCAAATTACGTCATTGGTATGATGATAAGGTTAGAAACTAAAGAACGTTTAAGTGTCTTGAGGGGTACTAGTTGACATGCCTTTGTTGTAATGATGTATCCCTTAAGATTTTTGACTAATAACTCCTTTATTAAATCAAAGTAGGCATGTCAAATTTTCATGGAAAAATAAGAAGATATAAATTAATGTGTTGATACAATATAAAATAATTAGTCGAATAATTTTTAAGAAACAATTAAAGAACCTTCAACCACATCAATAGGAACAACAACCTACATAAATGTAATCGCGTAAGCTCTCCCTTTCTCTCTTGGCCTTTTTAAGGCATGTATCCTTGGTTCTTATGACACTCATTTTCAGAGTGTCTCATATCTCTATAATTGGTTTATTAAATATCATCAAATTGTTTCCTCTCATTGCATTCATTAGATATATGTCCTTTTCTCAAAACTTATTTTAGACTCCCATGCCATTCAAGTATTTACTGAGAAGATTCTTTCTATATTTCTAGAATAATGGGACTTTATTCATTCCCTTATTCTTCATTGCCACTTTACCTTCCACTTGGTTACCAGAGTACCTCTTTTTTATCTTGTTTTCCCTTGAATGTTTTTTTTTCTAGAAAATTCCTTCTCTGTTTTGATGGAACATGATAAAAATTAAGCATATTAAGAAAATGTTTTAGAAGCCAATGCCCTTCGATGACTTGGGGTAAGACCTTAAAATAAATGATAAATATTTTCTACTGAGACACAAACATACTCTAAAATATACTTGTCTAGCCTTGTGATGGTTTCCTCATACTCTACAACATTGTCTTCTTCCCCTTTCTTTATGTCGATCAATTTCATCTTCATTTCTGTTTATTTCTCATGATGGAAATATTTTTTGAAGACTATTTCCTTAAAAGTCCTCCATTCCATATCCTTTATTTATAATTCATTGGTGGTATTCTAAATCTAGGACCACCATTGATTTGTGTTTTTCTTGAGACAATATACAACCGGTACTTATTCAAACCTTTTAAATATTTCTTAATGAAAATTATTCTCAAATAAACTAACAATTCTTCAGTCTGATATAACATTCTCATCTTCATCCTCATCTGCCAATTACAATATCCCATATTGTCTTAGCTCATTATGATCTTCCTTTATTTCATAGCTAATTATGATCTACAATATTTCACTACATACTATGATATAAATATATTTTTCATCTTATTGTTATGAAATTTCTTAGTAGAAGACTAATTGGTGTCATACTCTTATTAGATTGTAAACATGAACTCTACCATTATTTCTTTTCATGAAAACAGAAATCATTAAGAATCATCTCTTCTTTTCATAACCAATCTCCCATCAATGGATCAAAATCATCATATCTAATCACTCTTACGTTCTACATCCTATGCATTGTTTGTGTGTTAAATTTATTTTAGGAATTAGTTCTTGTCCTTGCTATGACTGATCTAGCTCCTCAGGGCCAACAAAGTTAATATCTTAATACAGAAAAAATTCTTATTATGATGTAATTATCATTGAGATGAAAAATATTAAAGGATGAAATCACTAAGAAGTGTTGAAAGTATTCACACATCATCATCTTAACAAATTCAGACTCCTAAGAAACTATTATGGTTGGTACTTCTTGATCGTATATTCCTTGTGGTAATTGTTGGAACAGATAAATTCATTACGATTCAACCATTTTTTAAAAATCTTTTATCATAATAATTATGGTGATTCGGGAAAATTACATGACCAACAAGGCATTATAGGATTTCATGTTTTATTTTTTTGAGAACGTTCTAACACTATACGGCATCACTCTAAAACCTTATCCTTTTTAACAAACACTACGGTCTTTGAATCTAAACATCATACTGATTGATGTATGACAAATTTAACATTTAGTCAACTTTTTTATATTTCTAAAACCTTCCCCATATGGTATATCTCAATAAAAAAATGTGTCTAGAAACCAATGTCCAAAAAACAAATTTATCAGTGATAAAACTTTTATCTCCCATCATATTTAGGTCAAAATGTATTATTTTTAACAAAATTCTATATTTTATACTGGGTATGATCTTGAATGAAAAAATATTCTTTTACAATATCATTTATTATCAAACAAATAAAACAATTATTAAAAAACATCACAAAGGTTATTCAATCCCCCCTTTGGATTTGTATAATACCCGCATTAACTACATTTTAAACTCCCATTTTGTTTTCAAAAATCAACTTTTTCAAACTAGTCATTATTTTAATATTTTATTGAAACATATCGTATCATAAAATCAAGTGTCCCGATAACATAGTACTGGTTAAACAAATGTTTTTATTCAATTTAATCCTTTAGTGAAACGAATATTTTGCATCCATGTTATGTTAATATCCCCTCAAATTTTTATTTTCTTCTTATTTTATTATTCTTACCCATATTTTATTATAACGACATTTTAATATTAATTTGTGAAAGAAAAGAAAAAAATTCTTAAAAAATAGAATGTTTTTACATTCTCTCAACATATTTCAAAATAATCCAATTCATAGTAGTGGACTTTTTTATACTGTTTAAGATATCAAGGGAGGGGGATGAACACGATGTTATATCCTCAATTCCTCAAACAACTCATTCAGTATCGATTTTATAATGATATCAAAAATTTGATACATGTTTGAGATATATTACATCATAAAATATCATATATAAAATTCCAATTTTATAATGTAAAACATTATATCATAGAATTTTGATCTTTAATGATAGATAGTATTTTAATAAATATTAATTTTATTTTTATTACTAATATCTATATTCAATGGTTTAGAAAATTTCACTTTTTTTTCATTCAAATGAACTTTCATAAATAATATTTGTGTAAAACATTGAGTAGATACACCATATTCTGATTCTTATTAGCTTAATATTATTTAAAAAAATTCACTATACAAACTCACACAAAATTCTCCCACAAAAAAGGTTCTTCTTGAGGTTTATTATGTATCATTATGATATCTAGTATGAGAAACAACATTATAACCTTGAAAATTCATCTGAAAATTTATTCTATATGAATCCCCACACAATATTTTTATATTTTCATATTATATAATTGTCATTACAACCATCATATTTGAAAATGTTTTATTACCTTGATACCTAGCATACAATGTGACATCAAATAAAATCAATCCCTAAGGATATAAGGTACATTGGAATTATTATTAGCTTCGAAGAGTGAATTAGATTCAATCATATTTCGGAGATATCTTTACACAATGTTTTGTTCACTTTTGTATGAGTAGAATTTTTTTTGCATATTGGAATCCGAAAATTCATTAAAAACTCACTGGAATACATTTCTTCAGTTATTTAAATGTACATTTTTTAAAAAAATTAGACAAAGAAACAAGTTAATTCTTCCAACAATGAAATTTCCCAATTCATCTTCATTTCCTCAAAAAAATCTTTATAGAATTTTTCTTCCTCACCAGTAACATTATATCATCCTCATAAAATATAAAAATTATTATGACAGAGTTAAATTCATTGACACACAATGTACTATCAACCATTAATTTAAAAAAAATAGAAATTTTCAAACATCTATCATGTTTTGAATACCAATCATGTGGATATTTTTTCATTCCATAAAAATATGTCTCTAATCTACAAACCTTGTTTTCATCATCATCAAGTAAAAATAATAATTTTTCTTCAATGAATACTTCTTCATAAATATCATCATTGAGAAATTATGACCATACATAAATCTAATATAGATTTAAATTCATTTTTTCCTCCAATACATGAAACATTCTAATAGTTTATAATATTGTATCTATAGAAAACATTTTTGAAAGATCCACACCTTCAACCTGTTCATAGACTTTATAAATAATCCTTCCATTATTTCATAAAACATATCCATTCTCATTAAATTTATTTATGTAAAACCACTTTTTTCCGATAACATTTTTTCCAAGGAACAAGTTCCCATGTTTCGGTCTTCTCAATCTGATATAACTCTTCACTCATAGCATCAACCCATAATTTGTGTTCAATTGAATCTAAAACTGATTCCGGATTAAATTTTCAAATAATTGATGTCTATCTTTCAAATCTCATATCTTCTATGATCTAAGAGAAGCCATTTTGTTTTGAATAATGTTTTCATTCTCAACATTTTTTCCTAAGGATGGAAATTTCAATGTCTTTTGTCCAGCCGATTTCCCTCATCACATGACTATCTTGAATCATGGTTTGGTTTTCATAATCACTATCAATTTGAATATTCAGTTTATCATCCATAGCTTTCTCAAAAATCTTTTTTTTTTGGAATTCAGATTTTCAATTACTTTTAGTTCATAAGAGTACACAAAGAACTGTAATCATTTGTTCCAGCATTTGTAACTTATTCCATGCATGAATAACCCAAAAAAGTTCCATTGTTTTCATTCACATCTAACATTACCCTATCCATATTTTTTATTTTATGTAAAAATCGGCATCCAAAAACATTTGAAGTACATTAATTATTGTTTTTACTTAGACCCCAGTATATATTATTTTTAGTTGGTTTTGTATCTCTGAATGCAATTGTTTTCAACATATACAAAATTAATAATATATTCTCTATAATAAAACATTTATTTTTTTATTCTTCAAATATACTCTTTCCCATTTCGACCAAATTTATATTAATTATTTCTAATACACCATTTTTTGTGATTTAAATAGATCTATATTGATGTTTGATTCCCTGATTTTTTAAATATGTTAAATGTTTTTCCTATAAATTCCACAAAATTATCTATTCTCAACATCATTATATAATCCACCATTTCTTACTCAATATATATTCTAAAAAACATAAACATTTACAAATCCTTTAACATGTGTTTCATAAAAATTATCTTTTTTATCTGAGTAAAATCATAAATAACATTACTAAAATATTAATATTCTTTTCTTGATTTATTTATCATTGGCACACATAAATTAGACTGAATAAGTTCAATAGGTATAATTGACTGAATATCACCCATCATATAACATATTTTAGTAATATTCCATTTCTTACAAGTAACAATAACATCTTCATCTCAATTTTTAAATTCTAGAAAAGTTTGGATTGTATCAACATTAAAATTTTTGTTCTGGTTTATCATCCCAGTATTCCCAAGTCTTCACTACGAAAATTTATTTTCAAATTTAATACTAACATAACATGACTTCTTATGATCTAAATGTTGGAATAGATTACCACTTTTTGTTTCTATTTTTGTGATAATATTTTCATCTTTAATAATTCAAAAGAAATAATAATATTTTATAAAAATAACTTCTATTACATAATCAGAAATATGACCTAAACTATTTATGTTATGTTTTATCTATCAAAAAATAATACAACCTTTGATTTAAAATTTTATTCATCAATCATAGTCATCCTGATTCCTATAATTTTCAAGGAACTATAATTACCAAGGTTAACTACTCCTCCATCAAGATTTTAAAATTATTAAATACTTTTTAAATCTCATATAATATTTGAGAAGAAAACAATAGATTTTATCCATATTTTTTTTGTTTACATTATTTTAAATCTGTCTCAAAAAAATATTTTCCATCAATTTTTTTCATTCAAGTATCCTTTACATTATTACCATAAAAAACATGTTTCAGAAGGAGTTTCATAAATCATTTGGCATGATGACCATCATAATAACATAATCCCGAAACTTCTTCTTGATATTCAAATATATTATTTTCTGAAATGATTCCTACATGTTGGGTTTTTTGCATTTATAACTTCATATGGCTTATGAAAATTACTCAACCTTGAACCACCATTTCATTATATTTTATTAAATATTATTCAATTAAGTGAAATGTTAAGCCTACAATTATAATCTTGGTTCCCATATATTCCACCACATAATAAAAAGCCATCAAATTTTTATTTTCAATTTATGTATTATCTTTCTATATAGAATTTATTTTGAGGTTGATTACTTCATCCTTCTTCAACACACTATGTGTGTTGAGAAACATTCCCACTAAGAGTGTTTTCAAAATTTGTAGATGTGATAGATTTTAAATATTAATTTTTAATACTAACATTCCCGTCACTTTTATTATCACTAGAAAAGAAAAAAATATCATATAAAACACTATTTTTGGTAGGGATTATTTAACGAGATACTTGATCTTAGATTTCATAGAAAATTTTAAAGCTTCATATATTACTTATGAAACATAATTGATGTTTCAATGTGTCTTCATCAACGTGGTTCTGGACCCAAGAAGTTTTGATTGATCCCTGATAAATTCTTATTCCTCAGATTATATCTTTTTAATTAGATGTTGAACCATTAGTCCCTTTTTATGAATTATATGTTTGTGAAATAATATCACCTAATTGTATTATTCGTCCTTCTTGAGAACATTTTTTCTTCCTTCACCATCTTTTTCACAATATTTCGTCATTTCTATAATTTATTTATTGAGTATTTTTGTAACAATACATTAAAAATGTTCTTTTATGACATGAAAGTCTCTATATGAATTTTCATCAACTTCTCTGCTATCCAAGGAATCAATTTAATCTCAAATTTTGCAATGGTGGCTCTAAATTTATATAAAAATTATTCTTCAGAATAATTGTTTTTCATTTTATTCCAATTCAACTTTATTACTCAGAATAATTATTTTTTATCCAATAAATTTATTAATATATTTTTAGGATGACATTTATTATTTTTAAAATTTATTCCAGTTCACCTATCAAGATTTTTTTTCATAATCATATATTTATTCTTAAGAATTATTCTTTAATAAAATCATAGGAAAACCTGTAATTCGTCCAAACTCAAAATATTTGAGATGAATTTTACCTTCGTAATTTCTTCTTCCTCTAGGATAATTCCTGGATATAAGAGATGTGATTTCTTCCTTCAAATCAGCATCATCTTAATATTTGAATTCACAAGGGTCAACATCATTAGAATATTTTATTTTCATTTTTCTCATGGGTTCAAAATCCATATCATCATTCATTTTATATTTGAATAATTGAGTATTTTCTATTTCATAAAAACCATGAATGTTATACAATTCATTATGAGGTAATTCATCCATAACTTTTAATGGTGAAATTTTATAAAATTAGCTGGGTCTGATAATTTAATATAACCTTTGATAAATAATCTAAATTATAATTTAATTATTCTTTACATTTATTAATGATAATTTCATGTGATTATTGTTTTTTCAAACTATCTAATTATAATTTTTATATTGATTCTATCCTTTGAATAAAAAAATTTGATTTTCTTTTGATAATATGATATAATTATACTTCATAAATGATAGAATGGCCTTTGGATAAATCTTTATAGAAATATTTTGAATATATCCACTAAATTATCCTTTGACAGTTTTTATGAATTATATTTTGATAATCAGAATGATTATATTTTTCTTAAAATTGATTTTTATTATTTTCAATTAAATAAAATTTATTTTATTTATTTCAAAATATGAGAAATTAAAATAAAAAAACATTTTTCTATTTTATCCTTGAGAGTGGTACCCCAGGAAGGGAATAACCACACTCCACCTAGATCTGAAATATAAAAAAATAATACTAGATTCACTAGACATTCCTAGAGGACTCTCGAGGTTTCATGGTCTCAACAACATCATCATAGAACCACAATCAAATAGTAAGGCTATTTAAAACCCCAAACCCACATTGGTTTTCATAAACATGGATACCTAAATAAAAGACAGATTTTAATCAATTATTTAACTATATTTTAATGAAAAAGACATGAACTTATCCCTAGTAAGGAATTACAATCATTAATTGATAAAAAATAGATTATTTGAAAGTTTTTGGGTTGAATTCCACGTGATAATGGTAGTTTTTTCTTGACTAGTGTTGACAATATCCTTGAACCACATTATGTTTTTGATGATTACTATATATTATGTTTTATATTCAATAAAAATTATTTATACATTTAGTTTTATAATAATTAAAGTATTCTTATTATTGATCTTATAATTTTATTTATTATTTAATTCATATATATATTTCACATCGCGAATTGTTATAGCACATTTGATAAATTTTAATTTGAGTTCCTAAAATATATAATTTGTTATATACATCTAAATATAATTCATACATTTTTATACTATTCCCATATAGAAAATATACACTAAAAGATGTATCTATATCATCAACAATGAAGCCAATTTGAAATTCACGTAACTGATTTGTGAACAACATTGTCGATTTTCCAGAATTGGTTACCCTTAAATCATTGACCATATCCTAAGTTAGAGAACTCAAAATTGAGTGATTGTTTTTTTGGAAGGGTATGAATATTATATAGACAGAATTAGAAGAAATAAATTTATGAATATATCTATATATTATATCAAATTAAAATAGAATGTGTTGTATGTTTTTATGTTTGTTTATATGGTTTATTAGATCTATTTTTCTTCTTTTATTAATAATGACATGGGTTTCCTAAAACTGATTAAGAATATTCTCCATTATAATAAATATTATGGAAATATATATATATATATATTTAATGGTATAAAAAATTTTAAACAAATTCTACCTTTAACAAGGCCAGTTGTGGGTATGAAAATGATATGTCAATCTGATTTTAGTTTTTTGGAATTCCCTTATGTGAATTGCCTATATAAGGATTAAATATAATAAATAAGACCCCTAAAATGAGGAATTTGATTACATGAATCCCATATATGAGACAGTTATGTGAATTTCTTACATAGATACACATTTTTTGTATTTTCTTATATATAGATAAAAAATTTACTTGAAATTAACAAACAAGAATTTGGCTACATAGAAATCCTACAAATAATAACAATTTATTTTACGTTGCATTTCATTTAATGAATTTATGAATACTTATATCTTATGCTTATATTATTATAATGAATTTGCAAATTTATATTAATTATTTTGATGCAATGAAAAGTTTTTTATTTTATTTTAAACATATTTTATGTAGATTAATGTGTATTCCTTTGTCACACATGAAACATATATCATGAAACTCACAACCCCATTTTTATTATTTTATATTTTTCTCTATGATTTTGTTGTTTCGAAATTAATTTTACCTAATAATAAAATAAATAAAATATTTCTTAATGTGTTTAATTTTGTGTTATTATGTTTTTAATTTATTTCTATATTTACTAATCATTTAAAATGAAATGTTTATGAATTTTATATATTAAATTAAAAAATTATATTTTAATGACATCGTACATTGATATATTATCTTGAAGACCATTTAAAAATTTAAATGGATTTTGTAAATATTTTTATAATTCTTATTTATTTATTTAAATTTTAGTCATGAGATGAGAGATTATTAATAAATCATAATATAATTTTATCATTCTCCCTATTTCTAATAATCAATTGTTATTCTATATGAATTATAAATTTTTTAATGACTGCATGGCTATGGTAGGTTTCTTTTTTTATAAGGGAATTGAGATTTTTTTGTTGGAAAGAAGTTATTAATTGATAAAACTCTCATACAATAGATCTCTAATGAACGATTTCAAATTTTTGATGTTATATAGTGATAAGGGTGTGGTGGTGTTGATATTGTGATGTGCTATACATTAAATAAATATTGAACATTTCTCATTATATTAGATGATATTTCTAGGTTTGTACAAAAATTTCTATGACTTCATCTAATGTCATGAATATAAAATAAAGATGACCAATCACTCAACAACATTTAGCTATATTTTATTTTTATTCTATCTATTTCATTGTCATTTCTTGAGTATGTAAAGATTCTTCTCATATATTTGGTGATTTCACTATATCATTATGATTTCATATAAATTATCATTTATATATGTGGTCTGTGACACCTGAATTCTAAATCATGGATTATTCTGCTTTTGAATCTTGGTATCTATATTTTGGTTAGTAATTGGGTTGTTAATCGTTTTATAAAAGATAGTTGTGTGGTTATTCATCAATGGGGAAAATTATTTTTTAATTATAGTAATATTACACTTAAAAATAATGTTTATAATGATAAATCTCTCTCATATTAGAGATTTATATGAGTAGAGTACATTCAAAATATATTAGACAACTAAAATAATATCTTTATATTATTTTTTTTATTTTCAATTACAATAAATTATTTGAAATTAAAATTTATAATTAATTCATCTCATTAAAATTAAAACATATTATATCCATGCCACATGCTCTAGACTTTCTTTCATCATTCGATTTGAGTTAAAAATTGGTATTATAGTTGGTTAGTTCCAAACGATAGTATATCTCTATCATTTTTTTTCCTGATACAAAAAATGGTATCAAAGGTGTTTTCTTTTTAGAAATTGGGCAAACTTCTAAAGTGACTATTGTTTATATTTATTATAATAAAATTTTCCAAGAACTCCTAGTCTATGGAAAATATCAATAATATGGAAGGAATGAATGTCAATGATGGATGGATTTATCCTAAACCATGCCACTTTGTTAGAAATGACAATGGTTTCTATAAATTAATACTGAAAGTGTACATCAAATAACTAATCATAGAGAATTTTCCGATCATGGAAAAACCTCTGAAGCTACCAAATGCTAACCCAAATACTATCATAGGGAAAATCATATAAATATTATTTAAATTATAATAATGTAAATATATTTTATTATTAAATTAATATAATTATTTTAGTCATGACTCTACATGTAATATAACTTATGAGATCTAGAGTATTTTACATGTTTCATCCCTTGTCTCAAAAAATATGAATAAAATAAAATTTTTAATTCATTGAGAAAAGTACCAATATTTTAGGATGGTAGAAAATGTAAATGTGTACCAAATATTCCATTTATTGAAAATAATTATTAGTGGAATTAGTCCCCTAAATGAATATTTTGATAACTCCATACTTGAAAAAAGATTCATAGGAGATCTACCAATAATGTGGCATGAAAATAAGGTTTCAATTGATGAATGTAATAACTTTAAAGGGTACACACTGGATGAACTCATTAGATCAAATTTTTAATATGAAATTTATTAGAATAATATTTCATAAGAAGATAAATAAAATAAGAATGTTATTTCATTAAAATCACATATAAATTTTTTTAGTAACATTTCTGAATCAAATAAATAACAAGATACAATGTATAAGTCTCAATTATTGGGAAATGTATCTATAAATTGATGAAATTTTTTTCCCAAATGTGATGAAATAAATATCGATAGAATAATAGAAATTAAAATAAGGGTACCGCATATGGTCTAGACATAAGGTTTCGTGAATATATAATGAAATATCACATTTATCTTGACTGTTCAATGTTTAAGAATGAAGAATGTGAGAATAAATAAAAAAAGGGATTAAAATGTGCTTATCATGATAGATTGAGTTTCATTGAAGAATTTGATTCAAGTGATGAATCCGAAAACAAAATATAATCATCCGACCTCTATATGATGAAAATAAAAACATATGTGGAATGTAATGATTCTTATTGCAGTTATTATTCTAATAGTGATAGTTATAACATCGATTTATTATTGTTGATTAGAGTTATTTTATTTTAATTTTCATGAAATAACTATATAATTTACATAAAAATGAATAAATTATGCCATATGTAATGTAAGAGAAAGGATTGTAAATGAGTTAGTAGTTTGAACTCTTTTTTACTATTTCTATGGCTCAAATTGACCTTGTAGTGATGTCGTCATCCTAACTTCTGCTGGTGCTGGTGGATTCATTCACACTTTGTGCTTATAGATCTATACATACCACGTTGTGTATTTTCTTAAGAATAATGGAAGTGGTGGTGGTGTCTGGTGCTTACATTACCAACCTATTAATTCTTGGAATATTATATGCTTCATTGATGGAACATTGTGGTGAGGTTTGGATTGGACAATCCATATCTCCCCACATTTCATGATTTTTTGTCTCTTGGGGGCTTGATGATACTGATTTCATCATTGATCTAAATATACATACTTTATTAATTCTTATCTCCTACTGGGATGGTCTCTTTATATACTGGTCTTCATTCTCCATATATATAGTCTGTGGGGATTACAATCCACATCGTTGGTCTATGGAGGACCACCAAGGGAGAAAATCCCTCAAGGAGGTGGTGTGGGTCCTTCTCTCTAGGATTATTCATTCATTCCTCAATCCCTTTTGATTGAATTTTATTTAAGACACATTATGTGGGTTTTTATATTCTAATGATGAACCTATGAATATCTAGGAGGCATCCATTTACCATATTTATTTTTCAATTGATATCTCCCAGGATCCCTTGCCTTTGCTTCTTCTCCATATTGAATGTTTACTTGAGTGGATGAATTATTTGGTTAATCCCAACCAACCATGGATCTTCTAATGCTGTCACATCCACAATCACCCAATATCATTCATTAGATAGATCTGGGAAAATCAAAGAGATTCATGACACCTGTCCTCCTCGAGTGTTGGCGGCCCAACTCCACTATCAACAGTAGAGCCTACCCATATGGCCACCCCACATCTAGTGTTTTTAGAGATATAGGATGATTTTTCCATGAATTATTATATATCCTTATATGATTATCTTTTTATTTATGGTTTCCACCCTAAACATGACCCCTCCCCATTTCTGGTCAAATCCATTCATTGGTATGGGTTTTTTACCACTCGTTCTCTTTTCCTTCTTATTGATGGGGGTACCATCGATCCGGTGAACTAGGGAATCCCCCTAGTTTGTGTTATCTAGGTAGTCTTCCTTGCCACTCAGTATATTTCTGCTCCTACCATTGATCTTTTTAATCTGAGGAGGCCTGTTGATTTATATAGGGAAAAAATCAATATATTATCAATTGAAAAGATAGAGGATTCATAAATTACTTTTTTATGTGAACCAAAAATAATGTATATATCCCTAGTAAATAAAATTATCTATTTCAATGTATTATTTCACGTTGCAATGGATTATGTTCTTTCTTCTCCCTATCCCACCTTAGTGCCTAGAAGATTTACACTCAATATCATTCTAAGGGGGGGGGGAATTATTTACATTCTCATCAGTCTAAATGTTGTTCCTTACCAAGGTAACTCCAGGTGTATACTTTTATAATGATTTATTTCAAAGATTTGATTTCTCATGGAATTGGAGCTTTGGTGAAATCATATTTTTTCACCAGTTAACCCTGTAAGAATAAGTCTTCCACTATAAATACCTTGGAGCATAAATAGTATCCTTTCTTGTTTTATTCCTTTAATCACATGATATGATTTGTTATTATATTCATGGAGATCCCATGAATCACCATATCTATATTTTTTCAGGAATCCTATATCAGATGATCAAATAACAACCTCTACAAACATATTACAGTGAATTTTTCTCTTAATAATTAAATTTGTTATAACTATATTCGGTATAACAAGTGATACATGAGGCTGATAGATCATCAATGGAATGAATTAGAAGGATTTTATCTTATTGATCTAGCTTGGTTAATCTATGGAGAATTCAATTTTATTGAATATCCTTTAGAGAGATTATGTGGATGTGGATGTCATTGGAACAACATTCATAGTTTTCTAGATTTAATTACTTGAAAAAAATTGGAATATTTTGGTTTCCCTTGGGAAAAGATCCTGTGGTGTAATAACCAAAATACTAGACACTGAATGTGGTGTCAGACTGGTCATTTCATGGACAACCTCCATGAAAAATCATGGACTACTTGTTCCGGTTTTATTCAACTAGTGTGTACATTATTAGACCACTCCCCACATATGTTGTGATTTTCAACTAGTAATGAATCTAGGAATAATTGTTTCTTCATAAAGTGTTGGATGTTGAATCATGATTTCCATTAAATGGTTTATATTTCTTTGAATAAAACCATTGATGATTATTATTGACATTACTTCCATAAAAAACATGGAAGGATGGTAGGTGATATTCATGTTTGGTCCTGAGATCATCTTTCAAGATTATGTGGGATGGAATCCATGGTACAAGATATCATGTATGATGAGGACAATGTAAAGTATAGTTTTAATATAGATATCATTCTTGATATCAATGATTGGATGAATTTTTTACCACACATTATTATGACATAATGTTGGGTTTCTCAGGTGAAATCTTAGAAGACATGGTTGAATGCTGGTGATAGAAACCAAACCATTTTATAAGCTTGTTTCATTTAAAAAAAATAGACTTTTAAAACACAATATTCACATCTATTATTTTCCTTTCACCAATAATCCTTCTTTAGTTGGTATTGTGGTGAAGAATAATTTTTTTCCTTTACATGCAATTACAAATTTGGCCATGCATAGGGGTTAGCCAAGCAGTTGTTTTGTCATATGTGAGGATATTCTTTCAATGGTTTCTAATGCCGTAAATAAGGGTAATGAGAGTATTCCTTAAGAGGGGGAGATTTAGGATGTAATAACCTAACTCCACAAATAAATCTCTCCCATACCGGATGACATTATTTGATATTGTTATATGGACTCCTCAGACCTTGCTAAAATTGACCTTCAAGAATTCCTTATGATTTTCTTGTGGTGGTAATCTAGGCCAAGTTTCATGTACAGCTATGACCATCCAAATTCCAATGGTGGGGGACCTTATAATCATTGGGCACTATAAACCTATTATTATGTGTAATTTTTTGTACGAGGTCCTTGCTAGTTTCCATAATAAGAGGTTTGTTTTCCGTTAACAAGATTGTATTTTAGAGGAACAACATGGATTTGTTAGAGGAGGGGGTACACAATCATCTATCACTATCTATCAAGAGATAATTGGTGACATTAATAGAGAGACTACGGGTTTTCATATTGAGATCAATGTTTATATTGGAAAGGCTTATGATTGGATTGAATTCCGATTCGTCCTAAATGTGATGGATTGAATGGGGTTTTTTGGGGTATATGATATTTAATTTATATGTTTCAGCTCATTAAGATTCTTACTTAATTTCATAGGAAAGAGATGTGGGTTTTTAATATCAATTTTGGTAATTAGGTATGGTGATCACATTTCTAGGAGTATAATAATTATAATCCAAGATTACTTTAGAAGAATTATTTTTAGTGTAACATCCCAGGTAAATAAATAATAAGAGATATTTCATATTCATTAAAATTTGTGAATTAAACATTAATTTTACTTTAAAGGGGATGCAATTGAAGGAGCGCTATCGTGGGATCCCTCAAATGATTAATGTGATTTTGGGGTACTTAGGTGGACCAGAGTGGCTGACCAGGGTCATCTCTCAAAGGAGGAAGTAGATTTAAAACTACTTTTTAAAGGTATTCTAAAAATAAAATAAAATAGAATAAAAACACTATCTGAAAGGATGGGGGTACGTTATATTTTATGAATCTAGGAGATTTTTTCTGGAAGAAGATTTTATTTTCTTTTGTTTTTAGTTTGGAAATGGAGTTCGATTAAAACGACAAAACAAAAAGATGTTTTTTTAGAAAATATTTTAAAAGGCATAATCGATCTAACTCTAACTCTTCATTCACTTATTAATCATTATCATTTAAATAAATAACCACTTAAATATGATCCCCTAATTTTTTATCCCTCAAACCCTTTGAGAGTTAACTTAACCACAAAGATGAAATTACTTAAACCCTAGGCTAGCTTTGGAACACGCAATCGCAGCACCCTGCTTTGATTGTTCTTCTAAGGTTAGCTTATGGTCAGTGGTTAATTAGATCACATATCCATTCTAGAAATGAGGATTAATTTTGTTTACGGATTATATTTGAACTCTACAAATTTATCCTGTATGGTCGTGTATTACCGAATAAGATCGTGCTCTCACAATTTACACAATTCCCGACCTCACGTGTTTTGTGTTAATTGTTCAATTGTCTGCTTAGTTTCTTATAATTTAAAAACACAATTCATGGATCATATTAATTCAATTACATTAACTCATTGATTCAAAATAAATGAATGAAGAAGGATAGAGTTCGATCGATTACTAAAAAAAACTACTCTTCCTTGTGCGGTGTAGTCATCGTGGAGACGTTTTACATAAGCAAAGGATTGAAAGGGTAGAACCCAATCTTGTCTCAAATCTTGATTCCAACCCAATTAAGAAGATTAATAGATGATGAAGAAGAAAGAACACAGAAGATTATTTGAAGAAAAATTAAAGAAAAAAACATGAAATAAAAGAAATACAAAGAAGAGGTGGGAGAGGAGAGCCTTTTTGGAAGAGAGGTTTGCAAAAAGTCTTACTTATTACAAGAGTTGTGAGGGGATCCCAAGAGACACCCTTTCGGAAACACCTTACCAAATCCTCGACCAGCCCTCCAAGGAGTTAAAAACCCATTTAAATAGAGTTTGTGAGGGCTAGGGTTACCGAACTTTTTATATGTGAAATGAAAAACTTGGCCAACTATTTTATTCCAAGTTGCACCGCCTAGTGGACCTCTAAAAAGCATGAATTGACTGGCCTTTCATAAGGATGAATTGTGACAAATCTTGTCTCTGATCTTTTCTAAAAATCAGGGCTCAATAATAGCCTGATGTATAATATATGACCCAAATACAGAACCCATGTCCATTCTACCGAGTCGAGCCCATCATTGGATAAATGGCCCATTTACTCCATCGAAATGCACTTTTTAGCTCTAGTGTCCTGAATAAAATTTGTTTAACATTAAGTTAGGAACACTGTTACAAAATTTCAAATTCAAATAATAAATATAAAATGTTTATCGTCGAAATACTATAGTGCACTATAAAGGATAAAACTGAAATTTTCACCAAATTTTCAAATGAATGATCAAATCCCAAATCTTTTATAAAGAAACATATTTAACACAATGTGAGAAAATTATATCATTTATTATCAATAAAATATTCATTAAAATAGTGTTTTATCAGCTATTTCCGATAGCGTATCTGATAATAAACAAAGCGATTTGTTTGAAATTTTATGTTGCACACTAATAATATAATATTATTATTTTAAATGGTAGTTAACTCCAAGACATTGTATTGGAGTTAAAGAACAAAACTAAATACAATATGATTATACATGTTTTTTAAATGTATTTACATTTATCCAATAAAATCTTAGAGACTTAAAATGTAATTGTATCTACCTTTTAGCATAATTTACATTAAAATGATGATTTAACACCTTTTAATAGAGAACCCCCTTTAAATATATTTTTGGGCTCATTAATACATTCTATCTAACCAAATGAAATCCTTCTTTATAATAGTGACATAAAAATTTACTTTGCTTAAATTTTTGGAAGTTTTCATATAAAGTAAAATTTTAATAAATAGTGAAAAATACAGTATTTTAATTTAGAACTGTGTTTTATTCTAATTTATTTACATGGTTAGATTATATTTTTAATTGGTAAGTTTAATTAGAATATATTTTTACCATTTAATTCAATGTTGGTCCTTGGAATTAATTTCACTTTGAAATTGGACATAAACAAATGTCAATCTTTAGATAGTTATTGTTATTTAAAAACACATTATTTGTTTTAACAATGAGAATTAATTTTAAATTAATTAAATCCACTTAAATGTATTGATTTTGAAAAAATTGACATCATTTTTAATTCATAACATCACATATAGAATAGGCTTAATTTTTGGGACTTTTCTGAAAAACATCAATTTGTGATGAATAGTGAAACCACTTAGTACTAGTTAAAGAACGGTATTTTTCATTTAAATGAAATTTTACCACTTCTGGGAAATGAATTTTAAAAATCTGAAGGCACTTCAAGAAGTCATTTTGGTTCAAACAAAAGTAAGTTACCCAAATTAAGGGTAATGATTTCTCTTAACTTTTTTTTCATTTATTTTACTTCTCCAACCCATAAAATATCTTTATTACATTATTTTATAATACAAATAGTATCCTCAATATACTATTATGTAGTTATGAGAAGGATTCAGACAACCCTTATGCGCACCTCCATCTAATGGGTGAAGAACATACTGTTTCTGTGGATGGAAAACTAACGCCTCACAAGACGATGATTGTTTGATTATCTCCTACTGCCTATCATGGTGGCCATTAGGATGACACTATATTTATATATGATATATATAATGTTTATTTTTTCTTTAGGATTTAGTATTTTTCTTTTATAGAATACCATATTGGTTTCTATTATTGGTAAATGCGATAATTTCATTTGAGAAAGTGCAGACTACCGCTCCTTCAAAGTGATATGACTCGTTAATGCCATATGTGGGACTTATAAAGGATGGAGTTAATGATATTATATATGATATTATATTGGATTTATAATATAACTATGTATCATTATTTTTTAATTCCATTAAAATAAGAAATATAAATTAAAGTAGCGTTCATGCATACGTACGACTAACCATCTCCATGAACGGTGCATTTCATTTCTTACCTCTAAATGATATGAATTGTTATATATAAATATATATACTGGATATATATGATATATATGTTATATATGATATCTAAATAATGAATATCATTCTGGATGTAATGTACTATTGACCACACGGATAACTTGTAAATATAAGGTGTTCATTATTTACTCAAGCACCAAATATCGCCAAAATGAACGTTATTAACTTATATGATTACATAATGTTTATAACATGGTAATAAGTGATATAAAATGAATAATAAACATGAAAAAGTTCTTATGAAATTAGAAATTAACTTTAGTTTATAATTGAGGATATTAAAGGGTGATAGAGTCAAGTCAGACATGTGGTAAGGGACTTCATCTCAATCTCCTTTCATTGAGGCCTATTTTGTTCTAATACCCAAATTTCATTTAAATGCTTTATAAACACCTTTTAATTTTCATTTCATTCAAAGGGAATATTTCTCTATGAAACATTTTACTAAATGACAAAAAATGTATGTTTCTTTTTAACATAGGCAGTGATAACGACCTTTCCGCTGCCACGAGTATTATTTGTTTTTTGGATTCCTTAACAAGCCATAATGGTTTTAAAAGAAAAATAAATACAATAAAATATTTTATGTGTTTCCGGTATCTAAAATGGTTTTTATAATGGTTTTGATAAATTTATATATTAAATATTATATTTTTATTTCAATGTGGAAATGATACCTTTCCTTTATTCATATGTTATGTGTTATGATCATGTTATGGTTCTTGGGAATTATTCATGTATATGGGTGATTCAGTGATAAAGCTAGGGCGGGTGAGCCTAAGATAGCTCTCCAATGCAATGGGTATCATGACAGAGGTAAATATGGATGTTTCTCCTAAGAGACTTAGGTAATATAATGTGATGATTATTCCAAATTACCTCTTTATATAGCGGTGATAGCTAAAATTTAAGGATGTTATGGATGCCTCAAGTTACCTTTTTGATTTATTATTTCTATGTGTTATTCATAAATCCTATGATTTCATGAGGTAAGTAAATGAGTTTATGTTATGTATGTATTTATAAACTAATGTTTTCATTCATTGTTTTATAACCCTTATTGATCTTTTTATGCGCATCCCAAGTTTTGAAATATTTTTAAAAGGAATTAAAGATAAATAGGGTCAAGGATGGGATCAAGGAAAAGGCATGTTGTATAATACATGGAACTAGACATGACTTTTTTTAAAGAGTTTTTATTTTATGATGAAAATTGAAACTGAGTATAAGTGTCTACTTTTTAATCATTTGAGATGTAATAGTTATGTCTTAATTCTATATAACTCTGAACCTAAAAATATACTCAATGTGAATTATTCTTCTAATTCAATATTATGTAATGTTTTAAGTCCTGGTCCTTATAGTTGGTATTAGAGGTCGGTTTAGTTGAATTTAGGAGTTAGGTCATTGTTAAATTAATATAAATTGATTAATTTATGTTAATATTAAAATCATATATCATTTATAGATTGCCATATTGCTTCGCGAAAGATATTTTTGTGTTCAGAATGGTTTTTCATAGAGGAAATAGGGAAACTATGTTGGGAAAACATCTGGAGGAAGAAAACCTTCCAAATCAGCAACCCGAGATGGTTGGAATCGAAACTGAACAGTTTATTGTTGTGATGGAACATTTGACTCAAGCAATAAAAGGTGATGGTATCCATGTATGAAATCAGCCAGATCAACCATAAAAGAACATGTCAATAGTGGATCATTTATTGAGGCAATATCCCCCATAATTCAGAGAATCATCTGACCCGGTGCTAAAAGAAGGGTGGATTAAAGCACTGGAGAAGATTTTTTATGTCATGGGTTGTTCAGAAAATCAAAATGTTAGTCTCAATCTTTACTGTTTTGAAGGTGAATATAATCAGTGGTGGTCGCTGGTGAAAAATATAAAGTATAGTGAAGATACTGATGCTCTCATTTGGGATGAATTCAAAGGAATGTTTCATGAGAATTTTTTTCCTAAGGTGGTTCATCATAGAATGGAAAAAATTCCTGGAATTGAGGTTGGAAGATGACTCAGTGGCTGATTATGAAGCAAAATTCACTAATATTGAAAGGTATGCTCTAAATTTTATATGAGATCATGATAGTAAAATCAACCTTTTTTACTCAGGACTAAAGCCAAATTATCAAAGGGCATCAGCTTCTCGCGAGTTCAAATGATATGAAAAACATGTTTGTTGTGCGGATAAGGTGAAAATTGAGAATTCTTATTAACATGTGTTCTTTTAAAAATAATAGAATAAGAGGTCAAGGTGATAGGGGAACGGGGAGAATTCTTCAAAATAGTCTGCTGGTTGGAAAATTAAGTTTACAATTTATGAAAATTGTGGTAAAAAGAATGCTAGGGAATGTCTTTTGAATTCTGTTTAGTGCTACCAATGTGGTAAAATGGGACATAAGTCTCTTAATTGCACTGAAGAAGGTCAGGGTAATGTTAAGATAAAATCCGATTTACAGTCAATAAAATGTTTTATGTGCAATGAAATGGGTCATTATAAAATTGACTTTCCAACAAAGAACTCAACTGAGGGAAAGCAGCCAGCCAACAAGCATAATGTGGTGGTGAAATCCTTTGAAACTAATTCCGTAGATGTTGGGCCATAAAAATAAAGTAGTATTAGGTATGTTGTTTGATTGTTCAGATTATGCCAATGTGTTGTTTGATTGAGGGTATACACACTCTTTCATTTCTGAGAAGTTTTCTGTTAAATTTGGAATTCCATCCCAAGATATGAATACAAAACATACGGTAAAAACTCCTGGATGAAATTTTGAGACAAAAATAAATCATAAAAAATTCCTATCCTTTTTTGCGGAAGTAATATACATGAAAACCTTATTGTTTTTCCTCTACTAGAGTTTGACGTTATTTTGGGTATGGATTTTCATTCTATTTATCATGATAAGATTGAATGAAGAGCTAAAGAAGTTTATTTTCAGAATTATTTTCTTTTTGTGTACAAGAATGAATCCATGATTTTGATAACATATTAGGAAGCTGAGAAACTAGTAAAATATGGAAATGAATGTTACCTTGCTCATATTGTTTAAAATAAAGGAAGTGTTGATATTAATGATGTGCTGGCGGTAAATGAGTACCTTAATTTTTTTCCTAATGAGTTTCTTAGTATTATACCTGATCAGGATGTTGAATTTATTGTTGATTTAGTTCCTGACGCTAAGCCAATTTCAAATCCCCCTTATCGAATGGCAAAAATTGAACTTTTAGAGTGTAAGAAGAAATTATAGGAGTTATTATAAAAAGGTTTCATTTGACCTAGAAATTCACCATGGGGTTCTCCTATATTGTTTTTTAAAAAGAAATATGGTTCAATGAGACTTTACATTTATTATAGATCATTGAATAACAACACTATTTAGAATAATTATCCATTTTCTCATATCGATAATTTGATTGATCAGCTCCAGGGAGCTCAATATTTTTCGAAGATTGATTTGAGATCAGGGTACCATCAGATGAAAGTAATGGAAGCAGACATTTTGAAGACCACATTTTGTACTAGATATGGCCATTATGAATTTTTAGTTATGACTTCTGGTTTTACCAATGCACCTGTTATATTCATGGATCTTATGAATATAAGTTTCCTTGAGTTCTTGGGTATGTTTGTGGTTGTGTTCATTGATGATATTTTGGTTTATTAAAAAGGTAAATAGGAACATGAAAGTAATTTAAGGATTGTCTTTCAAACCTTAAAAGAAAAGAAACTATTTGTGAAATTCAGCAAGTGTGAATTTTGGTTGCTACAAATTTCATTCATTGGTCACATTGTTTCAAAAAATGTGATAAATGTTGATCCCGCTAAAACAAATGCTGTTGGAAAATGTCCATGACCCACAAATATAACCAAGATCCGTGGTTTTTCTAGTTTCTAAAGTTATTACTGGAGGATTGTTGACAATGTTTCAAGGTTATCTAGACCAAAGACTATGTTAAATCAAAAAGGTGTTATGTTCATTTGGACAAAAGAATGTGATGGATGTGTTCTGGAATTGAAAAGAATATTGGTGAATGCTCCAATTTTGACACTACCATCCAGAAATGGTCAGTTGTTTATCTACAGTTATGATACATTGAAAAGACATGGTTGTGTCCTAATGTAGAATGATCAGGTAATTGCTTATGCTTCACGTCAGTTGAGACCACATTACCCTACACATGATTTGGAATTAGCTGCTGTTGTTTTTTCTTTAAAAATATGGAGGCATCATTTTTATGGAGTAAAATGTGAAATATATATTGATCAAAAAAATTGTAAGTATATATTCACTCAAAAGGTATTGAACATGAGGTAGAGGAGATGGTTGGAAATAATCATGGATTATGATTGCATAATACATTATAATCTGTGAAAAGAAAATAATCTAGCTGATACTTTGAGTCAAAAAAGTATTGATTTTTTAACCAAGTTACGTTTGGAAAAAGATACTTTGGTTTTTGATTTGATAAAATTTGGTATTTGAGTTTTTGGTGTAGAAAATTCTCTAATTTGTATCAGGTGTTTGTAAGATCATCTCTATGAGAATTAATTAAGCAAGAACAAAAGGAAGAAAGTGAGTTACAAAAAAAGGTAGAGTTGGTTTAGAAGGGTAAGTTTCCAGAATTTAACACTGATAATGATTGTGTTTTTAGATTTTGAATGAGATTATTTGTGCCTTGAAATTCAAAGTTGAAGAATGAGTTGTTATGTGAACCTCATAGTTCCCAGTTTTCAGTTCATCCTAGCAGTACTATGATTTATAGGGAACTTCTGGAGTATTACTAGTGGGATGGAATGGAAAAAAATATTTCTGATTTTACACTGAAGTGTTTTACATGTCATCAGGTTAAAATAGAGAAGTAGTTATCGAAAGAGGTGCTTCAAACTTTAACTGTGCCAGAGTGGAAATGGGAAAATATATCCATAGACTTTGTTTTGGGATTACCGAAGATAACTCAATGTAATAATTAAATTTGGGTTACTGTTTATCGGTAGAATAAATCTAATCATTTCCATCCTATTCGAGATATTTTGTCACAAGATCAACTTTATTTGTTGAATGTTAACTAGATAGTCAGGTTGAAAGGATTTCCCCTCTCCATAGTATTTGATCATGATCCCATGTTTAATTCTAACTTTTAGAAAGATCTTCAGGAGTTTTTGGGTACTGAATTAAAATTTAGTACACAATTTCATCCCCAATCAGATGGTCAATCATAATGAACAATTTAGACATTGAAGGATATGTTACATGCTTGCTCGATAGATTATTAGGGAAGTTGGGAACAACATATTTCTTTGGTTGAATTTTCATATAATAAAAGTTTTTATTCTAGAATACAGATGGATCCATTTGAGGCATTATATGGAATGCATTGTTGAACTCCAGTAATTTGGGATGAAGTAGGTGAATGGAAGATGATGTGACCAGAATTGGTTGAATAGATGGCATATAGTGTTCAGTTGATTCTGAATGGCATGAGAATTACTCAGAGTAGATAGAAAAGGTATGAAGATCACCGAAGGAAGTATATTTTTTTGAAGTAGGTGATCATGTCTTTCTCAAAGTCTCTCAATGGAAAAGTGTGATGCATTTTTGTAGGAAGGGAGAGTTGAGTCCAAGGTACATTAGACCTTATAAAATCCTAGGGAAAGTGGGATTAGTTGCGTATTGATTTTCTTTACCTCCAATCTTATCCCAGGTACACAATATTTTTCATGATTCGATGTTTATAGAGTATATTCCATATCCATCTCATGTTTTGAGCCCAGAGGTAATTCAGTTGGAAGAGAATATCACTTATCAGGAACAACCAGTCTAGATTCATGACTGAAGATAGCATGTGTTGAGGAATAAATTAATTCACCATGTAATGGTTTTGTGAAAAAACCATATGGTTGAAGAGGAAATGTGGAAATCTGAAAATGCTATGAGGGATAAATACCCCCACTTATTTTGATAAGTAAAATTGAAAGGATGCAATTACCAAAAAGAAAAAATATGTTACATCCTAAGTAAATAAAGAATAATAGTATTTTATATTTATTAATATTTTTGAATTAAAATATAATTTTACATTAATGGGGTTCAATGTTTGATAGCGTACATGATATGCAACAACGAGTTTCTTTGGAAATCATACGTTGCACACGAATAATATAATTTTATTATTTTAAATGGTAGTTAAATACTTGATGTTTTATTGGTATTAATGAACAAAAATAAATACAATATGATTATACATGTCTATAAAATGTATTTATATTTATCCAATAAAAAGTTAGAGGCTTAAAATGTGAATTAATCTAATTTTAAGCATAATTTACATTAAAGGCAGATTTACTGACTTTTAATGGATAACCATATTTAAATATAGTTTTGGTCACTTTAATACATTAAATTTGACTGAATAACATTATTCTTTAGAATGGGGACATCAAAATTTACTTTGTGTAAATTATTGGAATTTTTCGGATAAAGTTCTTTTCTTAATAAATAGTGAAAAATATTGTATTTTAATTCAAAACTGTGTTTTAATGTAATATATTTATATGGTTATATTATATTTTTAATTGGTTTTAAAGTGTAATTAGAATATATTTTTTCCTTTTAATCCAATGTTGGTCATTTGAATTAATTTCATGTTGAAATTGGACATAAACAAGTGTCAATCTTTTGATAGTTATTGTTTCTTAAAAACACGCTATTTGTTTTAACGACTAGAATTAATTTTAAATTAATTAATGCCATTTCTATGTTTTGAATTTGGAAATATATAAATAATTTTTTAATTTAGAATATAAAATATATCATAGGATGAATTTTTGGTATTTTTCTGAAAAACATAAATTTTTGATGAGTAGTGAAACCACTTAGTACTAGTTAAAAAACTGAAATTTTCATTTAAATGAAATTTTACCACTTTTGTGAATTGAATTTCGAAAATCCAATATACATGTTTATTTTTAGTATGTAAAATTTGGTTCAATAAAATGAAAATAATTTTTGGGGAATAGTATCTTTTGACTTTTAGTTACCGTGATTAAAGGTAAATAGGGTAATTCAAGATAAAATGAATATTATAACAATTCAAAATTACCATAAAACTTGTCCAAACCTTATTTTGTGAGTCATTTACGACCATGGGCATCTTTGTGTTGATTTAGGGACCCTGTTGAGCCACTTGGGAGTGATAATGACTATTTAGATTAATTAACTTAAAATAAAGGCAAAAATGACAAAAACAAATATCTTTTAGTAAAGTAATTTTTACAAAGGGGTATATAAATTATAATTTCTACTATTAAAATTCATTAGAAAGATATAAAATTTCCTACATCATGGTATTTTTTTATAATTTTTATAATTCATATAAATTAAATTATTTATGGCACAATAATGATGCAGTATTTACATCATTAATAAAACATTTAAATATGTATGATTATAAATATTGAAACAATATCCAAAACCTATCCAATTCATATTGGATGATTTCATTTCGTCCATGAGTCATCCTATCTTTGACATTAATTAGATGTGGTCCTTTAGAAACTGAATATCACTATATAATAAATTAATATTATCACACTTTCCTAAAGAGACCCTCCTCCCCCTTATAAAAAGCCCTCACTTAACCAATTAATCACACCTCTAAAGCCCTTTGACTCGTCAAAAATATGACCACTTAATCTCCCTATATCTCTTTACCTCTCTTAGAAGCCTTAACATAGGTATAAGGAAAATCATTAAGTCCTTCTAGTTCAAACCAAAGGAAGTTACCCAAATTAAAGGTAACAGTTTCTCTTAACTTGTTTTATTTTATTTTACTTCTCCAACCCCTAAACTCTTTAATTAATTTATTTTATAACAACACCGATATACTAAATATAATAGGATTTTACATGATAAGGATATTATCTACACTTACACACACCTCCATCTAATGGGTGAAGAACGTACTTTTTCTGTGGATGGAAAACTAACGCCGAACGAGATGATGATTGTTTGATTATCTCATACCACCTATCATGGTGTAAATTAAGATGAAACTATATTTATAGATGATATAAATTATGTTTATAATTTCTTTATGCTTCTGTATTTATATTTTATTGCATACCATTATGGTTTCCATTATGGGTAAACACGATAATTTCTTTTAAGGAAGTGGAGAATACTACCCCCTTAAAGTGATATGACACGTTAATCCCATATATGGGACACATAAAGGATGGATTTAATGATATAATGTATGATATAATACTGGAATTATAATATAACTATGTATCATTATGTTTTAATTCCACTAAAATAATAAATATAAATGAAATTATCGTTCATGCGTACGTAAAACTTATCATCTCCATTAACGGTGCATTTCAGTTCTTACCTCCAAATGATATGAACTGTTATAAATAAATATATAAATATACTAGATATATATGATATATATGATATATATGATATCTAAATAATTAATATAATTCTAGATATAACGGACTATTGACCACATAGAAAAATTGTAAATATAAGGTGTTCATTTTTTAGTCAAGTACCAAATATTGAAAAAATTAAAATTATTAACATAAATGACTATATAATATTTATAACATGATAATAAGTGATTTGAAAGGAATAATATACTTGAAAAATGTTCTTAATCTTTCAGAAATTATCTTTAGTTTATTATTCAAGAGATTAAAGAGCGATCGATTCATGTCGGACACAAGGTATGGGACTTCGACTGAATCTTCTTTCATTGAAGCCTTTTTTGTTCTAATACGAAACTTTATTTTATACACTATATAAAAACCATTGAATTTTCATTTCATTAAAATGGAATCTTTTTCTTCGATAAATTTTACTAAATGAAAAAATAAAGAATGTTTCTCTTTAATGTAAGCGGTGACAACGACCTTTCTGCCAGCACAAGGATTATTTTATTTTTGGATTCCTTTACTTTCCGTAATGCTTTTAAAATTAAAATAAATACCATATAAAACTTTATATATTTTTGTTATTGAATATGGTTTTGATACAGATTTTGATACGCTAATATAATGAAATGTTATATTTTTATTGCAATTTGGAAATGTTATCTTTCCTTTATGCTTATGTTATGTGTTATGATCATGTTATGGTTCTTGGGAATCATTTATATATATGTGGGGTTACATGATAAACTTTGGGTAGGTTAGCCTAAGATAGCTCTCTAATTCATTGGGTAATTTGATGGAGGTAAACATGGATGTTTCTCCTAAGAGATTTAGGGAAAATACTGTGATGGGTATTCAAATCTAACTCTATATGTAGCTGTGATAGCTACAATGTAAGTATGTTATAGATTACAAAATTTACCTTTAGGATTTTTTATTTCTATTTGTTATTCATAAATCTTCTGATTTTATGAAGTAAGTAGAAGATTTTATGTTCTGCATGTATTTTGTGAACTATTTTTTTTCTTCGTTTTAAAACCCTTACTTAGCTCCTTAAACTCATCCCAAGTTTTGAAAATTTTTTCACAGGACTTGAAGATTAATATTGTCAAGGATAGGATCAAGGGAATGTCATGTTGCTTAAAACATGGAACTAGACATGACCCTTTTTTCAATAGTTTTTATTTTATGAAAAAAACGGTAACTGAGTGGAAGTGTCTACTTTGTAATCTTTTGAGATGTAATAGTTACGTTCTAATTCTCTAAAACTCTAAACCTGAAAAGATCCTAAATGTGAATTATTATTTTAATTCAATATTATGTAATGGTTTAAGGCTAGGTCCTTGTATCTATATACATCCATTATTGAAGTATCCTCTCTAATATTTTTAGGATTCACATTAATTGTTTGTCTCAGAACCTTTTTTGATTACATACTTATATTCATTAATGTAAATTGGTGGTCAATCAAGGGAACCTATAATGTTTTGGAGAAGTAAATTAGGTTTTGGGGTCAATATTATAATTATTAAAAGAGTAAAATTTATATTCTGAAATCATGTTTTCATGGTTGAGCCAAAATGATTGAGTAAATGTTCAGAATTAATAGAAAGTCTTTTTATCTAGATTACCGTGGGGATATGATTTCTCCGGGTGGTATTTAAATTTTTCCCTATTAGTGTCTGGTCACTAGGCTCACATGTTAAATTGTTTACTATATGAGTCATTTCTAGTCATTTTGGGGTCATACGACATTGGTTGATTGTGTTCCTACCTCCATTATGTTGTGTGTACTATTTGATATTAAAGTTCCAAAATCAATTTATAATAACACTGAAAAAATATTTTCATCCTTTTTTTCTACTCTCATATGGATGATCAATTCCATTGGGAAACCTGGGCTAGAATGGATAATATAGTTTATTATTGGGGTATTGGACTATAAAAGTTTGGTAGAACCATGCATATAATCCAAATTAAATTTCCAAGGGATGTTATAGAATATTAATTTTGCTAAAACGTTTTATTGTGGGAATGTATAGGGATGATTTTTTTCATCTAATGAGTTGGTCTCCATATTGTAGAAAACCATATAGAGGAAATTATTGAATATCCAACCATGTTCATGTTGGATTTTCAGATGTTCAATCATAAGCTACTAGACTTATAGATATGTGGGAGTCCCTTTGGGTTTTTTTGGATACCCAACTCCTGACATCACTTTTTCATTAGATTGTGCTTTCCAAATTTTCACATAGGTTATTCTCAACCTGCAAAAATAGAAGTTGACCATAAAATCTAGCATTCCTATTATCTGGATAAATTTTGGTTTAGTTTTTCTTCTCTGTAGGCATTATCATCTAAGAAGTGTTATATGATCTTCTAGGTAAATCCAAATGTGATAGTTGATGAAGTTATTTTTTGCAATGGTATTCTGATTACGAATTATGTCATGGTTTGGATATTTTGGCATAATGATATTCTTACTAATTATTTAATCATAATAAAATGAATTCATGTGTTATCCATATTATTCTACTATGGATAAACTAAATAATATACTATTGATCACGTTTTATTTGATAGGTATTGGGATAGATCTATGTGGGTGGGGGATTTAGGAGTATCATTAGTATTGTGAATCACTTTTTTGCTGCTTTGTTTTAGGGGGTGGAGGAAAATAGCTTCAAATTCAATGTGAGGAAAACCCCTATTTCAGATGTTTACTCGTGTATTTTTAATTATATGAACAAGTGATGGGTACTCCGATTTTTAATTGCAAACTCGGCTCAGGTGTTTGGCCACTAAGATATGATTTCTATTGGAATATTAGAGGCATGACCATTCCACGTGGATGGTTATGAATGATATAGGAAATGTGATTAAACAAAAATGAATGGATTAATTTGGAAGATAGGTTTTGTGGAATCCCCCTAGAAGTTATTTCATGATCAACTATGATGGCCCATATAACCATGGATTTATGAGAGGGGGAGGTGGTGTTTATGATAACAATAGTTCTATGTTATTTGACATTAGAGAATTGTATGGAAAAGTTGACTTTCTTATTGTACAGTCTAATGCTTTTTTAATGGGATGGAGGTGTATAGTTCCTACAACAATACAACCACATGGGTTCAAGCTAATTCCATTTTCCTCTTCAACTCTATCCTATAAAGGTACAACAATCATTGGTCCATTATCTATCATAGTCAAAGATGCATCACCCATGTTGACCATTCAATAATAGACCATACATATCTTAAAATTAATCATATTTTATATTTTCTATCTTTAAATGTTACCTAGGAAAATTATCTCATTATTTATTATAACATGTGTTCCTTAAAAAAAATCTCACTACAATGGTATTGTAGGATGTCGTATGCCTCTACTACTTTAGGCATCCTTGTCATTAATTTGTTTCATACATTACTGATTTTTATATTTAACCACATTCTTTTCTTAATAAACATAACTAATTTGAATGAATGCATCTTGAATTGAAGAGTTATATGGAAAACATTTAAACAAAATCAACAATTATATTACAAGTTCAAGAATTGAATAAAGAATTAACAGAATAAAATTAGTAGCATATCATGGATTAATTAAAAATAAATAAGTAAGATTAATATCTTAATGAATAAATAAAAAATTATTCTTTATCATCTAAATGTAAACTCAATGATAATTTTGAGACTGTTTAGAAGGAATGTTATAGTCTTTGAAACAAATTTGTCAGTATAAAAGAGGCTCTATCTAATTTTGTTGGAGGATAATAAAAATAAGAAAATATAGTTTCTATGGTTAAAATGAATATAGATTAAACAAAATTTGGTTTCCATAAATACATTCCAAATTTATTAATGAATTTTATTTTAAACATTTTATTTTCAATGTGTCTATATTAGATAAATTAAAAAATTTAGGCAATAGAAATATGATAATGAATATTCCCTTAGATATCCTAAATATCTTTTTTATGCCCGTAAAATTATTTTGAATAATTTATCTAATAATGTATATTAATATAAATTAATTTAATATATATTGTAACTATGTGTTTTATTTCTAAACAAGTTCCATACAAGATGGTTTGTGTATCAAAAATAACAAATAAATAAATTTTGAGGGAAAATTTTATTAGATGTATCAATAAGGAAACCTGGTAAATGGATTTTTTTTGTTCGTGACACATTCTGGTGACCCATCTAATTTCCTATCATAAAACATATGTTATGGATACTTCATCACTTTTAGAGATAAATTTTAGTAAAAAATTATGGGATTTGGTCATTTAAGTATTTATAATATTCTTTTAATTTCTGACGCTTTATATATATAATATTTATAACATAATTTAGATTATTTAAAAAAATTTGTGATGATTCTATATTTGATAAATTTGATGATAATAAATGATTATTTTAAAAAAATTAAAAAATTTACTTGATTCCAATAGAAATGATAGTATTTATTCTCTTAATTTATATGATTTATCTAATTAAAATGTTATGTGTCTCAATGCTCTATAAAATAATCATTTTATTTAGTACAGAAGGATTACACCTTCTCGTTTCCCTATGAAACACATTTCATCCATTCATGAAAATGATATAGATTTTATAAAGGGAAAAGCTAATTAAATATTTTGTTTTTGAATTGTTTATAAAAGGTAAGAAGCCCAAGGAATTGTTAAAATCTATCAATCATGTTTCTACGTCTACATTACATTAACTATTTCATATTTATCCATCTAGTCCAATGAACATCAGGTTTATGTATCAATAAATATTTTTTTATTATTAATGGTCATAGTATATTTACATGTGTATATTTTATGTATTATAAGATTAAAAACTCATATTGATATATATATTTTTGAAAAATTTTATAAATGCAAAATTTTATTTATATGATTCTATTATAAGTGATAAAAGTGGTGAATAAGTTCATTTTTTTTAAAAAAATTTATGAATGAAATGGTTACACTCAAAATACTTCTGGACATTGAACACCATAAAAAATGGTGTTATTGAAAGAAAAAATAATAATATTCACAAAATGGATCGAGCTATGCTTAATGAATAATTTTTACCAAAATTCATTTTGGATGAATATGTTATTATTTATTTAGATGTTTGGAATATATTTTATTCTATATTTTTTTTGAAGAAAACTCATTATTAATTGTTTAATGGTAGAATCCAAAATTTATGTTATTTAATGTTTTTGGTTTCAAAAATATTATATTGAATATGAAAGACAATATATATAACATTATTGGTAAAATAATTGAAGGAATAATTCCTTGTTCTTCTCCTCGTAGAAAGTATTTTATAATTTTTAATAATCATTCCATGTAAATTAATGTATCTATAACTATATATTTGGATGAATCTTGTAATTTTTAGAAAAGAAAATAAACAATGTCGAACATGATTTCACAGATTTCCACTTTGGTGAAGAAAATATAATAGATAATGTATTTGTTGGGTGGGGAGAAATGAATTTCAATTTGATCCTATTTTATGGATGGTTTTTAAATGTAATATGATTGACAATGTTATTGGTAATTTTTTTTAATTTAGGAAATCCAAAAGATATACTTTAAACATATTTTGTAACTATTTTTTTTTGTTTCGAACCATGTTCCTACTAATTTTTTTGATTCTATAAATATCCATGTTTTTGTATTTATATATAATATGAACATAATCAATTTGTTAGATATAATTTTTGGTATTTAGTTTAATTACATGCAGATAATAATGTAATAAAAACTAAAAGGATCTTTATAAAGAAGATGGATAAATAATGACATATTATCAAAAATAAAGCAAGACTTGTTTCCCATGGATACACTCAAGAAGAAGTTACAAACATTAAATAAATTATTTCACCTATTTTTAAGTTATAGGCTATAATAAATTTTTTATACAATGAATTTTTATATGATTTAAATGATTTGAAATAAATGCAAACAAATCATTCATAAAAATATTTATAATTGTGGAATATTTTTTAGCACCCAATCTTTAAAATTTAAAAAATTCTTAATTATGTTATATAATCATCTAGATTTTTGAATGGTATCAAAGATGCACCTCTTGCTTGGTATGGGAGGTTTTATTTTTTTCTATTGAATAATGGTTTCATTAATGTTAATGGAGATTCTAAATATTTATTAAGACAAATTCTTATGGTATTTTAACTGTGTTAAGTTATATTGATAATATTATTTTTTTTTCATCTAGTGAATTTCATTGTGTAATTTTTATATTTTTATGTGATCTGAGTTTGACATGAGCTAAAAGGGAGAATTAATGTTATTTCTGGGATACAAAGTTTTTTAATTGAAATATGGAATCTTTATTAGAAAACCATGTATTCTAAATATTTTGTTTAATGGTTTGTTCTTGATTCGTGTATTTCAATAAACACTCTTATGAGTAATAGTTTTGAATTAAATTTTTATGAATCCAATAAATTAGTTGATATTAATATTTATAGATAAATGATATGTATCCATAGTTATCTAACTACTACAAGATCCAACATCATGTATAGATTATACTTATGTTAATGATTTCAATATGATCTTAAGGAGAGTTATATTAATGATATGAGATGAGTAGTTCGATAAGTTAATGGAATTGTTAACATTGGTTTGTTTTATACTAAATATTTTTATTTAAATTTATATTCATAATATGATTTTAGAAGATATTAAACTGTTAAAAAAATACCATATGTTATGCGTCATTTTCTTAATTTTTTTTAAAATATAGTTTTTCAAATATGAAATTATATATTTCTCAATCTACTATAAAAGCTGATTATATTTTTTCTACTAGTTTGTTTGTTCAATTCATTTGGAATATGAAAATTTTATGTATATTTGGTATTTATCTTGATAATATTCCTATTTATTGAGGCAATACATATTTAATATATACATATATAATAATCCTTTACAATAATATAGATCAACTCATATCAATGATATATTTTATTTTATTACAGATCATATGAAAATGTGTTATATTGTTTTAGAATTTATCCATATAGAAAATCAATAGGAAGATATATTTACTATGTCATTAGACTTTACCCGGTTTCAAAAAATTAAATGTGATATACGAATAGTGAAATATTAATTATTTTACATTTTTTTGTGTTTAGTAGGAGTATGAATTCGTTTAAATGATGATTCATTCTTAAATTAAATTTATTAATTTATATAATTATTTATTAAATATATTTGTTTTGAATTTATCATACATTTTATTTGAACAAATCATATTTTTTAATCCATTGGTTTTCATAAAATATTATTTTGAAGAATATTTTTTTTTCTCAACTTTTTTTAAAATTTAAATCAATGCATTTTAAATATTTGTCTTCAAAGTGGATAATTGTAAAATATATCATTAATAATTGTTATTAATTTTTTTTAGGAAATTTTATATGAAAAAAAATTATTTGTATTGACATAATTAAATTATAAATTTAAATATATTTATTTTATAAAAATTCTTAACTTTATGATATCTTATATATGTAGGAGAAGGTTCAGAAGTTATACATGGTTTTATAATTCTCAAAAGGGGGAGGATGTTTAGTGGGTCATTGAACTAATTATTCTTTTAATAATTGTTATGTGTTTTATATCCTTTAAAATTACTATTACATTAAATTGTATGTGAATTAAATTAATCTCAATCTCGATCATATCATTTTATTAATTACTTAACATATATTTAGATTTCCTATTTTGATTTATCAAAACATGTTATAAAATATTTATTATGATTTAGTAGGATAAATAAGCTAGTTGGGACCTTGAAATAACATATATATATATATATATATATATTTCTAATTGGTACCATATAGAAAATATATTGTACACCATGTATCCAGGTCAAGAACTATATATCTAATTTGAAATTTAATTATCCATCATTTGATCCATGTAGTTAAATTTCTAGAATCGATTTCCCTATATATTTTGACAATATCTTAATCTATAAAAATCAAAAAATGATTGATTCATTTTTCTGATATATTTGGAGTGAATATTAATTTAATTAGAAAATATTAATTTCTAAATATGTCTAGATAGTTTCTAAAATTAGGTTTGAAGTTATTGTATGTTTTTAGTATTTTTCAACTATTTTTCCAATCAATTGTGCTTCTATTGTTAAATCCGAACATCAGGATTGTAAAAACTATTATGAATATTACATATTATTTTAAAATATAAAGAACATATATTAATATATTAAAATTAAAAAACACATTATTTTTCCTTTAACAACGTATTTTTTAGGTCTGAAAATTGGAAATTCAATTTGTTTTCTGTTTTATGGAATTCACTTACATGAGTCACCTACATTAAAAAAATGGGTACATGAGAAAATTAACATTGTGACGACTTAAATTTTGTTAATAAAATACCTGAATAAATTATTTGAATCCCTAATTTCCATAAACCAATGTGGTTTATTCTCTTATTTAGTGAAAAATTATTACGTAAAGTTCACAAATGTATATTTGGATATAGGGAAATCCTATAGGAAATTGTCCACTCATTTATATTGAGTTTTATATATAAATTTTATATGAGTATATTTGTTATTTTATATTCTTAAATTAATTTTTTAAATCATATTAATTATTTAAATCCTATGTGAAGTGCCCCTAATTTCATTAAACCTATTGTTATGATGATCAATAGATATTCTATTGTCATGTGTGAAACATACAACATGAAAATCAAAATTGTGTATTTATTATTATATGTTGTTTTAATTAATTATATTATTTCATGATTAGTAATATTTTATTTTAAACTCATTAAAATTGTTTTAATATTTTAAATTTTGTGGTATTCTGTTTTTTATTTTTGTAATATATATTTACAACTCATTTTAAATGTTATATTTTTTAATTTCCCAATTCAAATTTAAACATTATGTTTTTATGAGATATTTCATTGAAATATTAGTATAGATACAATTTAAGGTATTTAATGGATGATTTGAAATTAGGTTGAATCTATATTTATTGTTTGATTTTTTTGAATGAGATATTATTTAAAAATTATTATATTCTTTTTTAATCCTATATATATCCATCCAATAATCTATTATTATTAAATTTTAATTTTCTATTGTCCAATTACAGCTTAACTGGGTGAAGATAATTTTTTAAAATGGGAATCAATAATTTCTTATATAATTAACTGATTAAGTGAAATTATTTTGATAAGATACATATATTATGATAAATTTTATATTTTTCAAGTTATTCATTGTGGATAATGATATGGTTTTGATACAAGGATTTATTGTATATTATATACATGCTAAATATTATAATACTACTCAATGATCTCCCTATGTTGGAACAAAAAATTCGCTACCTTATTCTACTACATTGATGAGAAAATCATGATAATCCAACACTCATGATCAAGTACTTAATGTTTATTCAAATTTCATATATTTCATTATGATTTCTTTATTCTGAAAAACTTATTCCCATATATCACATTCTTTAACATTATATTTATGATTTTACATATATAATCATTTTATATCATTATTATTTTACTTCAAAATTCAATATTTGTGAACATTTGGGTTTTGACTCTCGGTATCTAAAGTCTTGGTTGTAATTAGGTTGTGATTCCCAAAACAAATCATAGGAGTTTGGTTATTACTCTAATAAAAAGTTTTTTTGTAATAGAATTATGGTTTCCCTTTAAAAATATGGTTGTTCACATCATATATCTCACCTATAAGATAGGTATAAGTGTAGATCAGGTTCACATTGGATAAAACAACAATAAAAAACATCCATGTATTATTTCATTTATTTATGTTTGAAATTAGTTCTTATAATTTAAATTGATAATTAATTAATCATTTTAAAATATTATTTTGGTCTATTCAAATCCCACTATTGACTTTCTATCATCATCCAATCCAACAGAACACGTAGTAGAAAAACCAAAAAATGAATTGGATAAATTATTATTATAATATAATTAAAATATTAAATATCCTAACCATTCATGTGATCTAACCAACAAGTCGATTGACATAAATATTATTTCAAACATAGGTAAAAACCCACATTTCAAACATTATAGTTCCCTCTTATTTCTCATACAATACAATATTTTGTAGATAGATAATTTTTTTATAAAAAATTATAACAAAATACTAAATAAATATACCTTATATAAGACGTTACTAAACAATCAACCAATAAAAATAATAATTCATTTATATGGTAAATGACACATACATTAAAAATTTGGTATCGGATTTCTCATACAATGTATAATTGATGATACTGTTAAATTTTTGAAAATATTTATCATAAAAATATGAAATAAATTTTCCACTGAGGTGATTTTACCAAAAAAACAAAGCACAAAAATATTATTTCACTCTTATGCTAAATATGGCATCCTAGAAATAAATTTTATCTAATAATTTTAATAAAATAAAAAATTAGAGATGTATTACATATCTTTTAAAAGTGTTCATGTGTGTCAATAAATAAATAAATAAATATTTTATTTTTTAAAAAAATCCCAAGGATCTATGAGCCTCAAGATATTTTGTCGACTGAACACCATAATATAAATATATTCCATAGAATAATAAATGGTTTTAACTGATATTTTACCATTATTCAAATCCTTTGATTTATTTATTATATTTATAATAAAATTTTTCATATTTATAGAAAAATAATCGTAAATTATTGTCAAAATTTTCTGTAATAATTATAATTATTGGATATTAAAATTACCCCTTCTATTGAATTCTTATCTGCAAGAAGTAACATAACATGACCTTGGTTTTTTCTAATTTGACATTACACCTTTTAATAGAATACTTATTAGGTTACAACAATGCATTCCTGATGATCAGAATGGTTTGGTGCCTTTGGAGACTAGAAAAAGAAATCAATTTATTTCAAAAATGGTCTTTAATATCTCAAATAAATATCATCCCACATATTAATCTTCATAAACATACACAAATTTAAATAATTCTTTATAATACATGAACTATAAGGAAATCGAACAACATTAGCCATGAGATAATAATATTAGGATAAAAAAGAAGTTTTTCATATACATAAATATCAAAAATCATTTCTATAGTATTCATGTCATGAGGTAAATGTAACTTTAGTGTATTGTGTTCACTCTACAAACTATTATAGTTGACAAAATTCATTTCTATGTCTATCATAGTGGACACAGTAAATTTCTGAACTAGTTTCACTACATGTTCTAGTTTTGTCTACCTCATGAGATATAAATCATTACCCAATGCATTTGAGGGATATATAGGTCTCACCCATAACCTAATTAATGTCATATGTTTTTGTGTCATTAAATCATAAAACAATCATCATATCATAACCCACTAATAAAATGTGCTTTATAAATATTTCAATATATAGTAATTTTTAGAAAAGAGACAAATTTCATAATCATTTTAGTAAATCATCCTTGAATAACAAGTGAAATGAATATGGTTTTATATGATTTATATAATTATATAACACATGAAAAAATGTGTTTCATAAAAATATTTTCATAAAAAACATAACCAATTCATAGAAATAATATGTTTGATATCCTTTTATCTATTAATAGTAAAAAAATTAAAATCAAAGGATGTAAACTTAGATGTAAAATGAATTTGAAAAATAACATGAAAATATTTATTAATGATAATAACTTCTTATTCAAAGAAACTTCTAAAACAAAAAAAAATATATTACATTTTGTAAATAGTTTTTTGAAATTATGCATTGAAATATATAATTTAATATCTAAAAATTATTAAAAACATTTTTTCTAGAAAAAACACTAGAATTTTGAACCACTTTTTAAAACACTGAATATTTTTTAAAATATTTTTCTCTGAAAATATTACCGGTCACTAATAATGGAATCATTTAAAAAAATTTAAATACATTATTAAAGAAAACAACCATTCCATTTTTAAAAAACATTTTAAAATAGAAAACATATTCAAAAATAATTTGGTTTGATAATATCATTTATAAATTATACTATAATGTTAATGGAAAATGATGGTAAAGATGGCATGAAAATATTCTAATTCCACACATTAATAAAAATATTACTTTTTACTTTGTTTTGGTAAAACTCAAATGGGAATTGTCTGGAAAATTAAATGAATATTCATCTAAAACGAATTAAAAAATGAAAAACATAGGAAAAATGTATTTAATATTTCATTTTATAAATTATAAAACATTTTTGAAAATATTTCTAGAAAACATGTTTTTAAAATAAAAATTGGTTTTGAATTAAGAGGTAAAAAATAATGATTTTAATGGAATACAATATTTTTGAACTAGTGATTATAAAAATAGAATAAAATGAATGGAAAAAATGTATTCTCATTAAAAAAATAAGCGAATAAAATTAATGAGATTAACATAGAGTTGGATAATAATATTTTATCACTAGAAACATATTCATAATCAATCGTGAAAAATCATAAGATTACAGCCTAAAATATTTACCACATTTATATCATTGAAAGATAACCCATATGAAAAAAATAAAAGTAAACACAAAATATGATGATAATAAATAAATTTGTGATATTACATACAAAATGGGGTTTATATACACCTCATAATATATTATAGTTGTGAAAAATAATATATATCTTAGAGTAGGAAATATGAGAAAAATAATTCTTTACCACTTTGGAAACATTTAAACCAAAAAACCATTGAAATATATATCCTAAAATTGATAATTAAATCAAAATGATTTTTAGTATAATATCATAAAATATAATAATGGGTTTTATATACATTATATATAATTCATAGGGGTTGAATATAGAATTTGTCTCATAGATGTAATAAAAGAGATAAAAACCCCTTTCCTTTTGTCTCGACAACATTCACAAACGATCAAAAATCAGTTATAATAAATATATTTTTTAATAAATCTATTATATAATAATAATTATATATATCAACCCATATATTATTAAATTATGTGATTTTATTACCCATTTTCAGACAATTCAATATTTAAGTCATAGTTTCAGCAATAACTGCTTTGTTTTTTGTATATGACTGGTAGGTTATTATTTTTGTAATATTAATTTTCTAATGGATGAATAATATTTATTATTATGATATTTATATAAATATCATATATATTCATTATAAATGTATTTAGATAGAAAATGCAATATACTATCCATGGAGATGGTAGATCATATGTATGAATGAACATCGTTTACAATTTCTTGACTGAATAAATGAAAGAAATTTAATTAACATATTACTATTCTCTAATAATTTTTATATAATATATTTCACTTATTTTCATTAAAAAAATATTTATTACCTTCAATTTAATTATTGATCGAATCAAATTTTTTCGTGTGGATATTGTTCTCCAAACACATGAGTGATATTATCATATTCTCATAGAATGGATTTTTATAAGGTATATATTATATTATAATTCCATAAGAATAATGTTATCATAAATATATAAGTGGTAATGGAAAAATAAATTCCATTAGTTCGTGAGGTGGTAGTTTTCCAAACACATGAATGATGATTTTGTAACCCATTTGATGGAAGTGTAGGTGGTTGTAGGTAATAACCATAACCAAAAAACTTCTATATATAAGGAAGATAATTTAATTATTTTATAACAATGGTTTAATTAAAAATTAATAAGGATGAGTAATGAATAATATTAACATGTTTGTTGAAGAATAGTTCCTCTTCTTCGGGTAACCCCCTTGGGTTTGCACCAAAAACCTTTCTATGTTGGATTTCTTCCCAAAAAAATGATTCTAAAATGATATTATGTTTTTTAGGAACTGATTTTTAAATTATTTTCTGAATAAATTTGTCTTGTAAGTGTGAATATGGTAGGATTGGTGGTCCCTTTTTGAAGTCAGTTTTGTGGAATACTTGTTATTTTGGAAAAGTAAAATGTTTACCCATGTTTTTTTACATTCCAAAATGCTAAAAATGGGAAACTATTGAACCCAGAATAGATAAGGTCAAAATATGATCACAAAAGGGGTTTGGATTTTTTTTGGGTTTTCTTAACCCTTATTTATTTACTTCATCCCCTAGGTAAACTCATTTTTTTCCATAACCATGGTAAATAATTTTATTGATTTACTATTAATTATGATCAATTATAATGTTTAAATTATAAGATATTATTAATTATTACGATTCATAATATTCAATAAATTTTTCCAAATTTATTTCAAATTAGAAGAAAATAATATTTTTAAAGTAATCATGTAGATGGGATGAAAAACCAGGTTTCCAAGTAGAAAATTGATGATTTTTTTAAAAATATTTTGTATCAAAATTAAATAAGAAATTAATTACAATATCTTAAATTAGATTAAAATATATATAATCTTACAAATTTAAATTATAAAACCGTATTAAAATAATATTTATGTTTTTAAATTATATAAAAGAAATTCCATTTCTTAATAAAAACTAGTAAATATTCATTAAATTGTTTATATTCATAAGGATGTCTCAATATTTCACCTAAATATTATTTTTACATGATTCTTTAAGGATTGAATTTTTTTTAATATAAATGTTCAATTTTTTTTAAAAATTTCTTTTAAAATATATTCCTAGATTAGACAAAACAAATTTTTTGGAAAGAAATTATTTTGAGAGAAATATTATATTAATTATTATATACTGAATAAAAAAACATAAGATAAATGTTATCTATTTAATTGAATATATAATATCTATGTTTCAATTAAATTATATTTTTAATGTGGTTTATTTAATTTATTTATGTAATATACACTTGTGTAGTTAAATATACTTTTTAGAAAAATATTTCCTTTATTTTAAAATTTTTATTAATATAATTTATAATTAAATATTCACTGATTATTTCATTTTATATTTATGTGTAAAAAATATTTTTTTTATAATTTGATGAATACTATTCATACACACAATTTCAATGTCTAGGTGATAACTTTCTTATTTAATAATAATATTTTAATAGTATGTAATGTTTTGTTTAAAATCAGTGCTTCTTATAACAAAATTTAATCTCATCATAGTGTGTAACACATGAAAAAATAGCGGTTCTTGAAATGAACGATAAAATTATGATTTCTTGTAACAAATGATTTCAAAAAGATTAAATTTATTTAATGAAATAATATTATAGAAAATATAAGGGGTTACATTCAAGCACCTTAAATAAACTGTGTCCTGTAAATTATTACTTCTACTTAGTAAGAAAGGTGTTTAGAGTTTGAAAATCAATTTGTTAGAAACCCACATAAAAGAAACACTTAAAAAATTCTCTTCAAAAGAGGAAAATGGATGTACAAATTACATTTAAGATTACACATAACTAGGTTACCTTATAGGGGAACATGGATTGGATGTGAAAACATATTCATAGATGTTATAAAACAGAAATACATTAACAATGATTGATATATAACATGCTCATAAGAATGTTAATGTCTAAGAATGCATAAATCATTGATACGTGAAAATATCATTCTTTAATCAAATATCAGGGTAATAGTATAACATTATAATGCCTTTTTCTTAAATATGAATAATTTTTATGTTATGATAAACAAGTTGGATTTAATTCCATTTTATAAGCACAATCTCAGCCATTGGTTTTGCTTCAATCAATTTCCACTTAATTTCTTACTTTATGAAATGAATATGACTTTTTTCTACACTTAAGGCACTAGTGAATCATAAGATCAATAAAATTATTATAATTAATTCTTTTTTTCTCTTTTTATTTTCAAAAACTATAATTCTTTTCAAATTTTTCTAAGAACATCTATTGTTCAAATTAATCCAATTCCTGAAATGTTAAAATAAATGATCCATAGTATATAAAAAATGGATATCTAAAAAATTATAAATAAAGACACTAAATTTATAAAATCAAAATTCAATTAATCCCTCAAGAAACATGAATTAGTTATTAATGTCACACATGATATATATGAATACATTGATCATATATTCTCCTGAAGGATATTAATGCTATGAATTACCATAAAAAATTAATTAAAAAATACCTTCATTAAAAAATAACTCCTTCACAATTCAATAAATAAAATAATTTATTATTGAAAATATTCAAAAAACCTATAATTTATTAAAATCCATCAATTAAGACATATATAATTTTATCATAAAATCCTTAATCATTTGTAAGGTAATAAATATTTACCAATTTAATTTATCCATATCAATCACCTCATTATCTAAACTAAATACAATTTTCTCAACATCATGAACATATTATGGGATTTAATTCCATAATAAAAATATCTAACTTCCATTAAATAACTTTTCTATTCCATCAGTACAATTTACATTATTCTTCAATCTCCTTAATGAAAACCCACTTTGGAAAAATCCATTGATGTTTCATGATTATAATAACCAAAATACCATTATTAGAATTATAGTTATCTTAATCCTAAAACATAAAATACAAATAATTCCACATTATTCATACACCATTAATGGGACATTGTCATCTTATTCTATAAAAAATCATTCCTTTCTTGTAATTTATTCTCTATTTATCATCAGGAATAAAACCATTTCTCATAAAAACTTACTAATTATCTTCATGAAATTTCACTTTTTTACATTTATTAGTATAATTCCTCTAAATTCCCTATTTGGAACATTTAACCATTTATGATATCGAGGGGATTCCATTATTCACATATGTTACATTAACCAAACTCTTCATTTTTTCCTCTAAAATTATTTTTTTGGAATTCGTATTTTTCTTAATAAAAAACATATTCTTATTCCCCTTAATAATCCACTTACATACTTCTTCACACATTCATGACTTATAATGAACAAAATTATCATTCCTCTCTGGATTCCACTACATGAAATCTAAATGAACTATATCCTTCTCTTATATAGTGAGTCTATGATTTGGTGATGATGAATGTTTTTAATCGTATATTATAATATATGACTAGCCGTAATCAAAATATCCTTCAATATAGTAACCATATCTCTTTGTTTATCAAAAAAAAACTTACTTAACAAACAATGTCAATCTAGTTCCTTCTTGGTCCAACCATTTTTTAATACCTAAAATCAAAATGTGATCATAAAAATTAATAGTGGGGAATCACATAATGATAAAAAATAACTTTCAGGATGTCTAAATCATGACACCATATTTTTAGTTTCTACAAAATTAGTTATATCTTAGGCCATTCATAGTCATAATATATTTAAACAATTCATGATTGTTCATAAATAGTTTTTGACTTTTAAAATAATATTTGTCGATAATTTCAATCTATGTGTGCCAAATATTATGTAATTATACTATAGTTGATGATCATGTCTAGCCCAGTAAAATCATTTTAATGTTATTAACCTACAATATCCTAGTTCCAGAGCCACATAAAATAATAATATCTATATAGGGATTCAATTCACATGAAAAAAATTAGTCTATCCTTTTCAAAAATTCCAGGACATTTTCCAATACTTTAAGAAAAAATATAGACTTATCCTTATAAATATACCTAGGTATATCCATACATTAATCCCACGGGTTCTCACTGACATTTTTTCTAGCATATTTCTAACGGTTAACTAATCATTTCCAAGGATACCAACTATAGGGATTCTATAATTTCATATATAGATATTCAATATTTTAAATGAATATTCACTACATTACACAAATTAAAGCCTGAGGATCATAATGGTTATATTCAGTTGGATGAGGAAAAAAATATTATTATTTTTTAAAATAACTTCAACATATCTTATAAAAATCATCCCACATAGTAAACTTATTTTACATTACCTACGTATATTAATTTAACATTAAATGGAGAGATGAAACATAATAATGGGTATTATAATATACTTAGTATGGTTAAAATGGGTGATACATTAGAATAACATGAGAACAGGTGTATGAGAACATGGTCATGACATTTGGAAACCATACCTTAAACATAAATGACTATAATCTTGAGTAAAGGAATAATGATAGGAAGTTTATAATACATGAATCATAAAGGGGTCAAAGAACATGAGACATGAGATCCTAATATTTGTGTAATTAATTTAATTTAGTAATACACATAATAAAAGAATATCAAATCCTTAGTTGTCATGTATCACATACAAGGATATCATACTATAATGGGTTTACTCTGCAAACCATCGTAGTAGTTAAGGTTAACTCCCAACACCATCATAATGAAAAAGTCTAATACTAATCTATGTCCAATCCTTGTTCTAGTCATCTCAATATCATGATATATAAATCATTACCTAGTTCATTATAGGTTGATATATTTCCCACCCATCACATAATGAAATTAATAAATTTTTATTTTTCAATATCCTTAAACATTCATAATTCTTAACCCATGAAATAAAATGGGTTTCAAATGCATGTCATTAAATCATAACATATTGAAAATAGATAAATTTAATAATCATTTTATTATTTTATAACATCAAACCCATAAAAATAAGTGGGTTTCATAATCAGTATCTCGTGTTATAACCTATGGATGAGATATGTGTTTCATATACATCTTATCATCTTAAAAACACATGTTTCCAAGAAATAATAATATTGGTACCTGTGTATCATAATCCTAGTAAGATTAAACTAATATAATAGAGAGTTCTCTTAGATGTAATATTATTTTTAAACGAAACTTTGAGTATTTATTGATCAAAAATACACTTCTATGAAAATATTATTTTCAGAAGAAAAAATAATAAAAAATTTGGGAAATCGTTTTCCTTGGATATAATCATGGATACTTATATCGGAGGATTTAAAAAAATTATGACATTTTTTATTGAAAAAATCTTTTCCACTTTGAAAACATATTTTAAATCATAAAAAATTTTAAAATTATATTATTTAAAAATAACCATTGAAAATTATCTTATAAAATATAAAAATCATTTTATTGATTTCTTGAGAAAAAATTCCATTCTGATTTGAATGAAAAGTAAAACAACAACTTTGTTTGAAAATAATTTTTATTGAAAATTAAATTCAAAAAATTATAGGGAATAATTCAAAAAATTATGGTAATAATATTTGGAAATTATGTTTATACTAGACGTGTTAAAATAATAATTCCCTTACATATTTTTTTTTAAAATACAAAGGAGAATTTTTTTGAAAATGTTATAAAGATTACAGTAAAATTTTTTTCAAAATTTTCAAAAAATAGTAATAATTTATTTAAAATATCATTTCAATAATGTTAAAAAATTTAATTTTTTTTTGATTTTTTATTTTAGAATAAAAACGTTTTTCAATTGAAGAGAAAAATATAGATGGTTTTTATTAAAAACATTATTTAGAATTGTTGAGTGCATAAAGTGAGGAAAACGTTGGTAAAAATTTATTATCATGAAATAAAGAGAGTAAAATAAATGTTACTTGTTTTTTGGTTGATGGATCATATTATTTTATCATAAAAAACATAATCACAAAAAATCCTGATAAACAATATGATTTTAACATAAAGCCATTGCCTTTTTTGTAACATAGAATTGTAATCCCCAGGTTTGAATTAAATTAAATAAAACCTAAAATATTTTGATAATTATAAAATTCATGATATTACCACTCAATGGTTATGTATATACATCTCAAAAAATAATATAGGTGAATATTATAACATATGTCTGAAAGAATGAAAATTGAGGCAAAATTCCATTACAGATTTCATAATGTTTGAATGATAGACACAATAAAAGAGAGATAATCAAATTAATATGTGAATAAAAATAATATTAAGTATAATAATCCTAAAATAAATTCATGGTCAGTATATACACCATATAAACAAAATAGGGGATGAATATGGGTTGTGTCTCACAGAAGTAAAATGTGTGATAGAAATCTCTTACCTCAAGTATAGATTTCAATCGTACACATTAAAAAATCAATAAATGTATATATAATATAATGATAAATATAATATAGTACCATAAATTTATATATTACATCATATATTAGTTACATATTAACTTTTAATACATGTTTATTGACAATTCCATGTCAAAGTCACGTTTCAAACAATTACTCCTTTGTTTTTCATGTATTCTTTGATTTGTAATTTATTTTTCGTATTTATTTTATCATGTATAAATATTATATAAAATGTTAATAAGGATATAAATATTATATATATTCATTATATATTAATTTAGAGTAGTGAATAAAATATAGAGATAGAAAATGAAATACAATTTTCATGGAGATGCAAGGTCATACATACATACAAACGGTTTTTCAATTTTAATCAGGGATTGAATGAATGTTTAATAATATATTTCCATTAAAATATATTTTTCTTTCATATATATATCATATATTTATAAAAAATATCTTCATCACAATCCATGTAATGTGTAAATGAATCACATCGCTTCAAGAGGTGATAGTCAGTGGTACACACAAGTTATATTTTCTTATTCCCAAAGAATAGAGAGTTAGAATATATATATGATATGATAATTTTAGAAGTATAATAATATCATAAATATCATATGTATGAAAATTTAATACATCATTATATCCATCCTTGAGAGGTTTTAATCTAAAAAATGAATGAAATCAGTTCACAAGGTAGTTATCCTCCATACACAGGAATGATTATTTCATAACCCATTCGATGGAAGTGAAGAATGTTTTAAAGCATAAAATTATCATATCTCATCTTGTTATATGTTTTATAACTATATTATTATATAATAACTTTTTATCAACAATTTAATTAGGTTCATTAGAAATATAAAAGAAATGATTGTTGAAGAAAATGGCCTCTTCATTGTGTATCCTCCAATGGTTTACACCAAAACACTTCCTAGGATGGATTTAGTCACAAAATAATTCATATAGAATGATTTTATAGAAATAAATAAGGTATTTCGTTAGTATTGGGACAAAAAATGGGTTTTGGAAGTGTGAATATATGAGGATATGGGTGGTCTTCTATAAGTGAAATTAGTAATACAACTTTAATTATTGATTAGATAAAGGCGTACTAACATGTTTAAGAGGAAATTGGATAAAAAATATTACATTGTCACACATAAAAGATCTAATGTCAAAATAAGGCCAAAAAGCATCTATTTAAAATCAATTGTGTCATTTTGAACCCTTATCTCTTTTTTAACCGCAACGTAAACCTATTTTTCTATAACCGAGGAAAATAAATATTTCTATTTTTAATATTAATTATAGAAAATTAATGTAAGAATTATTATAAAATATTATTTATTATGATTAAAAATAATTGATACATATTTTTTCTTTCCATTCACAAAATTTGAACATTTTAATTTAATGTAAATCTCAAAGGTGCGATGAGAAAGCGAGTTTCCAATGAGAAAATTGATCGTAATTGTAAAAATTCATTACATAAAAAATCAAAATCAAATTGATTAAAATGAGTTAAATTAGGTTAATAGATATAAAATTTAACTAATTTTTTTAAAAAACATCTAAAGATGTTTGTATGCTTATAAATTCATTAAATTAAATGATATTTTTAATTAAAAAAAATTATTATTAACTATTAATTGAAAAATGTATCTTAACCAGAAATTATAATAAATTCTCCCAAATATAATTTTTTCATTTAGATTTAGATAATATAGTAATTTTTTTTAAATTTTATTTTCTAAATGTTGGAAGAACTTATTTTTAAATAAGTGCGCAAAAGGTGATAAAATATCTTTTATGTGTAATATTATTTTATAAAAAAAATAGATTTATTCTTATACCATCTCTAGAAAACACATAATATGAATGTTAAAGAATTTATTGAATACATAGAATATACATTTCCATAAAACCATTCACCAAAATTGGTTTTTAAATTTTTTTATGAATAAAAAATATGTCTACAAGAAAATATTTATGAGAAAATATTTTTTTTTATTTTCGAACTGTTATTATTTACATTTCTAATTAATTTGGCCCCATAAAATTAACATTATATACATGTGTAAAAAAATATATTTTCAATTTTTTTATATTATTCATTCCTTATATTCTAATGGATAAGTGATAATTTTTATAATAAATCATAATATGTAAATAGTATGTCACATTTTTGTGTGTGTAACATAAGAAAAATACAATAGTACTTTTAATGCACGAAAAGGAATATTATTTCATGAATAAAATGATAAAAATAGTTTTTCATGTAATTAAATTAACCTAAAAATTAAATTAATTAAAAACCCAATATTTCAAAAATCAATGGGAGTTACAAAACTCCAATGGTCTCTCTTAAACAACACATGCCACTAAGCTTGATCATTTGAATAGTGATGCCATATATCCTTGTAGATCTATTAATTATGGAACCCAATCTATACAAGTGGTAATATATTCCATCATATGAACTTCTATCTTTGGTCTATAATACTCCACATATTCTCCAAAAATGACATGCCTTCCTCCAGATCAATATCATCAAAATAAATTACATGTAGAGGATCATGCACATACCTTTAGATATGAGACACATGTAACATATCATGCACACAAAGATGATATAGAGGAAATATAAAATTTTATTACACTATACCAATACCTTTTTATCATGAAAGGTTCAAAAAACATGGTGGAAGTTTGAATTTCTTCCCTATACGTTGGTGGCCTAAACAAAGCGACACAATCATGAACATTTTCATGCCCATCATAAAATCCAAATGCCTCCTCTAGTTGGCATATGATATCTTCCCAGTATGAGAAGTAGAAACACACTTCTACAGTATATTTACTCTCTTGTACTTATTCTTAACCCAACTGGGTCCCAAAACCACTATTTCACATTCCTCAGCACAAAAAACTAGTGATTGACATTTTTTACCATAAATAACCATGTATGGTTCAATCTATATTGAAATAAGTTAACTATTATTTCATACATACTTAGAAAAGGATAAATGCACATTCCATGATCCACCCATGTCTATAAAACATTAATTATGCATATTACCTAATATGTGTATCATCTACTCATACTATGTATCTCTCTAAGGATGGTACATATTTTCCAACCTCACATATTTTCCTATGGACAACTACAAGCTGTACTAAAACTGCGATGTAATACATATATATTTTTCTAAAATTTTTATTAGGGTAACTCCATGTAAGAATGTGTTCTATCATACATAGAACCTTTACCACTAACCCACCATGTGTGTCTCTCAGATTAATAAAAAGTGGGAAACATTTTATTTATAATCGAAAATCACCCATACAATGTCACAACCTCTTGGGGTCTTGGTTAAACCCATCACATTGTTTGTCGACACTCACTTCCACTTACGCATGGACACTGGATGTGTCTAAATAGAACCATAAGTTCATTGGTTCTCATCATTAACCTAATGTTATATATGTTATCAAGAGATAGAAATAATAATTTCACTCTATTTTCAAGGCCATAATAAGTGATAACGGATGTCATGAAACATCATCATTGTTATTGGATGAACTATCCATAAAGATGAATTGTAATCCCTATTTAGATACACTCTAATGTAAGTAGGGATTTTTATCCTCCCATGCATAAAAATAACATCAACAGTTCCCCAAGTCGACTTGAATATTGAGTCACCCTCAACTAGCCTTTCCTTTATCTAAAAAATTGGGTCTATGTACTAACAAAACATCACCGAGTACACAAAATAAGATGTAATCACTAAAGGGGACATTTCATAGATCCTTGATCATAAAAAATAATTCATATTAGAGTCATAATATAATGTCATCATGCACCACTCCCCCTTTTAAGTCCTCTCACTAGGTTCATTTTCATCCTGCATCATATGAATATGTGTATATGTCTCAGTTTTATGTCCCTATGTGTGAAATTTAGAAAATGATTTTGTCTCATCTGTAATTTTGAAAATATCTTCCCAATGATGAAATGAAACCCATACATGAGACCATGAACCATAGCTTCTTGCACCAAATCATGAGTGGGGTAGTTTAGCTTGTGGGGTTATAGCTAATGTAACACATAGGATACAACCTAATATCTCTACATTAGTAAAAAGCCATGACTAATTCTATATGAATCAAATTAGAAATTATAACTAATCCTAATATCATAGAGTGTTAGTTCTAGAGGTATCATTAACCACATCTTCAATTCCAGTAAATCATTATTACGCTGGTCTGACCACTAGAATACCAATCAATTATCATCAGTGCTATCATTGTTGATAACATTTTAGAGTTTCTATACACAAATGATTAGAAATGTACTTATAAAAAGAGAAATATCTTAAGAATGAACATCTTACAGGGAAATTTCTAGTACATGACTATCACAACTCTCTCCAGGACAACATATATACCCACCTCAAACACCATGTGTCCTAGGAACATAACCTCTCAAATCCAAAAGATACACTTTAGAAGCTTTCCATTAGTCCTCTATGTTTGAACCATACATAAGAATAACTAAAATGTTCTATCCTAATACTATATTTTTGACATGAAGATGAGGATATAATTGAAAAATACTACAATTTATGAGTTGATTAATGGATCTAAGATCATTTTAATGAGGTCTATGACCATATACGAATCATTATTTAGCTCTAATCGAATCACTAAATAATCGTATATTCCATACCATCTTCGAAACATCATCTTCATAAATTTCTATTCTTTAACTCAATACTAGTTATATCCTGATTGAAGATAAATCTTGGAGAACACCCAATCTACCAATATATTATTAAAATGATCATTGATCCAAGGCATCGGATATTAGTTCTACACCGTCACCTTGTTCAACATCTAGTAAACAAAACTGATCCAAATAATATTATCCTTTTTCTTATCAACTAAAATAGTTTCACCCCATGATGAAATACTCGGACTGAAAAAACACTTCTTCTCCAAGTCATGAAGATGCACCTTGAGCTACTTAAGCTCAGTTGGTTCCATACGATATGGGGGATCCAAAATGGATTGCACACAAGACACAAGATGAATCATATAATAATAGGATGATCCTCACGAGTCTCTACTGGGCCGTCGTATTCAAATAATATTTCAACCCATTATTTATAAGTATAAATGTCTTTGGTTCCCTAGAAGAATGAATAATATTTGAGTAAATGTCATGTAATATTTAAACATAGGTTGAACCCCAATGTCTATGAGAGGAACTATGTAAAATACTTCTAGTTAATGTGCCTCAAATACCTAAACCACACATATGGTGTGGGAGTTTTCTATATAAACATTTATGACACATCCATCAATAAATAATTAACATCCCCTTTTTGGGGATTATTTTCTCATAATTCCCAATTTATCCAACATTACTATGTCGAGGTGAAATGATTAGTAATGCAAAGAAAATGCATTAAAAATAGAGTTATAAGAATAGAACCTATTGAATCCATGGTATAGCAAAACTTTTCTTCTAGGAGTCTACCCTAAACCCATGGTATAACCATCCTAGCACTTAACCTGGTTTTTTCCACTGCACATCTGTCAAATTACTCATATATATACAAACACAACAACATACTTGGTTCAAAAAATTAATTCCAATAAATATATATCAAAACAACATGGAAACCAAAATATATCAGATAAAAAATTTATACCCAATAGATCGCATAAATCATTGAATTTAATTAAATATCTATGATGTTGAAAAATAACATGTTTATATATATATAATGTGATCCTATGTTCTCCTTCATAATGAATGAATGCCCCAGAAATATCAAAAATCATATTTCAACAATCTCTAAATCAAGTAAGGTGAGTTTAATCAGAAGTTACAAAAAAACATGATTTCCCTGACATTTGGATACTCGGAGGTCCATCATACATTATTGGACAAAATTTTTGATAGTTTATCTCCCTAAGTCACAACTTCCATATCTCCTGGACAATATATCTCCTACAATGGAATATAGAAGAACAAGTTAGTGACTCTTGATCCTCTGATTCCATTTTATAACACACCGACAAGAACTACCATGTCTATGCCTAATGGTCTGATGACCTAATGTCTGTCTCCCCATATGAAAGTGTATTTCAACTAATGGTGAGGGTCCAAGTCCATTATCGAGGAGAATATACCCTCAATGTCCTGTCACATTTTTAATAATAATCATTAAAAAATAAAATAAATTAATAGAGTAAAAATTTGGGATCATTATAAATAATACACATATCATATAATTAAAATATATGCCATGGTGGAAAGCCTATCCAATGTAAAGTAGTAGGAAATAAATAAATAAACAAACCTAGGATGATCACCCGGAGTCCATATCAATGAACAGTATTCTCCATGATCCTATGCTCATCCATTATCTATAGGGCCCTATATCACTATCATATCCCTCATGAAATATACAATAGCTCTAAAATTATATTTGTAGGGTGTGAGTAGAAGACCCACAAGGTTACCACCATTACCTCATTAGCCTATTTTTCTCAATTATAATATGGTGAAACAATGTTATTAGGATCTAATATGATTATAACTATATAGTTAATAGTTGTTGTCTTCAGATAGTGATATAGATGGTTAAACTCTTTGTACGTTTCTTAAGGTGTCTGTAATTATGTAAAAAATAAATTTAAAATAAAATGAATTGGCATGTGGGGAAATTCATTAGTCTGATGACATGTTCATGCATGTGGATGGTCCCTTTGTAGGGGGCCATCTGTTTGTGGGGAAACAGGTGGTGCCTGGTTGGAAAGCACCCATGACCATGATATGGTGAAGTGATTTTTCTATAAGTGGGGCCCAATTATTACAGGATATTTATAGATTTGTGGGTTATTGATAAAAAGTATTTATTTAAACACAGACCATCAATAACATGTTAAACCCTTAACATGCCCCTTACATGCAATAAAAATCTCATCATAATTTTCTCATGGTGCACGTTTATTGAGGCAATGATAAATATTATTACACATTATTTTAAATAAAGATATGTCATTATGAATAATATTGGTCCCCATCAAATTTGATATTTTTTGAGTACCCAAATAAATAAACAATTAATTATCAATTCAATTTATTAATTATCTAATCAATATTATATATATCTATAATTAAATAACAAAATTGCATATGAATATTTTTTTAATTTATGTAATAAATAAAATCTATCTAAAATTATTCCTCAAACATATGAATAATACTATTCCAATAATTAAATTAAAATATAACTTAATTATGATCAATGGAAACACCTAGTGTGTGACCCTCTAAGATTCATCCACATTTACCTTATGGAGAATAGTCTAAAATACAAGATGACTATCTAGAAATGGGTCAATGATCCCATAAATAAGAAGTTAATGTTGTAATATTGATAATGACATATGATCATAGAATGTGTAATATATTCCCATTGTTTGAATACCTCAAAAAGTAGGTTCTATACTTGTCTCATTAACAATATTTCTTGATATGCATTTCAATAATTATCTTTAATTAACATGCATATATCACCGCAGACATGAAATTTATTTCAGTGGTTCAATTTAAATTAAATTGTAGATATATTCACATCCATAAATAAAAGGTAATGAACCTTAATCAACATATTCATTAAAAAAATACTTATAATGATATACCTGAAATATCCTACCTAACATGAAAATTGTTCTTGATAGGTTTTATTAATTCATATTGATATGTGTTTCATGAATGGTATTAATAATATTATTAGTATTTAAGGACTATTATACTTTCTCATAGATAGTAATATCCTATTTTGTAGCTCTATGTAACTATCATCTTAGATTGGTTTTGATAATTACTCCAACCCATTTATCCCTATTTTCTAATTAATTTTATTCATGGTTTTAGATTTAGTGTGTGGATATATTTATTTTATATTTGAATCAATATTGATTGGATTCATAAAGAGTTTATTCAATTAAAAATATTATAATGTTATATTTATTTAATTTGTTAATTTAAATATTCAATTCAATTGGTTTCATGGTACAACAAATAAATAAAGTTTTTACAAGTTATTCAATTCACAATATAGTTTCTATGTATAAAGAAACCTAAGTAATTTTATTATATCACAATATAAAATATTCAAATTTTTATGATACATTTTTCATTGGATATCAAATATATTTATATAAACTTCATTAGTTTATGATAAATTCTGAAAAGAGTTCTCTTGTACACTAAATTTTCAGAAATTGTTTTGTAATAGTTTAGAAACTCTATTGTATATTGTACTAAAAATCTACAATATCTCATGGACAACAAGTGCTGCAAATATATAAATAAATAAAAAAAGCAAAGATGAAAATTTAAAATTAGTATCTTGATTTCATTAGTATAAAGCAATGGTGGTTAAGTTATTTTTTTAAATAAATTATCCAATGTTATTCAACAGTATTATCAAGATTTAGTTTTCACAGAGTTTTAGGAATTCCGTTTTGTTATATATAAACTGATTATGATGTCGGATTTATGATAATATTTATTTTTTAAAAAAATCATGAATTTTTATAAAATTAATTTTTATAGTACAAAAGATGATTACGATGTTAATAAATTCCAAAAAACAATGATGTCTATAATATGAAAGCTATTCAGTTTTTAGTAACACTAATATTGAAATTAGGATCCAATTAACCATTCAATAATTTTGATGAACCCACTTTTAAGACAAATATATGGCTACAGATCCATAATTTTGAAAAAAATTATGGAATAAAAACTATAGGTTTGAAGTGAACTACATGTTACATTAAATGAACAATGCATTAATGATTCCTTTGTTCCATTAGAAAATAACCATATGTTTTATGTTTCTATAAAATTAAAACACTTCCTCTTATGAATTTCATTACAATGTGAAAACGCATCATTCAAAGTGTTAAGTTGATGCTACAGAGACGATGGTTTTTATTCCTCTTGCACCATGTATGCTGAAACTATTGGAAAAAATCCCTTAAGGTGACAATGCATTTTTTTGGTTGATTATGTTTGTTGAAAAAAAGGTTTCCATGGTCAGTTAGATATTTCATGAATGATTTTTTTTTGGAATATTGAATATGATACGAGCTAGTGGAATTATTTTATATTAATTACTTGTAAAAATATTGAAATGTCATGAGTTCTTGGAAGACTAAAGTTTTGTGAAGGAAAAGTGCATTGTAAAGGAAATTTGTGTTGTGAAGTATCAGTTTTTTATAGATATGGAGAATTTAAAAAGAACAAGGGGTGGACGGTTATCTATGTAACTACATGAAGTAGAGAATTGTTAATTCATAAACAGATTATGGTGATATCAGTGACTATAAGAATCTTCATGAATAGAAAATTTCCATTTTACATCATGGAGACCTGGAGCATTACAAAAAAGAATGGGGATCATTGAGATATGATTGATACATGGATAAAATATTTTGTAAGGGTATGAAAACCATATACATATTCATTTACCCCTGCATAAATGTAGAGAAATACATAAATAAGAATCAATGTCTCTGTATTTGAGAAGGTGATTTGAGAAAGTAAATATTTTGAAATTTTTCATGAAGAAAAGATGTTCATGATGACTATAAAATCTGAAAATAATATGTATGAATCAGAAAAGCAATGAATTTAATGATGTATATGATGGATGGTTGGAATTTTTGAGCTTCATGAAGGCTAAATGAGGTTCATAGAAAATAGTTTCCCAATGAAGTATAAATGACCTTATTAAAAGAATGTTTCTTCACAAAGTCTAAGAGTTATTCATCAACAGAGGTTATTTCATGAAGGATATTTGAGCTTTGTGAAATAGAAGAGCTTTGATAAGGTAGTGAGAATATCAAAATTGTTCAGATGGTTTTGCATTTGAATTTTGGTAAATTAATATTCTTAAAGTGGAAGAATGTAGAAAAATAATAGTGCATATACTAATAGTAAGAAATAAATTAATTATTATTAATGAAGAGACCTATAAGTCCATAATTAGTTTGCGAGTACTTTCCAGAGTAGTGAAAAAGGAAGAGGCAGAATGTTATCTTTTTCACTATAAGTGAGCCATCAAAATAGATATTTAGATACTAACCCTATGGAATTTGTGAGGTATCCCCAATCATTTAAATGGCACTAAGACAGTACATATAAGTGATCTATCATAAATATTTTCATTTAACAAAGCCTTAGTAAATTCGGAACATCGAATCATTTTTATTATACTATCCATTGATGTATCCTAGGTAGGGTAAACCATGTAAAATCATTATATCTTTTGAATGATTTTATTTTAGGTCATACATTTTTATTGGAAATAGGGAGAAGAGTGTTTTTTAATTATGAAACAATATTTTAAGGGGGGATTGGTTTTAATCTATCATACCCTAACCCCCTAATGGTATTTAATCATGTTGGGATAACATATAACAAGTGAACATAAACTAGAAAACAAATACATATCCAGATTGTTGATTAATTGATCACGCATAGATGCAAAGAATGTGATCTGTTGGAAACTGAACTTCATGATGAAATGAGGAGGCTTCATGATCTGTTGATGCTGGTATACATGTATGTTATGAAGGATGAATGCATGGAGGATATAAAATGAATATTTTTTATACTATAAAGTATATCTAAATAAATTGAATCTCTAATTTCATATGGTCTCTTCATGTAGAATCACATACTGCTGGTGAAATTTTGGATAGAATAAACAAAAACCCAATATGCTAAATGAACGTGATATGAATACATTGATTATATTGTAATACTAAAACCTACATGTGTTGGATTCTATAAAAAAGATTTTGTTTGATTCATCATGATAGGCGTGATCATGAAATAGAAACTGTATGGGAGTGAGTTGAACTAAATACACTTCAATTCCATTATCTATAAGGAAATGATAAATCTAATTTTCGAGCAAGGAAACTATGCTAATGTTCATACAGATATTCCATCACTACTGTAGAATAGAACATCTCACCATGTGCAAATATAAACGTATTATCCACCTATGGTGTTTGTACTTTATTATATATATTCACCTCGCTACATGTATAGAAATGATTATTTATTAGGTTATATTACAAAAATACTTAAATTAGGATGTTTATATAATGTAGATTATTTATTTTAAGAATTTTATAATACTATATTTTATTTTTTCTTTTTATTTACAACAGCTAAATTTTTATATATATTTCTAACATTGATTTATCTGTAGGATAATTCATCATAAATTTTAATGATTATAGTTGATGTGGTTAAAAAGAATTTGATTCATTATTTATAGTGAATAGTTATGTTTTATTCTATCTTCATAGTTCCAGTGAGGTAGGGGTTTCAATGTTTTTTATATTCAAATATATTAATTAACATACGGATGTAGCTACTAGTTTTCAGGAATAGTTTTTCTACATTTAAATAGGTTTGACTAGATTGAAATTGAATTTTTAAAATTATCAATGATCATTTTATTCTATATATAATATTATAGTATTAATTTTAATTATTTGGAATGGTTGTTTTAGATATTTATTACAAATGAATAAATAGGCGATGATATTGAAATTTATATGGATATATTTATGAAAGATCATTCACAGATTTGTTTTTAATAATAGATGTAAGTATAGAACATAAATTATTGGTTATTTATTTTATATATATAAGGTAATTTAATATATGTTTAGGTTTTTTGATATTCAAACTCTTATGAAACAATGTGATAAAATATATTCATTCTGCTTCTCATAATTCGGAAGAAGTGATAAATATTCTATATGCATCCTTATACATTCATGGTGTAAAAAATAAGGAATGCACAACGTAGACTAATTTTTTTGATTAAATAATAATAATCCTACAAAACATTGCATATTATTTTACTACTACTGTACATTATTGAATATCATACACAATCGTCAGTTGATTCTATATTTGATATTTGAAATATTATTCAACATCTACATCTAATCTATTGTTTGGTATAGAGTACTGGATTTTCTAGCTCATTCGTTTATAGGATCTATACATGTCGAACCATGAATTTTTAATTCATGTTTTCTATAAAAGAACACAATGGACTTGTAAAATTCTTATAAAGTGTCAAATTCTTATAAATATTCATAGAAGTGTATGGAAAAGTAATATACTAGTAAAAATATCCAAGATCATGGAGTAGAGAAATAGTATAATGGACTGGGAGGTTTTTTCCCATGAACCACTATGCATCACCATCTTTTTTACTTTATTTATTTCCTATCCTTTCTAGATTTTAAGAGAGAAGGAAGGGAACAAATTATTTAAAGAGGGATAATTTAATTTTTTTAAATATTATTAAAAGGATACAATTCAACCCCCTCTTGGATATCCTTAATCACCATTCATACAAAACATGTTGAATATGAGGTTGAGATATGTCGGAATATTTAATATTTACGTGGCTCTAACAAGTATGAGTAAATGATTCTGATGAAGAAAAATATTAATTACTGATCATAGAGTAGGCATGTTAATGATCTATATCCTTATTTAAATAGAGATAATTATTGATGCTGGAAATAATTAGTGATTTTTATTTGAAGAATATAGGTTATTGATTTTAAATGATTAATTCCAATCCTTATAAAATATCTATATAACTAGAGAATTGTAATGATGTGAATGATGATGAATTTTGTGTTAATTAACATTTAGTGAATGAAATTATATCTGGTCTTGAACCTAGTGAATTTAATTACATTTTAAAATTCTTTATTTCTTATAAAATCATTAAAACTATTTTAGTTGAATATAAAGGAATTGATATTTCGTGATGAATAATGTAAAAAACTACTATTCTAAAATTTTACACATTCTAGAATTAGGAAAATAAAATAATCAATTAGATGAATATAAGATTGATATAATCTATTAGTGATGATTCAATCTTGCGAACTCTAATTAATGATCAGGTCAACCATTATAGGTACAAATATTTTTACCTTCTATGTGGGATAGAATAACCATTGTCATTAATAAAATTTACCCATGTTAAATAATTAATTATGAAATAATTTATCAAAAAATTTATGATAAGTAATGTTGAGATGTAATCAATGGCTGATAATCATATTTCAATAAAAAATTAATCTTTTGCACTCAAAGATTTAATGTGTAAATTTTTTGATTCATATTCCAATCATTTATGTTAATGTGATAAGATATCACATCATTCTAAAAAATTATGAAATCTATATAAAAGATAAAAGTAATTTTCATGATGCATAATGAGATGGATGTCAGATTCTATGAATGTAAAAATGATTTTCATTTGATACATTAATGATATTTACTTAAATATCAAATGAATAATGATTTTAATGAAAAATAATGTAATCCGTGAAGGATAATTGGAGTGAATATGAATATTAAAGTGATTAATCTACTCCAAACTATGAATATATTCTTGAAAATCAATTAATTATTCTATGTATAATGGCCCATGATGCTGATATAAGTATCTTCCTCCAAATGTTCTAATTCTAAAAAATTATTCTTATAATGAACATAATAAATATTGTTCTATAGTTCAAGGGAAATATAAATCCTTAATGAAATATCATGTAATCCTTACAAAATAATATGATTCTATTTTAACTGATAAAAATAGTTTTCCTAACTAGATTTGACATTTAAGATCTAATTTTTAAAAAAATTCATATGATCTTATTGAAACTAAATTATATAATCAATGTACAATAGAATAAATTCATATCATTCTTATAGTATTCTTATCATGGGCGAAATTATTTTATTATATATTTTTGTAAAAAAATGAGAACCTGGTTTTATTATTAATTTAGAAAATTCCAAATATATATGAATTAATTTATTCTCCATTCAAAAATCCATATTATGAGTACTACTAAATGTTTTTATAGATGTATTAACAGACATTATGAAAATGGATGCTATTTTAGAAGTAAATATTTTTTTGACAAGAATGTTAATTATTCAAAATACTTATCTAAATGTAAAATTAAAATATTTGATCAAAATAAAAATATTTTGTTAGCAATGTTCTTTGTTTCTAACATTGTCCGACCCAAAATTGTATTAGTACCAAATTGAACTTGTATTTGAAAATGTTTTTTTTTGGTTTTCACCATTGAACATAAAAATTATTTCTGCAATCTATTTCTAAAAAAACACATTAATATTTATTTAAATTGTTTTATAGAATACAAATATCTCTAAAGTTTTTTATTACATGAAAAATTTTATAGAGCTGGAAATATTAAAAACATAGAAGTATTTTATTTTTTATTTTAATATATTATTTAAATGCACTATGAATTTTATATATTAAGGGAGAACCTTTCTTATATTTTCTACTTTACTACTCTATACTTACTTATTATTATAAAAAAACTGTTAAGTCATTTTATCAACACTTATTATATGAATCAATTCCCCGAATTATTTTATTAATCAATAACTACGAATCTTACTCCTATAATTTTATATAAATATCTATCTTCCTTATAAGAATGTTTTTTTCTTAGTATTTAAACTAAATATAGTGGAAAAATTATTTTCTTACTATATTTGATAATGTAATCAATGAATTGATTAAAAATTCTATGTCAATTATGACCAGTGTGAATGTTACTTTATTTGTTTCAAAATATTCCATTTTTAATTAACTAGAAATAGATTACATTGAATTATATAAAAACAATTTAATTAATATTCCTTTAAAATATATTAATTAATTAAATGAATATCTTTTATAAATTTGATATGTATAAGGGGGAGTTATTATAAATATTTTTCATGTGTTTATATATTTTATTATTATATCCTGAATTAAATTGGTTAATATATATATATATAATACTTTTAGAACCCATATTATTCACTGAATAATATATTATCTGTTTCATGGACCCATTGTTATATAATGTGATCATTATTTTCTATGGAATCATGAATTTAGGGGGGTTTTATATTGCATTATGTAAAAAGATTATATTTTTCATAATACTCCAAATAACATATTTTTTGATATTTTTTTAAAAAGGGGGAGAATATATTTTTTTTCAAATTTCATTTGATATTTTTTCATAATGAAATAATGAAAAATTCATATTATATATCTATGGGGTAAATATATTGTGTTATTTAATATTCTAACGAAATTATCTTTTTTTATCCTAACAATAAGGGGAATAAGTGTTGATTGATAATTATGGTTTTGCATTTAACAGAAACTGGGAGAATATTGAGTGGATCCTTCTCATGCTCATCTTGGTTTAGTTTTGATAATTAAAATAATCAATATTTTTTTGTTTTCTAATAAACTTGTTATTGTGGTTTTAGATTTAGTATGTCATTGTACTAATTTTATCTACAAATAAATAGTGTTTTTATTATTATGGATTTTTATATTTTAATTATAACAATATTATCTTCATGTCATATGTTTCTGTAAAAATACAATTCTGTTGTTTCAATGATAAATAAATTTTTTAAAGATGTTAGAAGGTTAATAAGTGATATTGTAGGTTTTTAGTATAATACAGTCTCTATATTTCGATTATATCACAAAAAAATAGGAGATTGTATTGTGAAATAATTCACTGGATATCTCAAATATTTATATAAATGTCACTAGTTTATGATTAATTTTCAAAAGGCTTTTATGGTAATCTAAAAATTCAGGGATGTTTCTGTAACTATTAGCAACTCTACATTGAACAGTTTTAAAAAACTACTGTAATTAATTTACATAATGTGATATGGAAATTTTAATCTCTAGAAACCAATAGAAAAGAAAAAACAATATGATTATATTTATTTTTTAATATACAATAATGGATGGCTTGTTCGTTTATATCTTCAATAAATTATCCAATTTTATAAAATTATATTTCTAAGAAACCTTTTTTTATAGATTTTCGGATTCTATTTTTTGACAATATCGGGAGATTTGGTTGTGATATTGATGTGCTTCTTGATCGTAGGAAATAAATTGGTGTTTCTAAAAAATAGTTTTCTCTTCCATTTTATGAATTTTATGTGTATAACCTATACAAATTAGTTGAATTATATAAAAAAGAATTTTTTTTAGTTTTCATCAAACCTACAATAGAATGTACGGTTTGATGAAACATAAACTAATTTTAATAAAAACACTTTTAAGAAAAATATATTCTTAAGGATGAATTTTTTTTGGAAAATAGTATAGTAAATGAACCATAAATTGTAATTAAACCTTGCAAAATAATAAATTAACCCTTCATTCATGATCCAAACATTCTGTTAGAATAGAACCTGTGTTTTTTTGGTAATAAAGAGAAATTGATCCTATTTTACATTTCAATAAAAAGAGAAAACACTGCATCCATGGAGTTATTTTTCAATTTCATGGATTTTGGAGCTTATTCCTAATACACATTCTATTCTAATTCATTGTAGACTATAGATAGATAGAAATAAAATAATGGAATGTTGTGGCATTAAAAAATCCTAGACTTAATAAATATGATATACTACTCAATAAACATCATGATGAAAATATGAGGTGTTGTGATCTAATGAATCTAGCATGCACATGAACAATGGCGGTTGAAAATATGGATCTTTCTATATGAACTATTTTTATATATGGAAGGATATCTCGATCAACATGAACCCTAACTGGAGATGGTCTCTTTATATAGAAACTCATACAGCTATTAAATGTTTGGATGGAATAAACAAAAACTTGAAAATGAAATCTGCTAAAACCAAGATAATGAAATACATAATATATAATGGAATACTTATTTTTTCATTATTTGGATTATATATATAGGATAATGATTGATTAATCTTCTTGGGCATGAAAATGGTGTAGATGTTGAATGAGAATTATTCAAACATGACCCACTTCTTTTCATATATCTATTTGAAAGACCTAAAGATAATGTTCCATACATAGAATCTATGATAATTATCATAGAGATATTCCATCACTATAATATATTGAAAGTATCACTATGAATGAATATGAGAATAGGCTCTTCATGTGGTGATTATTTTCCAATATAAATATTCACCTCACTTCATGTGTCGACATGGTTATTTATTAGTTTATATGAAGTAAATAATTAAATTGTGAAGTGTACAGAATTTGGAGTACGCATTTTGAGTTTGTTTCAATAATTGTTGTCTTATTTCGTAGTATTTAAGGCTTCTTCATTTTAATATAGAATTATTTAATTGGTTAATCTGTTGGTTAATTAATCATAAATTCTATGTCTAATGGTAGAAGAGATTGAATAGATGTATGTCTAGTAATTAAGGAAAGATACTATTATTTATTCTATTATAATTTTTCCTTTCAAGTTGGAGGACTCAATGTTATTTAAATTCAAATATTTTAATATACATATAGATGATTCTTATAGTATTCATGAATAATATTCAAAAAATTTAAAGAGGGTTAAATAAATTTAAATGAATTTTTTAAATTGTTTTGTACTATTATTATTCATGAGATATTATTTTATTATTTATTCAAATTATTTTCAATGATTTTATTAAATTTATATTCTATTGGAATAATGAGGAAATTTTGTTGCAATTTTTATGGAAATAGTTATGAACGACATTTGGTGTATATATATTGAATATCTGAAGGAAGATGAGTGCTAATACTTCTGGATATTATATATATATAAATATCTACTTTAGTTAGGTAATGCAATATACAACGTAGTATGGGGATGTCAAAACAATGAAGAATATAATGTTGTAATTTATTTTCATTAAAATGTTAATCATTTTGATGAAAAGTGAAATATTCTTTGTAAAACCTTATTCTATCACGATGTAAAGAAGAATAAAGTATGCATAAACTTTTCAAATTTATTTACATCTATTTGAAGAATATCAAACCTACATAACATGGAATATTATTATTCTAATGTTGTGAAATTTGGATAATCATATACATTTTTAAATTTTTACTTCAAATGTGATCTGTACTAGTGTTCTACATCTATTATTTGTTTTACTGTATTGGATTCTCATACATAGTCATTGGTGGGGTTCCAACTTGTCATATGAATATGTGGTTATTTCGGTTTCCTATAAAAGATCTAGAATGTATAGTAAATGTCTTGTAAGGTATCAACTATCTACACTAAGTCCTAGAATTTCTTTGAAAATGTACTTAGTTTTAAAAAGGACAAATGCTCATGGAGAATAGATATGGTGGAGTGGACTAGGGGATTATGTAATTTGTACTATTAATCATAGTCATGTTCTTTTATTTATTTATTTTCATTCTCACACATTTTTTATACATAAGGAAAATATTTTTTAATTTCAAGTGGGCGATTTTAATTTTATCAACATTCATAAAAAGACATAATTTACCCCTCCCCCTTTATGTCTTCATCTACACCATTCAGAAAAAATATATCTGAAGACACTAAAACATACAAAATACCTATTGGAGGCTATTTCTTTATAATATCCCTTCTTGTAGACTATTATGTGTTAAATTGATGAGATTATGAATCATTGTATTAGGAGAAGACACACATGACAATCAACAAAATACCAGCCTCATCATTATTCATTATCCTAAACATAGAAATGCTATTTAAGATATATCCTCAGTGCATCTCATGTTTATCAATGTAGAGAGATTCTAAAATGACTTATTTTGATTCAATAGTTACCCCTTGACATTACCACATAAAATTCATAACAAATTAAAATTAAAATTTGATAATATATATTTAATATTCACATCATTGAATATATATGGTAATATAAAGACATACCATTGGCTCTAGGATATCAAATCCAACAATAAATAATTTCTATTATTATCTGTAAAGTGAGATTGAAAAGATGAGTTTGTCCCAAATAATATGTCCCCATGCTTTTTGAGAGGGGTTATTTAGTCAGTCAAAAAAATGAATCTTATTATGATGGAATGTATAGTCTTCATGGAATAACCTATTCAAGAAAGTCACATTTGGGAAAAAAATATAAACTCTCTCTTAAATATAAAATTATAATACATTATAAATTTTCAAATTTGTATGGTTTTTGATCTGATATTTAATTTTTTGTTGGTTGTTGAATTGACATTCCATCATGGGTAAGTCTTTAAAACATCACTATTTGTGATGGAATGACTATTATATCAAAAATAATCTTACCGCAAAAGAATTATTTTCAGTGGACCGATTATTCCATCAAAAATACAACTTTCATGCTACCATGTACACATTTCCATCAAATATATGCATGACATATTTAATATTGATCAAAAAAGTTCTCACTAAAAATATTATTTATGATGAATGTCAATTTTTGTTATCAAAATCCATTCTCAACAACTGTTTGTGAAAAATAAAATATCTATCACAAATTAACCATTCAAACAACCTAAATATTAAAAAGTTATCCCCCATAACTATAATGTATTCCTTCTCAGTGCTAGAATTTCAATATGATGCAAGACCATACATCACTGCAACACACAACACCATGCCTTGAACAACCCCAGTTCCAAATTGAATTTTTGTACATAGTGTCACAATAAACCATTACATATAAACTCATAGCATTATATTTTTCTTGATGTAGAAATATTAGAATGAAATAATTTCCAACACCCTATATAGCAATCGTGTGTCACCAACAACCCCCAAATCAGCCAAGACATACCAAGAAACATACAATTCAACACAAATAAAATAAACACCATGAAATTTTAGGGGAAACACATTGATAAAATTAAATATGTTAGATAAATTATATTTTTCATGATATAAAATTTATAAAATGATTTTTTATCATCAAAATAGTGAGAACAAATTTATTAACTGGTGAAAATAGTTATTTTTTAGAATTAAATTTATTTAATATTATCTCACATTTGTAATGAGATATATTTTAATTTTTATATAACAATTTAATGTGGATAATCTAATTGAGAATATATATTATTTTAGACAATAACTTTAATAAATAATTAAATATAATTATATACAATAACTAAGATGATTAATTTTAAAAAATATTTGAACTAACTGTATAATTTAAAAATATATATATTATAATTTTCTAATTTAGTTGGTTTGAATTTTTTTATCATTAATATTAATTTCATAGACATAAATTTATTAAGTTTTGTGGTTGTAGTATTATTTTTATGAAATATGAAAAAAAAAATTATTTTGCATTAATATATATTTTTTAAAAAATATTATATTATTCTTTAGGATTTTGTATTCATTTATGTTTAAAAAAAATTTAAAATGAAAATTCACTATAAAATTAAGTGCAAAACAATTATGAACCTATGAATATATAAATAATAATATAATATAATTAATATATAGGGATAAATACATTTAATTATTTAATAGTCATTGAGATGGGTTAGGGTTGATAAAGTGTTGAGTAACTATAAAATTTGGGGTATCCAAACCCTAACCCTACTTAGTTTTTAAAAAGATCCTGTTTTATTATAAATTTATTAACCATACCATAATATATAATATTTTTTAATTCTTATTTAACTACCTTATCCCATTAAAAATGCATTCTTATAATTTCAAAATTATGAAATCCATTTAAATATAAAATATATTGAATCTAAAATTGCATAAATATGTTATATAATTTTATTAACATTTAAAAAAATATTTAATGAATTAATAGCAAATAATTAAATAATTTTAGGATTAGAAATACATTCATAAATATAATATGAGAAAAATAAAATTGAAAAATTACTATAAATTCTATGAAAATAGAAATTTTATTTTATTAGGGCTTATAAAATATACCTTTTACAACCATTAAATATAAGTTTTGGTTTCTATAAACTTTTATAAATGTTATTTATATAATTGATAAAATTAAATATTCATGGGGTTTTATTATATTAATGATATGGAACACCTTTATTGGTGGTTTATTTTATAATGATAAAATAGACTTCTATTTATTTATGAAATATTTTAATATTTTGATTACAATGATATATATATATAAATTTTGGCTTAATTTGAATCAATTAAACAATTAATGTTTTTTTTTAATTTTTATAAAAACATACATATATTATTGTTATTATTATTTATATATGTCTTATATATATAAATTAATTTCATTCGATTTTAAATAATATAATATTTTATAGATATTATAATAAAATTAATATTATATGCATATTTTCTTTAGTTGGATGTATTTATGTGTCTATTGGTTTCACATGCACATATACAGCTCCTTTGAAACGCCCCGACCCTAGTTACCCAGAGCCGGTGCATTAATACGTAACATTGGCATGATCACAAAAGATCATGTCTCGAAATACCGATTAGTTTAGTAGCCTTGGAAACACTAGATACATTCATAAATGTTAGATTACATCATAAAGTGAAAAACTACAATAACATAGTCTTCATATCCCACACCCATATCCCCTTCAGATTGTGCGTGAAGGTCATTCATAAAATATTTCTTCACTTCCTGGTAAAAATAAAAAATGGAAAGGGGTGAGCTCAGATGCTCAGTAAAGATAACAATATAGCGGAAACTTTCATAAATAAACACAAATATTTAAGGCAATGAATAACTAAAAAAAGTATTTGAAACTTGAACATCACCATAATATGAAAAAAATAAAATGAAATAATGCCATTAACTTTTTCACATGGATATTCTAATAGTAGAATAATCACATGAAATATCAATAACCACATTCATAATGGTGGAATGCATAATTCCAGACTATAATAACCATATAGCCAAGGCCTCATGCCAAGACTACAGATAATAGTTTTTCAAGGCCTCGTGCCAAGACACTAGTTTGTCTAATGACACCAACCTATGCATCGAGGAGATATAGAGGGCTTCACCCATCACTTATTATATCCAATGCATTCCTCATATGAACAGGTTTAAACATATTATAAACCATAACATAATCATATCACATAAAACATGCCTAAAGGAAACAAATCATTTCCACATTTCAATCACAATATATCAATAAAAAACATTGATATAAAACCATTTTCAATACCAAAATAAATTAAAAGTAAAACATGGTATTTATTTTTCTTTTTAATAAAAGATATGGCTTATTGAGGAAGCCGAAACACAAATAATGTTCACGGCGGTGGAGAAGTCGTTGTCACAGCATACGTAAGACATAAACATTCCTTTTTTTAGTAAAACTCTTCATACAAAAATATTCCTTTTGAATAAAAGTGAAAGTCAATGGGGTTTATACACCGTATAAAATAAAGTTGTGTATAAATCAAAATAGGCCTCAATGAATGGAGATTGAGACGAAGTCCCTTACCTCATGTCCAAGTTGAATTGATCGTTCTTTAGCCACCTGAATAATAAAATAGAGTTAATTTATAATTTTTTATGAACCTTTTTCAAGTTCATTATTCCTTTTATATCACTTATTACCATGTTATGAAAATTATGTAGTCATTTAAGTTAATAACTGTTGTTTTGTCAATCTTTGGTACTTGAGTCAAAAATAAACTTCTTATAATTACAAGTTGTTTATGTGGTAAAATATCCATTACATACAGAATTATATTCAAGATATAGATATCATATATATCATATATATCCAGTATATATATGCATTTATAATATTACATAACATTTAGAGGTAAGAAATGAAATGCACTATTCATGGAGACAGTAAGTCGTACATACGCATGAACGCTACTTTCATTTTTATTTCATATTTAATGGATTGATATCATAATTATATAAAGTTATATTATAATTCTACTATAATATCATATATAATATCATTTACTTCATCCTTTATACATCCCACATATGGCATTGACGATTCAAATCACTTTGAGGAGGTGGTAGTCCGCACTTTCTAAAATGAAATTATCGCGTTTACCCATAATGGAAATCATAAAGGTATTCCATAAATGAAAAGAAGGGAAGCATATGCAAAAAAACATAATATATATCATATATAAATAGAGTGACATCTTAATGGCCACCTTGAGAGGTGTTAAATTAATATTGAACAATCGTCGTTTCGTGAGGCAGTAATTCACCACCCAGAGAAACAATATGTTCTTTAACCATTATATGAAGGTGTTCGTAAGTGTAAATAAAATCCTTATCCTATCAAAATCCTAGTATATTTAAGATAATGGTTTTGTTACAAAATAATGGAATACAAATATTTTACAGGGTTGGAGAAGCAAAATAAAACAAAAGAACTTAAGAGAAGACATTACTATAAAATCAGGCAACTCTTTTTGATTTGAGTGAAAGGCTTCCTTTAGAAGACTTCTGCCCAAAGTGAGGCATCTAAGAGTAAGAGAGGGAATTTGTGAGAGTATTTGGGCAGAGGTTGGCTGAGCCTAATGGCTTTGAAAGTGTGAATAAGTTATAGAAGTGGGGGCCTTTTATAAGTGGAGAGGAGGGGCACTCTTGGAAAGTCACGAAATGTTACATTATTATGAAATGATTTTCGGATATTAAAGGTCCCAAAATGATATATTTATAGGATAAGGTGACAAGGGTTCGAAATACACCCATATAATAGGTTTTAGACAAGTGTAAGTCTGAGATTTTACCTTAGCATTTAATTTTATTTAAATTGTACATTAAAGAGGTAATCACTACATCATCATGGTGTCATAACTAAATTTATTTATTTAATGTCTAAAAATTATAACACAATTACCATGATTTAGGAAATATTTTTATCTTTAAATGAATATTTATAGTTGAAAAGTTAACTTATATAACCCCATTTAATAATTGTGTTAGTAAAACAACACATGTTTGTGAAAATTTTATTTTTACTTTAAATTAAAAGTTATTAATGTCATTTTCTTACCCTTGTTGCTCCATGGGGTCCCCATGTTTACCCATGGATTGTCTTGGTAATCCATGACTCATCCAATAAGGGTAGGAAATGTGTAACGGTAATTTCATAATATTATAACATTATATTTACCTTAAATTACACTAATTACCATTAATCGTGATTAATAAAACTTAAAAGTTACTATTCAGCAAAAAATTATTTTAATCCCATTGAAAATAATTTTACAACCTAATGAAAACTATGAATGTTTTATTTTTGAAATTCAATTCATATATGAGGTAAAGTTTCATTTAAACAAAAAATCAGTTTTTTAACTACCACTTAGTGGTTTCAGTATTCATCAAGAAATTGAAGTTTTTAAGAATAATACCAGAAAATCACCCTAACCCATTATTGATATTCCGAATTCAAAAATGATGTCCATTTTAAAAAATTCCAAAAATATAAGTTGTATTGATTAATTTTATATTTAATTCCCGTTGTCAAAACAAATAGTGTGTTTTTAAGAAATAGTATCAATCAAAAGATTGACAATTGTTTATGTCCAATTTCAATGAGAAATTAATTCTAATGACAAAAATTTGATAAAATGGTAAAATTATATTCTAATTATTCTTTATAACCACTAAATAGTCTAATATATCACTAAAAATTATTTTGATTAAAAATGTTGTTTTTAAGTATTTTTCACTATTCATCGAAAATTGGAAGGTCTCCAAAAAATACCAAAAATTCAACATAGGCTAATTTTGATATTTTGAATCAAAAAATGAAGTTAATTCTGAAATATAAATTTATATAATTTCAAAAAGTGGGTATTACTATTCATAACGGCTACTTTGATCGGTCACGGTGTGTTAGAACTCGAGTTTGCGTACAACCCATACTGCTCTACTATTCAAAGAGAAGCATAGCATGGAATATGGGGGTGTTACATTCTCCCCTAATTCAATAAATTTATTCCTCACAATTTGAAAATTTTCTTCAAAAATAAAAGGTTGAAAATAGAAAATACCTTTGTCGGAAACCCACATCAAAAATAAGGTTAATATAATATAGCCTTAATAAGAGGGAAAAGAAATGTAAAATCACCAACAAATTATGATCTCGATTAGGAGAACATTGGTGAAAATTAGAGACATATAATTTGAGGAAAAAAATAAATATTTGTAAGGATTGATTGTGGTCATCAATCACAAACAAGTGTAAAATTGAGGGCCTCAGTGCCATCAATCTATGATGAAAATATCACCAGTTCAACAAAACATAAGGTATTAGGATAATTTTTTTTTAATATCCCTTTCCTAAAGTTTAGTAATTAATTTATTCATAGAATAAGAGTGAGGTATATATATATATATACTTGACAAGTTGAGTTTCAACCTTCCACTAATTTCTACCACAAACTCAACTTTCCCTCAAAAAGATAATATAACTCAAAAATATTATATTTATCCTAATCGTACAAGGTTCTAAATATTAAAACATACCATTTAGTTTAGAAAAACTATTTTTTTTATAACTAGGGACTTCCTGTAGGCTAGTGGTAGGTAATAAATGCTTGTCACACTATGGATGCTGGTTCGATTCTGGTAGCTTTGTCCGACGTGACCGGTTATCCCCCAACCTTCCGGTTGTCCTTTTCCTAAAACTATAGTATTGTAATATTTCAAAAATAATATTTAGAAATGTTTTAACCTTAAACAATACTATCCAAAGGTAAACAAAATCCATTCCAAACATTATAGTTATCCCAAATACCTCTTTCTAGAATTTCTTTAAAAGGTCTCTAAATTCCAAAATCAATTGTAACATCAGATTCCCCAAACAAAGTAAAGTTTCTCTTATTGTCACATACTAAAAATATGATTACCTTTATCATGTTAAAACCTTAATGATTAAAACAAGTACTACAGTACAAACCTTATATATATCACATTATTCATATAACTAGAATATAATCCTTGACTCCAAAAGAACCAATACATTAATTATTCCACTTAAACTGTAGTAACATCAAAAGATTGGCATTGATCCCTTGGTCTTTTTTGAGGTTAGTTTCCCTGACTCTTAGGAAATTCATTTGAATAATTCCCCATTTATCTTCAATTGTATTATTCAACATTGATAGCCTCTTTCTTTCCCATGCAATCACAAGCCTGGTGACCTTTTTCTCTACATTTATAACAAACTCCCATTCCTTTTAGGCAAGTACTGGGGTGATTCTTCCCGCAATTATCACATCATGGAAAATCCATATGTAACCTTTTCCCTTTATCTGTCTCTTATTCCACTGTTCTCTTCTTCTCATTCTTTACTTTATTGTCATAAGATTTATTGAACTTATTTTCTGTCTTGATAGCACAGGAGACAATAACTATGTATGATGATAAATATTGTGAGACAGAGGATCGATGGAAAAAGGGTTTTAACCCATCAAAGAAACGATCAATCTTACTTTTGGGTTACGTATATAATCATCTTCAAGCCTCACTAGCCTTGTAAATTTAGCCTCATACTTTGCGACATTCTCATCCTCCTTTACTCTCAGACTCAGAAATTGCCTTTCCATATCTTATTGATGGTCATGAGGAAAGAATTTTTATAAGAAAATTTATTTAAACTCTCTCCATTACATACTTGATACTTCTTCATCATGATTTTTATTTTGAATCAATGACCACCATTTATCAGCATCTCTAGTGAGGAGGTAAAAATCCATGATAACCTTTTCCATTTCACTACTCACCAAGGCATGGAAAATTTCTCTATGGAATTTATACATTGCTTAGCTAATAAGGTATTTGTACTCCCATTGAATGTAGAGACCCCGACCCTGAAACCCAAGAGCTGGTGACTTCTGAACATGATGTGTTGTTTATAAATAAGACATGCACTAATAAAGTACACATCATGTCCCTATACATAGGATCTTGAGTGGTTCGGGTTCTAGGAAGCCGTCAACTTCTGAAACGATTCAACTTTTAAAAGCTGATACCTGAAAATTTTAAATCAAAACTTTGGGTGAGCATTGAAATACTCAGTAAGGGATTTTAAAATAAAAACAATGTAACTTTTGAAAACATTCTTTAAAAAAATGTATCCATAGAACATTTTCTAAAGGAAAATTATGACACAGAACATCAAAATGCTCATTCAGGGTTTTTAAGAAGCCCGAGAAACAATTATGTCACTTCTCATAGGAGTAATAATGGTTATCATAAAAAATTATGACACTTGGTTTACTTAAGAAAAAAAATTAAACAGTTATGAACAATTCATAATCATAGTTTCTCATAAAGGAAAAAAATTAAATTTTTATATGCTAGTTACTAAGTGATACACAAAAATCATGCTCCAACTTATAAAAGTGAAATATAAACATAACAAAAGCATAAGGGAAATTATCGTGAAATAATAGGTATATTATCTTGAAAAGAACTTGTTACATAACTTTAACATGTAAATAAACCATTTAACTCAGACAATCATTTCCGTTTCACCAAGGTCCATCCCCATGGTGTCATTAAAAACATTACCAAGGCAAACCCCAAGGTATCGTTAAAATTGTAGTCTCTAGTGGTTACATCATTTCCCAATGAAATGGGGATCTATCAGTGTGCACCCATAAATATTGTAATCTCAAGTGGTTACATCATTACCCAATGCAATGGGGCGCTATCAGGGTGCACCATTAAATTTATATTTAATATAATGTGAGCCACATCGTTCATACTTAAATAGTGGGAATATTCAAGATGTCCCATACCACCTGGAATAATTCATTCATTTTCATATTACCCATGGTGTCCCATTACACTTTGGGTAATCTAATTTCTTAGTTCATTTAGTGATATCTCATCCGTATGAATTATATATATAATAAGAAAGAAAAATTAATGAGCTGCCACACATCTTGCTAATACATGATATGACAGTTAATATGGAAAAATATTTTAATAACTAATCAAAGGCACACATAGTTTAGAAAAACCATTCTTTTCACACAATGTAATTACTAAAGAAATAGGAAAAGAACAAGATGATATAATAAGTGATGAATCTTTAAAATTTCTATACCTGGGAAATAGAATGTTTAGAGAAGACACTTTCCACCAGTTAAGGTGATAAGAAGGCCCTTGAAAAAGAATTTATCCATAACTTGATTAATTAGTAACATTAACCAACGTATAATCATGGTGTAATAAGTCAATAAATGAACCCATTATGATGACCTGATCCCATAAATCCTAAATCCATTAATACATTTTAAACAATCCAAAATATACAATTTATCCTAAAAATACGTTGTGGGCAATTCCCAACAAACTCCTTTAATAACACTTGATCATTTGTGTGTACGTAAATACAATATACATCCGGGTTTAGTAAACTCCCAAAATTATTAAAATCACATAGGTGGTGTTTTGGAAATTATACTTATAAAAACTTTTCCATATCACCATATATACACCAAGAATATATATATGGGGTTTTACACTAAAACAACAAAACCATTAAAATATTCTTGAGTTTTGAAAAACACAAATTACAGATGTTTTATTTCGTCGAAAATCAAAACTTTATGAGGGTTTAATCCTTTTGAAACTATAAATACATTACTAGGTAACAACATTGGTTTTTAACAACAACATAATTGCACCTAAGCCGATGGCCTAGTTACATCCACAATATCATTTAAGGATAGGTATTCATGTCCCAAAATCATAACGGTCTTGTTTTGAAAATAAAACTGTACATGTATACATACTTAGTTATTTACATATATAAGGTTTACATAATTAATATATGTTAAGAGTTGGTTAAAAATATAATCTTTATAAACACATATTAGCTAGTATAACCTACTAAAATAAACATGGATACCATAAACCGATGGGTTTTGAGTTAATAATATTTATACTTATATATAAAAACCTATATATACGAAATATATGTAGATATAAGTTTTTGGGGTTTTCTTTTGTAAAACAGAATAGTTAAAACACTAAAGGATTTATATATATATATCTTCTGTAACGCAATGGAAACTTCCCATGATAGCATTACTAACCGAATGTTTCTGTTGTATAAATATATATATAAATAGTTTATACCGAGAATCTAATAATATAGGTTTATCTAAAAAATGTGAAAATGACCTTACCTTGCTTGAGTAGGAAGCTTGGAAAATGCGAATTCTTGCTGGATTGCCGGGAGGTCGAGGGTGATAAGGAGAAGGAGGAACTACCCCGATTTCATGAGGTGGGAGGGTTTATATAGGCCTCGATGCACTTGGGTGACCCGACCCAAGAATAGGGCATCGTGGGGAAGATGAGAATACAATGATCTAGGGGGGGTGTTCGAGGTCCAAGAGGATCAGTGCGATGGATAAGGCCAAGGAGTACTTGATGCAGGCCTATTGGTGCGGGCCCCCGATGCGAGGAAGAAGATGACGGGGAGCTCGACCCTGTAAGAAATAGAAAGCCTGGATCAAAAAAGGAGAGATCGCATGGTTGGAGGAGTGCGGGAATGGAGTTGATCGATTTAAAGAGATCAAGAGCCGTGATTAAATCTCGGCAGGGATCGGACGGTTACAGAGACGCATGGGGAGATCGCGCGGTTAAAACGGGTTGGACAGACGAGATCGAAGTGCAAGTCAATCGGACGGTCGTGATCGCGTGGAGCACATCCCACATCGAAACGAATCACGGTTGAGGCGAGGTTTAAAAATCAATGGGCACTCGCAATGGGGAAATAACACAAATTCACAAACACATGGGTCTTACACATGGTCCCCATTCGGGCCTTGGTCCAACCATACGCAACGTGTTCCACGACCTTACACATGGGCCCACATGTGAGTGGTTGAACCTATGCTCGGCTTGGGCATCAGGCCTGGTTGAAACTCTCTAAACGCGCTTGGGGACCATGATGGTCGGTACCTCGGGTCCCTAGGGCTCGGTCTCGGCTTTGTGGGATTGTCCCTAAGGGATGCCCTCGGCATGACCAGGTCCCAACCAAATTTTTTTTATAAAAAAAATTAGATTTCCAAAATAACTAGTATAAGTATACGAAGTTCAAAATATTTGTACCAATTGAACTAATATAAAAAAAATAGTTTTAAATTAAAATCTAAAACCCTTTTTATAGCTTATATAAAATATTTCATGTCTTGATATAAATCTTTTAAAAGATATACCTTTCATATTTTACAGACAAAACCATTATAAAAATTAAGATCTTCAAAATACACCACTATCTGTTTCTTAAAGTACATTCTTTAAAAAAACCAACAGTTTCCCTAATTTAAAAAATATATAATTTTAGAGATCAAAATATATAATGATTATAGTTACCCTTTAAACATATATTTTATAAAATGAATACTATGTTTTCAACCATATAGGTATCCATTGGGATTTTTTAAAAAGAAGATTAACTTCTAAGAATACACTTTTAAATTATAAACTATGATTCTTTTGTGAACAATATTTTAGACATATTATAATATAATAATATTTTAAGAGCATAAAAAAAGTTTTTATATAAAGATAAACATTTTCAATGGAATCCCAAAGGTTGTTTTGAAAACCCAACTACTATATATATATTTAATGGTCATAACTTAAGGGACCAATATAAAAATAGGGGGGGCGTAGGGTGTATCTCAAAATCCAAACACTTAAACCAGGAAGGATGGCTCTCCCCATACCTTTGGTGTTGAGTATGTGTGACATGGCTCTGGATGTTATATTTTTCACACTAATGGACCCAGAAGATGATAACTATCCGATTACTCGAGTTGTGATTCTTAGTAGTCGTTTTGTGGTTGTGTTAGGGCTTGTGCATGGTATTTTCAATTAGTTGGGTCTTGTGGCAATGTAACTTTTAATTATATACCAGTTTACCTTATTCTCCCAGTTTCATTTAATTTCAAATTCATTATCAGTACACAAATCACATCATATAAAACAAGAGACATCATTAAAATCATAACATTGTTCACTTCGACCAGTTCATAAAACCTGGGGTGTCACATTATCCCCCATTAGAAAATTGCGTCCTCGCAATTTATTTCCCAAAACATCAAAGGTTCAACAAATTTCATTCCATCTCCACCAATGAATAGGGTCAATAGGTGCATTTAGAGGGATCCCATAGTGATTCTCAAATCTTCCAGTTCCCTAACCCAGATAAAACTAGGACAAGTGGGGTTGAACTCATGTTCCGGACCTTCAGGCTTCCAGAGGGACACTCGAATAGTACAATGTTTTGAAATTTCCTTATAGAACAACGTACGAAGAACTCACCGGATAATGTCTCAGTTGAGAACATTGAATCCATAGATGTGGTGAAATAGGCTAAATATTATAAATTGGAACATATAAGTCGCATAAATATTTCTATATAACGCAGCCTCATAAAATTTCACTCTGGACGTGTAGTTCCGACCTAGGGTGAAACACAAGAAGAGCCCTTTGTGGTAACTTCCTCATCATTCAAGCCCGGCCAGCTGTGTTGAGTGTATGCTGTAATAGATGGAGGCATTATCCTTAAAGGTGTAGTGAATCATCGGACCTTTTGTTACCTCAAACCATTGCTTTCACGTTTTTCATAAATTTTCAAAGGGGTCATACTCGTCCTCACACGCTTTGATTGCAATGATTTCCAGAATCTCAGTGGGAAGATATAACATGTGGATTTTTCCTACCATCTGAAAGTTTAAGACGGAAGTTCAATCACTTGAAAACCATTCAAGGACAAATACAAACTAAATACAAGGAAGGGGAAAGGGAAGATTTCTGTAAACATAAGTTTATTATTAAACAATAGCGTTTGAGTTTCCCTTAACCATCGACTAAACAAACTCCACATAGAGAAGAAAAACTCCCTAACTCCTCAAACCAAACACATTATGAGAATTCAGGAAAAAACTCATGGGGGCACCTGTGACGTCGCATGAGTTTAGAATGAGGGGTAAGATGTTGGGAGATATACACATACACTTTTGGTCTGCAAGACAGTCTGGTGGACTCATCTTCTAACATTCCAAAGTCCAACAACTGACCCCAGAAGTCGTAGTTCAAAATCTAACAAAGGTAGGCCGCTCGGAGGTCTCTGTTAGCAGCTGCTTCCTATAAAGGGTTATCAATCATAGTGCCAAATTCTTCACCCACTGTGAATACTCGAAAAAATACCTCATGGTACCTTACCTGACGTGCATAGGAGAGAAATTGGGTCATCATCAAAAAGAGGTAATGCAATCCCAACCTAAGTGTATTCTATGCACTCATGGTGAGTTTGACACATCATATAGGTGTTTTCATCACATGTGGATATAGGCATAGTTGAGAAAATTCTCACAGATAGCTAAAGACACAACGGTCTCTAGGGACTCAGTGGGGAGAGACAAAACATTAGTACCTTAGTTTTCCATCTGAAAATTATGAACCCCATTTCTTTATAAAACTAATGTTTTTATATATATTTTTAGTTTTAGTTTTTGGCCTTCAATAGTTATCCAAACCGAACGTCTGATACCAAATCTAGAGACACCAACCCCAAAACCCAGGAGCCGGTGCCTTCCAAACATGATGTGTTGTTTATAAATAAAACATGCACTGGGATCATGAGCGGTTCGGGTTCTGGGAAGGTGACAACTTCTAAAACGATTCATCTTTTAAAATACGATACCTGAAAATTTTAAATTAAAACATAGGGTGAGTATTGAAATACTCAGTAAGGGGTTTAAAAATAAAAGCAGTGTATCTTTTGAAAGCATTATTTAAAAAAAATTATCCGTAGAACATTTTCTAAAAGAACATTGTGACACATATCATCAAAATTCTCATTTAGGGTTTTTAAGATGCACGTGAAACACTTATGTCACTTCTCACATGAGTAATAATGGTTACCATAAACAAGTACGAAACGTGGTTTACTTAAGAATAAAAATTTAACAGTTAAGAACAATGCATAATCAGAGTTGCGCATAAAGGAAAAAACATAAATGTTTATATGCTGGTTACTAAGTGATAAACACAAATCATGCTCCAACTTATACCAGTGAAATATAAACTTGACGAAAGCAGAAGGGAAATGGTCATGAAAGAATAGGTATATTATCTTAAAAAGAACTTGTAACATAACATGAACATGTGGATACACCATTTAATTTAGACAATCATTTCTGTCTCACCAAGGTCCATCCCTAAGGTGTCATTAAAAACATTTCCAAGGTAAACCCCAAGGTATCGTTAAAATTTTAATCTCTAGTGGATATATCATTACCCAATGAAATGGGGAGCTATCAGTGCGAACTCTTAAATATTGTAATGCAATAGGGCATAATCAGGGTGCACCCTTAAATTTGTCTTTATTATCATGTGAACCACATCGTTCATACTTAAATAGTTTTTATAATCAAGATTTCCCATTCCACCTTGAATAATTCATTCATTTTCATATCACCCAAGGTGTCCCATTCCACTTTGGGTAATCTAATTTCTTATTTCATTTAGTGATATGTCATCCATATGAATTATATACATAATAACAAAGAAAAATTAATGAGCCACCACACATCTCTCTAATACATGATATGACAGTTAATATGGCAAAATATGGTAATAACTAATCTAAGGCACATATATTTTAGAAAAAACATTATTTTCACACAAGGTAATTACTAAAGCAACAATAAAAGAACAAGATGATATAATAAGTAATGAATCTTTAAAATTTCTGTTCCTTCAAAATGGAATGTATAGAGAAGTCACTTGCCACCAGTTAAGGTGATAATTAGGACCTTGAAAAAGAATTTAGCCATAACATGATTAATTAGTAACATTCACCATTGTAGAATCATGATGTAATAAGTCAATAAATGAACCCATTATGACGACCTGATCTCATAAATCCTAAATCCTTTAATACATTATAAACAAGAAAAAATATACACTTTATCAGAAATATATATCGTGGGAAATGTCCAACAAACTCCTTTAATAACACAATGTCATTTGTGTGTACGTAAATACAAAATACATGTTGGTTTAGTAAACACCCAAAATTATTAAAATCCCACACGTGGTGTTTTGGAAATTATACTTATAAATACGTTTTCACATCACCATACATACACCAAGAATGTATATATGGGTTTTACACTAAAACAAAATAACCAGTAAAATCTTCTTGAGTTCTGAAAAACTCAAATTACATAAGTTTAATTTAGTCAAAAATCAAAACTTTGTGAGGGTTTAATCCTTATAAAACTATAAATACATAAATAGGTAACGTATTTAGTTTTAAACAAGAACATAATTGCACCTAACCCAGTGGCCTAGTTTTCATCCACAATATCATTTAAGGATAGTTATTAATTCCCCAAAATCATAACGGTCTTGTTTTGAAAAAAAAGTGTACATGTATACATAATTAGATATTTACACATATAAGGTTTACATAATTAACATATTTTATGAGTAGGTTCAAAATATAATATCTATAAACCCATATTAGCTAGTATAACCTACTGAAATAAACATGGATACCATAAACCGATTGTGTTTGAGTTAAGAATATTTATACTTATATATACAAAATTGTATATATGAAATATACACAGATATAAGTTTTAGGGGTTTTCTTTTCTATTATAAAACATAATCTTTAAACATTAAAAGGATTATTATATATATATCTCTTCTGTAATGCAATGGGAACTGCCCTTGATAGCATTAAAAACCGAAATATTGTGTTATATACATACATATATATATATATATATAAACAGTTTATACCGAGCATATAATAAAATAGGTTTATCCAAACAAAACGTGAAAGCACACTTACCTTGCTTGAGTATGATTCTTGGAAAAGGGGTGTGCTTACTGGATTGCCGGAAGGTCAAGGGCGAGAAGGAGAAGGAGGAAATATCCTGATTTCATGAGGTGGGAGGGTTTATATAGGCCTTGGTGCACTTGGGTGACTCGACCCACGAATAGGACGTCGTGGGGAAGACTAGAATATAGTGATCTAGGAGGGGGTGTCTGGGGGTCAAGAGGATCCGTGCGATGAAGAAGGCTGAGGCATCCTTGATATAGGCCTACTGGTGTAGGACCCCGAAGCGAAGAAGAAGACGACAAGGAGGTCGACGCTGTAAGAAATGGACGGCCTGGATCAAAAAAAGGAGAGATCACATGGTTGGAGGAGTGTGAGAATTGAGTTGATAAATTTAAGGAGATCGAGGGCCGCGATTAAATCTCGGGAGGTATCAGATGGTTAAAGAGACACATGGGGAGATCACACGGTTAAAATGGGGTGGACGAATGAGATCGATGCAGAAGTCGATCGGATGGTCTTGATCGCGCGGAGCACGTCCCACATCGAAACGAAACATGGTTGAGGTGAGGTTTAAAAATCAATGGGCGCTGGCAATGGGGCAATAACACAAACACAAACACAAATGGGTCTTACACACGGTCCCTAAGCAGGCCTTGGCCCAACCAAGCATAAAGTGAACCGCGACATTAAACACGAGCCCACGTGAGACTGGATGAACCTTTGCTCGGCACGGTCCTCATCCTTGGTTGACACTCTCTAAACGTTCTTGGGGACCCTGATGGTCGGTACCTCGGGTCCCTAGGGCTCAGTCTCATCCTTGAGGGCTTGTCCCTAAGGGATGAACATGGCTTGGCCGGGTCCAAACCTAATTTTTTTGTTAAAAAAAATTTATATTTCCAAAATAACTTGTATAAGTTTACTTAGCTCTAAATATTTGTACCAATTGAACTAATATACAATAAAAACAAATAGTTTTAACTTAAAATCTAAAACCATTTTTAGAGCTTATATAAAATATTTCATGTATTGATATAAATATTTTAAAAGATATACCTTTCATATTTTAAATATAAAACCATTATAAATATTAGGATCTTTAAAATAGACCACTATCTGTTTCTTAAAATACATTCTTTAAAAAAACAAATAGTTTCCCTAATTTGAAAAATACTTAATTTTAGAGATCAAAAGATATAATGATTACAGATACCATGTAAACATATCTTTTATAAAAAGAATAATAAGTTTTCAACCATATAGGTATCCATTGGGATTTTGTAAAAAAAAGATATACTTCCAAGAATACTATTTTTATTTTAAAATTATGATTCTTTTGTGAAAAAATATTTTAGACATATTATAATATCATATAATTATAAGAGCATAAAAAAAGTTTTCATATAAAGATAAACTTCATCAATGGAAACCCAAAGGTTGTTTTGAAAACCCAACGACTATATATATATATTTAACGATCATAACTTAATGGACCAATATAAAAACAGGGGGTGTAGGGTGTTTCTCAAAATCAAAACACTTGAACCAGGATGTATGGATCTCCCCATACCTTTGGTACTGAGTATGTGTACTGTGGCTCTAGCTGTTATATTTTTCACACTGATGGACCCAGAAGATGACAAATATCTGATTACTCGAGTTGTGATTCTTAGTAGTCTTGTTGTGGTTGTGTTAGGTCTTATTCATGGTATTTTCAATTAGTTGGGTCTTATTGCAATGTAACTTTTAAATATATACTATTTTACCTTTTTCTCCCTATTTCATTTCGTTTCATATTATTTATCAGTACAAAAATCACATTATATCAAACAAGAGACATTATTAAAATCATAGCATTGTTCACTTGGACCTGTTCATAAAACCTGGGGTGTCACATTGAATGTTGGTGGTTGTTGCCTCATGAAGTGGTCTAACATTTATTCTCCACGCTACGGATCAGGGTGCTCCATACAGGTAAGGTTATTATTCATAACCTGAATGAGTTGTCCCAGTATAGTGATTAACTGATCAGCTCCAGTTGTATCACCAGCTCCACTATAATTTTCATGAGCAGGAGGAAAATCCCTACATGGAGTGCATGCATTCAAACAATTTCCATTCCTTTCACTAGGCACTATTTCTAAATAATTTCATAAACTAAATTATTTTATGAATCAAAATACATAATTCCAGACTTGTAAAACACTTAACGTAAATTGAACAATTTATGGATATAATCCATAATCAGAAAAAGAAATTTTTTCTTTGAGGATGTATATACTCATAAACCCTTCATAATTTTTTGTAAAAAAATCATGAATTATCCTAATCAAATCCCCTAGGAGTGTCATAACCAAGAGTGCAGAAAGGCCCATTGTCGTGCGCCAGTTCCCATTCGATTATAGCTCAAAGAGGTGTTTTTGGGTTTTACCAATAGGTACTTCTGTGCCAGAGCCACCTCTACCTGCTCATATCCAAACAAGGATGTATTGCTCAGTAAATACCCACAATCTCTCTAATTTACTAAAATTCTGGGATGTTCTTCTATAATAATCCTCAAATTATATCTTAGGGCTCTGTGCTCTAATCAGATTTTGTCTAATTCTAGCTTACAAGATTAGTACTAAACTGCCTCTGATACCAACTGTAATGCCCCTACCCCAGTTACCCAGAGCTGGTGCATTAATACGTAACATTGGCATGATCACAAAAGATCATGTCTCGAAAGAACGATTATCTTATTAGCCTTGGAAACACTATATAAATTCATAAATATTACATTACATCATAAAGTGAAAAACTATAATAACATAGTCTTCATAGTCCACACCCATAGCTCATTAAAGCTATCCCTGTAGGTCAGTCATAAAATATTTCTTCACATCTTGGAAAAAATAAAACATAGAAAGGGGTGAGCTCAGATGCTAAGTAAGGATAACAATATAGAGGAAACTTTCATAAATAAACATAAACATTTAAGGTAATGTATAACTAAAATAAAAGCCTTTTAAACTTGAACTTCAGCATAATATGGAAAAAATAAATTGAAATAATTCTATTTACTTATTCACATGGATATTCTACTAGTCGAATAATCACATTAAATATAAATAACCACTTTCATAATGATGGAATGCATAATGCCATACAATCATAACAACGTAGCCAAGGCCTCATGCCAAGAATACAAATAATATTTTTTCAAGGCCACGTTCCAAGACACTAGTTTTTCTCATGAAACCTACCGATGCATCGAGGAGCTATAGCAGGCTCCAACCATCACTTATTAAGTCCAATGCATTCCTCATGTGAACAGGTTTAAACATATCTTAAACCATAACATAATAGTATCACCTAAAACATGCATAAAAGGAAACATAACATTTCCAGATTTCAATCACCAGATATCAATATAACACATCGATATAAAACCATTTCGAATACTAATATAAAATGAAAATAAAACATGGTATTTATATTTCATTTTTGAAAAAAAAGTTATGGCTTGTAGAGGATGCCAAAATACAAATAATGGTCACGGTGGCAGAGAAGTCGTTGTCACCACATACGTAAGACAGTTACATTCCTTTTGTAATTTAGTAAAACGCTTCATAAAAAAGAATAATTTTTAATAAAAGTGAATGTCAAAGGGGTTTATACACCATATAAAATAAATTTGTGTATAAAACAAAATATTCCACAAAGAAAGGAGATTGAGACGAAGTCCCTTACCTCGTGTCCGACTTGACTCTATCGTTCTTTAACCTCCTGAATAATAAACTAGAGTTAACTTATACTTTCTTAAAAACCATTTTCAAGTTCATTATTCTTTTTATATCACTATCTTCCATGTTATGAAAATTATGTAGTCATTTTAGTTAATAACGGTCATTTTGTCGATCTTTGGTACTTGAGTCAACAATAAACATCTTATAATTACAAGTTGTTTATTTGGTAAAATATCCATTATATCCAAAATTATATTCATGATGTAGTTTTAATATATATCATATATATATAATATATATATTCATTTATAATATTACATAACATTTAGAGGTAAGAAATTAAATGCACTCTTCATGGAGACGGTAAGTCGTACGTACGCATGAACGCTACTTTCATTTCTATTTCATATTTAATGGAATTAAATCATAATTATATAAGTTTATATTATAATTCCAGTATAATATCATGTTTAATATAATTTACTCCATCCTTTATACGTCCCACATATGGCATTGATGATTCAAATCACTTTGAGGCGGCGGTAGTCCGCACTTCCTAAAATGAACTTATCGCATTTACCCATAATGGAAATCATAATGGTTTTCCATAAATGGAAAATAAATAATCATAAGGAAAACATAAACATAATATATATCATATATAAATAAAGTGAAATCATAATGGTCCCCATGATAGGTGTTAAAAAAAGATTGAACAATCATCGTTTCGTGAGGCAGTAATTCACCACCCACAGAAACAGTATGGTCTTTAACCATTATATAAAGGTGTGTGTAATTTTAAATAAACTACTTCTCCTAAAAACATACTAGTATAGTTAAGATACTACTGATTTTAAAAAAGAAAGGAATAAAATGATTTTAAGGGGTTGGAGAAGCAAAATAAATGAAAAGAACATAAGAGAAGACATTACCTTAAAATCAGGTAACTCTTTTTGATTTGAGCCAAAAGCTTCCTTGGGAAGCCTTATTCCAAAAGTGAGGTTCCTATGAGTAATAGAGGGATGTTTTGAGAGTATTTGGGAAGAGTTTGAATGATCCAAATGGATTTGAATGTGTGAATAAGGTGGTAGAGGTGGGGGCCTTTTATAAGTGGAGAGGAAGGGCACTCTTGGAAAGTCATGAAATGTTACATTTTTATGAAATGCTTTTCGGATTTTAAAGGTCCCATAGTGATATATTTAGAGTATAAGGTGATAATGTTTCCAAATCCACCAATACAATTGGTTTTAGAGATGTATAAGTCTTATATTTTACATTATCTTTTCATTTTATTTAAATTGTTCATTAATGAGGTAATCACTGTATCATCATGGTGTCATAAATAAATTTTTTTATTTAAGATATAAAAATTATAACAACATTACCATGATGTATGAAATATTATTATATTTATAATTAATATTTATAGTCGAAATTTTAAATTATATAACCCCATGTAATAATTGTTTTTGTAAAACAACACATGTTTGTGAAAAATATATTATTTTTTTAAATAAAACATTTTTAATGTCATTTTCTTACCCAAGTGGCTCCATGGGGTCTCCAAGTTGACCCATGAATTTTCCTGGTCGGCCATGACTCATAAAATAAGGGTAGGACAAGTTTAAAGGTAATTTCATAATATTATAACTGTATATTTACTTTAAATTACAATATCTACCTTTAATCGCGAATAAGAAAACTTAAAAGTTACTATTCACCAAAAATGATTTTAATCCCATTGAACCACATTTTACATCCTAATAAAAACCATGTATGCTGGATTTTTAAAATTCAATTCACAGATGTGGTAATGTATCATTTAAACAAAATATTTTTTTAACTACCACTTAGTTGTTTCACTATTCATCAAAAATTGAAGTTTTTCAGAAAAATGCCAAAATTTACCCTAAGCTATAATTGATATTTAGAATTAAAAAATGATTTATATTTTAAAAAATTCCAAACATTTAAGTTTAATTAATTAATTTTATAATTAAATCCATTTGTCAAAACAAAGAGCGTGTTTTTAAGAAACAATATTAATCAAAAGATTGACAATTGTTCATGTCAAATTTCAAAGAAAAATTAATTCTAATGAACAAAATTGGATAAAATGGTAAAATTGTATTCTAATTATACTTTAAAAACATTCATTAGTATAATTTATCACTATAAATCATTTTGATTAAAAATATTGTTTTTAAGTATTTTTCACTATTCATCGAAAATTGGAAGTTCTCCGAAAAATACCAAAAATTCAACATATGCTAATTTCGATATTTTGAATCAAAAAATGAATTCCATTTGGAAATATAAAATTTATATAATTTAAAAAATTTGGTATTAATATTCATAACGACTACTTTGATTGGTCGTGGTGTGTTAGAACTCGAGGTTACGTACAACACACACTGCTCTATTATTCAAAGAGAAGCGTACCATGGAACCTTGGGGTGTTACATCCTTCACCAACAAACACAATGTATTAATTAAAATGCACAGTCATATATATATATTCATTAACTGATTTATTTAATTAAAATTATAAAATGATATATTTAAGAACTGTCCTAAATTATATATGTGTACATATATTATTGAAATGTTAATAATAGTATCTGATATATAAATTCTAAAAAATATATTATATATGTATAAATTATTTAATCTATATTTAAAATATTATATATTACTCATATAATTATAATTATCATTTCTACCTCCCATGAGAGGTTGGAGTGGCTATGTGGGTGGGGGTTTAGGGCACCGACTCTGGGGTCAAGTCCCTATGCTGAATTTTCTTCTATATTCCATGTCCTTTTGTGGATGTTTCAATCTAATTATATAATAATATTTCTTCTTATATATAAAAATAAATAAATGAAATAATTAAAAATATAAAAAAAATTATATGAAAATAATACACAATAATATATATATTTATATAATATAACTTTTAAAACCTTAAATTAACTTTTATTTTTTAAGTATTTAGAAATATCTATTTTGAATATTTTTTCATAATTACAATAATTTTATAATAAAACTGATAATTAATATAACTAATGATATATTTAAAAAATATTAATTAATTTATATAAATAATATTATTTGTAATATAATTTTAAATTTTGTAATGAAAATAAAAATATGTTTATCATATATAATTTATAATATATATATATATAATTTGTTATTATTGAAAATATTTTTATCATATACAATTATAAAGTGAATTATAATTATCCCTATCATATTATAATTTATTATATATTTATACTGAAAAATATTAATTTATTTTATAATGATAATAATTTTAATATATAATTAATAATCGTTAAACATATTTAAAAATTATTTTCATAAAAAATTAAAAATTATTTTAATAATTATTTTTTGACATATTAAAATACTTGAATACATCTCTATATAAAAAAATATAAATATTCTTAAAAATAAAAAATATTAAAATTAATTTAAATTTTACATAATATATAATTAATAATATACATTAAAATATTGTGAAATGGATAAAGCACCAATTAAAAAAACAAAATACATCATAATCAGTATGATTACATCAATCAAGGACAACGAGATGACGATCATAAAGCAACGAAAAACACTCAATGTGGTGATAATGAAGGCAATTCAATGACAAGAGGAGAAAATAAATATGAGAAAATAAAAAACAAAATGAAAATCACATAAAGGGTGACGTTCTAATTATATTATTCATACATATATATACGTTAGAATTATAAAGGGTGATAGAACCTATTAATGTTAGTCACTATCAAGGAATTGGGAAATATGGTTTCCTCATTAATATTGACATCATGACATTTATACATGATAATTCAAAACATGGAAAACTATTAAAATATTATTAATTTCATGTAATTGATTAATAAATTGCATTCTTAAAATTATAATGTATTATTTTTTTAAAAATAATTTTATAATTTTTTACACATTTTACAGTAAATTTTCTATTTATATTTACAATTAGTATATTGAAAATTAATCTCTCTAAATATAAATATATTTAGTGTCATTTATTTATTAACATGTACAATTAATAATCATTATTAAATATAATTGAATTAATTTTAAAAAGGTTACCAATTTATAATAATATATATATGTGATTAATATTATATACACTAATATAATTAGTAATATATTTAATTTTTATTAAATGTGATTTTTACTATTTTTATATTTATTTTTAATTTTATATAATTAAAAAATTATATGAAAAAATATTTACACATTTATATAATTAATTATATAATTTAAATGTATATAATATAGTTGAATTACAATAATTAATTATTAATTTTTTATTTAATTAATAATATTTTCATATTATAATTTGTTTCATTTATCCATTATCAAAAATGATAATTAAATTTTTAAAGGCTCATGTTAGATATAATGGTTCTTTGAGAAGATTAAGGGTGACTAAAATGACTCTTTAGGAATCTCTATAAGATTAAACTATCCATTTTATCCAATCTAATGTAATATCTAATAAAATTAAAATTTATCATCATTAATAATATAACTATTAAAAGATCATTCTAGATTAAATGGATAATTAGAAATTTTTCATTAGATTAAAATACATTTTTAGGATGATATGTAAGATAAAATTCTCAATTATATATATTTTGAAATTATCACTGATAAAAGTAACACATATAAAATTATAAATTATCATCACTTTATACTTTGTGATGGTCAACACTATACCTAATTTTTAAAATAACCCTTACTATGCTTCCCCTCGATCATGTCGTTAAAGCTCTTTTGAAAGCTTTACTCTTCCGCTATACCCCAAAACATGTTTTGGATAATTACACTTTTGAAATAGACAATAAGTTGTTTAAATCTTATGTTTTAATGATACATCCTATTATTTCATTATTTTTTTTGTGATTTATTCGATTTTTATTCATATATAAGTCAATATTCTACATTTCATTCATCTTAATAAAAAACAGTTCTCTCCCTCAGATCTATATATGTATGATTGTGTGTTTATATGTGTGTGGTATATGCACTAAAACAAGGATATCATATCATAATATATCATGTAAGTCATATATTAGGATATTCATCTAATTTATATCCTAAAATTACATTATCTATAATGGAATGTTAGGTTATATGTTTGATATAAAAATACCACAACATTCTGCAGTTTGTATATAACTCATGTCTTGACATTACGATGCCTCTTACAAAATAATCCATTTGTTATATCTAGGGTAATGCGATTTACATATATTCGGTTTACCATTGATTGTGAATCAATGTGTATGATCATTTATAGCTACACATAATTTTATAAATGATGAAATCATTATGACTTCCCAACCATCATCAGTTATGGGCAAGGCATGAATGTTTCCTTGCATTGGGATCTGACACTGGACACCCATAATTGAATGAGGGAGCCTATATAAAGGGTTTTGGTCCCAAATTTTATGAAATAAATGACCTAAATCCATATTTGATGATCATTCTTCCTCCAATTGATCCAATTATCATTTTGGAGAGGGTGCTAGGAATCCTTTAGAGTTTAAGGGTCCTCTCAATGAATATAATAATCATATATCCTTGTTTCATCTATATGGAGGAGAGAGTACTTATTTGTTTCACTATAATATACATCATGATAACCCCTTAAATTTCAATTGAAATGGGGCCATCTGCATTACAAGTATACATGTTTCTATTTTACATTCATCATATTACATGTGGATTTTTATGATTGATTGAGAATTTTATGGGTTTCATCCACAAAAGATATTAGAAAATTATACTTCTAAATCAATTTATAGTATCATAAACTTATTTTTGATGGAATTAACATGTTTTCTTATTGTTTAAATAAATAAAATTCATTTTTTAGTCTTCTTGAGTAAATATCGTACCATATGATATTACTTGTTTTCCATATTCAACATTAGGTTTTATTATAAAATTATTTGTCTCATCCTTATATGATATTACATTATTTGATAATGTAATCTCAAATTAGACCTTGATACACCATTGTTTTCTAATTTATTATTTGTTGGGATCTCTAGCATTATGTTACATAATAACATAAACAAATTTGGGGTCACTAAAATTATGTTTTGAAAAACATTAATCTGAATTGGTGGGATATGTTATATGATTACACACCCCTGAATTTTGTGTCACATAAATGAATAATAAAATCATAATAATGATATAGTAAATTTTAATTATTATGATAGGTATAATATGGAAACACTTATCATAAGTGCAGATTGATTCACATATTATGATTCATAATGCCCCAAACATCATAATATATAACATCATCCCAAAAATAATTAAATTTAATATCTTAACTACAAATGATTTTATTTTATAATTTTTTTATAGATGATAAATGTAATGTATTAAAAAATGAAGAGTTATATTACGAAATAAAATATTAAATCTCCATATTAATGTCTCTTGTTCGAAAAAAATAATATTTTTTATAATTTTGTTCATTAATTTTTAATATTCAAGTGAAAATGTACAACAAATGGGTAAATTAATTATTTTTTATTTTATGTGATAAATTCTTTCATAAAAAATCATCATTTCATTCATTAAATTCTAGTAATGAAAGAATAAGATTTATTTTTATCTACCATTCACTAGATTTTAGACTGTTGTTATGAGATTGAATTTATTTTTTGAATATAGTTTATATACATTATGAATCAGTATTATGTTGAATCAAAATATCTCATGAGTATATTATATCTTGGTAGAGGGACTTTGGGAGGTACATCAAATAGTTTGGGATGATTATGCCTGATACTAGAATGGTTGGGTGATTATAAATGGATCCATGATTATTTATGTTCATATTACTAATTTTATATAATTTTAAAAATTTCACTAAAATGTATATATAACTTTTGCCTATGATGAATTTATAACGTTTTAAATAATTATAATATATAATTTTTGTTGAGTAACACAAACCGTTGGTTTTTTAAACATATACCAATCAAAATGGTTTATAAATATTAATTTTGTGGATGGAATCGGGATTCCCAAATTAAACTATTATAAGAATAGATAGTTAAAAGTTTTGAAATATGAGATAATAAATATTACATTTAATGAAAAAGTTATCCATTTCATTTTCATGTAACATAGATTAAATTTGTGAGACTTTTAATGAATACCACTAAAATATGATATTTGAGATATGTTTCAAATCAACTACATGTCAATACCTCAATAATCAAACCGGGTATTGTCTTCTAATGTTTATTGTCCATAGATTATTTTTTTTAACACATGGTTAAAATTGGTAACACTAATATTTATGTAACTAAATGTCATTGATATAATGGGATAATACTCAGACAAGAAACCTTAAGAGTTTGAATTCAAGTGGAATAATTTTTAGCTTATCCATTTTATAAATTATGACCAAGAGTTGTCCAATAAACTATTTAAGAGTCATTTTGGATATAATTGGGATTTTTTACATTGAAAATAACTATGTATTAATAGGAACATTAAAGTATAAAAATTATTTAGTGAAACATGGATATTTTATCACTACAGATAATAATGTATGGGGTCATCATTTGAGTTAAACTAGATTTATCAAATGTTCTGGAAGAATATTTATAAAATATAACAATCATCAATTGTTGTATATTATAGAATGTATCATGTTTATTGATTCAAGATATATAATAGGTCTTAAAAAAATCTTTTATTTTACTGTGTTCTTTATCATATGAATTCATATAATATGAATATTATAGAAATAAATCTCTCCAACAATGATTCATGGGTATTAGATAGTGGGTGTGCATCACAGATTTGTTCTATTAAACACACACTCAGATATATGAGGTAAATAAAGATATGTGAATTAGATATGCATGTTTTAAATGGATAATGTTTTTTTATATTATATATTTCCATTTATGATATATTATAATTAGTGGATTAGTTCATGATTTTTAAAAATATTATTATATTCATTCCATAATTAGATTTTTTAAATATTATTTGTCTGAAAAATATGTCATTTTCATTTATTATTATGTTCAATAGTTTATATATATATTAATAAAATGTTTAGGGTATTGTGAATATGGTGAGTGTTTTATATATTCTGGATATGGATAATATTGTTTAAAAAATTTAGAATAATATGTTCAATGTTGATTTTATTCCCACATAATTTTGGTATTATCTCTATGGGAATATAGAGGAATATGGAATTAAAAACCTATATAAAGATGTATAATTGTAAATATTCTATTACGATTCATTGGATAAGAGTGAAACATTTTTATTAAGAAAAAGGATTTATGAGACTTTTATTAGAAAATGTTAAGTGGAGTATGGAATGTTTGGTCATATACATAGTGATGTATGTGGACATATGGGTACATAAGAATTTGAGGGGTTAGTTACCTTGTATCCTCTATTGAAAAATTTAGTTATCATGGGTATGTATTGTTAATGGGATATCAATATGAATCTTTTGAATTGTTTAATGCAATTCTGAATGATGATCAAAATGAACCCAGAATTTTTTTAGGATTCATCGATCAGATCATGGTAGTGAATACCTAAGACAAAAAATCATTGGTCATTAGATATATGATATATTGTTTCTTTAAATTACTCCCCTAGAAATAATATTGTGTAATGGGGTGTTAGATAGGAAGAATCATACATTTTTTACCTCAGTTCAAATAATGACGAGTTGTTTTGATAATCTATTTAATTAGAGAGAAATTCTATAGGTAATACTGAAAGCTGACTTAATTGTGTTCCATCAAGAGAAATCATGAAGATACCATATAAGATATAAAATATGTAACATCATAATATATAATTTCCTATGATCATATAGATATTTTAAATTCAGAGAAACTTTTATTATTTTCTTGGTAGATGGGGAATGTTTTGTTTTGTGATCCAGAATGAAATTATAAAATAAACCCTCAAACATAAGTTTTTTTATATATATTGGGGAATTTAAGAGGTCCTTGGAGGCTTGGTTATGTATTAGAAGTGGATGGGGGGATGAATGGGAAGCTACAAAAAACTAAACCATCCACCAGCAAACATGTGCCTTTCCAGTAGCACCCCCTCGAGTAGGGATTTCATTGGCTATTCAGTGGACCCATATAGGCGAGGAGGCTGGGTATTTTAGTGGGGAAGAATTACCATTCGTCGTTATTGTTTTTTAATTTAATGTTACACTTTCATTCATATTTTTTATTTATAATCCATCCAAGCCCACCCCTTTGGATCCCTTTTCAACCTTGTTCAAGGGATATATTTTGATCCATTCTTTGGTGATCTAAGGTATTCCATTCTCTCAAGTAACCCTATTTTATTTCTTCCTCTGTTATTAATTTATTTTTTTTCAAAAGTTTTGGTATTATATGTCAATTCCAATAAATAATGGTATAATAGACAGAGAATCAAGGGTATTTCAAGATGCTTACATAAATGACATACTATGATGCTGTCTATACATTGTTACATGATGTTTCCTTGAGGCATTTCATTGTAGTGATTCTTCATAAATTTTATAATAAATTAAATGAAATTAATTTTTTTATATTCTATGTAAGTGATCTTTCCTGAAACAAGGATCAGGGTACATCGCATGTTGTTGGAAGGGGTTTAGTTATATTTATGACATAATGAGTTGAACCAGTAATCATTTAGGAATTTATTCTTATTTAATTTTAAAATGAAGAATTTATTCAAAATAATAATAAATAAACAATTAATTATAAATTAATTATAATTTATTATTATAGTTCTTTATTTGGGATTAAAGGCCTCATTTGTTTTGAGTTATGGTCCTCTTCACTAGGTGATCCTCGATGAAAGATACTGAGTTTCATTAAATGTAAAAAATAATTTGTTTGAGGTATGTGGTCTCATTGTCTTCCAATAGTATTAATTTTATTTCTATGTTATTGGGTTTTTTGTTTCACTAGATTCCATATGTTTTCCTTCGAAACTGATTTTATGTTTAAATTGTATATTTCCTTAGTTAACACCCTTGACCTGCCTTGAGTCATATAGGGAGTTGTTTCCTTATGTAATTACTTATTAATAATGAAATATTTTTAATTTTCTTAATAAATATGGGTCTATGAAATTTTTTTTGGAATGTGGCTATAAAAATGTAATTATAATATATCACATGAAATTGTCCTCTTAAAAGATAATTTTATTTTGTTTTTCAAAAAAAAGTTGAAAATTTTAAAAAAAAAATATTTGAAGGAAAAATGGGAAAAATGTGTATGAAATATGATTGGTTTATTTTTGAATAAATTTTAAAAGAAATATATTTATGTTTACTTATTGGAAATTTTATATTAGAATGGTCTTGGTTAATGGGTAATGGAATTGTGTTTGGAATGGTAATGTTATTAATTTCTTATTCCCTATAACTGTTCATTTTGACTTATAAAAAATAATGATATCTGTAAATTTAGTTTTAGACGTAATCACGCTAGTTTAGAATTTATGGTTAAACCCATGGTGAACATTGAACCGGGATAGACTTGTGGTTTAATGGATAATCCAATAGTGAACACCACCCTAGGTTGATTCTTGGTTTAATGGCTAAACCATTGTTTAAAATAGAGCCTAGGTAGAGGCTTGGTTAGATGGTTAAACCTAGGTTGAACATGGAACCTTTTTTGATAGTGGTTGATGGTTAAACTAAGGATTACATGAACACTATAATGATACTAGTTTATGATAAAACCTAGGGGAGCATGATCATCATATATATATATATATGTTAGGGCTCATGGGATACGTATAAAACCCCCAAATATTGATTGTTTTTCATAGAAGAGTGTATTATCCTAGAAAGGATATAGTTGTAATGATCATTATAGTGCACTCATAGACACCCTTTCACATGCCAAAGAATGTTTTTAGTTTTTTTATGGTACACCTGGTATCTATGATCAATTTTTATTTTCACATATAGCATTAAATGTTTTTCATTGGATATTATATATTTATATAGCTTGTGCAATATTTTATTCACATTACTATAAATTGATTATATTTTAGAATGTCATATTTAGAGGACTTCTAAATTTTACACACACCCTATTCAGGCCTCCAAGGCCGATAAACTACCCAAGAAGTATCGATATGTTATTTAAAAAACATTTGTGATGGGGATCAAGATCAGGTTTTTAATGGATGAGTAGGAAAACATAAATAAAATAAAATCTATTATATGAGGATTGTATTTGTGTATCAGGATACCCACGATGAATTTAAATTTGTTTATTTTTTATTTTTATTTTTGATTGGCCAATTGTGTGATTGATGTGTAGAAAGCATATTCTACATTAAATATAATTCTAGTATTGTTAATTTTAATTTTTTTTAATCCATTTCATATTAATCTATAGAATTTAATTCTTTTATACTCTATTATTCAATCTATTATGGGGGTATATCCATCCCATGTTACATATTTATCCCCCACCTAAATTAAGAAGCCTCTAGAATTTCCGGTGGTGTGCATGTGGGTGCATGAAGAATTATTATGTTTACTATTCATAGAGCGAGTCAGATAGGGATAATAAACAATATTTCATTTATAATGATTTTATTATTATGATGAATATATCTAGTATTTTTCATTTTACATACATGACCATATATCATAAAAATACATATTTGTTTTTATGGTAAGTAATCTAAGGGGTATTATTTTTGTAATCCTACATAAAATAACATGTGTGTGGATTTAATTGTTACAATACATTAGAAGGAACATATCGATATAGGAGTTAGTGGGGTGATAGTTTTTTTAAAGGTTTTGGCTGAAGCCTCAATTTATTATTAATGCAAATTTCTCTTTATACAGGGTAGAGGGAGACCCATTACATAACCAGAAATTGCAAGGCTAAGTGGCCTGAATACTAAGCTTGAAACCCCGTTTTTTGGCACAAAGGGACCCTTGGAGAATATTACTACTACAGTACCGCCACCGCTACAGTACCTGCTACAGTGGCTTTTCCGCTGCTGTGTCACCGCCACTACAGTATTGAGAAATATGGATTTCATATAGTGAATGATGATTATGTAATGTACATAGGTGATGAACCTACTACCTACAGATAGTATATTGAGAGTGTTGATTCCAAGATATGGTTAATATCAATGGAATCAAAAATACACTCCACATACACTAGCAATGATCAGAGTTTGGTGGATTCACTTAATGGGTTGATATCTATAGGCTAATGTGAGTTTTCCATATGAGAACTAAAATGGATGGTGGAGTTTCTACCTACAAATCTCTTTTGGTGGTGAAGGGTTAAAAAAATTCATGGTATTGACTATAATGGTAAATTTTTACTTTTTTGATAAAAAAATATTTAGATATTTCATACCATAGAAACTAATTATAAGTATGGGATACATTAAAAACTATTTTCATTAAGGGGATTTTATTTGATGATGTGTATATGAAGTATCATGAATGTTTCAGTGTTCCAAAAGAGTATGTAAAGGTTTGGTTGTTCAAATGATCCATTTATATATGAAATAAAACCACATAGAGTTAGAACATGTAGTTTGATGATTGAATAAATGAGTTTATTTACATTAAAAAACAAGGATGATTTTTTTTATAAACGTGGATTAGTAAGAGTTTGGTGATAATTTTGATATTTTATATGGATTGCAAACTCCATATCAATAATAATGCATCATGTCTAACATTTATAATGATATATTTTGGAAAATTATTCTAGATAAATTAATATGGTGAAATTACTTATATAATGGGTATGTATATCTATAGAGATAGATTTAAGAAGGTCATAGAATAAGTCACAACATATATATTAGTAAACTAATAACATAGTTTAGCATGGATAAATATAAGAATAAGTCCTTTCCTAATTTTCATTTCATCAATCACAAGAAGATTACAAGTAATTCAATAGAGTTAGAAACTGTGGATATGAATATTTTTAAATGAAGATGTATCAAATTCATGTTTATTACCACCATAATGATAGATCACTATTAAATAATGTGATGTTGATCGTTCTTCTGGTGGTGGTGGAAAATCAAATGGAAGGCAAGCTGATGGGAATGAGTTTTTTCTAATGGATGGTGTATAGATGTCTCAAGTCACTACAATGGGATAATGGAACTCATATTGGGTATCATATGGGAATGATTTATAGAAAAGGTATAATCTTAAGGAACATGGCTATAAGTGATGTTCATGATGAGGAAATCCCAAGTGTATTAACATTCACTTTCTTTCAATGTATTTAAATAAGTTAATGTTAGAGCTTGGTGCTACTAGATACCCATTTGGTCTCTACTACAAAGATGGAGTGGGGCATCATGAACATGTGTACTAGTGATGTGAATAAAAATTATAAAATATTATGCATTGAAAATTTTGATTTTAAAACATTTCATCTTACATGTACTGATATGTTTCTCAATGTACTCTTGTGGGTGTAGGACTTAACTTCCAAACTAGTTAAAAAATTACTATATTTTCCTTACTTATTTTTACCGTCATTGAATATTTTGGGATGTATGATTTTAATATAGATTGTAATATGTTTCACTTATTTTGTTTAGTAGGGTTCTTTAGATTCATATATTTGGGTAAACTATATTTTACGGATGAGGTTAATTTATGACGCTCACCATCAAACAAATATCATGTGTTCAATTCAAGAAATTTTGGTTGAATAACAATAGCCCGGTACTAGTATTCAGTAATCATCTCTTCAGAATTTTCATCATAGCTTGTAGTTATTTATTACATTCATAAGGCTTTTCATTAGACACAAGTATCTTCACACTCTTTCTTTGATGTTATTTAATTCAATGTAGGATTTTATTTTTACTAGAAAGTATGGAATTTGAAGTAATTGAGGGTAATGGTGAGATGTTACATATACCTGACTATGAATTCTGTACGACATAGATGGAATATTATCTTATCCAAAAAAATAAGAACTTCTAATGGGTGAAGTCAAACAGGAATCTTCAAAAAAGGCTAAATGGGAAATCATAGTTTAGTTGGGATATCACTATCACATCATATGGACATTAACATCATAGGAAATAAAACAAATGCTTTGCTAATGAAATGACTATATGATATATATGAGAATCCTACAATTATTAATAATGTATTCTTTGTACAATTGTTATTTAACAAGAAGCTATTAGATAGTTGGTCATCTTCAGATCACAAAATCAATTTCAACATAGAAAGGTGCTATATTGTTTTAGTGAAGGTGTATTTAAAGTATTATGTTTTGAAAACTATATAGTTTTTATCACTTCCAATATCATGGGATAGACTTTTAACAAAATATAACAACACTTATAGAATCTTTACTTGATATTTGGTTATATTTGATACATAATCGTCATTGATGAGATTTGGATGAGGGAGGTCCATGAATGTTCAATGAATTCAAAAAATACTAATGGAATGGAATTTTCACCTCATCGGATAGGTCAAAATATGAAATTAGAAGATTAACCATGAGACATAAGTTGAGGAAACTAAAATATCATTGGTTGTAATTTTCAGAATCTTATGAAAAGTTTTCATCTCAATAAATATTACAATATGTGGAAGAAAGGTACTGTAAGGACATATTTTGTTACTCGAGCATTATGAGCATATCTAAGGGCATAAATCATTTGTTATAATATATTAATGTTTCATTGTAATAATTGGTTTTGTATTATAGAGAATTATTCCACTCAATGGAATAAGAAGGTTGCATGGACAATTATATATCCAGAAAAATCTACAAGGTAAACTTGGAAGAAAAAGAACTAATTTCATATACCGGGAAATGGATATTTCATTATATGGATAAATAATAGTTTATCATTAAGAATCAATGAAGTCTTAAAATTACCAAGATTATGAAATAACATTATTTACATTGGTAATTGAATTGATAAACGATTTGGAACAAAAGTTTCTAATGGTGGTTGGAATGTGACCAATGTATCCCTGATGGTGGTGCTTGGAATAAAGGATGTGATACTTTTTCTTTTATAAATATCAAATAGAGGTGAAATGTTCACAAGTATAACTTTTTAAATACACGAGTTATGAAATTATAGGATTGAAAATACCAGTGATAAAAACATGAATTTTATGATGATAAAAGGCATGTTAAAGATCAATCACAATTTAATCAAATGTTTTAAGAGTTGTTTAATTGTGATGGAATTGACGGTGTAATTGATGTTTAGTCCTTGAAATCCCATGTGGTATAAGTCAGATCTATTTCACACTAATATGTGGGGAACCTTCCTGGCTTAATCCCGCAATGGTTTACATTACCTCTTTAATTTAATTTTTGATCAATAAGGAATTTCCATGTTTACATCATTAATAATAAATATGATTTTTAGAACGCATTTATTCAGTGAAAATCCATGGCTGAGATAAATTGTGCTCAATAATTAAAATTCGTAATATTTTAAAAAATAGGAGACTATAATAGTGGGAAATTCCAAGACGTATTCCTAAATAAAGGGACCAAGATAAATAATAAAGTTCCTGAAAAACTAAAAAATATGATTAATTATAAAGGATTAATTATATATTTATAGATAATGATTGAATTATGAATCTATATATAGGGATTCTTCATGAAATTTCATTTGAGTAAGTGAAAAAGATATCATATCTCATTAATAGAAGTCATTAATTGATTGTCTTATAAGAACATAAGAAATATCTATGGTTTAAAAAACTTATTAAATTTGGATACGATCAATTCTTCATCGTATTTATCTATGATCATGTTAATGTAATGAATAGATGAATGATGGGTGATATAAAAATAAAGAAGTATTTTAGTTGTTTTTTAATGATCAATTAATGACCATGAATAGTTGGGCTGTTATTTTCGATGATAATGTTCAATGAATTTAATAGAACATGGAAGAATCATAATTTTTATACAAGTAATACACTTAATGTGTTAATGTTTATCATGAAGAGTATATAATAATATAGAATTTTTGGTTGATTTTAGATGTTTTGAAAAATTGGTTGGAAAATAAACTAGTGTATGATATTCTATAATATTTTAGAACCACTAAACTCAAAAAGAAAAGTCTAAAATTTGGTGCATCAAAATATGGAGATACAAAATTTTGGGAAATTAAAAATAATCTATCAGAAATAGAAGACATTTAGGTTAGAATAAAATGATATTTTCTAGTTATGAGTTCAATCAAGTTGTTTGGAGATGAAAAGAATTTTTATTCTTATAATTTATGGAAAACAACTAGAATATCAAAAATAAGTAGAAACACTTAGTGAATCTAAAAAGTGGGATTCAATGATGAAGGGAAAATGGAATTTTTAGAGTTCAATGGAACATGGATGGTGATAGAGTAACCACATGGGAATAGGGAATATAATAATAATTGCATCATTCATTTTAAATAATGTTACAACATAATAAATTGTTACTAGATATGACTAGTGGTGGAAGATTTCAAATTGAAATAAGTAATTTATTTCTCATTATTTTTATCACAAGTTCTTATGTATTCTACCATTTTGATGGCCCAAAGCATCATATATCCTGATTATTAGAAACTTGAGTAAATTGATATAAAATAATTCTTTATATTCAATCACTTGGATGATGATATTTACCTAATGTAAAATATTATTTTTCAGGATAAAGGAAACAAAAGCCTTATATGTAGAAAAACATGAAATTTTAATGATGAAGTAGGATTTTCATAAATGTTACTAGAATTACTATAGTTTTAGGGATGATGTGGGATTCACATGAAGGAACTCATACTAACATTTCTAACTGAAAGAATGGGATGATAGAAGCTACCTCATCCTTCTTCTATTTTTGGATGACATGTTTCTTAATGGACAATAACATACACGGATTTTGGGGGTTAAATATGATTTTCCAAAAATTATTAAAGGAAATTTCTTGGATATGGATAAAATATTTTGTGAATGATAAATGATAGAGATAGTAAATCCAAAACAATGTGTCTATCATTGATGTTATACATCTAAAAAAATCAAGAAATTTTAGATGGTCATACATAATTCTATTTCAATCTATTAGATAGAAACATCACATTTTAAAAGATACAGGGATTAAGAATATGTGATATGTCTTTGTAAATAAAAAATTGTTCATTTTATTAAATTTTTACATGTTTAATATATTTGATAATTTGCATGTAGATGGATTTATCCTATGTGGTTGGAGTTATGATTTTTTTTCATTTCTAGAAATGAGCTTCATGGTGATTTGAAATGGATTATCCTGTACATAAATGGAACAAACAACATAGTACTATAAATGTTCATGCTTATTGAGTTACATTTTATTTTAATGACTACTTGTATGAATGAAATTTGATTTACATAAACTTATTAGTCAGTCTATTTTGAAGATTCCTGAATTTATGATATTACAAATAATATATTTTCTTATTCCAAATATATAGGTTTCATAAGGTCACGGAGAAACGGATTATATCTGTATACATATAATGTATATTGAACATATTGTAGTGTAAAAATTCATATGATATTATGATTATGGTTGATCATGATTACATTAAGCTGATTAATATAGTGAATGGAATAAAATGTTCTCTATATACTATTCATTTCTTGCAATAATGAATTTAGGAATTCATATATTTTTCAATAATAAAAAGTAATATAGAGGAAATTTTTTAGGAAATAATGTTATGATAAAATTTAAGATGAATCATTTCATTAAAAATATATATAGTTTTATAAAAAATTTCCAAAATAGTTTTCATGGATTCATTATGTGTTTTATAACATTTCATAAAATACTTATGGTATTTAATTCATGGGGGAGAATGTTTCACATACACTAAGATAAGTACATCATATTGTATGATATCCATTTATTCATATCCTATGGTACGATGTGATTTATATCATTAGATTACAATATATTTATCAAAGAATGATGTTACAGTCTTGAGATTATGTTTCATGAAAAAATGTAATATGTATTTGATTCATGTATAGATATTACATAGACTCTTACAAAACATAAGATATCTAATGTAAAGTTAATGGTTCCATTCGTGTATCTAACATTGTTTACCATCTATTATAAACTAATTTTTTAATAATTTATGGATACTCATTATTTTCCAAAAGATTAAATTATTTTGAGTTCCCTTTGGGTATGCATTATGGGCTACACATGTCATCTTCCATGTAATGGAATCTGAAACTTAACTCTCTTCATTAAATGTGAGAGACTATATTATATCCCCCTATTGTGGAATTGATTCTATCAAAACATATTTGAAGAACTCTCTTCCTTCCTTTAATGTATTTGCCTTCATGGAGAAGGTACTAACACACCATTTGAGCTCTAGGAGCCCACTCATATCATATGATGATCCAAATGGAATTTGTATTCCTTATGGTAGTTAGAGAGCTGAAGCTATAAATAAGTGATATCCATGAGGAAAACTCTTTTATGTTCAACATAGAATGACCCTACATCATTATAGGTATTCCACTAATATTTTATGTTCTTCATATTACATCTTGATTTGTGATGAAATTTTCCTTTACATGTTTTACATTTTCTTTTAAAGGAAAATGTTTTATGTTTATGTTTTATACAGTTACAATTCATAATTTTTTATAGATAATTAATAATGGTTACTCAAAAATAGTACATAATTCTTAACAATAGATAAATGAATGTCATTGATGTGATAAATGGATTGTGTTTTTATACATATTGAGATGACATTGAAATTGAATATAAATTCTTGAGTTAGAATCATTTTTAAGATTTTGCGTCTGAATTTTATGTATTTTCATATATGTGAATAGATAAATATATATATTTTTTTATATTTTTGTTAACAATTTTAAAGAAAAAATCATTATTTTGGAAATAATTTTTTTTATTATGAAACATGTTTATTGAAACAAATAATATGTATGTCAATTTTTTACTTGGGAAGATATTTTGTCTAAAATCCTGAAATTTATTATTTTTTTTATAGAAAATTTTTTATATCAAAATTTTTGTCATTGAACATAGGAAAATTATTTATTTTTCATAATAAAATACGTTTTTCCTATAAGAAATTAATATGTGTTATATTTATTTATTTTTAATAATATTTTTTAGATTCATAAAAATTCATTCATAAAATGTTTATCATTTTTTAAATGATTTTAATTAACACATAACAATGTACTATGTGAATTCTTATAATTAAATTTTAATTTTATTTTCTTATTTAAAACTCTGTTTATAAGATGAAATGGAACCATTACGTAGAAAGAAGTCCTTTATATAAAAGTATGAGATTCCTAGTGGAGAATTCCCAACACATGGCCCAAATAACCCCAATGTTTATTACACATTTTGACTCTTTCCCACCACAATAGTGTCACTACAACATAGACACCAATAAAACATATTTCTGTTCTATTTATATCATTAAATGAAAAAGAAATAACATGGAACCACATCCTACATCCCATGAAGAGATACATCAATCTGGATGCAGTATATATGCCACTTATCTATGTCGATGCCTCCCCCCATCATCTCATCATTGTATTCTACCATTAAAAATGATTCCCACTATTTCATAATAAAAAAATATGTTCCCCCACTATTGGTGGGTTAAGAATAGAATCTATAGTTAAAACACTTGATCCACATCCATGGATTCAAAATTGGTCAGTATGGGTCACAAACCAACATTCACACCATTAGTTATTATCTTTGAATTGAAATATTGATTTTCTGACAAAAATGATTGTTCCATTTTCATTATTTATTTTTATTTTTATTAAATAAGTAAATCCATTATATATTTAATAATGTAGAATTTATCATAATATTTATATATATTTGTTAAAATACATTTTATATATTTTTATTATAATTTATAAGCAAATTGTTTAATGTTATTCTATATATAATTTAAACATGTAAAGAATGATACATTATATTAATACGATCAATGTATTTTTTTAATATGATTTTTATTGAACCATTATGTTGAATATGAATAAAACATGGATGTATAGCAACTATATGAAAAAAGAGTACGAGGTAGGGATAAAAGCATACATCATGTTGGAAATAAATCATACAAATCACTATTCATAAGTCCTTTATCCATGTTTATGTTATTTATATCAATATTGATATGTGAAGAAAAGATGAGATAACTTCGAATCTATCCTAAAAAGATATTGGAGTTAAAATGTGGGATTAAACACAACCAAGATCCTAATGTAGCTAGTGACTGGGATAAAACTATGTATTACAGATCTTTATATTTGAGTATAACTATAAATGATGAGGGATATCATATTGAGAAAAGGAAAATAATGGTTCATGGAAACCCTCAGTATTTTCTAATGATATTAATGAATTTAGAAATTTATGAAAAGATTCCATCATAAGAAAGTGACAATAAATATGAAACATTTCTAGACATACTGATGTTATATAATTAAAGAGCAATAAATGGATAGAGGGACAACAGATTTATAGAACAATAATCTCCCTTGAATGATATGTTATATGAAGATAATGATATTACGTGATTAACATATCAGGATAAACTAATATTATATTATATTTTTATGATACCTTATAGAATTTATGTATTAAAAAATAATTTTGTATTGGCTTGTAAGGACCATGAATAACATAAAAATTGACAAAATATTATTCATATAAATACAAGAAGGATGGATCAATTCAATGGAATTTTTTATATTAATTTACAATCATTTGGTGGTCTAGAATGACATATAGAAGTGAGAAGACTATAAAGAAATAATATGTAATATAAAAACATGAATTAAAAATTGAATACATTTTCACTGAACTCGGCATGCACGACACAACACATGTTAAATGGATTTTAGTCAATAAATGAGTTCAGGTTGTAATTTGACATGAATAGTATTTGGGTTTAACATTCATGACTGTTTAACCCAGGTTACATAATTAAAAACATAATGATAATGTATAATGTAATACATTTTCACCCATCAAACTCTCCTCAATGATCACAAATGGATAATGTATTCTACAAATTTCTAAACAAGATGATAAACTGAAATATAGTTCTATATATAGATGGAATAAATCCATTTAATGAAATGAGTATCACTCAAATTACATATATAGTGTTCTTGGAAAATTATAACATTTGACCTTGGTTATACATGATCAATAGTCTCATTATATTGTTAAAAATTATATCAGAAAATACAATCTTTTAATGATATTGATGATTATTTAAAACCATTGATCGATGACCTGGACTCTATGTTGGATTCGGTTGTTACTAATTTTCTTTTTATTTTGGAATAACCATATATATATAATGAAGAAAGGATTTCCTTGACTCAATTATTCATAATATATACTTCAATGTTTGTAAATGGACCTAACTAATTTTTTTCTATCCTGAATATATCTATATAGAAACTCAAAACATAGTGGTATGGACCCTTAACCATTCATTGAGATATTGTAATCGGGGCTATTGAGATGGTGGGATAAGAAAATAGGGAAAATATAATTAATGATTAGAGATTAAATAAGTATTTTGATGTGAATTTGGTGGGATTGACTACCATGTCATTACTTGAAAGATTATTTTCCAATAATTTTAACTAAGGACTATAAATCTAGTGTTTCATCCGAACTAACCCATAGTTGTTTTTCATTTTTTCATTTTTACCTTTTTATATCCTTTTTGAAATAATTAACAGTGTTTCCTATGCACTCGTGTCACTTTGAAGAAATTTAAATCATAATCTAGTAGATAACCATGAAATTGTGCATCTCTCATATGTTATGTCCCAAAGTGGCAGAGAATTTTCATTATAGGTCTAGTGAAATTGATGAGAAAAATATAATTCCATATGACCTAGATACACAACATGAAATTAAATAACTAATTACATTAAAAAATTCATGTAATATTTCAACTGAATTATAGAGTATAAGAGATACTAATCCAACAATAAGTGGCCATAATGTTGGTTAAGTGACGATATGACTATATTCAAGTTACTATGTTCATATACTCCTCCCAATAAATTTGTGTTGTTTTTTAATTTCATTAAGTGACCAAAATTTCAAACAAGTGACCATATAGATAAATTCTAGTTATTGTGGCTGAAAAACCCTCCTAATAAATTAGAATCTAAAAAGAAAAATTCTTTCACGAATAACTCATTTAGAATAGAGGCTTCCGAGATGGTTTAATGGACATATTGTTTAATTAATGGATGATTTAATTTCTATAAAAATACATGTTGTATGGACCCTTCTCAAATATGAGTGTTCATGTAAATGGGAATGTTATTATTATTGAAGAAGAGAATCACCCATTATATGTATAATGACCATACAATAAAAAATAGTTTTAGGGGAAGATGAATCTCTTTTCTACCATTTACATACTTCATTATTGATCCAAAACTAATTCAATAAATGAATATAAAACATTTTATTTATTAATGTCATCTATATTTGATTTTATTGATAAAAAAACTCTTTATGTTTATAATAATTTCATTTAAGTGATATCCATATAGGAAAAACTAGAAGGAGATGGAGGAAAATGAGGGAGCATGATTCCGGGGGTTCTCTCTATGAGGTTGAAGATAATGACAAGGGATTATTTTTTCTAGGATGTTACCTCACTACCTAGTGTTTGATACAATCACTCATGGGAATCATACATTAAAAAATCAAACTCCTAAATCCATACGAAGAAGAAAAGTGGCTAGTATGGAACATGTGTTGATGAACTATTCCAGTGAGGATGCTATAAATAAATAACCTTATTTGAAGAATAATTTTCCTCCTTAGACATTCCATGAATATTTATCTTCTAGTGATACTAATTTAAAAAAATATTTGAATGTTTCTCTTCAGACACGAATCAAATGATTTTCTCATCCCTAAACAAAAGTAAATCAACTCATATTTTCAAAAAATGGTGATAATTTAAAATGTGATTGTAAGGAATGATGTTATATTAGAATGAATTTATCTATGTCCTCATTATTTTATCAAATGAGTGGTTCTCCCAAATGGGTTGAAACCAGAAAAACATGAGGATCTAGTAAGGTGTTTGTCTTTGATTTGGGGTTTCCCAAACTCGTAATACATCCCTGTAAGACATGTATATATTCACACTTAATTTTCTATATTTAAATATGATGAATACAGAATGAGGATTTGGTTCAATCTCTCTCAATCCAAGTGATCTGATAATTCATTAATGGAACTAGATATTCAATCCTTTGATGTTAGAAAATATTTTCCCTATATATGATTGTAATATTTTGGGTTTAAATATGATATATTAGAACCCTAATATCCTGTTGGATTAATATCTTTAAATTTGAAATTCAATTAAAATGGATTGGAAGATTAAATAATCAAATTTTTTATATTTTTCAGATCATATTGGAAGTTGATTTAAATTAAAATCTAACTATGAAAGTGTTTTTATACAAATAGAATGATTACCGGAATATTTTTGTGTTATAGAGATTGTTCATTTATTTTTTTTATTGTAAGGAAATCAGAAACTCTATATGTTCATGCATGAAATATTGAAACTTTAAAATAAGTTATAATTTTCATTATTATTTCCCTATATTTAAGAAGGGAATGTATAACTGAGACAATAATGATGCTAATGAGCATGTTCAGAATGTAAATGTCTGTATCAATGATATGAATGGAAAATAATTTTGTGAAATGCTTGCGGATGCTTCTTCTATTGTCTCTTTTCATCAGCATGAACTAATTGGTTCTGTATATGTTCTTAAAGGGAAGAACCCTTATTTAGAAAATATGATATATGAGTCTGAAAATTCATGGGATGATGAACCTCTAGGGTTTTATTTTTTTGGAATGTCTAGCTAGAATGTGGAAAATGGAATATGCATCTCATGTATTTGATCATCATTTACTTGATAGTGCTCCCCTAAATAAGCATCAGCTGAGTTGTGATGATGTACAATCATTATAGAAATGTATTTAATTTCTTTTTTTCTTTGGATTCTAGATTGGATGGTTTTATGTTTGTGACTAGGATGACGTCAATTAAGGAGGTTGTATTTCCTCTAGTAAACTTCAATTAAACTCAAATTTAGGTTACTCAGTTGGGTGATCCATTCAATGATGTGATCTCCAATGCTAATCCCATTAGAGTTAATATTTTTTTTCTCCAAAATTCATGATATGGATTTCCAATTTTCCATTGCATAAGATTACAACTTCTTGTTAATATAATGAAAATGGGGAGATATTTACTCATACAAAGATGATAAAAATAAAGAGACAATTTTTTCTTACAAATATTTATTAATCCATGGATGGATGATAGAGGATAATGAGGTATATCATAATCCATGTAATAAGAGTAATATGAGATAGGAATACTTTAATATCAACACAATGATAATCCTAATAAACACTACAGTGAGAATAAAGAATGTGGATCACTTCAATCAGTTATGTTCTTTGAGTAATGACTATGACCGGTTTGGACATGGTTTTGATTTTTATGCAGAATATGATTTTTAGTTATGATATTTTTTGAACATTAAATAGGGTTTTCTTCATGGGGTGGGGGCGTGAATGCTATATATGATCTCGTCCATCCTATTTCTATTTTTCTATCATTCATTGTTTTCATTTTCTTCAATAATAGGGGATTTAACACCAACCTATTTGAAATAATGTTCATCTATCTTGATGTCATCTTGTTATAATTCCATGATGGAACCGTGAGCATATTTTAATTTATGATTAAAATCCTTAAAATATTGATAGATGATCCATTAAGGCACAAATAATTAAGGCATATTCCACTTCGTAAGCATCCTAGTCCAATCTCAACTAGTGTGAAATCATAATCTCTATGATATATAATTGGGATTATGTTATATCCCATAGGACTACGCCATAGCCTAGGCTACTCATACTTATTCTTTTATTATTATAGTGATATTTTTTGGAGAAAATTCCAGAATAAAATTTAAATTCAGGAATTCTCATTCCCTCCATAGGACAAGTAATTATCTACACCATAATTTTTACTTTGTTGGTTTTTTTGATACTGCATCCCAAAGGATATGCTACATAAACATTAAAATTGGAAGAACCATTAAAATTATCTTCATGAATATACTTTGTTGTGACTTTCCATATGATATAGAGAACTTATCAATCGAATATAATTATTTATCATTCAGAAAAATTATCCTCGGAGGCCCTCTCTTAATGAAGGTAAAAAAACCAATAAATGATATGTTTATAATTAGAACCCATGATGGATTCTAAAACCTTATTGAAGGATCTTAAGGGTATATATAGAGTCTGGGGATGGATTATAAATTCACATAGACAAATATTCCCTTCCAATGACTTGCTAAAATTACTTTTTTTCTATCTAAATGTTCTCAACCAAAATAATTCTTATATCTAATTTTAGTGTATGAAAAAAATTAGAACATCAAATCACTCGCTTAAATAATTATCATTCTCTCTATGTGTTCATCAAATTATTTTGGAGAATTGGGATAAAATAAAAAATTTATTACTCACTAGAAATATCATATCTTCCCATTTCTACTCTATTTGGTGATAACTAACATTAATGTAAGGGACCATGGTTCTCCATCTAGTTCCTTTTAAAAACGATAGGTTCTATTATTTTTAGATTTAACATTTAACTATTAAATAGATAGTGCCTATTTTATTTTGTTTCATACTAAAACCTATAAATAAAGGGTTATTTTTGGTAACTTGTATTATTTTAAATCCAATGGATTAATTCATTAAATTCTCTTGATATTGGGATATGAGGTATATGGGTAAGTTTGAGTACTATTTGTGAAATTAATTATGAAATATCTTATCTCATTTAATTTACACATTTTTAATGATAAATTTATTTAAATCTTTAATTTATTAATTTTTTTATTCATCAATTGAATATTAATAATTTTTAATATTGAAATTTATTATTTATTTAAGTAACGAATAGGATAAATGAATCAATGATAATTTGATTATTTAACATTTAAAAATTTATGTATTAATATTTTTTTATTTTAAAAAATGGATTATTTAACTTTTTATTGAAGTTTTTTAATTTTCTTCTTAAATAAGTTTTAAAAATTATATTATTCTGCATTAATTTTTGTAAAAGAAATTTCACCCCTCCACTCTTTTCATTTTACCTATTTTTTAATTTCTTTTGGAATTAGAAGGATGTTGATTTTTTAAATATCATTGTTTTAATATTCTTTCAATCATTTAATTATTAACATCATAAAACTATTTTTTTAATTAATATCTCTTTCTTAAACTAATTTTTTCCAATACACATGGTGGTCCTGAAGGAGAATTATTTGGCATTGATATTTTTATATATTACTAATTATTATTATTATAAAATTCGAATTTTTTATATTCATATAATTATTGGGTATCTTGTTTATAAAATTTGTAGGCATTTATATATAATTCCATCTAACAATGAAAAGAAATAGACCCCTAATGATAATTTTTCATTGAATTAGATATTAATGATATGATATCAATAAATTTTGGTTTAGATGCTATTTTGTTTAACATTGTTTCTACATGTAAAAGCACTCTTCAAATTTTAAAATTAATTGATGTTACACCTGAAGGTAAAAATAATGTTTAAGATATAATACATGACAATAATAATCAATACTGTTAAAGTTTCTCCTTTTATCCAAATTAATCTATCACTTCTATGTTTACTAGATTTTATAACATTAGTAATGAAAAAAATTATTTTTGGTAGTCTCACTACTAAACATTTGAATTTTTCCAATAATGGTATATCAATTGTTAAATGAAATATTTTATTTCGTAAAATGTATTACCAAAAAATATACCCATGTCAATAAATATTTGTTAAAAATTATTTCAATATATATTATTACGAAAAAAAGTAATATTTTTGTAAATATAGTAATGCCAATATATTATATAAATGTTTTTCGTGAAGTAATATCTATGTTGATATTCATCTATATTATGTTTTAAAATTAAAATATGGAATTTTATTATAATATCCATTAAATTATATGGAGTAATATAAATATATAATTATAGGTTTTAAAATTATGATTTATTAAATAAAAAATTTGGATGAGTGAAACTTATGTATATTGGATATCCACTTGTCAATAATCCAATGTAAACATGGACATATTATTAAACTAATATTAAAAACACTATTCTCATTAAAGAATATCATTATGGATAATAAACATGTTATAATTTTCCATACCCCATCATAATTAACATTTGTGCAATTTGAAAAGAAATTATATGATTGAAGGAAATAGTTATATTCCCATCATACAAAAACCAAACAGAAATAAAATTCCATTAAATGGCCTGAAGTAAATGGTTTGTATGATGTGTAAAATTTTCATTGTAATTGAAAAAACTCGTTATCGAATAGGTGATGCACAAAAATATTAGTCACCGAGTCTGTTGGGTTTATAGTGAAAACTGTATCGTTCATTCAAGACACATTACATATCAATGTTTTATCATACCTATCATAGGAAAAAATATCAATTAGACATAATCATTAATTACATGACATTAAATATATTAACATTATACAATTTTTAATACCCTAAATATAATTCTCTATGTTTTAAAAATAGATAATATGTTCGGTATTGTTTGTGATATGCAACATTGAACCGAAACAAACAATGAGTATTTAAATATGATCGTTTTAACAATTCAATTAGATTTTTTATATTAAAATTATTAAATTAATTATGAAATATATATTTATGTTCTAAATATATTAATATATTTGTGGTAAATAATCAATTAATTTTTGGTATGGTTTTCTTCTTCTATAATATATGTTTTTATCAAAAAATATTTTTATTAATTTTTAAATAATAATAATTATCATGAACATTTAAAAAATTTATGTGATAACACAGACTCCATATTTTTTATCGGAATATTAAAATAATGTTAGGGTTAAATATTTGGATTTTTTATAAAATATAGATTTCATTGGGAATTGTGAAAAATACCGTTTTTATTAAATATCATAATTATTATGATAAATTAAGAAATATAAAAGTGAAAACAATATTTTAATTTCATTTTATGTAAAAAAATATTTATTTTTTGTTATTTAATTAAAATATATATATTTATATAAAATGTAGAATGAATTTTATTATATGTATTTTAGTAGGATTGAAAACACATTTGTCTGAAAAATATTATATGATTTGTAAGGTTTATCAATTATAATTAATTATAATAGCCCCTATTGATAAATGATTTAAATTAAAATTTATTAGTGTATAAATATTTATTAATTTAGGTTAATATAATTAATATTACTAGTTATAATGTGAAATTAAAATCAAATTTCCTTAAAATTTTATTTTTCAGAAAACATATTTCCATCATTCTTATGTGTTTTATATAGAATTAAATTCTTCCACCTCAATAAATCGATTTTTATAAAATTTATTCCATATTAGGGATCCTTATAATTTATATTTGGTATTAATTTCAACTTAATTTTTGTTCAATTGGATGAGTAAATGTTGGAAATATTTATTATCGTGGTATAACAAAAACAGGTTAATTACGGTTAGAAATAATTTAATAACGAATATAAAAATGATAACCCAAATATTTTTATTTAATTTTAATTTAAATCATTATTACATTTATTCTATTTGTGAATTTATAAATTATTTGGTAATTAGTTTGATAGAAATTATATTTTTAATCATAATACACAAATTTTTTGTGAAATATTGAAATTAAATTAAATAATTTATTGGGATGAATTATTTTATTTTTTTAAATAAATTATATTTTAAAAATATTATAAATAAATAATTTTTTATAAAATGTAAATTATCATATAGTTTTATGAAGTCAAATTTAATTTTTATAATGGTTCGAAAAGTGTTATTATCATAAACTACACCAATTCTTAACCAAAGTATATAATTAATTAAATCACTCATATTTATAAAACTATTTAGTTGAAATTAATATTATTTTTGGATTCATAACTTCTAAATTATCCAATGGTGAAATTTTCAAAAATAATTAAGACAATCAAATATTTGGGTAAAAAATAAATACCATATAAATAAACGGTGTGTATTATTTCATAATAATGACTCAAAAGTGATATAAAAGATGATATAAATGTTATCCATGACCAAATATATTTCTTTTAGTTTAAAATATTTTTATTTAATTAATATTTCTTTAATATTGGGAAATTTTTATGAATCCTCTAAAAATACTGATATCTTCATCATCATCATGTAACTTTTTATTGAATGAAGGAAGGAATAAAAAGAGAAAAATAGAGAGATAAAAAATAAAAAGAGAACAATTAGAAATCAATAAGGACAGATCCCCCCGGCCAAGACAGAATCTAGGACTATGACTCACCTCTACATACACAAGGAAATTATTTAATAACATTATGGCCTTTCCCTAATAATATATTTCAAACCAATACCCATTGGATGAAACCATTATAATAACCACTAGAAGGATTGTGTTATTGGTTAATTTATTATATAGTGTCCAAAAACCGTTTTTGAGGAATATTAATTTATTTTAAACTCACATACAACATAAACCAACCACGAATTCATTTTTTCTTCACAGAAACTACATTTAGAATGTCCTTACACTAAAATACCCTCTTAATATTCCTCACATGGTTACTCCATGCTCTCATGAGTCCCCTCCCAAACATATAGAATCACACACTCATGAATACAATCCTTATATTCCAATATTTATTATTGTCAAATTATCATATTATGACTTCTGTTTCCAATTCCAAATATTGGAATATTTATTTACATTTCCCTATTAGGTCCCATTTTATTTATAAATGGTGTGGGACCCATTTTATTAATTTGAAACCTATTTATAAATTTTTATGTGAAGTTGTTAGGCTCTTGAAATTTCACAATGATGTTCGTGTCTAAATAATTTTGTAGTGATTACCATAAAAATTTTCAATCAAGGGTGTTCCTATTTATAAAAAGTTATCTATTTTAATTGGGACATACATGTATCTACTACAAACTTCATGATAATATAGTAATATATGATAATGAATTAATCAATGTAGTATGACCTATATTGAACACTTAAGAATGATAATGAAATGAAAGTGATGGGTCAATCCAAAATTATATATATATATATATATACAATGAATTAGGTGATGTTTAGTCTCATGAGACATTATATTAGAAAATGGATTGAACATGATTCTTTTATGAGACATTATCTCTCACGATTTCTTAGTAGTTATCCATGAACACTGTTTATGATGCATTGTTTTATGTTGATGACACATTTCTGATGTTATGATAATCATGCTATATCATAACTTAATATTTAGGTTCAATTAATTTCAAATTGATTTTCTTATTGTAAAACATGTATTTATATCCTCATGTTCGGACTATTGTACTCAATTTACGAGCTTTATAGATTTCGCATTTATTATGTATGTCCCCGGGTTATCGCATAGAGTTTTATGTACGATGGAATTTTATGATTATGTTAAGAAAGATTTAATAAATATGTTGTATTTAATACATTAAGATGTTATGTAATATTACTAAATCAATAATAAACTAGACAGAAGGATCTTAAGGGTTGTATTATTATTTATTTTATTTAATAAATCATGAACTAATGAGTAAAAAGTATAAGGGTTATTATAGTTGGTATCTGCGGAATTTTTTAGTTATTTTTGGGATTAGGATTAGAAAACACTAGAGAATTCCTTAGAGATAAGACTAATTATAAGAAAATATACCCAAATTTTGGGATGTATAACGTAAGTAGTTTATCAAGAAATTACATATCTGTATGGATACTACAAGTTGATGTGATTCTGGTGTAGATTTTCCATGCTGTAACAACTCCGATAAGGTTCATTGGGCCTGACAAAACATAACATGGTACACAAAAACATTCCTTACTACACCCCTAGTTTGATACACCCATGGGATATACTTTGTAATATAACAAATTTATCACAATCCACTATTAAGGGAACAATCAAATGACCATAATAATATATTTTATTAAAATGATCATTGATAAAATATATTGAATCTTATAAATTCATACACTAATGAAATACTTGTATGTTATTTGTTATCCATTTAATGTCTATGGATTTCTATTTATCTGTTTAGTAGTTTAACAATAATCATACCAAATTTGACATTTTTCCTATAAAATTTATAGAAATAAAATGAAATGAATTTGATTTTAAATTATGAGGGAAAAATTTATTAAAGGTGGAAGAATGTAACATTCCAAGTCATTGAATGAGAAACTATGTTCGATAGCATATGTGATAAGAAACACTAAACCCAAAAAAAAGAAGATTATTTAAATTTGAATTCTTTAACCAATCCATTAATTTTTATATATTGGTAATATTAAATATTTTTTAAAATATAAATATATGTCATAAATATATTGATAAATTCTTAGTAAATAAAAAAAATTAGGTAGTTTCTTTTGGTTTATAAAAATATGATATCTAAAAAAATGTTTTATTTTTATTTTTATATTATATTTATTTTCAAAAATGGTTATAAAATTTATTTTCTAAAAAAAATTGATATCAGAATATTAAAATAAATTTAGGGTTAAAATTTGGGATATTTTATAAAATATAGATTTTTCTGTGAACAATGAAAAATATCGTTTTTCTGTACATTCATTTTTTATAAATTAAGTATTATAAAAGTTCCATTATTATTTTAAATTTATTTAAAGTTAAAAAAATAGTGTTGAGATTTATTTAATTCAATTAATAATGTTTAAATCATATTTTTACTATATTTTAGTAAATGATTATTTTTATGATGAAAATCAGATTTTTTTCTGAATTTTTTAAATGAAAAATGTTTCTCCAATATAAAAAATTCTAACAAAATATAATAAAAAATTATATAATTCAAATATTTGGATTATATATATATTTATTAATTTAAATTATTATAATTAAGATAAACTATTATATATATAATATAAAATCATATTTTCTATAAAAAAGAAATTTTCCAAACTTTTATTTCCAACATGCTTACGGGATTTCTATTAAATAATCTTCTTACACCTATGTCAATTGATTTTTATCTAATGGATAACACATTTATAAGCATCATAATATATATTATTAAAAAAGGTCAACATAATTTTTATACAATATGAATAGTAAATGTAGTAAATATTAATTATCACAATAAAAGAATAATCGGTTAATTAAGTGTAAACATAGTATATCAAATAATATAAAAAATAACCCTAATATTTATATTTCACTATCATTAAAATTATGATTATATTTATTCCAAATTTTTTATTCATAAATTATTACTTAATTATTTTGATAATGATATTATTTTGATACTATAAAACACAATTTTTTTCATAATATTAAAATTAAATTAGGGAATTTATTTTAATGAAATGAATAATTTTTTAAATTAAAGTGATTTTAATTAAATTATATTTATTAAATGTAAATAATACTTTAAATTTGTTGTTGTGAAATATAATTTTTAAAATGTTTTGAAAACTATCATGGTAAAAAAACCTAGAATTTCATAATAAGTGTCGGTTATTACCGAAAATACGCATATTTATAAAATTATTTAAATAAAATAAATATCATTTTTAGAATGAGAGAGGTGAAATTATCCAAATTTAAATTTTTCATATTTTTATGTTACATTCATATTTTTGTGTAAAAATTAAATAACGTATAAATATACGGTGTTTATTATGACATCATAATGACCCAAAATTGTTGTAATAAATACAATAATGAATATTATGGTTTTAAAATCATTTTTGTCTGAGTTCTAATCACCTACAAAAACGAATATTCATTATTTTATTTATTTATGACTCTGGTCATAAAAAATAATGAAATCCACTCCCATTTGGAAGAAACAATTGGAGAAAACCATAGAAGGTTTTGGTATTTTATTATTTATTAAAAAACATATGTTTGAGAAATATTAAATTATTCTGCACTATATTCTTATATATTACCATCAAATAACCAATTTATCTTCACTAAACATCCTTGAATCTTGTCCTTAAACTTCCCTCCCCTCTTTAGAGTCCTCCTATGGAACACTCATGCTATCAAGAAGCCTCTACCAATCATTTTCAGTCACACAGTAAAGAAATTGTATCCTTAACATATATTCTTTCTTCAAGACTCTTTGTTACTTTATTCCGTCCATTTCCAAATAAGAAGGAGTTGATATACTTTCTATGAACCTATTATTTACAATATTATTTCTATATTATTAGAGAACCCTTTTTCTCTCACAATTGTTTTTATGAATTTTTATTTGATGTGGTAGTGCTTCTAAAATTTCAACATGATTTTCGATGTCAAAATTATTTTCTAATTATAATATACCTATTCCCTAATTGGGGTCTTTAGATTTATATAAATATAAATCTTTGATTTGGGACATATATTTATAGATTCCACACTCCTTGATTTTGGAATGAAATATTACGGTGAATGAATCAATGATGTATGATCTATATGGCTCACATAAGCATGATAATTTAATGAATATAGTGGGTAAGCCAATAATTATATAGCACTCCAATGCATTGGGTAATGTTTAGTAATGTTTGGAATTATATTGGGCTATGGAGTGAGCAATATTTTTTTTGCGGTACATTTTCCATCATGTTTTCTTGGATGTTATCCTTAACCAATGTTTATGATTTAGATTTTTAATTTGTAGTCACATTTCCTAGGTTATGATTATCATTATATATCAATCTTTATCATCAATGTTTCTTTTTGTTCCAATTTATTTATCAATTGTTTGACATGTATTAACCTCAACATGTTATGACATGTTTATCCCCTTACCAGGCTTTATAGCTCACCCCTTTCTTATGTATGTCCCTTGATTCAATTCAGTTTATGTTTGATGGAATATTATTATCTTGTAAGGGATTAATTAAATAAATATGATATATTTTCTATTTATTTTGGTTATGTAGTTTAAATAATTCCCAAATACACCATAATTATTCATCTTATGGTTTTTATTCCTGGTACTTTAATGTGTTAAATCATTAATTAATTTGAAATTAAAAAGAATACTTTTTATACTATGTATACCTTGAATAAATGAATTATATAAATTATGTCCTAAAACTACTTACTCACGGGATCCATCATTCATGTCTTAAAGGGATGATCTACATCCTTAGAAACACGTATAAAATCAAAAAAATATCAAACCAAAATATGTATTTCCATAAAAACCCAAAGTCCCTAGTAATAAATGATTTATTTGAATATAATATGTTTTTGAATACCTATTTAATAGGACAGATGGATTTATTATCACCACCAGATTATTTATTCAAGCCATATTATTTATATATTTTATTAATACTTATAATATGACTAAATATCAAATATTATAACACTTTTATTCCATAAAATCTAATGGAATAAAATGATTCAATTTAGATGACCCTACTTATTTTTGAAAGACGTGTACAACTTCTGGTGCTGAACTCCATTTTTCTATGAATACTAATCATATAGCTGAAAAAAATACACCCCTTCCCACTTATATTACTTCAATCATAGTATAACGAAAACTTAGTAGAATTTTCAAATCATGAATGTAAAATATTCCTCACAAATAATGAGGAAAAATATACAAGATGAATTCCATTATTTGATTAAATTCCATGTATAAATTATATAAGAATATGAAAATATTCCAAACACATGAGTAGATCATCATAAATATTATCAATAAACTACCATACTCTATAATCAACTAGACTATTTTTTCTAATTATTTTTTCCGTTCATTTTATAAATATTTAGTAATTCCAGTAGGAAGTTTAAAAAATAAAAATGTAATTGCCAAATTAAAAAATATTTACATGAAACTCATTATAAAAACTATGAAAAATAACATATAAAAAAATTTAATGAATCAATAACAATATTTAAATTATTTCCCAAAATGTTTTTAAAAAATAAGAATAAAAATTTATGAGTGACATAAAGTTTCATTAAAACAATGAAAAATAAGGAAATTGAAGAATGAAACTTTTTTGTTGAGGGAAAATATTCTATAAGAGTGGGACTCTACTCCCATATTGACCTCCTTAAATTGTTCTTCTCATGATGTCCATGTCAATTCACCACAATTTTGTCCCATGTAAAATTTTGTTATGGTCCTATACACACCTCGTTTTACATGAATACAAAAAACATTCAAACATACAGGAAATTAAAATTATAATGAACTTATTTTACTATAATTATTGGATCCAATATATTCCATTACATTATTATGAATCAATGAGAAATAGAAAATTATGTGTCCACTATAATGACATAAACTTCACAATTAGGTTCAGTATGTTAAAACATACTAAAATTAGATTAAAAAACTAAAAAGTATGTAGTGTTTGTTATATTTTTAAAATAGAATCTTCTTATATTATTGTAATGAAAATGAAGTAACATAAAAATATTTTACATATTTTTATGTAAATTTTTTCCTTAAAACAATTTTTCAGAAATTCCTACTTGAAAACATCAATGATGATCCTAATATTCTTGTAAAATTCAAAGAGGAATTTAGGATCAGGTCTTGAGATCTATTGTTTCTCATATTTATCTCCTCAACAATACATTGAATTAATATAAATTTATATTTAATATTATAAATAACAAGTACTAATCTATTTTACCAAGGAATATTCAGTAACATAATCAAATATAAAAATTTTTGAGTATAATTTTTAAATTTAAAACATTTCTTACAAATTACTATATAAACAATTCATTAAACCTCTAAAGATGTTATTATTATTTCAAGATACATGTAGGTTATAGGTTTATAATTTTCTTATGCACATTAATTCCTCATGATTATATAAAACAAATGTACCTTTATAATGAATATAATAAATAAAATGTAATCAGATAACATGGGCACGAAATTGAGTAAAATAACATTGTTTAATATTTTTTTATAATATTTATCTTCAATATGTTTTTTATAAATTCCCACCTAAATACTATTTAAAGATCCATATATGTTACATAAATTCTATGTGGCACGTAGGATCAATAATTAATCCCTTTAATTAGGTAATTTCATTACTCAAAAGTACTTTGAATGAATATACATTTCTTGCATCAAATTTATGAAACAAAAACATTACTAAGTAGATTTCCTTGCAGATTTATAATAGTAGTGATATGGCTGGACTCTGATACCTCTCCAAGTTAGGTATCCAATTATTCTACAAACACATCCTACAATTTATATTTAATTGATAATCTTCAATAAAATATTTATTGGAAATGAAATATAAGTGAAGCTATTAATATACATGAAGAATTTTAGGGATATAAATTTTATATTACCTTTAATTAATAATCACAATCTACATCATCTTACTATTTTGTCCACATGGATTAAATTTTCAATAGTGAAGTAGAACTATAATAACTTATACCAATACATCCAATATATAGAATGTTAGCAAAAATGTGAAAATAAATGACTTATTATTACATAAATGAAATGAACCAATAAGAAACACTCGTGTAGAATGGATCTGATTACACACTATGAATTTGGATAGAGAAATATTTATATTAAATATATCAAAAATGAAATACTATATATAGGTATTTTAACATATATTAAATAAGAAACATATATAAATACAATTTTAAGTTGTGGAGTCAATTATATTATGGTAATCATTGTGAAACTAGATAGAGTTGTTAAATAAAAATAATAATTTTAGATAGTCAATTTTTATATTAAATTATATTTCTTAAAAAAAATAATACTGAATCATTTTGGATAAATTTATGAAAAATAAGATTTCGTAATCTGGAAAAATTTTAAAAAAATATTCTCAATAAATGAATAAAAAATATATATTACAATTTTTTAGTGAACGATATGGTTCAATATTTTGATTTTATGTTCAATAAATAATTATAAAATGCTTTTGACATTTTAATTAAAACATTTATATTATTTTAGAGATTTTGGATTAATAGATTATAAATTTTTTGATATTTGTATTTTGGTTTTCATTTTAAGGATTTATATTTATTTAGAATTTATGGTATTATGAATACTAATTTATAAAGGAGAATTTAGGATTTATAAAAATATTCAAACATAATAAACTTTATTTGTAAATATAGAATTGTAATTTTATGGATCTTAGAATAATATGAGTAAAGAACATATCATTTATGGGATGATTTTTAAAAAAACTATGTTCCATTAGTTTCATTTTTAATATATGAATGTTATTTTAAATTTAAAAATTCATTCTGATGTCTCATTCATTGAATTCCCACTTTATATAATTTTATTTTAATTTAAATCTACTTATATTTTTTGTCATTTTAATTCTTCTTTTATGATAAAATTAAAACAGATCACAACATTTTTAAAATCCCAACATATCCTAAGGGTGAAAATATGTCTTCAAGAAAAACTATCAATATAAAAATTGGATTAATTTAAACCATCATTGGTTTTTTCTTAGTTCAACCTATATATTGGTGTAAAATAAATTTTCATTTAATATTCAGACACAAGTAGATCTTATATATCCATAAAAATTTAATGAACATGTAATAAAATTACATTTTTTATTTTTCTAAATATTTAACATATGTTGAGATTATATATATATATATATATCATTATAAAAAAATCCTAATATATTTCTCAATAAATAAATAATTTTAGGTTTTAAAATTTTATCTCCAGAAGTTGAATTAATATAAGATATCCCAATTCCAGTCTAAATCCCCATAAATTCATTGTATATGATAACTGAATATTATAAATAAAGAGACTTTGGGGTAATTCCACATAGCTCATGGCCATAACTAGGTTATAAAAAGGTACATTTTTAATGGATCCTAACATTTTACCTCTCCCACACACTATATATACGAGATGGAAAATTAAAATATTTCTAAAATTAAAGTCAATGATTTCTAACATTAACATAACATCACAAAAAATAATTTGAAAAAAACATTACAAAAAGATATATAGTTACCCTTTATTAGATACTTTCAACTACCAAGTATACATGAAAATATAATATATTGTAATGAATTATACAAAAAACAATCACGTATAAACATTACAAGAATAATTTGTTCCATAGATAACATAGACAATATATTACATAAATTACTTGTTAATAAAATTTAATAAATGAAAAATATATTGATATATTAACAAAACAATACATAATAGATAATAAAATTTTATAATGATTGAAAATGTAACGCATTATGATTTTATTTTAGTCATTTTTTAGATTTTAAGAAGATACTATATTTCACACAAAATTACATAGATTACAAACACATATTTTTACACACATCACAGAAATGATTGAGAAATTTATAATGATTTTAGATGAAAATTATATTATTGCATAAAATATATATTTCATATCATATTATAATGTACAGAATCTGAATTATGTAGTATGTAACTTATATTTGTTTGAAAATCCATATATTACATATTATATAAATATTACACACTGTGTTTATATTCATAGAATCCTATTAAAAATATAGAGACGCACGCTTTCAGATTGTAGAGTATAATTCAACTAATGTAATGTCATTGATAATCATGTTACATATAAAAATTTTCTTATAATAGATAACATATTATCAAAATAAATAAATGTTATAAATAAATGTTGTTTTTTTATTATAGAAAAATAGTATACACTATAAATATTAAAATATTGATAATATATGTCAAAATATAAGTGAATTTATATATTAGTGTCTAAACCTATCATGATATATTTTTAATGTAAACAAAGTAATTTTTTATGTGACTGTTATTATGTAATTATTCTCCAATAAAATGATTCTATTGGTGTACAATATTGAGTTTCAAATCATTTAAAAATTTTTAGAGAAATTTATTCTTTTATGTCATCGTATCATTATTTTTATCTACTATTTTTTTGAAATTGAGCCTATGTTATTTTATAGAACAATTAAGCATGAAAAAACTCACAAATTATAGACATAATAAATTATTTCAAGACAAATACATGAAAAAGAGAATAATAAAATTTGGACTAAGAAAATATAGGGGCTATCATTTGTTTTATAATGGATTATAAAGGGATAAACAACCCAATTCAGGATTTTTGATAGTTGTATGTCATGAAGGAACATCATCTACTGATCCATATAGAATCTCTAAAAAGGATCCCTGGATATTTCATCGAGAAAGAATTAATCAAATTGAAATGATGAAGATTTGGTAAGACTAGAAGATTATAATGGAATAAGATATTGAAGGTGGTGTGAGGAATTAGAGTGGATTAATCGGGGCCATGAGTGATTGAAGGTGGAGTTATGAATCATAGTATATTGATAATAGTCGGATTGATTAGTGTTTGGGATTTGTAGGTTTCAGGTCACATGGTGTATACTTGAAAAGTTATATAATTTTTTATAAATAAAATAAATAAAATATCTAATGTAATCTAATATTATAAAATAAGAAACATATTAATTATATGTATGAAATGTATGATATTTGATAAACACTATTAATTTTTCAATAAAATATAAAATGAAATTTCAATATCTAAAATTTAATTATAAATAAAATAATAACTTTTAATTTATTATTATGTTTTTAATTATCGAATATTTTTATTATTTATTTATTTATTTTTTAGTAGATTTAATATTTTTATTAAATTTTAAATATATAATTAATCATGTATACCGAGAGTATCAAACAGACATATAAACATATCAATTTTAATAGTTAATTTCAATATATTATTTCATAAAAAATATTTTTATTAAATGAACAACAATAGAAAATATACACAATGTTGATAGTAAGAGAAAACTGATCAATAAATACAAATAATGATAGATTATTACTAAAAATATAAAGAGGTATTTTATTTATCTGTAAATATTTTTTTAAATAAAAAAAATTGATACCCTTAATTGGTTTTTGAGAAAATAAATTTCAAAATTGAATGGTTTATTTTGACAATTTTTATTGGTGGTAAAATATTTTTATTAAATAATTATTGTTAATAGAATAATAATTTAACTGTACGAAAATCCATTTATTATGAAATAAAATTTGACGATTTATCTATTGGTAAAAGATTTATTTATTTTGAATTATTAATATTAATTAATATAGTTGTTGGTAAAATAAATTATTGTTATATAAAATTAATACCAATGAAAAATATTATTTGATGGTACATTCAATTTTAGAAACTAATATATTATATTTCAATAAATTATTTTTTGTATAAAATGGTTTTTTGTACCATTCATTATAAATATTTTTTATGAAAATATATTTCATTTTACCAAGAAATTATGATCCATGAATTCACCATTATCCAAGAAACTAAACATATAAAAATATTAAACTTGATAAACTCATAGGTTATCTCATCACATATGATATATCCATGAATATTCAACCTAAAAATAAGGATAAATATTTTAAGGATATTATAATCACTATTTACATCATCGTAACAAATGATTACTCATCTAAGATTGACATTGATATTAAAAACAATATCAAGATGATAGAAAAGAATAATTAAATGAAGAAATCCTCTTGACACATAAAAAATGAATTTGAGCTATCTTCTTTTGGTTTAAAAAAGAAGGTGACCATAAATCTAAATTATACCATGAATATGAATGGGTGAAATACTATAAGCATAGTAATAATGTTTTAATGGTCTATCCTTAGAACACTAGAGAAGAATCCATTTATATATACGAATCATGTGATGAATGACCCATGTGTGTCATGGCACACGATGATGATACAATAGATAAGTGGAGAAAAATATAGGATTCTACATGGTATATTTCTAGGGGATGATAGACATATATGTTACAAATTCATTCTATTTTCAATCGTCTCGATTATTTTAGCCGAGGAAACGTCACTTTTAGAGATAATACAAAATGAAAAATTACCAGTATCCTTATGATCGTTTTTTTAAACTCTTCTCATATTAACAATGTTTTATATTCACTTTCTAGAACTATAATTTACTATGTTTTGGGATGTTATGTTAATGTGGTTTTAAAAATACATTATAAATTAATTTTGTGAGGTTTTTAATTCTATATGAATGTTTTTATTTATAATATGTTTTATTTTCAAAATTTTTATAATATAGATTTGAAATATATATTAATTCAAAATATAAGGAGTTTTAGTGAAGATAACATTGATTCTGGTCTTCGTAACTTGTTCTTATTTTATCATAATATTCATTCTTTTTCAAACTCAACCCTAACTTATAGGTATAATAATTACTGATATTTTCATTAAAATAATTCTTATTATGTGAACCTTTCCAACATGGAAAGAAACACATGTCCTCTCAAATTATATGAGTGAGTCATGTAATGTATAAATCAACTTCTCAAGAATATTCTCTACTATGATAACTTATATAAGGAAATATTTTGTATCCTTTATCATATACATTGTTGTGTTTTTTGCCTCTAAAGGTTATCATTTCTCCATTTACAAAACTACAACACCTAATCATATTTGTTCCCCTGAAATACAAAACATGAACCTCCAATAAATTTCCTATACACTACTTATTGATTTTCTAATTTCCCAACAATTCTATGTTAATAGGTCAATTCATCATTTTTATCCTTAACTATGTCAATATAAAACCCATAAAAAATCCATGTGATCATTGGAATGAAAAAAGTTCAACAGTATTAATCTCTCAATTCTTATGTTTTAATTTCTTTATACCTAATACCAAGGATAATCTCAGAAATATTAAACTAATTTCTGATAAATGTATCATCATTGGGAACTAAAACTCATCTGAATACTTCTACATCTTCAATATGATGACTAGGACCCTAGAACCGTCAATTCACATTAAATTCTAGATATCAATCTAAAATCAATTCTAAAAAAGGATGATGATGTCGAATAACATACTTTGACCCATCCTAATCCTCACTCTATGAATGAAATTTTTCATTCTCCAAAATCTTAGCCCTCTCCCTTACCCAAGTCATGGGTTTTATGTAAATAATATCAATTTTATAATTTTATCGGAGAATTAAAATACAAAAGTAATACTAGAAGATCAATATTAATTGAGGATGAAAATCAGGATTTTTTATCTAAGCACAAACCTAATTTACTATGGGATTTTATTATTTGGGAGAATTGGATAGTCATCATAGAAGAGGATTTGAACAAATTTCAGAAGAACAACATTTTGAAGCTTGTTTAATGCCCCTATGATAATAATATTATTAAAACTGAGTGGGTTTTTTCAAAATAATATCCATTTATTTCCAAATAATCTTATTAAGAAAATGGTATTTAAAATGGTGAAACATATTAACTTTTATCCCTTCTATAATCTATTATTAAATTTTCTATATTCATCATAGAATTTAATTTCAAAATATTTCAAATAGATTTCAAAATATCATTTGTAAATGGATATATTTCTTCAAAAAAAATTTGGCCAAAAACCCATTCGTGAAATATGTGAATTTTCAAATTAATTTTTTTTATGTTCAAAAATGAACTATACAGTATAAAAATGTCCCCTCAGTATTTTTTTGAGAGGTAAAAAAATCTTATATTATCAAATGATTTAAAAATTTGAAAATTCATATACTATAATTTTTATCAAAACCATTTGAAATGATGTGTTAATTGTTTAAATTTTTATTACATATTTTATTTTAATCTCGACTAAAGGAACCATATGATATAAATTTTACAATTTAATAAATAAACACATGAAAATGGGTTTTAATGGAGAAATTAAATTCTTCATTGGTTTTAAATTTTTCCAAAACTATGATTAATCATTATTAACTAATTAAATACATTAATGATCTCATGGATATATTTTGGGATGGATAATGCTAAGGAATTTAGACTTTCAGGGAGTGAAACATGTAATTTGATGAAAGGTAAAACTAATTAATTGATTAAAAACATTATTTATGAAAGTATGATTGGAATTATACTCGACATTATTGTAAACCATCCTAATATCATGTTATGTGTATGGATTTATGCTCGTATTCAATCCAATATATTGGAATTTCATTCAAAATCCAGGAAAATAAATTTTTATTATTTGAATAGAAGTAAAAATGTTTGATTATTTTATCCAATGGAATCCTTTTTTGAACATTTCAGTGATTTATATTTTTTAAGAGAATTCCAACTAGATTTTAAGTGTACTGGTTGAACATGTATTCCACTATGAATATACATTAACTATTGGAATACTTAGAATAATAATTGTTTTCAAATTATACATTAGAACAAAAAATACAGAGTAGCGGAGAGTTATTATTCATATGTTGTATAGATGAAAAATAATCCTTTAAAATTTGGTCAAAATGTTATTTAGTCCCCATAAAGTTTGAAAAAACTCATGTGATCATTATTACAAAAAATAATATCCAACACTATCAAACTAAAAATAATGAATTTAGACTCCATTTTATATGAGATAACATTAAAAAACTTGATATATTTCTTAACTGTGTTTTAGAAAATCATCACCATATTGATATATTCAATATACATATTACCCTTTATCTCCTTAACAATATAAAATTAAATTTGGGTATGAATATAATTTGATACATATTCCTTAAATGTGCAAATATTTAGATTCTCTTTAGAAAAAAAATATGTTTTTTAAAAAATTTCATAAAGAATTTTAAATTTGACTTCATTTAAAAAACTCAAAATATTTTTTCGTTTTGAAATGTTATGTGAGTATAATGCCTAATTAAAAACACTAAATTCTAAATAAAAATTGGGTAATGATACTCCGAGGGATTTATCATAAAAAAATTACTGTGTAAATTAACATTTTATTTATAATGTGCTGGGTGATTAAGCCTTTACTAGATACCAGTATTGTATCACTCAAGGAAATTTCTCTGGTTTATCAAGAAAATATTTACCAATAATTAATAATTAAAATTATTTTCCATAATATATATTTCTTATATTTCTTATCATTATAATAATTTATCTCTTAATAGTTGTGAAACCTTTAAACAGTTTTTGTTCATTAATTTAGGGGATCGAATCCTGTTGATATTGAAATGTTCCATTAAGTTACAATGTATTTTTGCAAATATTTTTCCAAAATTATTAATTTTTATAGTTTTTCAAAAAAAAAATGAATATTTTTTGAAAAATATATTTCTTTATTATGTTATTTTATATTTTAATTAATGTTTCAAGAATAATTTAATTAAAATTAATTGAATCTTTTAAAACTTTTTTTAAAAAACATTATCTTTATATTATTTAAATCATAATTTATGATGAAAATTATTTATTTAATTTTTCTATCTATATTCTCTAACACAATGTATGGATAATTTTTGATAATCTCAAAGGGAGATAAATTTTATTCGTTTTCGTATGGTTTGGGGAAGTTGTTTTTGTCTTTATATCAAATCAAGAAGTTCAACCATTGGGGAAATGAGATTAAATACCTGATTGTGGTAGATAATTTATGTTTTTGGAAAGATTATTCATTTGTTAAATATAATAAAATCATAGTAGTGTGGTATCAATTTCTATTTATATTATTGATAACTTCACTTATCATTAATGTGATTATAATCACGAAAAAATGTAATGTTTATTGTGTATATTTAAAAGTCATTGATTTTAAAAACCATAGAAAATATCACTGTTTTAAATAATTTAATTTAATTAATGCATGTCTAGCATCATATAATCATATTGGAACTCCATAAAGGGTCCATAAACGTGTGTTAATGGTTTTTTGGGATCCATAGAAAAAGGATAGAAGATCCATGGTGGGAGATTGAAGGAATGTGGGAGGAGACATCATGAAGTTACAAGTCTAAGACCAACCAAAACACAACCCTCAGCTCCATGCCAGAGATAATGTGTTACGACATAGCCCTTCCGACCACTACACTAACATGTCATCTCAATCATCTTCTATGAGAATTATGGATGATATTTTAGAGGTTTCACCATAGTCAATGTTTAACTCCTAAAATTTTTGAAAGATCTCTAACACAAGGAATGCTCTATATCATATTCATTTCCTTACATGAGTTTACAAGGTGTATCTCATAGTCTACAACAAAATGTTCTCAAATTGGAAAATACTAAAAAAATTATCCTTCTTATTATAAACAATTTCTACATTTCATATGATGTAGAGGCATTTTCCATGGTGTAGAATTCTTGACCAAGCAACAAAATTACCCTCAAATCCCATATCTTAATGGTGGTAAAAATACACCAAACATTCACAACATCATCCTTAAAACCCACAATGTATGATAGAACATTAAAAAAATGATATTTATTATTTATATAGATTAGTGGGGGGATTTTAATTCAGTATAGAAACAATTTCTCATCTTACAACAAACTAAAATTGCAAATTTCCCTCAAGTTTCCCTTTCATTCTATGTCTTTATTCTCATCCTAGGGTGCAAAAAACATAATATCCAATAACCCTATTATATAATTATCATTCTAACATAGTGTTTCTAAAAATATTTTGATAATTGACACCATGATTCAATGAGATTACTACTTTTAAATACCCTTTATTTACATTTCTTCAATATATTTTTTACAATCATTAAATTGTGATACCATTATTTTATTTTCAATTCTATTAAAGAAGAAATAAACTATTTTTTTGATGTTTCTCGATTAACTTTTGTAGATGTAGTGTCTGTTTTATTTGTATTATTATTATAATCTAAAAAACTGTTAGTTTGGTGTCTTGAATACCATTATATCGATGGGGATAATTCACTAAATCCATATGTGATTGGGGTGGGATATGTAGTGTCACCTTCTTGAACTATTTACATATATATTATATATTTTTTTAATAAAATAAATAATTATTTTGTTAAATTTTTTAATACATAACTTAATGGTAACCCTTTTTAATCTTTTAAATATCATAAATAATCTACTTTCAAATTGGTTAATCGAATTGGTCTTCATTCTATTGTTATAGGTTTATTATATTATTTATCTATATTTCATCCCTTTTAAAATTTTTTTTTTCATTTTTATATGTAAACGATTTTATTTTCTTCAAAATGTTATTTTTTATATAGGAATATATTTATTTAAATATTTAAATAGATATTTACCACTTCCATTTTACCATTCAGAAACATTAAAGAGTTTCAAGGCAACACACCAATGGTTTATGTTCTTTCAGATTATATCTTATTTATTCAGTAAAAACAAACTCAGTTCGTATACGTGACTTTATCTTGAAACTAATTAAAACCCTAATCCATGTAATCTCCATGGAACATTGTATCTATTAGATTTTAAATCCCAATGTTACTGAGGATTCTCACAGCATGTGTAGTCACTATAAACAACAACAGGAAACTCATCTAGTCAGGGACCTATCACATAAAAAGAACTAACTATTCACATGAATATGAGATCTTGTAGCGGATCAATTTCCTGTAAGAGTATTGTCTAGACTTACCATGAATTAAGTGGATAAAAGGTAGTCTATGTGACTGAATGACTACATTTTAGTGACCATGGTTGCATTCCCATTCCAATAAATTATATTTCAAAGAGATGAGACAGTATGTATGTAGAGACCCGAAGCTTGATGTATATTGAAATTACATTACATTTGCGGAATACTTAGTACATAACAAAAACACACACACAAGAATCATAATAGTTTAGTGTCTTTGGAAACTCTGAGTATAATCTTCTAATACTGGTGAAAGATCTTCAACATCTCCCATAAAGATCATCCCTTTTTTTAATACCTAAAAACTTTCTTTATATCCTGGGGAAAAGTAAACATAAAAGGGTGAGCTCAAATGCTCAGTAAGGGTAAACAAAAGAAATATCAATCACATCATATTCATAAGAACATAACATTTTGGAAATCTTAACCTGCAAAAGAGAGCATAATTTCATAACATGGGATAAATCATAGTAGTGAAAATGAGATCCCCACAACCATAACATGAAACTTGAAACTTTTTGGCATGCACATATAATCATAGAGAATAATTTCTTGTTAGTCATGACTCATTTCCAAGACTATATTAGTGGACAAAGTCCCTTTCTGAATCGAGTCACCCTCGTTTCAGTCCTGTTTCACTGAACCGGTATAACCTACCATTCCAGCCATTTCTATCTCATGAGATATGAAATATTTACCCAATGCATTGGAGGGAGATATAGGTCCCACCCATCCCATAATGATACAATTCTTATGTGTGCCACAAAATCATAAATCATACAACATTTCATAACCCATGTAATAAAAATGGTATTCTTAAACAACATGACATCATAAAAAAATTCATATAAGATAAAAGAATTCATAAAAATATTTTCATCACAACATAATCAAATCCATGTAATAATAGGGATAGAAACAGAACCCTATATTATCTTAGATGGAAAATAATTTTGATAAAACACTTGAACTCTATTCTTGAGGAAAATATCCTTTATACTTCAAAAACATTTTTCCTTTCTTAACATGTCATACAATTTTAAACTAAAAGAAGTTGATTAAAAATAAACTTGAAAACTTTTAAAGGAAGCTTCTTGGAAATAATGTTTTAAAAATCCATTCATGCCGTATAAGTTAAAAAACATTCTTCTTGTACTTTTGTCGGAAAAGTCAAAAAGTAACTTGTATGAAAAATGACAAAAGATTCCTTTCATATCATTTACTAAAGACTCATCAAAGGTTAAAATTGGATTTAAACAATTGTAGGTGGATGGAAATAATATTACATATTGAGGAAACATGGATGTGGATGATAAAATACACCCCTAGTAAATTTCAAAGTATAAACAATCTCGGATAAAAATGAGATTGTGATATTTCCCTTACCTTAGGTCCGACTTGCATTGTAAGTGTCCGAACCTCCTTTATAAGGATTTAAATCATGTTATTGACTTATTAAAGAATCATATTAATTGTTATTATATCATATATGGTCCACTAATGACTTTATATTACCCGTTCTTTTGTAAATTCATGTTAAAGTAGTGTTTTGGGTAAAATCGTCTCATTTGTCGTTCGTGTTTTTAACTTGTAATTATTCATATGATTACTTAGATCATGATTACATAATTCCATAATATAAAACATGATTTATATATATATATATTAATAATATACATATACAATAAATCAGTAAATGGAATGAAATACACCGTTCATGGAGATGGTAGTCCGTACGTACGCATGAACGCTGTTTTCATTTCCTTATTGAATTGAATGGAATTAAGTAGATGACATACATATAAATATAAATAATTCCATTATAATTAATAGGTCATATATTTCATTAGTACTTATTATATATACTTTATAATCATTCATGAATGGTTAATCATTGAGAATGAATCTCATCGCGTCGTGGAGACGGTAGTCTGTACGTACGCACGAGCGATGATATCGTTCCCATGGTCGTGGAATTGTGATGAAGTGTATGTATAATATTTCAGTATCAATATAAATTTATAATAATCATATATAGTTACTCATTACACCTTTATACCCATCCAATTAAGGTGGTGGCGGAAAATAGATTACACCACAGCGTGGAGACGGTATTCCGTACGTACACACGCGCGGTGATTTCCTTTTTCCGTAGGATGGATAGAAGGTTAATTAGAGTTGTTTCATATTTATAATAACATATCAGTATATAATAAATACTGATGTTATTAATTTATCATGAAACAACTAAAGAAGAAGAAGTTGAAGAAGAAGGAAATTGAAAAATATCGGTAATGGATATTACCTCTTTTTGACGCGCCTTTTCTTAGCCTCCACTTAAAGAACTAAAGATAGTCTTTGTAGAAGGCCAGGACCTCTAGGATGATACTAGGGAAGTGGAGAAGGGATTTTTGCAGGGGTTTGCCGAGCTTGAAGGCTCAAACTTGTGTGAGGAAGAGAGGGAAGAGGTGCCCTTTTATAAGGGAGGAGAGTGGCACCTTAGGAATATCTCAAAATATTATTTTATATTAAAGTCAAAATCGGTTTATAATGGTTCCAAAGGGTCTTAGTTCGAAGTTAAAGTTGGTATGGGTCGAAATCCTATCCACCAATAGTATTTAGACAGGTTTAGGTTATTATTTTAACCTTATCAATTAGATTTAACTTTAAGTTAAATAATTTAACTTCTACCGTGTCTTTTTGTTTTCTTACACTATATGGTTAATAAACATACTATAAAATGCCAAAAGAACCCAAAATTGTTTATAATTAATATATATATCCTTATCTAAGTCATTTTGCCGAACCTTAACTTTTTAGGAATAAAATAATAATTAATAATATAATATTTGATTTAAAAACTATTTTGAGTAAATTTTGACACTATTTGATATATGATTTTTGTGAAAGTCGTAACAGAATTATATGTTCGAACCAAGTTGATTAAATCAACAATAATATATGATAGTAACCTATAAAATTAGTGTAATTCATAAAAAGTCTAAAATTACCTTTATTTTGGTATTTATGATATCAATTATGTCAATATTTCATTAATAAGATAATTACTGCATCATCTTTGTGTCATAAATAAATTAAATTATTTGAAGTCTAAAAATTAAAAATAAAATACCATTATGTAGGAAATATTTTTAGATTTCTAATTAATATTTACAATCGAATTTATCTTATGTACAAACCTATATTAAAAATGATTTAGTAAATAAAATTTGATTTTAACTCTTTTAACTCTTCTTTGAATTAAATAATAATAAATGTCCTAATGTATTCCAAGTGGGCCTAAATGATAATATTTTACACTTAATGTTGTTTTTGGTCGAGATAAACTTGTCTAATAGGATTAGGACATGTGTTAGGGTAATATTAATATCATATTTACCCTTAGTTACCCTATTTACTATGAACTGCGGTAAAATAAGTAAAAAGTTACTATTCACCAAAAATTATTTTCATCTCTTTGAACCACATTTTACTTACTGCAATCAACCGTGTCTCTCGGATTTTTGAAATTCAATTCACAGAAGCGGTAAAATTAAGTTTTATGAAAAATTCAATTTTTTAACTACCACTTAGTAGTTTCACTATTAATCAAAAATTGCTGTTTTTCAGAACAATGCCAAAATTTCATCCTAAGCTATATTTCATATTCCTAATTTAAAAATGAAGTCTATTTTTCCAAATTCATAACATATAAGTTGAATTAATTAATTTCATAATTAAATCCCGCTGTTAAAACAAATAGCGTGTTTTTAAGAAATAATATCGATCAAAAGATTGACACTTGATTATGTCTGGTTTAAATGTGAAATTACAACAAACGACCAACATTATATTAAATTGTAAAAATATATTATAAATATAATTTAAAACAACTCAAATTAATAATTTATCACTATAAATTATTTCAATTACAAAAGTTGTTTTTAATTATAATTTAGTAATTTTCACTATTCATCAGAATATGAAAGTTATCCGAAAAGTACCAAAATTTCACCTTAGGATAAATTCAATACTCCGAATCTAAAAATGAAGTCCATTTTGAGAGCTAAAATTTTAAAATTTTAAAAAGGTGGTTATTACTATTCATAACGGCTTGTTATAATAATATTTTAATAGCATATTGTTGTTTAGTGAAACTCGGTATTGCGTACTACACATGCTATCGAGGAAGGTCGTGATTGCGTGTAATGCAAGGCAAGTCAAAGATGTGTGTTGTGCAAGCTCCTTTTGGTGTAGCGTACAACACAAGACATTAATAAAATTAAAAAGAATATTTTTCATAAAATCTCAGGCTGTTACATTCTACCCCCCTTAAAATGAATTTCCCTCTCGAAATTCGTCGGGGTTATAAATGGTTTACTATTCGAATGTTTATTTAATATAAACCCACATCATAAAAAAGAATACCAAAACTTGGCTTAAAAAACTAAAGTATGAAATGTAACGATTACCCAAATAAACTAATCACTGGGTTTCAACATAGGTGAAAATATGGATATGGAAGAGAAATCTAACCATCATGTTCTGATGGAGAGTGGTAGAGAACATGGCTATGGAAAATCCAGTAATCACAAATCCATGGATTTGTGATGATATAAGGTACCATCTGATTCATCAGGTATAAGATCACTAGGACAAGATTTTTGGTTTTCAAGATCATTTCCCTAAAGTTGAAAATTTTCATTAGAATAAATACTTACTTTATTTTGGTACAATATCACTGTTGTTCGTGCCTTGAACAATTTCCACTTCATCTCTTAAATAAATGAAGTTGAATTTATTATTCGTGAAGTGTTAGCAGATCATGTGATAGAATGACGTGTCATTCCATCTGTCTCAAACAAAAGGTTAGAAAAAATTATATACATAAGTCAATATATAGTGAGATTAATCATATATGGTTCCTAAAATGGATTTATACTTCATATATCATATTGTTTAATATAATAAAACTAGTTTCTACTAAACAGGGACTTCCTGTAGGCCAGTGGTAGGCGATAAAGTCCTGTCGCACTTCGGTTGTGGGTTTGATTCCCACAGCCCTGTCCGAAGCGATGGGCTTTCGCCCGTCCTGCAGGTTGTCATTTTTCTAAAAATACATTACTATAACATCCCATCAATAATATCGAAAATCTTCTATCCTTAAACAATACTAACTTATGTCCAACATAATCCATTCTAATCTTTAGGCTTCTCCATAATACTACAGTCCACTCTAATAATATAGTGAAAATGATTACCAAAGATTTTATACTGTCGTTAATCCCCATATATCATAAGATATGTCTTGTTGGTCACATTACAAACATTCAAAGGCCTTAATCATGTATTCTCTTGAATACCCATTGAACCTTAGTGAAAACATGAATGCAGTTAAAAGTTAACTCTTTCCAAATACCAAAATCCAAAAATTCTATATACTCAAACCATGATATAACCTTCTCCTTATATCAGTCATGAGCTCATGAATACAATCAAACACCTTATAATGCGCATATCATCTAAATTCCAAAAATATCTGAATAACCTTTCATGGATAGTGGTACCATTAATCATACACTTTCATAACTCAAGGAAAGACAACAGTGTAACAATCCTTAGATGTCTCTTTATTCCATAGTACCATGAGATTTCTTATACAACATTACACATGATAAACATGTAATCATTCCACTACAATCTTAAACCATTGACCGAGATTCAACAATTCTTTCATCTCACATATCATTTGTAGTCTCCTCATCATCATCAAAATAAATACTTCCCATACGACCATCTTTATTATCATCATGAGACTTTCCCTTAGGTCATTGGTTTGCATAATGCCCGTACATTCCACATTTAAAACATTTATCCATTGTTGATGTCGTAGCAATACCATTATCCTCATCGATGGTGTTAACTGAACCTTTTCCTTTGAACTTACTTGCTTTGTGTCCTTTTTTTCCACACCCAATGCATCTTCCAGTTCCTTTGAAACATTCTCCTTGATGCCTCTTCCCACATGATTTACATAGGGGAAATTGAACTTTCTTTCCTCTATGATCATCATGAAACTCCATCTTTCTCTTATTAGCCGAGTCAGGAAACTTACCAAATTTTACTTTATTGATCATATTATGAGATTTCTGATTCGGCATAATAATGATGTTTGGACTTCCAAATCCCATTTCATTATGAGGAATATCATTCCATTGTCCATCATATCCTCCATTATCATGAATCATCTTGTTTCCAGCCATTTTCTAAAACCCAAAAAAAGAATAGTGTGAGAGGCAAAAATCATGCTAGGGAAAACAACATAATAAAGGTGGAGTATCCTCAATATCTAACATCTTAGGTTAAATTCTATGATCGTTACCGTAGTTCTAGGACTGTATCCTATACGTATACATATCCTTAGGGACATCCCTAGAAATACCTTATAAATATCTCTAGGGATCTCACTAAAGTTCTCGCATCATAGTTTCCAAAGGTTGACTAAACCTTTCCATGATACCAACTGTAGAGACCCGAAGCTTGACGTACATTGACATTACATTACATTTGCGGAATAATTAGTACATAACAAAAACACACACACAAGGATCGTAATAGTTTAGTGTCTTTGGAAACTCGGAGTATAATATTCTAATCCTAGTGAATGATCTTCAACATATCCCATAATGATCATCCCTTTTTTATACCTAAAACCTTTCTTTATATCCTGGGGAAAGGTAAACATAAAAGGGTGAGCTCAAATGCTCAGTAAGGGTAAACAAAAGAAATATCAATCACATCATATTCATAAGAACATAACATTTTGGAAATCTTAACCTGCAAAAGAGAGCATAATTTCATAACATGGGATAAAGCATAGTAGTGAAAATGAGATCCCCACAATCATAACATGAAACTTTAAACTTTTTGGCATGCACACATAATCATAGAGAATCATTTCTTGTTAGTCATGACTCATAGCCAAGACTATCTTAGTGGACAATGTCCCTTTCTGAATCGAGTCACCCTCGTTTCAGTCCTGTTTCACTGAACCGGTATAACCTACCATTCTAGCCATGTCTATCTCATGAGTTATGAAATCTTTACCCAATGAATTGGAGGGAGATATAGGTCCCACCCCTCCCATAATGATACCATTCTTATGTGTGCCACAAAATCATAAATCATACATCATTTCATAACCCATGTAATAAAAATGGGATTCTAAAACAACATGACATCATAAAACTATTCATAAAAGATAAAAGAATTCATAAAAATATTTTCATCACAACATAATCAAATCCATGTAATAATAGGGATAGAAACAGAACCCTATATTATCTTAGAAGGAAAATAATTTTGATAAAACACTTGAACTCTATTCTTGAGGAAAATATCCTTTCTACTTCAAATTTTTTTTTCCTTTCTTAAAATGTCATACAATATTAAACTAAAATAAGTTGATTAAAAATAAACATGAAAACTTTTAAAGGAAGATTCTTGGAAATAATTTTTTAAAAATCCGTTAATGCCTTATAAGTTAAAAAACCAGTCTTCTCGTACTTTTGTCGGAAAAGTCAAAAAGTACCGCGTATGAAAAATGACAAAAGATTCCTTTCATATCTTTTACTAAAAACTCATCGAATGGTACAATTGGATTTAAAAAATTTTAGGTGGATGGAAATAATATTTCATATTGAGGAAACATGGATGTGGATGATAAAATACACCCCAGTAAATTTCAAAGTATAAACAATCTCGGATAAAAATGAGATTGTGATATTTCCTTTACCTTAGGTCCGACTTGCTTTGTAAGTGTCCGAACCTCTTGTATAATGATTTAAATCATGTTATTGACTTATTCCAGAATCATATTCATTGTGATTATATCATATATGGTCCACTTATGACTTTATATTTCCCGTTCTTTTGTAAATTCATGTTAAAGTAGCGTTTTGGGTAAAATCGTCTCATTTGTCATTCGTGTTTTTAACTTGTAATTATTCATATGATTACTTAGATAATGATTACTTAATTACAGAATATAAAACATGATTTATATATATATATATATTCAGAATATACATATATAATAAATAAGTAAATGGAAAGAAATATACCGTTCATGGAGACGGTAGTCCGTACGTACGCAGGAACGCTGTTTTCGTTTCCTTATTGAATTGAATGGAATTAAGTAGATGACATAAATATAAATATAAATAATTACAGTATCATTATTTGGTCATATATTTCATTAGTATTTATTATATATACTTTATAATCATTCATTAATGGTTAATCATTGAGAATGAATCTCATCGCATCGTGGAGACGGTAGTCCGTACGTACGCACGAGTGATGATATCGTTCCCATGGTCGTGGAATTGTGTTGAAGTGTATGTATACTATTTCAGTATCAATATCACTTTATAATAATCATATATAGTTACTCATTACACCTTTATACCCATCCAATTAAGGTGGTGGCGGAAAATAGATTACACCACGACGTGGAGACGGTGTTCCGTACGTACGCACGCGCGGTGATTTCCTTTTTCCGTAGGATGGATAGAAATTTAATTAGAGTTGTTTCATATTTATAATAACATATAAGTATATAATAAATACTGATGTTATTACTTTATCATGAAACAACTAAAGAAGAAGATGTTGAAGAAGAAGGAAATTGAAAAATATCGGTAATGGATATTACCTCTTTTTGACGCTCCTTTTCTTAGCCTCCACTTAAAGAACTAAGGATGGTCTTTGAAGAAGGCCAGGACCTCTGGGATGATACTAGGTAAGTGGAGAAGGGATTTTGGCAGGGGTTTTCCGAGCTTGAAGGCTCAAAGTTGTGTGAGGAAGAGAGGGAGGAGGTGCTCTTTTATAAGGGAGGAGAGGGGCACCTTAGGAATATCTCAAAATATTATTTTATATTAAAGTAAAAATCGGTTTATAATGGTTCCAAAGGGTCTTATTTCGAAGATAAAGATGGGATGGGTCTAAAGCCTATCAACCAATAGTATTTAGACAAGTTTAGGTTATTATTTTAACCTTATCAATTAGATTTAACTTTAAGTTAAATAATTTATCTTTTACCTTGTCTTTTTGTTTTCTTACACTATATGGTAAATACACTTACTATAACATGCCAAAAGCACCCCAAATTGTTTATTATTAATATATATATCCTTATATAAGTAATTTGGCTGAGCCTTAGATTTTTAGGAATAAAATAACAATTAATAATATAATATTTGATTTAAATACTATTTTGTGTCAATTTTGACACTATTTGATATATGATTTTTGTGAAAGATATAACAAAATTATATGTTCGAACCAAGTTGATTAAATCAACACTAATATATGTTAGTAACCTAGAAAATTAGTGTAATTCATAAAAAGTCTTAAATTACATTTATTTTGGTATTTATGATATCAATTATGTCAATATTTCATTAATAAGATAATTACTACATCATATTTGTGTCATAAATAAATTAAATTATTTGATGACTAAAAATTACAAATAAAATACAATTATGTAGGAACTCTTTTTAGCTTTCTAATTAATATTTACAATCGAATTTATCTTATGTACAACCCTATATTAAAAATGTTTTAGTAAATAAACTTTGATATTAACTCTTTTAACTCTTCTTTGAATTAAATAATAATAAATGTCCTAATCTAATCCAAGTGGGCCTAAATGATAATATTTTACACTTAAGGTTGTTTTTGGTCGAGATACACTTGTATAATAGGATTAGGACATGTGTTAGGTAATATTAATATCATATTTACCCTTAGTTACCCTATTTACTATTAACCGCGGTAAGAAAAAGTAAAAAGTTACTATTCACCAAAAATTATTTTCATCTCTTTGAACCACATTTTACTTACTGACATCAACCATGTCTCTCGGATTTTTGAAATTCCATTCACAGAAGCGGTAAAATTAAGTTTTATGAAAAATTCAGTTTTTTAACTACCACATAGTAGTTTCACTATTCATCAAAAATTGATGTTTTTCAGAACAATATAAAAAGTTCATCCTAAGCTATATTTCATATTCCGAATTCAAAAATGAAGTCTATTTTGCCAAATTCATAACATAGAAGTTGCATTAGTTAATTTTATAATTAAATCCCGCTTTTAAAACAAATAGCGTGTTTTTAAGAAACAATATCTATCAAAAGATTGACACTTGATTATGTCTGGTTTAAATGTGAAATTACAACCAACGACCAACATTGTATTAAATTGTAAAAATATATTCTAAATATACTTTAAAACTACTCAAATTAAGAATTTATCATTATTAATTATTTCGATTGAAAAAGTTGTTTTTAATAATAATAATGTAATTTTCACTATTCATCATAATATGAAAGTTATCCGAAAAGTACCAAAATTTCACCTTAGGCTAAATTCGATACTCAGAATCTAAAAATGAAGTCCATTTTGAGACTAAAATTTTTAAAATTTTAAAAAGGTGGTTATTACTATTCATAACGGCTTGTTATAATAATATTTTAATAGCATATCGTTGTTTAGTGAAACTCGGTATTGCGTACTACACACGCTATCGAGGAAGGTCGCGATTGCGTGTAATGCAAGGAAAGTCAAGGATGTGTGTTGTGAAAGATCCTTTTGGTGTAGCGTACAACACAAGACATTAATAAAATTAAAAAGAATATTTTTCATAAAATCTCGGGCTGTTACAATGTACCTTTGACCAAATTTGAATTTTATATTCTGACTTATTGTTTCATAAAATTATTCTCCACTAAAAAATACCTATATTTTAAAAAAAAACATTATTTATAAGTAGTGATCTAAATTAATTATTTATAATCTCTACTAAGAACTAGCATAGTGCATAATAGGGGTTAATCCATAGTGAATGATGTATAATGTGTTTATAAAAATTAAACATGAAATGAAATAAAATAATGAAAACCATTATTATTAATTAAAAGAAGGTTGTGGGGTGAACATGTTATGGTGCTGAGTATGTTGTGATAGTGAAAGTGAAAAAAACAAGTGAAAGAATTGAGGCAGATAAATAGACATTGTATTAAAACTTAAATATATAATACACCTGAATCTATGATTTATAAAAGAAGAAATACAATTAATAAATGACTAAATTATTTTGAGGACTTGTGTATTGGAAAAATTTCGTATATAACAAATTAACATGAAACATGGGAAAAATTATTTAAAACAAAAATATATTCCCCTATATTCCATCATACATCTTATACTACATGGGATAACACATGGAAATACATAATAAAAAGATGAGATATAATGTCCAGTAATGGAATAATATAATCATAACATGGTGAATGTAACAAATTTTTGTCAAGAATCACATCAAGGTGATTTTAAGGGGGTAAAATTAATAAATAATATCAACTAATCATGTCATAATCTAATAACATAAAGGAAACATAGGATGGTGGAAATAGCATAAAACATGGAATCATAACTATAAATCAAGTATAAACTCCATGATATAATATATGAGTTCTATAAATAGAACCACTCGTAAACCATATACATTATTTTAGGTGATTAGATCAAAACCTAATGAATTTAAGGGATATATAATATAAGTCCCCACCCTTAAACCTTACTTAATCTTTTGTTATTACAAGATTACACATTGTGGATCTTTTTGGGTTTAGAGTTTTAGAGAATTAGATCACAAAACATGTATTACATTCCACATTTAGACAAAGTGGTTACAAGAAGATAACATTCATTTTTTCTCATCAATGGAACATATTTAAAATAAAACATGGATTCTTTATTGACACTTCCCTGACACTGTCATCATATCATGTACCTTTCCCTTGATCTGTGAAAAATATTTCAAAAAAACATGGGATGAGCATAAAAAGCTCAGTATGGGTTATAAATATATGGAAAGAAAACATGAGTTCATATATACATAATAATGAAATAATACTTTACCCATAAAACATAAGCACTTTAACATACCTGATAAAATAATGAATAAATCATAGAAATCATAAGACATAAAGGTAACTTGAGGCATTCATAACATTCTTACGTAAGGAATAAACCTCTTGGTTACGTTTGGAATAACTGTCACAGTATATTCCCTAAATCTCTTCGGAGAAACCTTAACATTTCAATCCTTCAGGTTACCCAATGCATTGGAGAGCTATATCAGGCTCACCCGCCCTTAGTTTGTCACGGAACCACCTATCTTCATAACAATGACCAAGAACCATAACATAATATTATCACATAAAACATGCATAATGAAAACATAACATTTCAACATTTCAATCACAAGATATCAATAAAACACATTTATATAATAAAAACATTATGAAATCCATTTTCAATACCAAAATAAAAGAAAAGTAAAATATGGTAATTATTTTTCTTTAAAAAACGGTATGTCTTGAAGAGGAATCTGAAACACAAATAATGGTCATAGCGGCGGAGAAGACATTGTCGCCGCATACGTATGACAAAAACATTCCCTTTTGTCGATTAGTAAACTCTTCGTATGAAAAAGATTCCTTTTGAATAAATGTAAAAGTCAAAGGGGTTTATACACCGTATAAAAGAAGGTTGTGTATAAAACAAAATATGCCTCAATGAAAGGAGACTGAGACGAAGTCCAATACCTCGGGTCCGACTTGAGTCGGTCGTTCTTTAATATCCTGAATAATATACTCGAGTTAATTTCTACTTGTTTAAGAACCTTTTTCAAGGTCATTATTCCTTTTATATCATTTATTTCCATGTCATGGACACTATGTAATTATTTAAGTTAATAACGGTCGTTTTAACGATCATTGGTACTTGAGTCAAAAATAAACCCTTTATAATTACAAGTGGTTCATGTTTCCATTATATCTAGAATGGAATTCATGATGAAGATATCATATATTTCATATATATCCAGTACATGCATGCATTTCTAATATTACATAATCATTTAGAGGTAAGAAATAAAATGCATCGTTCATTGAGACGATAAACCGTACGTACGCATGAACGCTACCTTCATTTCTATTTCTCATTTTATAGAATGGAAACATAATTATATAAAGGTATATTACAATTCCAGTGTAATATCATATATAATATCATAACTCCATCCTTTATACGCCCCATATATGGTATTAACGAATCAAATCGAATTGTGGGGGCGGTAGTCCGCACTTCCTTAAATGAAGATATCACGTTTACCCTTAATGGAAACCGTAAAGGTATGCCAAAAATGAAAATACAGAATCTTAAGGAAAACATAATAATATTATATATCATATATAATATTGTGTCATCTTAATTTCCACCATTGAAGGTCTTAAAGGAATGTCGAACAATCATCGTTTCGCGAGGCAAAATTCGCCATCCACGGAAATAGTATGTTCTTTAACCATTAGATGTAGGTGTGTGTAAGTGTAGCTCGAATCCTTCTTATAAAAACATCTTCTTATATTGAAGACACCGGATTTGTTACAAAAGAAATGAATAAAAAGAGTTTAGGGGGTTGGAGAAGTAAAATAAAACAAAAGGACTCAAGTGAAGACATTACCTTAAAATCGGGTAACTCCCTTTGGTTTGAGCTCAAAGGCTTCCTTGGGAAGACTTCTTCCCAAAGTGAGGCTTCAAGGAGTAATAGAGGGAAGTGGAGAGACAAAATGGGCAGGGGTTGGCCGAGCTAGAGGCTTTGGAAGTGTGGGTAAGGAGGTAGAGGTGGGGGACTTTTATAATAGGAGAGGAGGGGCACTCTAGGAAAGTAATGAAATGTTACTTTATTTTGAAATAATTTTCGGATTAATAAGGTCCCAATTTGATATAATTAGATGTTAAGGTGATAAGGGTTCGAAATATACACATAAAATAGGTTTTGGACATGTGTAGGTCATATATTTTATATTATCTTTTCGTTTTATTTAATTCCTTTATTAATGAGGTAATCTCTCCATCATCATGATTTCATAAATAATTTAATATATTTAATGTATAAATATTAAAAAATATCACGATGTATTAAATCATTTTAGCTTTCTAATGAATATTTATAGTCAAAAATCGGACTTGTATATTCCCAAGTAAAAATTGTTTTAGTAAAACATCTCATGTTTGTTTCATTTAAATTTTAACATTAAATAAAATGATATTAATGTCATTTTCCAACCAATGTTGCTCCATGGGGTCCCCATGTTGACCCATGGATTCTATATGGCGGCCAAGACACATCCAATAAGGGTAGGATATGTGTAAAGATCATCTCCTAATATTAAAACATTATTTTTACCTTAAACTACACTAATTACCTCTAATCGCGATTAAGAACATAAAAGTTACTATTCACCAAGAAATTATTTTAAACTCATTAAACCACATTTTACTTATTAATGAAAACCATGTATGCCGGATTTTTGAAAATAGAATCACAGAAGTGGCAATGTTTCATTTAAATGTAAAATCAGTTTCTTTAACTACCGCTTAGTTGTTTCACTATTCATCAAAAATTGAAGTTTTTCAGAAAAACACCAAAACTTCATCCTAAGCTATATTTGATATTCATAAATCAAAAATTATGTCTATTTTACAAAATTCAAACCATATAAGTTACATTAATTATTTTAATAATTAATTCCCGTTATCATGACAAATAGTGTGTTTTTATGAAAAAATAGGTATCAAAAGATTGACACCAGTTTAAGTCCAATTTCAAAGTGAAATTGATTCCAATGACCACCATCAGATTAAATGGTAAAAATATATTCTAATTTATCTTGAAAACCAAATAAAAAGATAATACAATCATATAAATAAATTATATTAAAAAGAGGTTTTGAATTAAAATACAACATTTTCACTATTCATTAAAAATGAACTTTATCGGAAAAATTCCAAAAATTCACACAAACTAAATTTTGATGTCCCAATCATAAATAATAAGTTTATTTTGAAAAAAATAGCTTATAAAATTGTCAAAATATAGATTTAAAAATGGTTTTCCATCAAAAGGCAGTAAAACAATCTTTTAAAAAATATTAGTGTATTCGATGCTTAAGATTGGATTTATTTTCATTTTAAGACTCTAAAACACTATCTAATTCATTAATAGACATAGATAAATATATCTATTATTCATTAATTACTTTTGATGTAACATCCTTCCCCCCTTTAGATAATTCCATCCCCGCAATTTATTTACTTATCGAATAAATGTGGGTACTTATCCCTCATTGAATTTTCAGATTCCCATGTTGCCTCTTCCATCATGTGGTTTTTCCAAAAAAACCTTTACCTGATTAATCAGCTTATTCCATAACACTTTCTCCCTGTGGTCAAGAATCTATACCGGTTGTTCCTCATATGATAGGTTCTCTTCCAGCTAAACTACCTCTAGACTCAAAACATGAGATGGATCTAGCATGTACTTTCTCATCATCGAAACATGAAAAACATTGTGTACCTGAGATAAACTCGGAGGTAAAGCCACCTGGTATGCAACTGATCCAACTCTCTCTAGAATTTCATATTGTCCAATGAACCTTGGACTCAACTTTCCTTTTTTACCAAATCACATCACACTTTTACATGGTGATAATTTGAGAAAAACATGATCACCTACCTCAAAAGATAGATCCTTCCCTCTGTTGTCTGCATAACTCTTCTGCCTGCTCTGAGCTGTTCTCATGTGTTTCTGTATCAGCAAAACTTATTCTGCCAAATCTTCAACCAATTTTGGTCCCATCAGCTTTCATTCACCCACATCATCCCAAAAAGCTGGAGATTGACACCGCTTCACATATAATGCCTGAAATGGTGACATCTGTATACTGGAATGAAAACTTTTATTATATGAAAAATCATCCAAAGAAAGCTGTTGGTCCCAAATTCCCTGATAGTCTATCTAACAAGCTCGTAGAATATCCTCCGAGGTCTAAATTGTTTTTTCTAACTGCACATCTTGTTGAGGACGAAAAGCTGTACTAAAATTTAATTCAGTACCCAACGACTTCTGAAGGCTTTTCCAAAAGTTAGAAGTGAACCTGGGATCATGGTTAGATACAATGGAGAGAGGAACTCCATGTAACCTAAATATCTCTTTATGATACAAACGAGAAAGATGATCTAGGGAAAAAGTATCTCGTATAGCAAGGAAATGAGCAGATTTAGTCAAGCGATCAATAATTTCCCAGATTGCATTATTAACTCGATGGGTCTTCGGTAATCCCACAAAAAAGTACATGGATATATTCTCCCATTTCCACTCTGGAACTGGTAAAGGATGAAGCATCCATTTCAGTAACTGCAACTATGCTTTAACCTATTGACATGTCAAACACATAATAGTAAAATCAACAATATATCTTTTCATTCCTTCCCACTAGTAATACTCCCGCAGATCTCTGTACATCTTAGTACTTTCAGGATAAACTGAAAACAGAGAACTATGAGCTTCACATAACAACTCTCTCTTCAATTGTGATTCACAAGGCACAGACAATATCTTCCCAAATCTCAAAACGCAATCATTATCAATGTTGAATTCAGGCAACATACCTTTCTGAACCAGCACTACCTTTTTTTGCAACTCACTATCTTGCTTCTGTGTTTGCTTGATTCTGTCTGATAGAGAAGATTTCACTGATACCTGAAAAAAAGAACATCCTGTACCAACAACTTCTATGCCAATTTTCATCAAATCCTTAACTAAAGGATCACATTCCAAACGCAACATTTTTAATGAATCATTACTTTTTCGACTCAAAGCATCAGCCACTTTATTTTCTTTTCCTGGATGGTAATAAATTGTACAATCATAATCCATGATTAATTATAGCCATCTCCTCTATCTCATGTTAAATTCTTTCTGAGTGAATATATATACTTTAATCTTTTGTGATCAGTATATATTTCACACTTTACTCCATACAAATGATGCCTCCAAATTTTTAGAGCAAAAACAACAGCAGCTAATTCCAAATCATGTGTAGGGTAATTTACCTCATGAGTTTTCAACTGTCATGAAGCATAAGAAATTACCTGATCATTATGCATTCAGACACATCCAAGTCCTTTCAATGAAGAATCACTATAGATAACAAACTCCCCATTCTTGTAAGGTAGTGCCAAAACTGGAGTATTCACCAATCATCTTTTCAGTTCCTGAAAAAAATCATCACATTCTTTGGTCCAGATAAACTTAACACCCTTCCGAGTTAGCTTAGTCATTGGACTAGATAACCATGAAAAATTTCTAACAAACCTTCAGTAATAGCCTACCAAACCAAGGAAACTACGAATCTATGTTAAATTTGTGGGTCTTGGCCATTCTTCAACAACCTTTGTTTTTGCAGGATCAACGGTTATCCCATATTTAGAAACAATGTGACCAAGGAAAGAAACTTGTTGCAACCAAAACTCACACATTCTGAATATCCCATACAATTTATTTTCTTTTAGGGTTTTCAAAATAACAATTAAATTTCATTCATGCTCCTCTTTACTTCTAGAGAACACGAAAATATCATCAATTAAAACCACCACAAACATATCCAAGAACTCATGGAAAATTCTATTCATTAATTCCATGAATACAGAAGGTTCATTGGTTAGCCCAAAAAGAATTACTACAAATTCATAATGGCCATATCTTGTACGAAACGCAGTCTTCGGAACATTTTCTTCCTTTACCCTTAGATGATCGTACCCCGATCCCAGGTCAATCTTTGAAAAAAACTGAGCTCCATGGAGCTGATCAAACAAATCATCGATATGAGGCAAATGATATTTTTTCTTAATAGTGATGTTATTCAAGGCTCTATAATCAATGCAAAGTCTCATAGAACCATCTTTATTTTTAACAAATAAAACAGAAGCAACCCATGGTGATATGCTAGGTCTAATGAAACATTTCTCTAATAAATTTTGCAATTTCTCCTTCAACTCTAAAAGTTCAATTTGAGCCATTCGATAAGGGGGCTTTGAAATTGGCTTAGCATCAGGAAATAAGTCAACAGTAAATTCAACTTCCCGATCTGATATTATTCCAGGAAAGTCATCAGGAAAAACATCAGGATACTCAATTACCACTGGCACATCATTAATCTTGAATAGTTCCCTTGTTTTCAACAATATGTAAAAGGTATCAATCATTTCCATCTTTTACAAGTTTCTCGGTCTTTTAATATTTTATCAACAGTAAGGGTTCATTCTTGTACACAAACTGAATGTCCTTCTAAAAAGAAAATTCTTTAGCTCTACAGTCAATCTTATCATGGTAAATTGAGAGCCAATCCATACCCAGGATAACATCAAACGTTACTAGAGGTAAAACAATAAGGTTTGCAAGTAGGTTTTTTCCACGGATAAGGATATGAAGATTCTTATAAATTCTTTTTGCCTCAAAATTTCCCCCAGCTGTTTTTACCACAAGTTCAGGAGTCATTTCTTGAGATGGTATTCCCATTTTACTAGAAAAGGATTCAGAGATGAAAGAATGTGTAGACCCCGAATCAAACAACACACTGGCATAATCAGAAAAAAAACAAAGTACCTGATACAACTTTATTTGATGGCCCGACATCTACTGTTGTAGTTGCAAAGGATTTCACCACCCCTTTATGCTTATAGTATAACTGCTTCCCATCACTCGAGCTCTTTTTCGGACACTCGTTTTCATAGTGACCCATCTCATTGCACAAAAATCATTTCACTAACTGTAAAACAAATTTTGTCTTACCATCACCCTGCTCTTTTTTGTTGCAATCACGAGCCTTATGTCCCATATTACTGCTTCGATATCACTTTCCAGAATTCAGAAGACATTCCCCAACATGCCTTTTCCCACATTTATCCCAAACTAGAAACGTAGTTTTCTTACCATCAGACTTTTTTGAAGAATTCTTCCCTTTCTCCTGCAACCTCAGTCTATTCTTCTGCTAGTTGTTATAGAACACTTGTTCATTGGAAAACTCCATTTCCACCTTCTCAACACATCAAATAAGCTTTTCATAACTTTTAAACTCACGAAAATATAATGACCTTCGATATTTTGGCTTTAATCCTGAGTAAAAACGATTGATTTTACTATCAAGGTCTCGGATATGATTTGGATCATACCTTTCCAATAGAGTGAAACTTTCGTCATAGGAAGCCACTGAGTCTTCCTCTTGCCTCAATTTCTGGAATTTCTTTTCCATCCTTAGTCGAACAGCCTTAGGAAAATAGTTCACAAGAAACATACCTTTAAATTCATCCAAGTCAAGAGCATCAATATCATCGGCGTCCCTGATATTTTTAACCATCGACCACCACTGATCTGCTTCACCCTCCAAACAGTAAATAGCATGACTAAACTTTTGATTTTCTTAACACCCCATGACATCAAAAATCTTCTCCAGTGCTTTAATCCACCCTTCAGCTAACACAAGGTCATATGATCCTCTGAATGATGGGGGGTGTTGCATCATGAAATGTTCCACCACTGACATGTTCCTCTGCGGTTGATCTGGCTGATCTCGTGCATGGATACCACCACCATTTATCGCTTGATTCAACTGCGCCATTACTGCAAAAAACTGTTCAGATCCAATTCCGACCATCTCAAGATGCTGATTCAGAAGGTTATTTCATTCGGTATGCCTTCCTAGCACTACTTCCCAGTTTCCTCTGTGGAAAACCATTCTAAACAAACATGTCTTAGATGAAGCAACATGGTAATCATCAAATGCTATATCATTTAAAAAATATATTTTTGGATAATCATTTAATATAATTCTAACTCCTATAGTTATCTAAACTGACCTTTGATACCAACTATAAGGCCCTAGCCATAAACCTTACTTAATCTTGAGTTATTACAAGATTACACATTGAGGATCTTTTTGGGTTTAGAGTTTTAGAGAATTAGATCATAAAACATGAATTACATTCCACATTTAAACAAAGTGGTTACATAAAGATAGAATTCATTTTTTTTCATCAATGGAACATATTTAAAATAATACATGGATTCTTTCTTGACACTTACTTGACACTATCATCATATCATGTACCATTCCCTTGACCTATGAAAAAACATTTCAAAAAAACATGGGATGAAAATAAAAAGCTCAGTATGGGTTATAAAAATATGGAAAGGGAACATGGGTTCATATATACATAAGAATGAAATCATATTTTACCCATAAAACATAAGCACTTTAACATACATGATCAAATCATGAATAAATCATAGAAATCATAAGACATAAAGGTAACTTGAGGCATTCATAACATTCTTACGTAGGGAGTAACCCTCTTGGTTTCGTTTAGAATACCCATCACAGTATATTCCCTAAATCTCTTCGGATAAACCTTAACGTTTTACTCCTTCACGTTACCCAATGCATTGGAGAGCTATATCAGGCTCACCCGCCCTTAGTTTATCATGGAACCACCCGTCTTCATAACAATTTCCAAGAACCATAACATAATATTATCACAGAAAACATGCATAAATGAAACATAACATTTCCACATTTCAATCACAAGATATCAATAAAACACATTGATAAAATAATAACATTAAGAAAACCATTTTCAATACCTTATAAAATAAAAGTAAAATAGGGTATTTATTTTTATTTTAAAAAAACGGTATGGCTGGTAGAGGAAGCCGAAACTCAAATAATGGTCACGGCGGCGGACAAGTCGTTGTCTCCGCATACGTACGACAAAAACATTCCATTTTGACGTTTAGTAAATGCTTCATATGAAAAAGACTCCTTTCGAAAAAATGAAAAATTACAAGGGGTTTATACACCGTATAAAAGAAGGTTTTCTATAAAACAAAATATCCCTCAATGAAAAGAGATTGAGACGAAGTCCCATACCTCGGGTTCGACTTGACTCGGTCGTTCATTAATCTCCTGAATAATAAACTTGAGTTAAATTCTACTTGTTTAAGAACCTTTTTCACGTTCATTATTACTTTTATATCACTTATTTCCATGTCATGAACACTATGTAATTATTTAAGTTAATAACGGTGGTTTTAACAATCATTGGTACTTGAGTCAAAAATAAACCCTTATATTTACAATTTCTTCATGTAACCATTATATCTAGAATGTTATTCATGATTTAGATGTCATATATGTCATATATATCCAGTACATGCATGCATTTATAATATTACATATTCATTTAGAGGTATGAAATGAAATGCACCGTTCATGGAGACGGTAAGCCGTACGTACGCATGAATGCTACTTTCATTTATATTTCATATTTGATAAAATGGAAACATAATGATATAAATGTATATTATAATTCCAGTGTAATATCATATATAAAATCATAACTCCACCATTTATATGACTCACATATGGTATTAACGAATCAAATCACCTTGAGAGGGCGGTAGTCCTCACTTCCTTAAATGAAGAGATCACGTTTACCCATAATGGAAACCATAAAGGTATGCCCAAAATGAAAAATACAGAAGCTTAAGGAAAACATAAACATATTATATATCATATATAAATATAGTTTCATCTTAATGTCCACCTTTGAAGGTGTTAAAATAATGTTGAACAATCATCGTTTCGGGAGGCAGAAATTCACCATCCACGGAAATAGTATGTTCGTTAACAATTAGATGTAGGTGTGTGTAAGTGTAGCTCGAATCCTTCTTATAACAACATCCTAATATATTTAATATACTGTATTTATTACAAAAGAAATGAATAAAAAGAGTTTAGGGGGTTGGAGAAGTAAAATAAAACAAAAGGACTCAAGTGAAGACATTACCTTAAAATCGGGTAACTCCCTTTGGTTTGAGCACAAAGGATTCCTTGGGAAGACTTCTGCCCAATGTGAGGATTCAAGGAGTAAAAGAGGGAAGTGTAGAGACAAAATGGGTAGGGGATGGCCGAGCCAAAGGCTTTGGATGTGTGGGTAAGGAGGTAGAGGTGGAGGCCTTTTATAAGAGGAGATGGGGGGTACTCTTGGAAAGTAAAGAAACGTTACTTTATTTTAAAATGAGTTTCAGATTAAAAAGGTACCACAATGATATAATTATAGGTTAAGGTGATAAGGGTTCTAAATATACCCATCCAATAGGTTTTGGACATGTGTAGGTAATAGAGTTTATATTATCCTTTCGTTTTATGTAAATCCTTTATTAATGAGATAATTGCTGCATCATCATGATGTCATAAATAATTTAATATATTTAATGTCTAAAAATTATAAAAAAAATTCATGATGTTGGAAATCTTATTTCCTTTCTAATGAATATTTATAGTCAAAAATAGGACTTGAATTACCACATGTAAAATTTTTTTTAATAAAACATCTCATGTTTGTGTCATTTTAATTTAAACATTAAATAACAAAGATATTAATGTCATTTTCCTACCAAAGTGGCTCCATGGGGTCCCCAAGTAGACCCATGGCTTTTCTTGGTCGGCCATCACACATCCAACAAGGGTAGGACATGTGTCAAGCACATATCATATTATTAAAACATTATTTTTACCTTAAGCTACACTAATTACCTCTAATTGCGATTAAGAACTTAAAAGTTACTATTCACCAAAAAATTATTTTAATGTCAATGAACCAGATTTTACTTCTTAATGAAGACCATAATTGTAGGATTTTTGTAAATAAAATCACAGAAGTGGCAAACTTTCATTTAAACGAAAAATCAGTTTCTTTAACTACCACTTAGTTGTTTCACTATTCATCAAAATTGAAGTTTTTCAGAAAAATACAAAAACTTCACCCATGCTATATTTGATATTCAGAATTAAAAAATGATGTCTATTTTAAAAAATTAAAATCATATAAGTTACATTAATTATTTTAATAATTAATTCCCGTTGTAATGACAAATAGCGTGTTTTTATGAAACAATAAGTATCAAAAGATTGACACTAGTTTAAGTCCAATTTCAAAGTGAAATTGATTCCAATGACCACCATCAGATTAAATGGTAACAATATATTCTAATTTACCTTCAAAACAAATTCAAAAGATAATCTAATCATATAAATAAATTAGATTACAAAGAGGTTTTGAATTAAAATACAACATTTTCACTATTTATTAAAAAATGAACTTTATCTGAAAAATACCAAAAATTCACACAAAGTAAATTTTGATGTCCCAATCATAAATAATAAGTTTATTTTGACAAACATAGATTATAAAATTCTCAAAATATAGATTTAAAAATGTTTTTCCATTAAAAGGTAGTAAAACAATCTTTTAAAAAATATCAGTGTATTCCATGCTTAAGATTGGATTTATTTTCATTTTAAGCCTCTAAAACACTATCTAATTCATTAATAGACATAGATGAAAATATATATTATTCATTAATTACTTGGGATGTTACATCTAATCCCACTAATAAAATTCATATCATGTACAAGAATTCATGTTCCATAAGGATCATAAAACAGAAGAATTGAATTTATCAATTTTGATGACAAAATTAAGGCTTGTTGGTTACCAAAATTTATGATCATAATCAATTAATTATGGGTATACTTAAGAGAATAGTGTTATGTGGAAATTGGGTGGTTATTCTCTACAGAAATGTTTTCCCAAAAAAATTCAGGAAGCTTTAGGTGGCATAATGGGTATACATAACGGTTTATAGAAGGGTTTAGTGAGAGTAAATGAAGTTATTTAATTGTATTATAATAATAAGGATTTTAATGGTATGTGTAAAAAAATTATGACATGGGAAATTGTAAATTTGTAGGGATCTATACAAATAAGTTAAATTAAATAAAAAATATGAGATAATTCCTTACCTTAAGAGGGAACATTTAAAGGATTGGGAGGATACTTTTAGGACCATGAGAAGAAATTTTGCGAACTTTATTGAGGTACAAGGAAAGTAAATTCATAATAAATGGGTTTTTAGTTAATAGGTGTGGGCGTCTGTGTTGGTATTATAGAAAATGAGGGATCTTTTTTTAATTTATAATAATATGTTTTGGACAATATATTATAAAATAATCAAAAAAAAAACATCCCATGTTTTCCCATTATTTCTTTAGAAGAATACTTGTTTTAAATATTTTATAATTCAATTAAATTAACTCTTTAATATATTACGCCTCTTGATTTCGATCTGAGTCATATTAATAGAGAAATGATTTTAAACTCAAAAATATAATATATTTCTTGGAGAATCCATTAATTATTTATAAAATAAATAAAATTATAAAAAACACATTAAATTAAAAAGAAACCACTTTTTTTCATTTATGACCTTTAAACTATTTATTACAACATATTTTGGCATGAATGATGTAAAAATACATACTGTATCTGTATAGAGTATTTAATTTATACCAAAAAATTTGACTATCTCATCCAATAATGGATAATTAACCACTACATAATTTTTACATGTTGATTTAATAAAGAATAATTTTTTCAACATATTTCTCTTAATATGGAAATATATAATTTTTTTTAAAATTTATCTTTTATTGGAAAATATTCGTTTTTATGATATCACAATTTTTATGAACATTATATTAATTATATTGGATTATATTATATTATATTATCATTTTTATATAAATACTATTTAATAATAATTTTATATAGAACCAAAATGTATTGAAATATTCTTAATATCATTAAAAATATTGTTCTATGTAAAAACATATATTTTCCAAAAAATTAATTTTCTATTTCATCATATCAAATTATAATTTTCATCAACTCATATGAAATTTTAATAAAGAAAATGGATAAATTTACTATTTTTTTGATAATATGTAAAATAAATATTTTTCTACTACTAGAGTATAGATACATAACACCTTATTTCGATAATGTATGCCCTATGGGAAGTTGTGAGATTGTTGGTATTTCTTGTGGTGGTTCAGGGAACAAGGATTGGGTTGTGATGTAGATAATATTTAACATATCCATTGATTAAATTTTGGGATTTATACATGGGTTTGGTCAATATAAAATTCTAGTGATGACATCTCTTCCAGAAGCACTAACAAACGATCATTATATTGTATGATCATACTGGTCTAGACCATCACTCCTTAAATCTATAAAAATTAGTATTTATAATAACCCTTAATATTTATTAATTTACGGATAAGTATAAAAAAAATTTCAATGGGTAATAGTCTTAGAAGTCTTTCTAATTCAATAGTCATTTTTTTTAAATTTTCTGAAATAGAAAAAAAAATTCTAGTTTTTTAACTATAAAGAATTTAATAAATCAATAATGGATTTAATTTATAAAAGTTTTGGTCATTATATTAATCCAACTTTTAAAATCTCATCCAACCAAATTTTATTTTTTACACAAGAGTAGGTGATGGTACTTCTGTTTCATCACCTCTTATAGTTCTTAGGTTTCTATATCAACCCAGTTGTTTTTCCACCGTACATTAACCATGTGATTTGTTAATTTTTATAAGGCCATGTCTCATTGATATATTATCTTCACCAGAAATTCCTTGTATGAAAATATGATTCATCAAACGTAAAATAAATGGATTCATTACATGTGATGTCTCTTTAATGTGAATCCTTAAGAGGGATACATGGAACACATCATGTACTTAAGATGTGTTATTTAGTTTTTCTATTCAATAGGCCACCTCTATGATATGATAAATAATATAAAATGTTCTAATGTATTTGGGGCTATTATTTCCCTTCTTCCAATACCTCATTAATTTTTTTATATTTATATTAATGATAAAAATTATCTTTGACCTAATACTCTTGGTAACAATGATGATTGTATACGTAGATTTTCAATCAATTTTTTTTAATTTCATATAGTGTTGAATGTATTTAACCTTATCTATAATCTATTGGATAACATGAGGTCCCATAATTTCCCACATTCTATCTTCTTCCCATCATGTTGTATTCCAACAGCACTTCCCATACAGATCCACATAAAGTTCCATTTGAATACTAGAATAATTTCATTTATTATATGTGAAATCCACTAGTGGATGGGGTTGATAAAATAATCCATATAATAAATATAATAATATATCAGTATATACTATAGATTGTAAATTCTTCTCTCAGATTGAAAATCTATTTGAGTATAATAAGAAATACTAAAACTCATCTCAGTATACAATGATTGTTGAAGACTTCTCCATAATGTTATTGTAATCCATAGATCTTAATTAGATACAATGTTGAGTGGAACTCCAGGATGTTTACCAGATACACTTATGTTTATATAGGTTATTTGGTTGAGAGTTAAATCTTTCATGATAAAAATTAAATGAGTGAACTTCATAAAGAAATTCATTGCCACCCAAATATTTTCATTTCACTTATATTTTTTGAGAAGTCCTAATTTTAAATATATTATTATGCCTTACCACTTAAAAAATATTATGGGACATGTTCATATTATACCCTTATACTTATATCATTCATCCTAGACTTTTTCTCTTACAAATAATTTAGATACATTTTATGTAATTTCATTTTGATGATATCCCTCAAGGTTTTTAGCTTCAATTTTCTAAACATCTTTTTTTAAACATGGATAAATATTGAGGGATGAGGAATGTGATTCATCATAAATTTGTACATTAGTTTTTATATATGGGGAAAAATTATTTGTTGCAATACTTATGACTAAATATTTTAAAATTTTGAAATCTGGAATATTCACAACATTTTTATGTAGCTATATATCATTTTTTGGACCTCTTAGATAATAAAAAGATTGGTTTTTGATATATTATAAAATCAAGGTAGGCTGAGTATCCTTTTGTTATTAATATTATTATGACAATCTTTTCAAAGTGAAGTAGAACCATTTCAATCCTTTTTATATATAGGGTTATAAGATCCTTTACAACAAGATAATCATCCAAATTGTTCCCATAAACATGATTGAGATAGATTAATCAATATTAATCATTGACCAGATCAATCCACCATTGTTAGTGCTTATTTATTTCCATTTTTCTGAGTATATACATGAGTCATTTTTTTATCCCAATATATTTCACACAATTCTCTATAGAGAAATGATCACCATGTATTAAATGAGGAGGTCACTACATTAAATTCAAGATCATGTGGTGGGAGTCTTTTTTCAGGGATCATTAATTGGTGGGAGGTAAATGATATCCATTTTTTAGCTTTCATGAGTACACAAACAATGCACATTGTTTCACATCATTATAGAAAAAAAATCCTTCTCCAATGGTGGGTAATGTGATAAGAGGTGTATTGGTTAACATATTATTTAAATCTTTAATGTATTCCTCAAATTCATCATTCCATAAAAACATCACCCCATACAGGTTATCTTGGATAGTGGGATCAAAAACAAAGAATGGTTTCTCAGTAATTGAAAATATTACCTAGTTAATCCAAGGATCATATGAATCTCAATGAAATATATTGTTCAAGTCCATCCTTAAATTGAATAATTTGTTTAAATGATCCATATATATCACTTTTTCGTGAAAAAATATACTATGAATGTTTAATTATCAATTTAAAGCTCACAATTATTATATTTTTCATACATATTTTCCTCTTTGAAATTATTCAGTATAATATTAAAATTTTCCTCATATTCCTTCATTATTTTAGAGTAGATAATAATATCTTTTATAAAGGGTGCCAAAAAATTTCTAAGTTATCACTATAGACAATATTTAATAAATCTATCAATATTTTTAATAAAGTAGTGTTCCCAATGGAATCACTATTCACTCATAGTTCTAGTACCTTATATGAAATGAATTCTTGGGGATACCCTTCTACTTCACCTTCACATGACAATATCATGACCAAATATCTACGTCAGAGAAGAACTATGACTGATGGAGGTGATTGAACAAGTCATAAATCCATGGAAGAAGATACTTGTTCATTATTGTGATCATGTTGATCTCATGATAATCAATTTATATGTGCAATGAACAATTTAACTTCATGATGAAGTGTACTCGTGTACTCTATGGTGAATAAATTTTAAATATAAACCATTGATAAAGATTCTCATACATTTTCTTCTTCATATCATTATATTTAACATTTTCAATTATATATGGAGTCATGGATATTTGAAAATATATGCATATATAATCGATTGATAACCCAGCCTCACATATTGAAGACATATAGGGAAATTATTTGGTGTACACATCATAATATTCCCTTATATGGGATGGTCAACAAGGAAGATATTATTCTTTTTCATAATTAGTTGATATAGATAAACATTGTCTTAACAAAATAATATAAACAACTGAGATATAAATACCAAATAAGAATCATCTTCCTCCCTTCACTTTTATAAAATTTCTAGGTTATTTGTGATAGAATGTATGATTTAATTCATTTGGGAATTTATGTTGTGACTATAAAAGTAAATACAATACATACCTAGATCATTATATAATTCCTCTAAATGGGGTATTATTTGGATTTCTACTAAGTATATCCCTCAAATATTGACACCAGTGAAGTTATATACATGGAATATAATAATTTCTCTATTATCAATTTTCCTAGATATCACCCCTTACATGTTTTGAAGAGTTTCTTGGATAGTTTTATCAATATTTTGTTATATAGAAGAATTCATAAAACCAGAATCCAATAGTATGTTCATGATTATTGAATGAATAAATAGTGTGCCTAACACCACAACATTTTCATTATCCACCTAAAATGTTGTGATAGAATAATATCTCCCTTTCTCTCTAGACATAAAAGGTTAGTGGTGTTGGTAAATTTTAATAACCCATGGATTAATTAATTGTTTCACATAGTTTCTTAATTCCATTAAATTAACAAAATGGACAACAGGATTATGGTTTTCTATAGAATTCATTTATTCCATCACATTGGTGGGGTTTTATGGTTGGTATTCACTTTCCAAGTGGTCATCCTTCACACAACTAATCTATTTCATTATCGCCTTGTGGAATTATCAAATATGATTCATCTCAAATTTGGAATAAGTGGTCAATTACATGTTATTCCCCCATGATATTTCTCAATTTTACCTCCTGAATTAAAATATATTCACTACACCATATCTCTAGAACCATGAGACCCCTAGGATTTTATGATCATCCTTTTAATATTGAGGGATTATCTGCCTATTTACACATAGCTGCCAATGAATTTAATCACCAAATGTTATTAAAGATTAATATTTTTCCCACCAATGAAGTATTCATCCATAATTTTAGGGAAAGTGAAAAAAATATTAAGGTGTATCATGTTTTTATTGTGATGTTTTCCTTTTATACTCTGATTGATTAATTTACCATTTTTAGGATAACGAAATCACTCTTTTTTTTTACTTAGAGAGTATGAGGAAAATAATAATTGAAGAATATTTTCATTAATAAATTCAACTCCATCACTTCTATCCATTCCTAAAGGATCATATTTTTTATCAAATTCCACCGTTTTCAGCATCTCATTCCTTATGATAAAAATCATCACACCCTGATCTTTTTCAAGGCATTGAATGATGGAGAATATATTTTTAATGGAATGTTATTTTTATTACGTGATTAGTTGATCATTTGATATACTAAAATTTGGAGGCCTTTTCAATATAAATGCCTCAATTGGTATGTTCTCTTTCATAGGGTGTGTGCATTTTCTCATGGAGTCATTTTTCTTGTTATGAACATGAATTATTAAATAACTTATTATTATAAAGTTCTCAAATCCTTATCCAATTAGGTTGGATTACTCTTTTGGATAACCATTACATTGCTCATCACTTTTTTTATTGAGTTAGTTCCCTATATCCCCTTCCATTGACTAAAATAATGGGAAACATAAGGGTGAGAAATTTTAAACCTAATAAAAACATAAAAGCAGGATTATGATTATTGAAGGGATAAGTCATAAATGAAATTCATTCATTAAAATTTTAATGGTTATGTAACAATCTATGTTTTCCATGGTCCATTTCCCAACATATTATTTTAAGATATTTTTCCCTATCACAATGGTTCATAGAGATCTTGTGAAATTTACAAAGAATATCCCCCCTAAGAGTGTCAAACGGTTGGTAAAACAATTTCTTTTTATCTTGCTCCATGTGAAGATCAATTAAAATATCAATGCTCAATTTTTGGGTTTATTAACCCCAGATATACCTGTGATATATCCACATCGTCTTATAGTATCTAGAAAGGTATTTTGTATCATAGAGACCACATAATCTATAAATTACAATAATTTACTGATGTTTTCAAATTTTTATTATTATCCAAAAAACCTCACTATTTTTTAATAATAGATCACAAAAAATTACTAAAAATTCTAGGGATACCGAAAATGAAAACCAAACTGATCAATATGACTTAATCCATGACTAATTACATTTAAGCACACGTAATAATGTTTTTGACAGTCATATAGTCTAGTTTTTTGTTGAATTATGTATATATCACATTAAACATGGGAACAAAAACATTATTTAAAAACTCTAAAACATGAACCAATATGGAATTGAGGTATGAATAATACATCGGATATCCTCGTGATGTACATAAAAATATAGTTAGCTATAAATCATTGATAGTGAATAATAAAAGAATAAAATGATTATAGTAATGCATGTAATTCAAGAAGAATATCATGGGGATATAAAATGGTTGAAAATCATCTACATGATCATCAAATCACTATATAATTTGACAAAATACTAACAAAATATGAATGCAGAAACAACATAAAACATGAAATCATAAAAACATGTCAAGAATAACTATAATTTAATCATAATATTATTTACTCAGGATAACCCATCATTCATGATACATGGAATGTCTTGGGATTAAAATAATACCCAATGGATTAGAGAGCCATAAAATTCTAGTCCCACCCATCACATTCATATCATTATCCATAATTTATGTTTTATAATGATCATTAAACATATGAATGAATTTCAAAAATCATAACATTAATATTTAGTTTTTAATGATACATCAATGGAATTCAAAAATAAATTATGGATCTATAAAACTAGGTGAAAAAACTTGATTGGAAATTAGTTAAAGTATTCACCACACAAATGTTTTTTCATGGAAAATCATATGAAATGTTTGACAGTATAATGGTTGGCCACAATGTATTATAGAAATGGTGAAATAGAAGAAAATTTAGTCTCCCATTACAATGTAAAAAACTAATAATAAATTTATTTGTAGAAACACATTACAAAATGTAAAATTTTAAATGAAATGGTCTTATTACAAATAAGGTATTTGATAAAAAAAGAGAGAGTCTTTACATTGAGTAAGAGATTTTAAAATAATGGGGTGATTTTAAGAGTTTCAGAACCTAGTGGAAATGATGTAATGTGGGATATGAAGATAAATAGTTTATTAATGGTTTTTGAGTGAATATGAGATGAAGGTTGAGTACATAATTATAGAAAAGTTATCTGATTTCATTATTATTTTATAATCTTATATGTTATAATATATACGATAAAATAATAAAAAACCCAAACCATTAAATGTTTTTATTCTATTTTTTATAACAAATATCAGTTTTTTTTTTCAATTTTTTATTATTCTGTGAACTAATCCCAGAAAATAATGCACTTGTTTATGTGTATGTCGTTTTTATAATTAATTGATTTCGAAACATTAAAGAAATATTGTTTTTAAATAATTTATTAATGATATATAAAAAAGCAACTTCAAAGACACAATATGTTAAAGTGGAAACACATTTTTGGAAATTGTTTCCATTTACAATATTTATTACACAACTTTTAGGCTATATTAAGTCATAATAGTAAGTGTAATTTTTTTTTCTTTTTAATTTTTACCCAAAAATTAATGTTATATATAATTAACAATAATACACCATTTGATAAATTCAACATGATGAAATGAAAAATATTATTACAAATATCAATATAATTTTTTAAATATGCGATTTTATACTTTTAAATCAAAATTGTCTTTGAAGAATAAATGTTTTCACAAAAATAATAATTTTCCAACACATATAATGTTTATATTGGAAGTTACTACATTATAAAATAACTTGTATTTAAGTATTATTTAATATTAATATTATATGAAAATATCATTTATTTAAAAAGTATTAAATTTATTAAAAATATTTTTTTTAATTAAAACAATATATTTTCTAAAAAACCAATTTTAGTTTCTTCATATCAAAATATAATAATCATCAATGAAATGAAATGGTATCAATGAAAAGGGATAAGTATAATGACTATTATATTAATAAGGAAAATATACAAATTCATACTACAAGTTTCAAGATACGTGACCCCTTATTACATTAAAATACAACCTATTTGTTAGGTGTGTGATTTTACGTAATTCATAGGGTGGAAATAATTTGGTATCAGATCTCAATAATACTGAACATATCTTATAATTTGTTCAATTTATGATTCACTTCTTGGATTTCATCTTGGGAATAATCAAGGGAAAATCCGGGTGATACTATTTCCCTCATAGGCTTATATAAATGGGCTTCTTAAGGTATTGTCCTACTAGTGGGGGCCATCGCTCCTTACATATATTTAAATTAAACTTTATCATAAACTTTAATGTATAATAAAAATATTTTTCACAATATTTTTCACTATAGCGGCGGCAGGGCACTATAGCGGCGACGATACTGTGCGGTACTATAGCAGCAGGTTACTATTCACAGAATGTGAACTGGCCTTAGAATTTGGGCCTACGGGCTATGTAATGGGCTACAAGCCCACATGGCCTTCGAGCTATGTAAGGGGTTTCCCTCTACCCAGTTAAAAGAGGAATTTTCTTTGATTTAATAATAAAAATGAAGCTTCGGCCCCAGCCATTTAAAGATTCCTAAAGATCTTTCAAATCTGACATGCTATATTTAGTAATTGGTCCAAAATAACAGAGGTATTGTATGAGTTTTCTGTAACTATTATATATTTAATTAATCACAATTTATTTTAATTTATAATATTTTATGTCAATAAACATAGGTGAGAATAAAAATCAGGGGGTTTGCATTAAAAAATATTTAACGACATTTGGGAATTTGATTGTCCTGTTTCTAAGTGATTTTCTTTATTTATGAAATATATTATTCTATTTAAAACTGATTAAATTATTTTAAATATAATGATTAAAGATAAATATAATATTTAATAGACACTATAGTTCTTTAACTATATAACCCACTCATCAAAAAATGATAAATTTGTTTTCACAAGTCTTATTTTTTGTATTTAATAGTATGATGCTCTTAAGATTAATCTCAATATTGAATATACATTTGGAAATAATTCAATAAAAAAAACTTTCATTGAATCCAAATATTTTTTAAAATTAGTTTGATAAAAAAATATCAAGGTAGTAGAATATAATAACTTATTATGAATTAAATAATATAAAAAACTAGCATAATCTCTTTCCACATTGGGTTTTTATATAACAACCATGTATAGTTTGATAAAATTCAACAATATAATTCCAATAAAATCCCTTATGAAAGAGAATCACGAATAATTAGGAAAATTATACTTCTCTATCAATCTGTTATACTCTAATATTTAATTATTCCATATCATATTTTCTCTTGATCATGTATCCTAGATGTTTCTATCTCAATCTATATCCTCCTCCAAGTGTATTTCTAGTTAATTTCAAAGGATTAATTATCAAAAAAAACATAGTAGTGATATGAAAGAAAAAAAATTGAGATAATCTATGTGATAACTTTGTGGTCCTATTACTATAGACTTTCTTCATTTTAGGTGAAATTAGATAATCTCCTTTAACTGAACACACTCTTCCGTATATGATGAAGTCACTAGAATATTTTTATAAATAATACATACACCATTTGATAAGTTTTAATTAATTTTAGAACATGATATATGTCCCAATAACATTCATGTATTCTTTAGAATCATCAATTGTGCCGTCGAACATCACCAAGATCAAACTCCCCCTTTTCATCACTGATGTTAAAATTTTGAATTTAGGTATCTGTATTAGAATTTCGAAAAACCTTCATTAGACCTTGACATTGCTAAAAATGGATAGAAATAACCATTCGAAAATATCGTAGAATTTTATGTACCAATTGTAATGAAATGTAATCATTAATTCAATGTTTTTAATGCTTTATAGAAATATCATTCAACTACAACAACCAATTAGTGATTTTTCATTCATTCTATTCATGTAGTTAAACCCTCATAGTCAATATTAAGGAAATAAATGATGCACTGTCATCATTTTAAATTACAATCTTGAAATCCCCTACTTAATTTACCCATTCATATGTCCCCTTGATTTAGGACATTATACCATGAATTTATTATCATGGGTGAGAATTTTGGGTGGGCTGTTACATGGGTTCCTAGAAGTTTGAATGAGGCTTCATTATTATTTATTCTAAGAAATTAGTGTCAATTTATTTTAGACCATTATTTATTAATGTGGGACTCAAAATGGACCCCTTAATACTCATATTCAAAACCAATACGTAATTATATTCATGCATCCCCTATCGTAGATATATAATCAGTGGTATTGGTCAACTTCAAACAAAATGTTTGATGTTGTCTTTTATTTGGTTTAAAAATTTCAATTGGAGTTATCCATATCCATGAAAAAAATATGGTTTGTAATTAACAAAACCCTCAAAACATCATTATATTTTTTGTCTTAATATCATTTTTTATTACATACAATATAGGCTTTATTAGTTTCAATTTTCTTCTCCAACAAACCACATCAATTCATAAAAATTGAATTCATTTTTCAATGGTCTGATATTTTTGACATCCTTTTTATGAATGGATGTAAAATAAAATTTAAATAAAGTAAAATAAAAGAAACAAAAAATTGATCTGACAGATAAGGGTTATGAGATTTTAAGGTGGATGATTTTTCAGATGTTGTACTCTCTTTTTTCCTAAGTGTAGACCATTTCTCTTATATAAGGTGTGGTGAAACTAGTGTTTTTGATGTAACATAAAAAATCTATTATCGATAAAATTATCTATGTTTAATTTTCATTCATATTTGGTGATCTTTGATATAATCCTACTTTTTTCTTCTTCATATTTTATTCGGATAAGGAATATGTTCTATACTTAATTATGCCTATTTGGGTATCATTATTAGGATGCATTACTTATTTCTGGTTTCTTTCAAACAATATGATTTTCCTTTATTTGATATGCTATTTCATCAGAGTGTTATTAATGATATCACATTCGTCTTTTGGAGTCTCTTTCATGTAATCATCATTATTAATGGATTCCTATTTCTAGACTAGGTTCAATGGGGTTTCACTTGTTCACATTCTATGAAAAATATTTATAGTGTCATCATTTATATCTGCACGTATTTTTTGGTTAGTTCACAATCGCTTCATATTTTATCTATTTTTTAGCAAATAAAAAATTATTTCTGTTCTGTGTTCACTTTGAATCTCATTTTCACGATGATTAATTACTATATTTCCCTTAATCTATTTTCAGATGGTTTTTTATATATATTATCTATGAAAATTAATATTTTATTATTTTTTTAAGTTGTGGGAACTTCCATATGCGGTGATTAAAATGACGGATCAACATTCTTCAAATGAGAACATATGTTATTATCTTGAACACAATGGCTAGAATGCATTTCTAATGAATCATGAGATATTGAAAATGTTATTTTTTGTGGTTTAATTGAATATTTCTTCCATTAAAACATTATAAAACATGTTTTCATCATCATATATTTATTGAATTTCATGGTTTTTTTGGTAAAGTTTCTAGTATGGGTATTATTTTTGTAGATGAGGTTTTATCACATTGGCTGATTGACAGAATTCCCAATTCATTGGATAATTTTAATGCTACACTATTTGGTTCTTCTCCTAATTCACCTATTACATTCAGTTTTGTTAATTATGCTATTTTGAATTATGTGGTTAGAATATATACTAAGGAAAAATATTTCAGTGAGATTTTAGTACTTGAATATAGTGGGAGATGTATGAGAAACAATTAGGGATATAACAGTCCAGTTAAGTGAAATAAATAATAAAATTTTATTCAAATAAGATAAATATTGAATTTCATCATCATGGTATAAATGGACATGTTATTAATTTTACTATTATCTAAAAATAAAATAAAAATAATTAAAATTAGTAGATGAAAAATGGTGATGGGGAGGATCACCCAACTCCTACTACATGGTTGATCATGTAATTTCTTATTGATCCATTAATATTACATCTGATGATACATTTAGGTTTGTTGACAGATATTCCATTTTCCTCATGATAATGAGGAATGATTTTTTTACATCTTATTCGAAGGTAGTCGTTGGATTTTAAAAATTGTTATTTATGGTAATTCTGATGTTGTAGTTATTGAGAATATGTTTTTGGTGATGGGTGTGGTATGTAAGATAATTTTGTGAAATTTTCAACATGCATCTCATGTTACACTAAATATAATTTCTATATGTGTTCATGATAATGAATATTTAATCTGTACTTTTTCTGGATTCCATTGTCAGTTTTTAATGGTTACATGATTATGGATCTAGGGAAGAAGAATTCATATTATACTGAAAAATAGATTATACTTCCTGTCATATTACATGTGTTTTGATGTGTATTTTTTGTCCATGTTATGGTATATGAGGATCATCCCCATTAATAAGAAGGTTCATGGTTGATTGTCCATGATAAATTTACTTCTAGTTTTGAAGGGTTTCAAATTTTACATATGAAATCAATATATGGAAAGAAATATTAGAATGAGTTCTATTAGTCATCATTTACAAAATAAGTTACAAGTACTCAAATTAATTCATTTGTTTGTTTTTGGTGCATTGAAATAAAATCCATTTAGTTTTGGTATTTTCATATGTATATTTTTGGCTACTCATGTAATATTTGTGATTATATTTTTAATTCCAAAATTTATGTGCTCAGTTTTTTAAGTAGTTTCTCTTTTAATTCGACATGGAATATATTAATAAGTAAAAATTCATTTTCACTGACAATTGGTATTTGTATTATGGCCCATATGACTAATATTTATTCTATAAGGTTTTGAATATCCAATGAGGCCTCCTAAAAAACGTCAAATAAAAGGTGTAGCTGTGTGAATAAACATCAAATTATTTAAAATATTTTTTTTTCACGCAGAATAAAAAATTCCCAATACATTTTTTGTTTGTGAATTTAATTAATTATATAAATATTAACAATTTATCACTTATATATACATTTAATATGGATAGTAACAACAATTTTTAGTATGGAAAATAGATTAGGTATAATCATTTACATGTTTTTGTTAGTATGGATTTTGTTCATGTTCTCAAATATAACAGATCTATGTCTGATAGTAACTCCCTATAGTTTATTTTTATTGGAACATGACATGATTAGTTTGGATGCATGTTATCTGATTATTTTTTTTAAGAAAAATGTTAGAATCCCTGATGAAATTTTACGGAGGATCAAAATATTATCGATATTGATAGTGGAGAAAATTATAGTTATCTAAATTAAGATGTATTTATTTGTATGGAGCTTATTTTAGTGTCATATTTCCCCATGTTTTTTAGTCTGTTGATTTTGTTGATGAGGATAATTATTCTCACGGTGAACATGTTAGATTTATTATTTTGAATGCTCATTGAATATTTGATAATATTTTTCTAGGGTTTATAAAAGAACTTATAATAACACTATGATTATCCTCTTGGCATCATTAAATTGCTCCTCTATATTCACCAGATGAATATGTGCTTTCCTCTGAAGGGGGAGAACTAGAATCTTTTGATGAGATGATGGAATGTGATAAGAAGGATATATGGGTGGCATAAATGGAAAATGTAATGAGATCATAGAATGAAAAATCCACTTTTTGAGATGGTGACGTTATCTATAGGTTATAGTGCATTTAAAAATGATGGATTTATCATATTAAAAATGAATAATCTATTTTTTTCCACTATACAAGGAATGGTTAGTTATGAAAGGATTTATTCAGGAGAAAGGAAATTTTTTTCATTATTTTTTAAAATATTTCAAAATTGAATTCCATTTTAGTTATTTTTAGGTCTAATTATATTTAGGATCTAATTATTGAGTTGATGGATATATAGCTAGCTTTTATACATATATATTTAGAGGAGGAGAATTGTATGAAGAAACCATTTGGATTTTTTGAAACATTATATAGAATTATTTTTATATGTTAAATAAGAGTTTGTAGGGTAGGAAGAAATCTTCATGGAAGTGGTATAAGAAGTTTGAATCTATCATTTTTCATCTGAGATTCTGGATGAAATCCTCTTAACATTTTTTGTCAATATATTTATTAATGTTGATTTTATTATAATATTTTTTTATGTAGATGATATTCATTTTTTTTTGAGATACATCTAGAATTTGTATATTGAAGAAGGATAATTCTTATAATTTTGATCTCCCAATATAGAAATTCTAGAAAAGTATTGATATCGTTAGAGGGATATGTTGATAATGTTTTTCAAGGATATTCTATGGATAGAGAGAATGTGGTTAGTACTCCTATTTCTTTAAATTTTATGATCTATTCTGGTCATTTGCCTTTTAATAATGAAAAGAGTTAAAACAAATGTAGAACATATCTTGCTCCTCTTCAATTAAATCTTGGATGTATGTTATGGTATGTATTAGAGATGATATAGTACATGTATTTTGTGCACTCACTCATTTTATATCTATACTACATAGATATTAATGGATAGTAGTAAAGTATATATTTTTTTATCTTAATAATACTTATAATTTGAGTAACTCATTTGGGAAAGGGGATCCTATCCTTTATGGATTTACCAAAAATATATGTTAAGAGATACGAATTATAGGGAGTTTACTTCAGGGTATTTAATCATTTTTGTAGGGACATATGTATCTTAATAGACAAGATTACAATGATTATTTTCTTTATCTCCATGAGAGTCTAAGTTTATTACAGATATAGAATAATGACCATAAATATTATGGATGAAAATATTTATTTTGGAGATTAATATTTACCAATATATTTATGTTTATTTTGGGAATTTCTAAGTGATATTATGTGTGGAAATAATCCCACACTTCCCAGAATGTCAAAACATATCAACATTATGTTTCATTGGACCTTTGACTTATTTTTTCAAAACAATGGGAGCTTTACAATATCCACACTAATGAATATGGTTCAAACATTTTGATGAAGAGTTTATCTAAATGTAAATGTGAGACTTGGTGACTAATTTCAGGACTGGAGCTGATCCCCACATAATTCAAAGGGTGGTTTTGATGGGAATCTTCATTAGGTGGGGATTTCACATAACATTTAAATAAAATTAAATTGAAAAATTTTATATGAGGGATGAGTGGTATGTGATTTTGAGTCATATGACATTTTTATACCACACTCTCCTTTTCCACAAGCATAGTGTGGCTCTATTCTTACGGGTGTTATCAATCTAGGGTTTGGGCATTAGTTTTTATATATGAAATGGGTGAAATTATCTTGGAATTATTTTATGTAATATGAAATGGTATTTTATCTAATCCATGTGTTTTTATTATTCAACTTTTCGTTGGACAATAAAAATTTGATATTCTTAGTCATATTTATTGATGTTTTTTTTACCATTTTACGTTCTTCATTATTGGATTATTTCAGACTGTATCTGTTTTCCACCTTTCATCCATTATGTTATCAATGAATTATTTTTTAGATCTCATAAATGTTTAGATTCTTTACTATCTACTCTTCATTATTTGTGAATTAAGATTTCTAGACTATGTCCCCTGGGTTTTCCATTTAGCATTTTCAATGATAATGGTTAATTTAATTTTCATTTATTTTTATTTTAATATTTTTTTTCATTGATAATAATCTTCAATGTTTCTATATTATTCGAATAAAATGAAAAATTATTTCTACTAAACATTGAATATTTGGTTAATTTTCATCTTTTTTACTTTTTTCCTTTCCCTAATGGCCTCCCATGGATTTCAGTGATCTTATTTTTTCTTCAATAGAATCATTCTGTGTGAATTTACATGATCTCAAGACCTATGGTTTTCCTTTTTAAAAATGGTATCATAGGAACTTCCTAATCAATCATAAATACCCAAATCATATCTTAATCTTGGAAATCCCAATTCATCTTTATATGAGTAAAAATGTTGTTTGAGTGATCTTTGTTTTAGATTCCACAAAATATCCCACTAAGGTTACCCGAATTTTCCTCTTCTAGTAGGTTGATACTAGATGATAAGGTATCTTTATTCTTACTCATGTTAATTATATATACATTTATAGTTTGTTTGAATCATCATCATGTGGTTAACTCAATTTCTACAAATTATCAATTCAATATCCTGGGTGTCGACGTTATAAGCCTTATTCATGAGAACACATCTTAATATTTTATTATGGTCACTTTGAATCCAAATGAATTGTCACCACACATCAACCCCTTGATGTATTTATACTAAACATGTGTGAGTGCCACAATCTATTGAAATTAAATAATGAAATAACATAAATGACCAAAACAACTCAACACCAACTTGAGGTCTAGTCCTTCCATAAAAAAAATTTACATGTGGTTTATTTAGTTATTTCATTTTCATTCTTACAAAACAGATCCAAGAAGATGAAAATTATATAACTCAGTTGAAAAAAATCATAAATTAAAAACACACTTCAAAATAAGTTTAAAACATCAAATTTTCAAATGGGAATTATAATCACATTCCCTAATTAATGTCTAAAATAATAATATTCTATTAATATAAGTATTAATTCATTAATTAATTATATAAAATTGAATAATTAATCATAAAATTTTATTCCATGAATATATAAAAATTAAACCCATGAACATTTCATAACTAAAACAACAAAAAATTAAATAAAATACAATGTGTAAAAAATTAAACAATAATTTACAATGATCTTAATAATTTCATATAATATTCATTTTTTATCCATTAAAAAATCAACAAAATAATAAATATAATGAAAACATGTGTACAACATCATCTATATCAGCTATGTTGAATGCTGGGCATAAAAATTGAGAGTTTAATTTGAAATCCATGTTTTTAGGGATGTTAATGAGTATCCTTATTATGAATAGTTTTCAAAATATAACATTAAATAATTGTTCGGGTATATCATTTTTGAAGAAGTTACAGACTTGGTTAGGTTTAAATATTCTTTGAAGGAACTATTTTTAAGAACTCATAAATTTTTTCCATAATGACAAACTTTTAAATAATTGATTAAATCGTTAGATGGGAATTTAAAAAGAAGAAATAAAAACATTTTAATATGTGAGGAATATTTTATGAAAGTAATGTATATTGACACTATTGTTGGTAAAAAACATTGAAAATCCGTAAAAATATTAGATGAAAATCTATTTTTGATAAAACTATATTGGAACTATTTGTATGTTTGAACATTTCATAATGTCATTGTTCGAAATAGTTTTGTGGAAAAGTATTAAATATTTTATATGGTAAAGTCAAATGATATAGATGTAGATTATCACATCGCGAAGGATCCTAGGAATGCACCCTTATCACATATCCTGGATCCCAATTTATTCACATTGGGTGATTCAACCTGTTTCACCATATCCCTCTAGGTTGAAAAAAATATCTCACCTATATATCTAATTAATCTTACATTCATGAGAACATATAAGAACCCATATAATTCCCTCAACTGCATTCAAAAATCACTATGTGAGTCCATCTTTCTTGGACCGTTTAATTCATTTTTCTTATATATAGAACCCATGAGACTACTATTTTCATACTAATCCATAGTGACTTGGATACATAAATAGTGACCCCGCAAGAGAATATACTTCCACACACCATATACCTCATCCCCCTTTTAGGTAGCCTAATTAAACCTAAATGCTAATAGAAATAAAAACTAAATAATAAATATTATTTTACCCAAATTTATGATACATTTAACCGTTTAAAGGAAATCATTTCTTCCCTAGTTCTGTATGATAATGATGAAGGGACTTATACCACAAGTTACATTGAGGAAAAAATCTCTCAAGTTATACATTAGATGTTATCTTATTGCGGGGACCATTACCCCGAGTCTACCATTGTGTAAACCACCTACAAATTCTCTATAATAATGAATAGTTTCTCCTATAATTCAAGACTACAATGAGTCATCACTCAACCCTACCGAATGATTAAAAAATTTTCCAAACCCATAAGTACTGCACTGTATTATTCCTAATAGATGACACTTGGGTGAACCGTCTCGTAAGCTATATTTACAGGGTGAACCATCTCCCATGACTTTTGTTAGGGTTCTATATTCTCCCATACTTCATATTTTGTTGACACGTTTTCTCTACCCATAATAGAAATTCAATATTACACAACCACCTATTAGTGTTCAATATTCATCTACGACTCCACTACGGAACCATTTCACCCAAACACCCCTCTAGGGTGAACCATCCACCAGGTAAATCCTTAATGAGATACCTTAGGGATCTAGTATACCAAATAGTCTTTAGCTTTCCATGGATCTCTAAACAATGTGACTTCCCACCTAGACATCCTCTATTTCATTTGGAATAAAATGATTGGGATATGAATACTTAAAATCTCCCCACCGATAATGCATTTCCTTCATTAATAAATATTCTATAAAATCATTTTTATCCAATTAGTGTTTCTGTAGTGATCATCATGTAATCCATTGATAATAAGATAACCTATCCTAAGGATTATATTGAGACCTTGTTGGATAATATATCTAACAATTTCTCTTAACACCCCAATAATTTGTGATTTTTTTATTGTTAATTTAATCTTTTCAATATTCTATATTTCACACATCATTGAATATAACTTGTGTGATATGAAAGAAATATGTTTACATTTCATTTCAAGAAAAAATAATTTAGTATTAACAACATGAAAAAATAATCATATCATTATTTATGCACATAACTATATTTGTCATGTGTTGCAAAATTTTTGTGATCCTTTGATAACTTATGTTACACCGAAGGATGAGTTTTACCAAACAAATAATACCAATAATATTGTTATTATTGTTACCACCTTTCTGTTGGAATAGTAGTTACTAAATAGACTAAATAAATATTGAAAATATGAATTAAACATGTATATAAAATGAATATTTTGGTTAACATTTAGTTATAAATAATGTATAAATTACATAAAAATAATGAAATTCATTTTCTAAAAAACACTTTTTTTTGTAAAAAAAAAATATTTCTCAGTAAATTAAACAAAACAATTTTGATGATTTTTTAGTAAAATTTATATATAATGTAGTAAATTTAAAAATTAAATTGAAAATAGTATAATTAATATGAATAATATAATAATAATTCCAATTTCATCAATAAAAATATGTATTTTGTAAAAGGTAATTTTACCCCCATTTTATGGTACACCTATTCTAAATATAACAATTGACCAATTTATAATTTTTAATTGTATGAAATAAATATCATTTTTTATATCATAATATAAATATATACTATAGTTTAGTTTTTTTAATTTTTTTATGATGTTTCATTTTTTGTGAATAGTGAAAACACATAATTTTAGTTGAAAAATAATTTTTCATTTAATATATTTATATAGTTAAATAATATTTTAAATTGGTTTTAATATATTATTATATTAATTATACAAAAATAAATCAAATTTAGGTTCTTGGAATCAATTTCACATCAGAATTAGATATAAAAATATTTTAGGATTTTGAACCATTCAATAAAAAAACAGGTTTTCTCGTCTCCTCTATGAGATTAATATTAACATAACATTGGTCCATTTTGATATTAAAATTTTTAAAAATGGATTCCATATTATTTTTCAGAATAATTTCTTTTTCTATTTTGGTAAAATTCTCTATTTAACAAAATGATTATTGTAGGCAAAAAAAAAATATTTACAGTGATTAAGGTAAAAATGAGTTTACATTGTAGATAAATGTTTACTTAAGGGGGGAAATGACATAGAAACATGTAAAACATCACTTTTATAGAAATATTTATTCAATAAAATCCATTTTATAAAACTTTTACAATTATTTTTGTCACATGATGTATGGTCAAACCATCAATAGTATTTACATTTTTTTATTTACAAGAATTCGACTCCTCCTACACTATGGATGGGAACTCATACACGACCCTTTTTCACACCATTAAAGATATTTTTCGCACCCAAATACATCCAAAATATCTCCAAAATTCACTCATATACTATTATAAGCCTCACTTTGTTCATAAATCCAGCCAAAAAAACCTTTTGTGAAAACTAAAAGGATTTACGAAATGAAGAGGTGACAACCTTAAACATGAACTTTTGTTATATTTCATTTTCCACCCTCTCCATTATTAATAATACATTATTATATAATAACCTAATTTTCCAAAATATTATTATATATTTTTATGTTATTGGTACAACTTACACTCACACACACTTCCATCCAATGGGATACAAAATCATCATTCGTGTTTAGGACAAACTACCGCCTTGTGAACCGATGTCATTTGTTCTTCCTACTAAACATATTAAGGTGTAAAATGATGATGAAATTTCAAATTTTATATTATATATATGATATTCATGATTTATATATTATATTTTATTTATTATGTAACACATACCATCATGATTTCCATTCTGTTGGAATATAATAACTTCTTTTGTTGCTGTGTGGACTAACACTTATTCAATGTAATGTGATCTGTTCACGCATTACCTAGAATGTAATAAAGATGTGTTTAAAAATTATGTTAAATATATATGACATATTAATTATTATATATTTATAATATATAAATATATACATATATTTCTTATCATTTATTTCTTTTACCATACCAAGAAAATAAAATCAACGTTTATGTGTACATATGACCTAGCATCTCCAAGAAAGGTGTATTTCAATTTAATATTTACATATATTATATATTATTATAAATACATATTTTTTGAAGATATATTACATTAATATCACGTTTTAGCTTCTATAATTAATTAAATCACAATCTATGTAAATTGATAAAAAAAAGATTAAAACATATATAAAGAATAATTCTTTTATTATCCAAAACATAACTTTAACATAAAATAATTAATAAAGGGGAAATATAAAGTAAAAATAAAGAAAATATGTTGTATGAACTAAAATAATACGGTTCTTTGGAAGATATATATGAAATTGATATTTTTTATACATGTGTTTTGAACGTATATGAAGAAAGTCAAGAATTAAGGTAAAGATATTCTCATATTACTTTTATTTATGTGAGATGTATGATATATTCACCACTTATTATTGTTTTATGTGTATTTAAATCCATATAAGATTTTATATCATTATATTATATTATTTAATGATATTAAATGTTTCAATTTCTGTTATTATATCTTGGATTTTGTGATCTCAATAGATACTCATGTAGTAAGGGATGTTTCTATGATCGCTTTTATTAATGTGAGACTTATGAATTATTCACCACTCATATTTTTTATGTGTTATGGATGATTAAACTTATTTTATTATATATAATCTTATATTTATGTGTTTTTTAATTACCATTTGACAACCTATAATTCACGTGTCTTATGTTTCAAAAATTACTAAATCGGGAAGTTAAATGGTTTCTCAATTTTTCTTCATTGAGGAACATGTCATGTTATGCACCTATATTATTTTATGAGGTTTATATAATTTCATTTGACATTTTATATCATGAATATACTTAATTACATGATATTTAACACCTTTTGTAATGTTATTCTATCATTGGTATTTTGATTCAATGTTACCAATGTAGTGAGAGTTTGTTGTTGTAGTATCATCATTATTGGCATTGTATAAGATTATACTTCCTCAGATGAAATATTATGATCCATCTCTCATGAACTCTAATTAATATTATTATCCTTTTTTTATTCATTATAATCACAATTAATTTTACCATTTTATAACTCTTCTATACTTAAGATGATTAAGAAAAAAAATTTATACATACCTGACTATATTTCCCTCTATAGTCAGAAATCTATTTTATTTGAATATAATTTGTATAAAATGTTTTCAATATTTTTTACTGGAATTCATAGTATTTTAAATTAAAAAATATTTAACATTCTTTCAATCATTATTTATGATTTTTATTTCAAACAGAATAAAAATTCTTATTGTTTTTATTCTCTATTTATAAGTTCACAATGTGGTTTCAAATAATATGGTTTCAAAAGGTTATTAATAACTATTTATCTCTTTTCAATATTTTTCCATATAAACAGATTTAATTTTTTTATCTTGATTTTATTATATGTTTTCAATGTATTTACAATTAAAAAATTTTTCAAATTATTTTGATGATTTCCTTTTATGATTTCAAATCTTGTTTCAATGATTTTATTTATTAAAATCATGGGTTTTTATAATTTCTCAATTTATTTTCAATTAAATTGTTAAAAAATATTTCTACTATATCCATTGTATTATTTCAAGGTTATTTTAATAAAAAATGTTTTCCAAAATTATATATGTTTATTTGAATTTTTAAAAAATAAAAAATGATAATTTTCTTGTGAAACGATTTTAATTTTTTTTTAAATCCTATTTCATATGATTTCAATGTGGTTTTTATAGAAAATTATTATTAAAATGGTTTATGATATAAAAATTTATTTTCATGGAATGTTTATATCCCTTAAAATATTATCCATGAAATAATTTAAATGAATTCTCCATCATAGATGACATAATATTATATTGTTTATGATTTAATAAGTATATGATCTAAGAAAATCACTCTCATTATTTATTTTACTATATTATGATTCAATCAACAATTTATTTATGAAACACATTTGTCTTACATTGGTTATACCATGATAACATTTTTCTGAAACCTTCTTTATTTCATGGGTTATCAAATGAAATTATTGTGAAACTTGTCTCATTTTGAAAGCTTATGATATGAATAATTGATTATGATACCCAATTCATTTCGTGGGTTATGATATGCTATTTAGGAATCCTATCACTTTTTGAAGTGTTTTTATATGTTGAATTATCTATTATAATGTTGGTAATGTATTTATGATTTCATTATGGGATGGGAGGGACCTATAAATCATTAATATTAGTTGAGTAAAGATTTATATCTCATGAGATATAAATAGATGTAATTTGTATTAACATCATTTTAGTAAAGGACTTTGGCCAATAAAATGGCACTTTGGAGTAAACCTTGACTAATAAGATAGACATGGGAGTGAAACATGACTAATAAAATGGTTCTAAGAGTGATCCATGACTACTATGTTGGTTTAGAGAGTAAATCTATCCCAATATAAGGAAAGGACTTCGATTGGGGATGGTTTTGTGTCCCTATAAATAGTTATGACCGAAAATGATGTGTCATGGTAGGTTTTGTGAATGACCCTTAACTTATAGGGAATAATTTTTAAAGATTGTATATCTTAAAAATATCTATGTCTTATTAATATGTTACGATATAATATATTATGCTATAAAATTTATTTTTATTGACCTCTTATTAACTACCTATATTTATGCCATGACTCATGCATATGATCTCTGATATGTAGGGTGTGATCTTCACATGTCATTATCATGCTCTCATTCCCTTATTATCAGGTTGTGATTAAATACCTCTATTATTAATCTCTAATGTGCATATGAGATCTCTCTTAATTATGTTTCCATTCCCATTGTTATAAAGAAATGTTTTTAGTAGAATAACTAAAGGGGATGATATTTTTGGGACACAATAAATATCTTCAACAAGATAATGACTATATTCCATGTTTCTAAAGAAACTAATCTATTATAGAATATGGTAATGTACAATTTTTAATGTCTTTAATATTTATCTAAAATAATGCAATATAAATGAATGTGAATCTTGGGGTTTTATAGTTGTCATCAAATGAATTGTTATGTGAATATTTGGAAACTAGGATGAGAAATGTGCAGTGCCATCCCTATGGATATTTCTAATTATATATACATGGATGTATCTAAGGATAAGCCCAATGTGTGATTTATTTAAAATAATACGTTATAAGGTATTCATCCTATAAGTTATTTTCCATGATTACGTAGTTTTTCGCTATGAGAAGTGATGCTCACACTATAAATTTTGGTTTTTGTCTATGGAGATAAATAGACTAAACTGGGTAAATGTTGAATGCGATATTTTTTTTTTGAGTTTTCAAATGGGATGATCATTATAGTGAAGGATGTTTATATCAAGCGTAGTTTTTTTTCATAGGAAATGATTAAAAACATAAACCCAATAAAATCTCAGAATCAGAAATGAAATGAAAGAAGAAGGTCTAGGAGAGTGCTGGTAATGTAGATCATTAAGGAAAGAATATTCAGATTACATTTTATCAATAATTTAAAAATAAGAATCCTTATGAATGTATTATAGTAATGGGAAGATGTTTTGACTATGGGATAAAAGGACAAAGAACATGTAATTTGAATGGGAAAAAGAAAATTTTGGTTATCAATACGAATGAGAATAAGGAAATCCTTAATAAATTATCGATGATTGAGTTATTTAAATTTGGAATGAATGGTCATTATTTAAAATGATTTCCTATGTTGAAATATCGCCAAGAGAATCAGTAATGTGGTAGGAGTAATTGATATATTACTGTCGATGATGATACTACAAGTGAAATATTAAATGATATTGGTATTATATAAAAAGGTAAGGTCACCTAATTAATGAATTAAGGATGAATAGGAATAATAAATGTGTTTTTACATTTTGAATCCAGAATTATCAACTGATAAATATATATAGATTATTCAGATGATGTTTTCAATAAGGATTTACCTGAATATGTGAAATGATACTAATGTACTATAAATGTGAATTAATTTCATGATGATATTCATGAGAAACATAAGATTAAGTGAAAGATAACCCCTAATATATTAGTCTTGATAAGATAATGATGTTGGGACAAATAAATGATAGATATGAATAACTAAATTGGATGGTTATGATTACATTTGAACAGATTAAGGATTTATTATCAAAGTGGTTTATAATAACATAGATGGTGTTTTGGACATTTTCCTAAAAAATAATACATTAAATAATCATGTGAATAATAAAGAATGCATGTTATCAATATGTGTTTATGTTAGTTACCATGTTTTAGGAGAATACATAATTAAGTTATTCTCATGTTTGGAATATGAATGGAAAGATATACTATATGATATACATTGTATCAATGCAAAGCTTATTTTGAGAAATATAGTGACCTTACTTTTATTTTTTTAGACCTTCATCTTTTAAAAGGGTTATAAGTTTAACCAATTATCGAATTATTTTTTAATGATATGTGGATGAGGTTTTAGTTATTAAAGTATTATCTCATCATATTAGGAATTATTCATATTTTATAACTTGTTAAAACCATTTTGATATGATAAGGATTGATAGAATGGTATATCATTATATCAATGGTTCTCATGATCTTCTAATGATATTGGAATAAAAAATTTACCTTCACTTCTCAAAATAATAGATGTTGTGGAAATTGATCAAGATGAAATCCAATAGAGATAGTTTTCTTATTAAATTGATTGAAATCAATTAAGTACATTTTATCATGAAAATTATTCAATATTGGGAAATATGTAAGGAACCAACACTATTAGTCTAGATCCAATGCCTTATTTCATTATATATTCTTAATTTCAATTATTTTGTATATTTAAGGAACAAATTGTTTATTAGTTTTGGAAGAAACTGTTAAAATATATGTTCAACATTACAACTAGAAATAAAATACCTAATATCAATTCTTTATGAATCCTAGATTATCTTTCTAAGTAATCCATAATATCCATCTTCCCAACCTATGAAAAATAAAACATAAGAAATGTGAGAGATAAAATTCTCATTTATGGTATGTAATACTAAAGAAGTTATCATAAGGACAGAGACTAGGCTTGCTGAATAACTTAAAACACATGCCCTAAAAATATACCTGAGAAAAATATAAAATGAATGAATGATGATTATAAAAGGCCATATAAATTATCATAAGGGAATGAAAAATAACAATTGATAGTATACTAGTTAAATGATGACATATTTTATCAATTAAGACTATCATAATGATGGAATGTATAATGTCTACATATGAGACATATTTTCAGGGCATCGTCCAAGACGTATGAAAAATACTAGAGTAAGGCCTCACCCGAAACCTAATTTAGTTTTTTATCATGAGACCTACTAATACATATAGGGGTAATATAGGGCCCTAATGATCAATTTAAAATTCCATTTTATTACTCTTATGAAAGGGGACAAATATATATGACTAGAATGCATGAAATATCGATCCATAATCAGTGCACATAAACACTAACCATTCTTAGTTATATGGTGAATTGTATCAAGAAAGCACATATATAATAAAAATCTTCATAAACCATTTAGTAAAATATGGTATATGTTAAATATAATATAACCTCCATAAGACATAAAGTTCAATAGATTTGATGAAATAGACAAAAATTAACAAATAAAATCATTGTGGGATATTTGAGAAAAATACACTTTTACAATGAAAAGATGAATTATTTGGGAAAAAATAATCCAAAAAATAAATAAATAAAGTATCCTTACCATTATGAAATTAAGGGTTTTATAAATAGAAATTTGGATTAAAACAGATTATAAAGTGAACATAAAATTATGTATAAATTTGAGAAGATTTATTGAATTGGGCTTGATTATAGCAATGAATTGAGAAAGATGATTATAAATTTTTTAACTATTATTAAAATAAATATGGATTCCTATTAGTAAAAATATATATAAAACTCTTAAAGTGTTTATGAGGAGGAAATGTGAATAATTAATAATTTTATTGGGATTAATTAAGATAAATAATATCTCGAAATAAAATGGATGTTATGTTAGAAAACACTTATCTCGTGTCTGAATGTGTTCTACACATTATCTTAACATCTTGTATATTAAAATTAAATGAATTAAATATTTTATTCAAAACCATATTTAATTTTTTTATTATTAATTATTTCATTATGTTCATTTTTGTCAATTTTATGATTTATAAGTTACAAATTTATCAACTGGGAGTGTTCTTTCCCATGGTTTTCCTGATTAGTATAATTGTATAAGATAATGGATGTTTTTGTGGAAAGAGTATAATTATCCATAAGTCAATTTATATGATATTGACAAACATAAAATAATATAAATTGTTATACCAATCATTTAGTTTTATATTAATAGTATGAATCATTATATATAACATTCAGTCATAATCAATTAGATTTTTATGGCAGTTTTTTGATCATAATGAACTAGTTTTGTTCAATTTTATAACATCACCCATAAATGATGGTACGAGAATCATTAAATAATATATATTAAATATATTAGAATCATTTTCACTATTAAAATGGTTTCATGACCATACTTGAAGAATAATTTGAAGAATGAACATTCGTCATCCATGAAGGTTGCAAATGAGAACCTCTCAAATGATGATCTTAATTTTATAATAAGAGAGATATAGTGAGAGAGATTATAGATATTGATAATGTATCAATAATTAACACGATATAATTAAAATATATACCGGATAATGGAGTTAAAATGATCATTTTTAAATAAGAGGTGAGTAGATAATAATAAAATAAAGAACTTAATAGAAATTGATTGGAAAAAGAGAGAAGATTTTATTTCCTTCCTACTCCTAATAGAGAACCCCTTTAAGTGAAGGGTTTTTGAAACTTTGTCAATAAAATGACCCCTTGGATGTGTGGAGATACTAGGGATAATTATTTGGAAGAATTTTGATATGATTTAAGTATTAGTGAAGTGAAGAGAAAAGGGAGTAATGGGTGGTTTTTATAGTGGAGGAAGGAAGTGATTTTTGAATATCTAATTCATTATTTTATTATTTTTCTCAAGACTAGAAATAGTGATTAATTATTGATACCAAAAATAGTAATTTCTTCATGTGAGTTAGAATAGATAGAAATTTACATCATACAGGACTCAAGCATGATGCACAAATTCATTTATTTACAATATTTTGGAAATTATTGAATTTCACCATTCACCAAAGATTCTCATATTTAAGAAAAATATAAAAAATCCATAAAAATTATTTTTCCATGTCTATAATTGAAAAATGAATTCCATTTATCCAAATAAATTTCATATTATGTGAAGTTTAATTTTTAATTAAAGTCATTATTTACATGAAAAATACATATTTTAAATTTAATACTAATTTTATAATACATTCAAAAATTAACTGAGGTATCAGAAATTATTCCAAAAATCATAGGAAAAAAATATTTATTTATTAATACATTTTATGAAGATGAATTTTATTTTAAATAAATTTATTAATTTAAAAATATAATTAAATATTTATTACCCATAATTATATAAACACTTATTTTTTAATTTTTAAAATATTCACTCTCATTTTTTTGTGCCAAAACATTATTTATACATACATGGGAGATGCTTATATTCCTAAGGGTACATTACTATTCATAGGGTTACGTTACTATTCATATGTATCAGTTTTTATTCATTAAAAATTTATGTTGATCCCATCAGACACTAAGTATCATACCTAACACAACTATACATTTCAGTTTTTTTAAATTAAACTCATAACAGAGAAAAGGTTATATTTATTACTTATGTTATTATAATCTCCAATAACAATTTGTTTATTTCTTAAGGGCATTGTACAAGAATAATTCTATATTTAATATAGTTGAAACCCCTTGGGGTGTTACAAAAAGGGTCTTGAAATAAATGCTTTTCCACTTATCATCAATTTTTTGATATTAATGACACATTTCATGACTTTTTCATTTAAGATTTGTGAATTTTAACTGTAACACCCCATGCTTCCTGGGTATTCTTTTCTTTTAGTAATACAATAGTGTGTGTTGTACGTAACTCTGAGTTCTAACACACCACAACCAATCAAACTAGACGTTATGAATAATAATACCCACTTTTTGAAATTTTATTAATTTTATCTTTCAAAATGGACTTCATTTTTGGATTCAGAATATCGAAATTAGCTTAGGGTGAATTTTTGGTATATTTATGAAAACATTCAATTTTTGAAGAATAGTGAAAAATATTGAGTTATAGTTTCAAAAAGAATTTTTATTTAAAAAATTATTATTTTATTTTAAAATTTTTTAGGACAAAATAGATACATAATACATATATAACTTAAATTTAGTTAATTGGAGTCAGTTTATAATAATTTTAGATATATAAAATTTTTATTGAACTTATTACCGTCTTTTACCCACCTCCTAAAAAAATATATAAATTAACATAAAACATAATTTTACTGCTTATGTGAGTTGAATTTCAAAAATATGAGAGGCATAATTGATATCAGTGAGTAAAATGTGGTTCAATAAGAAGAAAATAATTTTTGGTGAATAGTAACTATTTTTATTTACCACAGTTAAAAGTAAATAATGAAATTAAGATTACAAATGAAAATATTATTACCCTAACACATGTCATAATTCTATTTTATAAATGTAATTTGACCAAAAACAAGATTAGGAATAAAAATATGATCATTTAGGTCCACATGGATTAGATTAGGACATTTATTATTATGTAATTCAAATAAGAGTTAAAAGTGTTAAATTCAAAGTTTAATAACTAAACCATTTTTAATATGGGGTAACACGTCATATAAATTTGAAATTACATATTCATTAGAAATATAAAATGATTTTATACATAAAGGTATTTTATTTATATTTTTTATCAATTAAATAATTGAATTTATTTATGACACAATGATGATGCAGTAATTACAATATTAATGTAAAATTAAAATATTTGATATTATATATATCAAAATAAATGTAATTTGAATGTTTTTATGAATTTAACTAAATTTTTAGGTTAATATGACATATTAGGGTTGGTTAAATGAATAGTTTTTGAAGTAATAATGTTGTTATGAATTTAGAAAAAACAAAATACCAAATAGTATCTAAATAGACATAAAAGAGTTTTTAAAAAAATTTATATTATTAAATGATATTTATTCTTAAAAATATAATGATAATAGAAAACGGCTTATATAATTATATATGTATCATTAATTAACCACTTGGGGTTCTCTTGAAATTTTATAGTAAGTTTATTAACCATATAATATAAAAGTACAAAGAGACATAGTAAACGTCGAACTATTTAATTAAGAGTTATATCTACAAGATAAGGTTAATATAATAACCCAAACCCATCTAAAACCTATTGGTTGAGATATTTTTGACTCATACCCACCTTATCCTTTAATTAATTCATTTTGAAGACATTATAAACTGAAAATTATTTTATTATAAAATAACATTTCTAGCTTTTCCTACGTTTCCCCTCACCCCTCTTATAAAATGTCACTCACCCTTCTCTCTAATTCACACATTCAAAGACATTTAGAACGTCAAAACTCTTCCCAAATACCCTCTCAACTATCCTACCTTCATCATAGAGGAATTACTTTTGTCATAAATCCATCCTATGGATCCATTTTGATCAAATAAAAAGGAAGAACCATAAGAAGAGGTAAATATTTCATCACCTCTTTCAAGTTCCTGTTTTCATCAACTTCCTCTTTCTATGTTGTTTACATTGTAAAATAATATCTCCCATATCTTCTATATACTATGATGTTTTTATAAATATGGTACAACCATATTCATTATTATATCCACCCTTTGAATGACCTGTCACCATATGTGTGTACGTACGGCTTACTGTCTCCATGTCATGGTGTAATTTTTATTCAATACATTATTATTTGGATGAGTATAATAATGATTTTTAATTGATGTAAATAAAAAATATTACATGATAATGATTCTGTATATATGATATACCATCCAATTGTATATTATTTTAACATCGAAAGAATGATATTGTCGCTCTTGCGTATGTAAGGATTACTGTCTCCACGAACACGATGCGATTCATTCTCCATCGTATCCATTCAAGAGTATTTTTAATTAGACGATTAAAAAAAGTTTAAAAACATTATATCATTATGAATAAGAATTTGATACATCCTATTCAAAACAAACATAACTTATGTGACAATGAATATAAAGGAAAATGAATCAGTTAACACCCAAAACAATGATAATACAAAGATATTATTAACAAAGCCATGCTAAAAGATCATATATGATATCTTATTAATGTATATGATTCTTTAATAATTTAATAAAAATTATTTTACCATTATAAAAGAGTTTATCCTACCTTCGACAAAGGAAAAGTACAAGGTACAAGATAATTTCACAATCTCTTTATTATCCGAGATTATTTTTATATAAGTATCTGCTGGGACATCATTATCATCCACATTAATTCTTCTTTAAAATTTATTTCAAAACATTTTTACTATTTACTAAAAAATGTGTTAAATTCATTTATACCATTATTTGACCTTATATTTATTTAAGTAATCTTTCTGTTGTTTTCCAAACAAGGTAATTTATAACCTTTTTGACAAAACTAAGGTATGAATGTCATTTTAACTTATACGGCGGGAGTGGATATTTTCCACCATTATAACATCATAAAAGATTCCCATAAAATAATATAATAATATTTCCAAAAATAAATTTTTTCTTTTATAATTATATTTATTTTAAGTGGTTTCCATATAAAAAGTGGTTTTTCTCTAAGAAAGGTTTTGATTTCATATATGCCAACATCCTCTGATGGATTTTTAAGCTTATTTGAAGGTGATTTATTATGATACCTAACCTCAATAATGTATTGAAGGTTTTGTGATATTCTTGACTATAGATGTGTTAATTTTACACCATTCATGGTTTATGAATAAAGTATTGACATTTTTTAGGCTAGACTTAATACAAATGTCTATGTTATGTTTAAAAATTTTCATATGAGGAATTCATTAGACATAGTAAGTGAAGAGTGGAGCCCGCTATAGCTCCTAGATGCATCGGTAGGTCTCATGAGACAAAATAGTGTCCTGGTATAAGGCTTCGACAAAATCGTATTTGTATTCTAGGCATAATGCCTTGACTATGTGGTTAGGAAATTCTTGCATTATGCATTCCTTCATTATGAATGTGGCTATTTATATTGCCTGTGATTATTAAACTAGTAGAATATCCATGTGAATATGTAAATGGAGTTATTTAATTTTCATATTTTCCATATTATGATGATGTACATGTTTAAAAGGCTTTTTTAGTCATATATATTGCCTTTATTGTTTAATCTTATTTATTAATGTTTCCGCTATATTGTTATCCTTACTAAGCATCTGAGATGACGCCATTATATGTTTTATTTTTTCCAGGATTTGAAGAAGTATATTATTACTAACCTGTTGAGATAGATTATAGGATCTCACTGTTGTGACTGGAAACAATGTTGTTTTATTTTTTAATTTTAGGATGTAATGTTAACCTTATGAATGTAACTTGTACTTCCATGGCTACTAAAGTAATCTGAATTCCGAGACATGATACTTTGTAATCATGACAATGATAAGTAATTAGGCACCAAATCTGGGTAACTAGGGTTGGGGAGGTACAGTTTTTATCAAAGGAAGTTTAGTAAAAATCTTGGAAACTAGATTTAGATAAACTTTGATTAGAGCACAAATCCCTAAGATAAGCATTGGGGATTAGTATAGAATAACTTCCTAGAATTTTGGTGTTGTGGAGATTTTTTTATTTTTCCAAGAAATACATCTCTATCTAGATATGAGCAGGTAGAGGTGGCTCTAGCACAGATTTACCTAGGGGTAGAACCTGAAAAACCCACATTGTGCTAGACTCGAACATGAACTGGTGCACGATAATGGGCTTTGTTGCACTCTTGGTTACAACACTCCTATGGGATATTATAAGGCCTCAGCCATAAACATTACTTAATATTGAATTAAATGAATAATTCACATTGAAGATCTTTTCAGGTTTAGAGTCTTAGAGAATTAGGAAATAACTGTTACATCTCAAAAGATTAGAAAGTAGACACTTCTACAGAGTTTCCCTAGAATAAAAAACTCTTAAAAAGAAACATGTATAGTTCCATGTTTTATATAGCATAACGTACCCTTGATCCCATCATTGACCCTATTCCAAATTACTTCCTGTGAAAAGCATTTCAAAAAAACTTGGGGTGAGCATAAAATGATCAGTAAGGGATACACAAAGAATGAAAACTATTAGTTTTTCAAACATCAAGTAAACCATGTATACTTTATCAAAGTAAAACCTTCACCTTCATGAAGTAATAAAAACTCTTCACTGAATAAAATATCATTAGTTACCCTCTTGTAACCAAAGGATTACCATAAAACCCATATAAATAACACATAACATATAAAGGTAACTTGGGACATAAAAATACTTAAGTGGAATAACCATACGGTCAACTTCCACACATATCACTTAATGGAATAACAATATGGCCAACATCCATACATACTTAATAGAATATTCATACTACCGACTTCCATACCCAATTCACAGGAGGTTATAACATAACCACCTATCCTGGTATTCACGACACCACCCGTCATATGGTTTATTACGTAACCACCCGTCAAATTTCCAAGTACCATTATAAAAATCATAAGACATAAAACAAATATAATGGAAAGAAAACATTTCCAAACATTGATCACAATATATCACATAAATATATTGACATAACAAATCCATTATAAAAACCATTTTCAATACAAAAAATACATAAAAGATTATATGGTTTTTATTTCATTTAAAAAAACATTACGGCTTGTTCAGGAAGCCAAAGACCAAATAATACTCGTGGCGGCGGAAACGGTCGTTGTCACTGCGTACGTTAAAAGAAACATTCCTTTTTGTCATTTTGTAAAACTCTTCATAGAAAAAGATTCCTTTTGTATAAAAGTAATTGTCAATGGCGTTTATAAACTGTATAAAATAATGTCGTGTATAAAACGAAATATGCCTCAATGAAAGGAGATTGAGACAAAGTCCCTTACCTCGGGTCCGACTTGACTCGATCATTATTTAATGTCCTGAATAATAAACTTGAGTTAACTTCTATTTTCTTCAGAACCTTTTTCAAGTTAATTATTCTTTATATATCACTTATTGCAATGTTATAAACATTATGTAATCATTTAAGTTAATAAAGTTTGTTTTTTCGATATTTGGTTCTTAAGTCGAAAGTGGACTTCTTACAATTACATGTTGTTCGTGTGGTCAATGGTTCTTTATATCCAGAATGACATTCCTGATTTAGATATCATATATATCATATAAATATATCATATATAGGTATTTAAAATATTACATAATCATTTAGAGGTAAGAAATGAAATGCACCGTTTATGGAGACGGTAAGCCGTACGTACGCATGAATGTTACTTTCATTTCTTTGTCTTATTAATGGAATTAAAACTAAATGAGGGGTATGTATATTTTAATTCCATAATTATATTCATCATTTATATGTATCATTCATCATATATATCCATTATATACATGTACTTTTAATATTACATTACATTTGGGGATAAGAAATGAAATGTACCGTTCATGGAGACGGTAAGCCGTACGTACACATGAATGCTAATTTCATTTCTATCTCATAATTTAATGGAAAAAAATAATATTGATATATAGGTATATTATAATTCTAGTATAACATCATATATAATAACTTTAAATTCATCCTTTATACGTCCCACATATGGCATTAACGAATCGCATCACTTTGAGGGGGCGGTAGTCCACACTTCCTTAAATGAAGATATCGCGTTTACCCATAATGGAAACCAATAAGGTATGCCCAAAATGAAAAATACATAATCTTAAAGAAAATATGAACATATTATATATCATATATAAATATAGTGTCATCTTAATGGACACCTTTGAATGTGTTAAAAGAATGTTGAATAATCATCATTTCGGGAGGTCGAAATTCGCCATCCCTGGAAACAGTATGTTCTTTAACCATTAGATGTAGGTGTGTATAAGTATAGCTTGAATCCTTATTATAACAACATCCTAGTATATTGATGATACTGTATTTGTTACAAAATAAATGAATAAAAAGAGTTTAGGGGGTTGGAGAAGCAAAATAAATCAAAAGGACTCAAGTGAAGACATTACGTTAAAATCGGGTAACTCCTTTTGGTTTGAGCTCAAAGGCTTCCTTTGGAAGACTTCTGCCCAAAGTGAGGCTTCAAGGAGTAATAGAGGGAATTGGAGAGACAAAATGGGCAGGGTTTTCCTGATCCAAAGGCTTTTGAAGTGTGGGTATGGTGGTAGAGGCGGGGGACTTTAATAAGATGAGAGGAGGGGCACTCTTGAAAAGTAAGGGAATGTTACTTTATTTTAGAATGCGTTTCAGATTTTAGTGGTCCCACATTGTTTTTTTTCGAGTATATGGTGATAAGGGTTTGAAATCCACACATACATTAGGTTTTGGACATGTGTAGGTCTTAGATTTTACATTGTCTTACCATTTTATTTAAATCCATTATTAATGAGGTAATCGCTGCATCATCATGATGTCATAAATAATTTATTCAATTTAATGTCTAATAAATATAAAAAAAATATCATGATGTAGGAAATCTTTTTATATTTATAATGAAAATTTATAGTCCAAAATATCATTTATGTAGAAAAAATTAAAAATATTTTACTTAGGTGATACATTCTTTGTTACATTTAACATTCTTTAAAAATGAAAAGATAAAAAGTCAATTTCTAGCAAAAGTGATTCAATGGGGCCCCCAAGTTTGGCACGAGGTATCCCATGGTCAGCCATGAGACAACCAGTAGCATTATGACACATGTATTTGTCATTTTGTATTATTATGATAATATTTTATTATCTTTAACTACCTGATTACTCATTACTCAAGATAATTAAAGATAATAACCGTCATTACTATTCATAATGTCCAAAAATAAAAGAGTCTTAAATACATAATTTTGACCTTCTGAATCCAAAAATTTAATCCATTTTACCAAATTCAAACACATAAATTGAAAAAATTAATTTAAAAATAATTCCCGTTGTCAAAACAAATAGCGGGTTGTTTAGAAACTATATTTATGAAAAGTTAGGCACTTGTTTATGCCTGATTAAAAAGTGAAATTAATCCTAATGACCATCATTGGATTACATGGTAAAAATATATTCTAACAACACTTTAAAACAAATTAAAAATATAATATAAGCATATAATTAAATTATATTAAAAATCAGTTTTGATGTAAAATGCAGTATTTTTTACTATTCTTTGAAAAATGAACATTGTCAGAAAAATACCAAAAATTTACCCAAGGTAAATTTCAATGTGCCAATCATAAATAATATGTTTATATTGAAAAATAGATCCTATAAAAGTGTCAAAAAGTGGATTTAAAAGGGGATATCCATCAAAAGGAAGTTAATCGACCTTTTAAAGAATATTAGAATGTTTACGCTTAAAAACTGGATTCATTTGCATTTTTACTCTAAATTTTTTTAAAAAAAAGTAAAAATATTTGACAAACATATATAATCATTTTGTAGTTATTTCTATTCATTCCCTCCATTAAAACGATTAGGCGTTAACTACCATTTTAAATAATATTATTTTATTACTAGTGTGCAACGAAAGATTTCAATGAAACTCTTTGTTGCGTATCGGGAATGGTATCGAACATAGAAACCATTTTAAAGTAAAATTAATACTTAATTCGTAAATATTAATAAATATTAAAATGTTTTATTATTTATTTACCTAGGATGTTACATCCTTCCCCCCTTTTTGGAATTGCGTCGTCACAATTTTATTCACTTATCAAAATAAGTGGGGGTATTTATCCCTCATAGAATTTTCAGATTCCCACGTTGCCTCTTCAACAATATGGTTTTTCCACAAAACCTTTACCTATTGAATTACCTTATTTCGCAACACTTGATCTCTTCGGTCAAGAATCTGGACTGGTTTTTCTTCATAAGATAGGTTCTCCTCTAGCCGAACTACCTCTGGACTCAAAACATGAGATGGATCTGGCATATACTTCCTCAACATCGAAACATGAAAAAAATTGTGTACCAGAGAAAAACTCGGAGGTAAAGACACTCAGTATGCAACTGATCCAACTTTGTCAAGAATTTCATATGGTCTAATAAACCTTGGACTCAGCTTTCCTTTCTTACCAAATCTCATCACACTTTTCCATGGAGAAACCATGAGAAAAACATGATCACCTACCTCGAAAGATATATCCTTCCTCCGGTTATCCGCATAACCCTTCTTCCTGCTCTGAGCTGTTCTCATGTGTTTCTGAATCAACTAAACTTTTTTCCATCTCTTCTACCAATTCTATTCCCATTATCTTCCTTTCACCCACTTCATCCCAAAATGCTGGAGTTCGACACCGCTTCCCATATAATTCCTCAAATGTTGCCATCTTTATACTGGAATGAAAACTGTTATTATAAGAAAACTCAACCAAAGAAAGATGTTTGTCCCAACTTCCTTGATAATCCATCGAACAAGATCTTAGAATATCGTACCAGGACTAAATTGTTCGTTCTGACTGCCCATCTGATTGCGGATGAAAAGTTGTACTAAAATTTAATTCAGTACCCAACGCCTTCTGAGGGCCTTTCCAAAAGTTAGAAGTAAACCTGGGATCACGATCGGACACAATGGAGAGAGGAACTCCATTTAAGCTGACTATATCATTAATATACAAACGGGAAAGATGATCTAGTGAATATGTATCTCATATAACAAGAAAATGAGCTGATTTAGTCATGCGATCAACAATAACTCAGATTGCATTATTACCTCTAGATGTCTTCGGTAATCCCACAACAAAATCCATGGATATAATTTCCCATTTCCCCTCTGTCACTGGTAAAGGCTAAAGCATCCCATTCAGTAACTTCCGCTGTGCTTTAACCTACTGATAAGTCAAACACTTCACAGTAAAATCAGCAATATCTCTTTTCATTCCATCCTACCAGTAATACTCCCGCAGATCCATGTACATCTTAGTACTGCCAGGATGAACTGAAAATGGGGAACTATGAGCCACACCTAACAACTCATTCTTCAACTCTGAATCACCAGGGACACATAATCTCTTCCCGAACCTCAATACACAATCATTATCAATGTTTAATTCAGGCAACTTACCCTTCTGAACCAGCTATACCTTTTTCTGCAACTCACTGTCTTGCTTCTGTGCTTGCTTGATTCTGTTTGATAGGGATGATCTCACTGATTCCTGAAACAAAACAGAAGAACTTCCTGCAACAAAAACTTCTCTTCCAATGTTCATCAAATAAAAAACCAAAAGATCTCGTTCCAAACCTAGCATGGTTAATGAAGCATTACTTTTTCAACTTAAAGCATCATCCTCTTTATTTTCTTTTCCCAGATGGTAATGAATTGTACAATCATAATCCATGATTAATTCCATCCATCTCCTCTATCTCATGTTCAATTCTTTTTGAGTGAATATATACTTTAAACATTTGTGATCAGTATATATTTCACACATTACTCCATACAAATGAATCCTCCAAATGTTTAAAGCAAAAACAACAGCAGCTAATTCCAAATCATGTGTATGGTATTTTACCTCATGAGTTTTCAACTGACGTGAAGCATAAGCAATTACCTGATCATTATGCATAAGGAAATATCCATGTCCCTTCAACAAAGAAACACTGAATAAAAAAAACTCACCATTCCTGGAAGGAAGTGCCAAAACTGCAGCATTCACCAATCATCTTTTCAACTCCTGAAAACAATCATCATATTCTTTTGTCCAGATGAACTTAACACCCTTAAGAGTTATCTTAGTCATTGGAATGGATTACCGTGAAAACTTTTCAACAAACCTTTGGTAGTAACCTGCCAAACCAAGAAAACTACGGATCTCGGTTACATTTGTGGGTCTTGGCCATTCTTCAACAACTTTTGTTTTAGCAGGATCAATAGTTATTCCATATTTTGAAACAATGTGACCAAGGAAATAATTGTGTTGTAACAAAAACACACACTTTTTGAATTTTCCATATAGGATATTTTCTTTTAAGTTTTGCAAGATAACCCTTAAATGACTTTCATGCTCCTCTTTACTTTTAGAAAACACCAAAATACCAATGATGAAAACAACCACAAACTTATCTAAGAACTCATGGAAAATTCTATTCATAAGGTCCTTGAATACAACAGGTGCATTAGTGCACCCAAAAGGCATAACTACAAATTCATAATGGCCATATCTAGTATGGAACACAGTCTTCAGAATGTCTGCTTCTTTTACTTTAAACTGATGGTACCCTGACCTCAATTCAATCTTCGAAAAATACTGAGCTCCTTGGAGATGATCAAACATATCATCGATATGAGGAAAATTATACTTGTTCTTAATAGTAATATTATTCATGTCCCTATAATCAATGTAAAGTATCATTCAGCCATTCTTTCTTTTTAACAAACAAGACAGGAGCACCCCATGGTGATGTGCTAAGTCGAATGAAACCTTTATCTAATAACTCCTGCAATTTATTCTATAACTCTAAAAGTTAAACATGAGCCATTTGATAAGGGGGTTTTGAAATTGGCTTAGAATCATGAACTAAGTCAGCAGTAAATTCAACATCCTGATCATGAATAATACCAGGAAACTCATCAAGAAAAAACATCAAGATACTCATTTACCACTGGCACATCATTAATCTGAACAGTTCCTTTATTTTCAAAAATATTTGCAAGGTAACATTAATTTCCATCTTTTACTAGTTTCTCAACTTCCAGATATGTTATCAAATTCAAGGGTTTATTCTTGTACACAAACTGAAAATCCTTCTGAAAAGAAACCATTTTAGCTCTACAGTCAATCTTAGCATGATAAACATAAATCCAATCAATGCCCAAAATTACATCAATCTCTACTAGAGGAAAAACAATAAGGTTTGCGGGTATATTCTTTCCACACACAAGGATATGATGGATCTTATAATTCCTTTTTTCTCAACGATCCCTCCGGGTGTTTTTACCATAAGTTCATGGTTCATATCTTGAGATGGAATTTCCAATTTACTAGAAAAATTTTCAGAAATTAAAGAATGTGTAGACCCTGAATCAAACAACACATTGGCATAATCTGAACAAACAAATAGTTTACCTGATACTACTTCATTTGATGGCCCAACATCTGCTGATGTTGTTGCAAAGGATTTCACCGCCCCTTTCTGCTTGTAGTCTGGCTGCTTTCCCCCAGTTGAGTTCTTCCTTGCACACTCGTTTGCATAATGACCCATTTCATTACACTTAAAACATCTTATCGTTTTCTTTTCATTGCCTGCTTGATCATATTCCTTACAGTTACGAGAAATATGACCAGACTTACCTCACTGAAAGCACTTACTAGACATGGATAAACATTCTCCAGGATGCATTTTACCACACTCCTCATAGGATGGATATTTGGTTTTCTTACCTCCTTGCTTCTTTGATGAATTATTCCCCTTTGTCGGCCAACTGGACCTCTTATTCTGTTGTCTGTCATAGAAAACCTGATCATCGGCAAACTCCATTTCCACCTTCTCCTCACATCGAACTAGGTTTTAATAACTTTTGAACTCACGAGAAGCTAAATCCCTTCGATACTTTGGATTTAACCCTGAGTAAAAACGGTTTATTTTACTATCAAGATCTCGTATGAAGTTTGGAGAATACCTTTCCAATTGAGTAAACTTTGCTTCATAAGCAGCCAATGAATCATACTCCTTCCTCAACTATAGGAACTGTTTTTCCATCCTAAGACGAACAACATTAGGAATGTATTTGTCAAGAAACATACTTTTGAATTCGTCCCAGTGAAGATCCTCAATCTCATCACTATCCCTGATATTTTTCACCATTGACCACCACTGATCAGCTTCACCTTCAAAATGGTAAACATCAAGACTAACCTTTTGATGTTCTGAACACCCCATGACATCAAAAATCTTCTCCAGTACTTTAATCCACCCTTCAGCTTGCACGGGGTTAGATGATCCTTTGAATGAAGGGGGATGTTGCCTCATGAAATATTCCACCACTGACAGGTTCCTCTGTGGTTGATCTTACTGATCTCATGCATGGATACCACCACCATTTATAGCCTAAGTCAACTGTGACATCACTGCAACAAACTGTTCAGTTCCAATTCTGACCATCTCAGGTTGCTGATTTGGAAGGTTGTCTTCCTCTTGATGTCGTCCCAACACAACTGCTTTGTGCCCTCTGCGGAAAACCATTCTGAACACAGAAATATCTTAGGCGAAGAAACATGGTATCTTTAAATGCTATATCATTTCTGTCATATCATAAATTAACTTATAATTTAACAATTTTCTAACTCCTAAAGTAGTCTAAACCATCCTATGATACCAACTATAAGGCCCTGGCCTTAAACATTACATAATATTGAATTAAATGAATAATTCACATTGAGAATATTTTCGGGTTTAGAGTTTTAGAGAATTAGGACATAACTGTTACATCTCAAAAGATTACAAAGTAGACGCTTCTACTAAGTTTCCATAGAATAAAAAACTCTTAAAAAGAGACATGTCTACTTCCATGCTTTATATAGCATGACTTTCCCTTGATCCCATCCTTGACCATATTCCAAATTATGTCCTGTGAAAAGCATTTCAAAAACCATGGGGTGAGCATAAAAAACTCAGTAAGGGATACACAAAGAATGAAAACTGTTATTTTTTCAAACATCAAGTAAACCATGTATACATTATCAATGTAATACCATCACCTCGATGAAGTAGTAATAACTCTTAACTGAATAAAATATCATTACTTACCCTCTTGTAACCAAAGGATTACCATAAAACCTATATAAAGAACACATAACATATAAAGGTAACTTGGGACATAAACATACATAAGTGGAATAACCATACTGTCTACTTCCACAAATATCACTTAATGGAATAGCCATACGGCCAACTTCCATACATACTTAATGGAATAGCCATACAACCGACTTCAATACCCAATGCATTGGAGGTTATAACGTAACCACCCATCCTAGTATTCACGGCCCCACCCGTCATATGGTTTATCACGTAACCACCGGTCAAATGTCCAAGTACCATTATAAAAATCATAAGTCATAAAACAAATATAATGTAAAGAGAAAATTTACACACTTTGATCACAATATATCACTTAAATATATTGAAATATCAAATCCATTATAAAAACCATTTTCAATACCAAAATACATAAAAGAGTATATGGTATTTATTTCATTTTAAAAAAAACATTGCGGCTTGTTCCGGAAGCCAAAGACCAAATAATACTCGCGGCGGTGGAAACGGTCATTGTCACCGCGTACGTTAAAAGAAACATTCCTTTTTGTTATTTTGTAATAATCATCGTAGAAAAAGTTTTCTTTTGTGTAAAAGTAATAGTCAAAGGGGTTTATACACCGTATAAAAGAAAGTTGTGTATAAAACGAAATATTCCTCAATGAAAGGAGATTGAGACGATGTCCCTTACCTCGGGTCCGACTTGACTCGATCGTTCTTTAACGTCCTGTATAATAAACTTGAGTTAATTTTTATTTTCTTTAGAACCGTTTTCAAGTTCATTATTCCTTTTATATCACTTATTGCGATGTTATAAACATTATGTAATCATTAAAGTTAATAAAGTTTGATTTTTCGATATTTGGTTCTTAAGTCGAAAGTGGACTTCTTACAATTACATGTTGTTCGTGTGGTCAATGGTTCATTATATGCAGAATGAAATTCCTGATTTGGATATCATATATATCATATAAATCCATAATATTCATGTATTTATAATATTACATAATCATTTATATGTACGAATTGAAATGCACCGTTTATGGAGACGGTAAGCCGTACGTACGCATGAACGCTACATTCATTTATTTGTCTTATTAATGGAATTAAAACTAAATGAGAGGTATGTATATTTTAATTCCAGAATTATATTACTCATGTATATGTATCATTCATCATATATATCCATTATATACATGTACTTTTAATAGTACATTACATTTGGGGATAAGAAATGAAATGCACCGTTCGTGGAGACGGTAAGCCGTACGTACGCATGAACGCTACTTTCATTTCTATCTCATACCTTAATAGAAAGAAATAATATTGATATATAGGTATATTATAATTCCAGTATAACATCATATATAATAACTACAAATCCATCCTTTATACATCCCACATATGACATTAACGAATCTCATCACTTTGAGGGGGCGGTTGTCCGCACTTCCATAAATGAAGATATCACGTTAACCCATAATGGAAACCATAATGGTATGCCCAAAATGAAAAATAAATAAGCTTATGGAAAATATAAAAATATTATATATCATATATAAATATATTTTCATCTTAATGGACACCTTTTAAGGTGTTAAAAGAATGTTTAACAATCATCATTTCAGGAGGGAGAAATTCTCCATCCACAGAAACAGTATGTTCTTTATCCATTAGATGTAGGTGTGAGTATGTGTAGCAAGGATACTTATTATAACAACATCCTAGTATATTTATGATACTGTAGTTGTTACAAAATAAATGAATAAAAAGAGTTTAGTGGGATGGAGAAGTAAAATAAAAGAAAAGGACTCAAGTGAAGACATTACCTTAAAATCGGGCAACTCCCTTTGGTTTGAGCTCAAAGGCTTCCTTGAGAAGACTTCTTCCCAATGTGAGGGTTCAAGGAGTAAAATAGAGAAGTGTAGAGACAAAATGGGCTGGTTTTGGCCGAGCCAAAGGCTTTTGATGTGTGGGTAAGGTGGTAGAGGTGGGGGCCTTTTATAAGAGGAGAGGTGGGGCACTCTTGGAAAGTAAGGAAATGTTACTTTATTTTAGAATGAGTTTCAGATTATAATGGTCCCACATTGATGTGTTTCAAGGATAAGGTGATAGGGGTTCGAAATCCACCCATCCAATATGTTTTGGACATGTTTAGGTCTTATATTTTACATTATCATTCCATTTTATTTAAATCCTTTATTAATGAGGTAATCGCTGCATCATCATGATGTCATATATAATTTAATAAATTTAATGTCTAAAAAATATAAAAAAATATCATAAAATAGGAAATCTTTTTAGATTTGAAATGAATATTTATAGTTCAAAATATCATTTATTTAGACAAAAATAAAAATATTTTACTTAGGTGATACATTCTTTGTTACATTTAACAATCTTTAAAAATAAAAAGATAAAAAGTCACTTTCTCACAAAAGTGATTCCATAGGGCCCCCAAGTTTGGCACAAGGCATCCCATGGTCGGCCATGAGTTAACCAGTAGCCTTAGAAAACATTTTGTAGTCATTTTTTTATTATGATATTATTTTATTATCTTTAACTACATGATTACTCATTAATCACGATAATGAAAGATAATAACCGTCGTTGCTATTCATAATGTCCAAAACTAAAAGAGTCTTAAATACATAATTTTGAACTTCAAATTCCAAATATGTAATCCATTTTACCAAATTCCAAACACATAAATTGAAAAAATTAATTTAAAAATAATTCTCGTTGTCAAAACAAAGAGCGGGTTTTTTAGAAACAATATTTATTAAAAGTTTGGCACTTGTTTATGCCCAATTAGTAAGTGAAATTAATCCCAATGACCATAATTGGATTACATGGTAAAAATATATTCTAATTACACTTTAAAACAAATTAAAAAGATAATATAACCATATAATTAAATTATATGAAAAAGTAGTTTTGATGTAAAATGGAGTATTTTTCACTATTCATTGAAAAATGAACATTGTCAGGAAAATATCAAAAATTAACCCATGGTAAATTTCAATGTCCCAATCATAAAAAATATGTTTATATTGAAAAATAGATCCTATAAAATTTTCAAAAAGTGGATTTAATAGGGTTTCATCATCAAAAGGCGGTTAATCGACCTTTTAAAGAATATTAAAATGTTTACGCTTAAAAACTGGATTCATTTTCATTTTTACTCCTCTAACATTTAATGAAAAAAAGTAAAAATATTTGACAAAAATATATAATAATTTTTTAGTTAGTTCTGTCCATTCCTACCCTTACAAGGGCTAGGAGTTATGTACCATTTAAAATAATATTTATTTATTACTAGTGTGCAACGAATGATTTCAATGAAACTCTTCGTTACGTATCAGGAACGCTATTGAACATAGATTTCCTTTTAAAGTAAAATTAATATTTGTTTCGTAAATATTCATAAATATTAAAATGTTTTATTCATTATTTACCTAGGATGTTACAGATATGCTTAGAATAATTCTCATTTTCATTAAAAACCATTATGAAGGGTTTATGAGTATATACTTATTCAAAGAAAGCATTTTTTAATGATTATGGATTATATCCATAAACTTTTCAATTTATGTTAAGTGTTTTACATGTTTGGATTTGTGTATTTTGATTCAAAAACTAATCTAGTTAGTGCCATTGTTTAAAAACGAAGCCTAGTGGAAGGAATGCAAACAATATCAATGAAAACAATCCATTTATGGATTTACCTCCTACTCAAGATAATTATAGTGGAGCTGGTGATGCTACTGGTGCTGATAAACTAATCACCATATTGGGATAACTCAGTCAGGTTATGAAAAATAACCTTACCCATATGTAGCACTCTGAGCCCTAGCGTGGAGGATCAATGTTAGATCGCTCCATGAAGAAACAACCACCAACATTGAATGGGAGTGAAAATACATTAGTGGCTGAGAAATAGAAATATTCCTTAGAGAAAATATTCCACACATTGGGGAGTAGTGAAAGGGGAAAAGTTGTCATGGCTGTTTACCGCCTCAATGGATATGCTGATCAATGGTCGTCATTAATTCAAAACACAATGGAAGATTATAAAGTATCAAATATTAATTGGAGTGAGTTTAAAGAGCTTTTAATTGAAAAAATACTTTCCTTATGACCATCAAACAGATATAGAAAGTAAATTTCTGAGTCTGATACAAAAGGAGGATGAGAATGTCACAAAGAATGAGGCTAACTTTACAAGGTTAGAAAGGCATGGTGTAGATTACATAAGCAACCCAAGAAGTAAGTCTAAAAATTTATTTTAAGGGTTAAAACCATTTCTCCACCAAGTATTAGTCTCCCAATAATTCTCGTCATATGAATATATTGTCTCATGTGCTATCAAGACAGAAAAATAATTCTCTAATTGTTACAACATTAAAGTAAGGAAATTTAAGAATAGATCTGCTCAACAATTTGGAAATGGAAATAAGGGGAATTAGGGAATGTTTAAATAACCATCCTATAGTAAATGTAGGAAGAAACACCTTGGTACATGCCTGAAGGGAATGTGAGTCAGTTTCGAGTGTGGTGAAAAAAGGCCACCAAGCTCGTGTTTTCAAGGGGAAGAAAGTGGGTTTCGATATTGAATGCTAGAATTATAGTGAAAGTGGGAATTATGTGAATGAATTTCCTAAGCATTAGGGGAACTTACCTTACAAAAGACCAAGGGATGAAGGCCATGCTTATGCTAACACTACTACTGAGGTTGATGCTCTAAAAGATGTGGTGGAAGGTGATTTAATGGTTTCCTCAAGTTTAGAAAATGCTTTATTTTATTCTGGATCATCTCATTATTTCATATCTTCCTAGTTTACAATTAAAATTAGATATTTCCAATTTGATTTGACAAGGGAGTTTTCAGTGAGAACTCCAAAGGGGTGTATCATTGCAAAACTCTTTTGTGAATTAGTCCCCATTAGAGCATATAAATGTTCTTTATCTGCTGATCTAATCATCATACCCATGATTTAATTTGATATAATCCACAGTATGGATTGGCTTTTAGACCATTATGTGAAAATTTATTATAAGATGGAGGTTACGATATGTGATGATGATGATAAGGAAAACCTTATATTTAGAGCATAATCATCCCCACCTAATTCTTATCTATCTCCACACCCAGTAGCTCAACTAAATTCAGTTATTAGGGAGGAAGAAAATGAAATAACTATGGGTGAGGAATGGAATGTTCAAATATAGGATGTACATATTGTGAAAGAATATGTTGTTCTGTTTCCAAATTATTTACATGGACATCATCCATAATTAGAAATTGAGTTTTCTATTGATTTAATTCATGTATCAAGGCAAATATTGAAGACCCCTTATATAATGGCCACTGTGGAATTAGTGGAACTAAAGAAACAACTAGTGGAATTGAGTACAAGCGGATCTATTCACCATAGTGTTTCTCTATGGGGAGACCATATCCTTTTTGTTAATAAGAAAGATGGATCTATGAGGTTTTGCATTGACTATAGAGAGATCAATGTTATAACAATAAAGAAGAAGAATCCCCTACCTCGGATTGATGATTTATTAAAACAACTTCATGGAGCTAAATATTTTTAAAAGATTGACCATCGATCTGGATATCATCAGTTATGTGTGAAGAGGGATGACATTCCAAAAATAGCATTTCGAACTAGGTACAAGCATTACGAGTTTATAGTAATGTATTTTGGATTGACTAATACCCCATCCATTTTCCTGGTGCTAATGTACATAGATTTCAAGGAATATCATGATGAATTTTTAGTGGTATATATTGATGATATCTTGGTATACTCAAAAATCTATGAAGATCATGAAAATCACTTACGCATTAACCTGAAGACTCTTAAAAGACACGGATTATAAGGGAAGTTTAGTAAGTCTGAATTTTGGTTTTAAGAGATTTATTTTCATGGCCATATCATCTCTAAGTATAGAATCTCCATTTATCCTTCTAAGTCAAGAGAAATCCATGAATGGACAGAACTAAAAATTGTAACTAAGGTATGCAGTTTTATTGGTTTAGCATGATATTTTCAGCATTTTTTCCAGAATATTGCCCGATTGGCTAACCCATTAACCAATATCACCCGTAAAGGGGGGAAATTTGTGTGCACAAAATAATGTGAATAATGTTTTGAAGAATTAAAGAGAAGATTAGTCAATGATCATATATTGACTCAACCGTTGGGTAATGATGGGTTTGTTATTTATAGTGATGCTTTAAAGAAATGACTTGGTTGTGTCCGTATGCAGAATGATAGAGTTATTGCCTATGCATCATGACATCCAAAAATTAATGAGAAAAACAATCCTACTCATGATATTGAGTTAACACCTATAATCTTTCCTTTGAAGATATAGAGACATTATCTCAATGGTCAAAATTGTGAGATATATACCGATCACAAGGGTTTGAAGTATAATTTCTCACATAAAGAACTCAACATGAGCAAAAGGAAACTAATAGAACTACTCAAGGATTATGATTGCACTATACAATACCACCTGGGGAAGGCAAATAAGGTGGAAGATGTTTTGAGTAGAAAGGATCATGATGTTTTTAACAAGAGGAGTGTTGAAAAATATCCTATATAAATGGATCTAGTAAAATAGATATGTGAATCACCATGGAAGGTGAAACATCAATAATTTTTCCAATGGTTTCCAATCCATCTTTACTAGAAAGTATAATGAGTTCTTAGACTAGTGATAAAAATATTTAAAAGAAGATTAATGATGCGAATGATGGGAGATTGAGTGACATTGTGTATGAAGAAGGAATTTTGAAATTTGGGAAATGACTTTGTGTCATCGATATACCTGATCTGAAAAGGGAATTTTTGGATTAGTCTCATACATACACTTTTTCAATACACTATGATAGAATTAAAATGTATATATATTTGAAAGAACATTTTATGTGGAAAAACATGAAGAGGGAGATTGCTGATTTTGTGTCAAGATGTATGGTTTGTCAACAAGTGAAAGCTAGAAGTAAATAGTATAGACTAGTAATGAACCCTATTCCCACACCTGAGGGGAAATGGGATAATATTATGATCTACTTATTCATGGGACTACCAGAGACTCCTAGAAGGAATGATGAAATATGGGTCATTATTGATCGTCATACCAAGTCAACACATTTTCTTTCTATAAGAAAAGATTTACCACTTGAATGATTGGAAAGACTATATATTAATGAAGTTTCTAGACTTCATGGAGTACATATATTTATTTTTTATTATCATGATCTATGTTTTACTTCAAGATTATAGAAAATTATTCAGAAATCACTATATAATGAACTTAATTTGAGCACTGCCTACCACCCCCATACTGATGGACAATCAGATCAGATTATTCAAACCTTATAAGACATGTTGATATCATAAACACTTTACCTTAAAGGTATGTGGGATCAATATCTACCTCTGGTGAAATTTTCCTCTTACAATAGATTCTATTCATATATTCAGATGGAACCATATGAAGCATTATATGGAAAGAGATGTCACACACCAACCTGTTGGGATGATATTTGAGAATGAAAAATCATAGGCCCAGAACTGTTGGAGGAAATGATGGAAAAGGTGAAGGTAATTCAAAACCACATCACTGTATATCAAATTAGGTAGAAGAGCTATGCCGATAACTGAAGGTAGGATTTGGAATTTCAGGCAGGAGACCATATTTTCTTGAAGTTACCACCATGGAAGGGTGTTATATGTTTCAGTAAGAAAGGTAAATTGCGTCACAGGTACATCAGAGATTTCGAAATTCTAGAATGAATTGGGGTTGTAGCTTATCGTTTGGCAATGCCGCCAAGTCTCTCCAATGTTCATGATGTATTCCATGTATCACTATTGAGAAAATATATGCCTGAACCGATGCATGTACTTACCTATGATGAATTAGAACTGGAATCCGATATATCATATTGTGAAGAGCCTATCAAATTTCTTGATACAAGCGATGATGTGATGAGAAACCTGATGAATGATTTGGTAAAGGTTCTATGGAGAAACCATAAGATGGAAGAGGTAACGTGGGAAACCGAGGAACTTATGGTGAAGAACCACCCATATATTTTTATGCATTAATATTCTAGAAATTTTGAGAATGAAATTATTTGAAAGAGGGGAGAATGTAACACCCCAATCTTCCATGATACCCTTCTCTTTGAATTATATAATAGCGCGTGTTGTACGCAACATCAAGTTCTAACACACCATAACCAATCAAACTAGACGTTATGAATATTAATACATAGTTTTTAAAATATTATAAATTTATAATTCAAAATGGACTTCATTTTTGGATTTGGAATATCAGAATTAGTTAAGGGTGAATTTTCGTTTTTTTCTGAAAACATTCAATTTTTTATGAATAGTGAAAAACACTGAGTTATAGTTTAAAATAGAATTTTTTTTAAATAATTATTTATTTTATTTTTTATTTTTTAGGTCAAAATGGATACATAATATTTATATATGTTCAATGTAGTTCATTTGAGTAAGTTAATAATAATTTTAGATATATAAACATTTTATTGAACTTTTTACCGTCTTTTACCCACCTCGTAGGAGAATTTTAAAATTTACATAAAACTCAATTTTACCACTTCTATGAGTTTAATTTAAAATTTTTAAGATTTATGGTTGATAGCAGTAAGTAGAATTTGGTTCAATAAGATGAAAATAATTTTAGTTTAATAGTAACTTTTTTACGTTTATTTACCATGCTTAAAAATAAATAGGGAAATTAAGGGTAAAAATGTCATTATTATTACCATAAAACATGTCCTAATTGTATTGGATAAGTGTAATTCGACAAAAAACAACCTTAGGGATAAAATATGATCATTTAGGACCACTTGGATTAGATTTGGACATTTATTATTATTTAATTCAAAGAAGAGTTAAAAGTGTTAAATTTCAAGTTTAATAACTAAACCATTTTTAATATGGGTTAAAGATAAGATAAATTTGACTATAAATATTCATTAGAAATCTAAAAAAATTTCTACATATAGGTATTTTATTTATATTTGTAGACTATAATTATTAATTTTTTTTGACATAATGATTATGCAGTAATTATGGTATTGATGAAAAATTAAAATAGTTGATAATATAAATATCCAAATAAATGTAATTTGTGACTATTTATAAATTTAACTTATTTTATAGGTTAATATGACACATTATGGTTGGTTAGATGAATATTTCTCACTGTAATAATGTTGTTATGAATTTAGAAAAACAAAATACCAAAATTGATATAAAAGAGGTTTTAAGACAAATATAATATTATTGATTGATATTTTATTCCTTAAAATATAAGGTTTAGACAAAAAACTTATATGATGATATTTGTATCATTAATTAACCACTTGGGGTTTTCATGGAGGTTTTTTTTATGTTTATTAACTTTATAATATAAAAATACAATGCGATATGGTAAATGTCAAACTATTTAACTAAGAGTTAAATCTAAAATATAAGGATAGTATAGTGCCCCAAAACAGTATAAAACCTACTAGTTGAGTGATTTTCGATCCATCCCCACCTTATTCATTAAATAATTTATTTTGGAGTAATTATAAACCAATAATTATATTATTATAAAATAACATTTCTAGCTTTTCCTAAGGTTCCCCTCACCCCTATTATAAAAGGTCACTCCCCCTTCTCTCTAATTCACTACATCAAAGCCATTTGGATTGGCCAAACTCTACCCAAATACCCTCTCAACAGTTCTCTTTTAATTGTAGAGGCCTTCCTTTAGTCATAAATCTAACCTATGGATACCTTTTGATCAAATCAAAAGGAAGAACTCGAAGAAGAGGTAAATATTTTATCACCTCTTTCAAGTTCCTTTCTTCTTCCACTTCCTATTTCATTGTTGTTTAGATTATAAAATCATAACTCCAGTATCTTATATATACTATGATGTTATTATAAATATGTTACAACCATATTCATTTTTATATCCACCCTTTGAATGAGATTTCACAAAATGTGCATACATACGACTTACCGTCTCCAAGTCGTGCTGTAATTGTCATTCAACACATTATTATTTGGATGGGTATAATAACGAGGTTTAATTGATGTAAATAATAAATAAAAAATGATAATGATTCTATATATATGATATACCATCAAATTTTATATTATTTTAATTTCAAAAGAATGATATTGTCGCTCGTGTGTTCATACGTATTACCGTCTCCACGAACGAGATGAGATTCACTCCCCATCGTATCAATTCATGACTAATTTTCATAAGATGATTAAAAACAATGGTTAATAAATTAACATAATTCTGAATATGAATATGATACATCCTATCCAAAACAATCATTAATTACGTAACAAAGCATATATAGGAAAACGAATCAGTTAACACCCGAAATAACTATAATACTAAGATATTATTAACAAAGCAATGTTAAAAGATCATATATGATATCATATTAATGTATATTATTATTTTATAATTTAATAAAAATTATTTCACCATTATACAAGAGGTTAACATACCCTCAACATAGGAAAATTACAAGGAAAGGGTTAATTTCAGAATCTCTTTATTATCCGAGGCTTTTTGTACGTAAGTATCTACTGGGAAATCTTTATCATCCACATCCATTGTTCTTAAAATGTATTTCAAAACATATTTACTATTTACTCAGAAATGGTTTAAAGTGATTTACACTACTGGAAAAACGGGCTATACCCACGGTTTTGGGAACCATGGGCTGGAATGGCGTCGGTATAGGGCTCTTCACCTATACCCACGGTTTGGTAGAACCGTGGGTATAGGTTTGTCACACACCAGCACCACGCTGTACAGCGTGGCAGGCAAATACCCCACGGTTTTCACACCATGGGGATTTCAATTATTTTCGAAAAAATCGCACCTGGAAGGGTTTGAACTCGCGCCTCACGCACTGCAACGCGGCCGCGCACCGCAAATAACCAACCGAGCTGCCATTTCAATATGTTATATATATATATTTTTTCTTATATATATTAATATAGGTTCTCTTCGCATATTCAAAAATATATGCGGCTGGGTTTCGAACCCGCGCTTCCCGCCGGAGACACCAACGCGCCGAGAGAACAACCAACTGAGCTAAGCAGACTTTATTTATTAAATTATACGCTGCTATACTTATATTAATAATATTGATAAATTTAAAATTATTTCGTGAATTCCAAAAACTGTGCTGGAAGGGAATCGATCCCGCAACCGCACAGCACCCAAATCCCGCGCCGCACAGAGTGACCAACTGATCTGACGCCGCTATTAATATATAATGATAATTTTATTTTAATATCTTTATATAACAGTTATAATCGAAAATAAAAGACCTGTGGGTTTCGATCCCGCGCCTCCCGTTCGCTGCCCAGTCGCAGCGACCAACCGAGGCAACAATCCAGTTGTCTTATAAATATACTTCTTTATTCTTATATTAATATATCTGCAATAATAAAAATATATAACCCGCCGTTTTTCGAACCCGCGACCTATGCTGAGACATGTGAAGGACTGACCAACTAACCTGAACATATTATATGATTTAATATTTCGTATCTATAAATTTATATTATTTAAGATCGTCTTTTCATAAATAAAAAATTCCATCCCGCGGAATTTTTTGTTCCCGCCATAACGCGGGAACTCTATACCCACGGTTTTGAAAAACCGTGGGTATAGGTCTTTGAAAAATATACCACCTATACCCACGGTTTTCAAAAACCGTGGGTATAGGTCTTCCAAAGAACACCTATACCCACGGTTTTTCCAAAACCGTGGGTATAGGTCTTCAAAAAATGCCTATACCCACGGTTTTACCATGAACCGTGGGTATACGGGACCTATACCCACGGTTCTCCAAAACCGTGGGTATAGGTCTCGATACTATCCCTATACCCACGGTTTCCCAAACCGTGGGTATAGGGGGGGCCTATACCCACGGTTTTACACAAAACCGTGGGTATAGACCCATTTTCCAGTAGTGTTATACCCTTCTTTGACCTTATATGTTTTGAAAGGAATATTTCCATCATTTTCCAAACAAGGTACTTTATATACTTAATGAAAAAAACTAATGTAAGAATGTATTTTTATCTTATACGACGGGTGCAGCTATTTTCCACCATTATAAAATCATCAATGATTACAATAAACTATTATAAGAATATTTCCAAAATAAATGGGTTCCTTAATAATTATATAAATTTTAAAATATTTCAAAATAAAAATATATATTTCTCTAAAAAAAGGTTTAGATTTCATCAATGCCAACATCCTATGATGGATTTTTAAGATTATTTTATGTTGATTTATTATGATACACAAAATCGATGTTGTATTGAAGGGTTTTTTATTTTTTTTACTTTGGATGTGTTAATTTTAAATAATTCACGGTTTATAGATAATGTATTGACATTTCATATGCTATTTTTGATAAAAAAATTTATGTTAGGATTAAATATTTTAATATGTGGAATCCATTGGACTTATTAAGTGATAGGTAGATCCCACTATAGCTCCTCAATGCATCGGTAGGTCACATGAGAAAAACTAGTGTCTTTGAACATGGTCTTGAAGAAATCTTATTTGTAGTATTATCAAAATTCCTTGACTATGTGGTTATGAAATTATGGCATTATGCATTTCATCATTATGAAAGTGGCTATTGATACTGCATGTGATTATTCGACTAGAAGAATACTTAAGTGAATATGTAAATGGAATTATTTGATTTTTATTTTTGTTGTATTATGCTGAAGTTCAAGTTTAAAAGAATTTTGTTTTGTCTTAATTATTTCCTTAAATGTTTATTCTTATTTATGAAAGTTTCCTCAATATTGTTATCCTTACTGAGCAGTTGAGCTCACCCCATACTTAGTTTTATTTTTCCCAGTATGAGAAGAAGTATATTATGACTAACCTATAGGGATAGTCTATGAGATCTCACTATTGTATATGGAAACAATGTTGTTGTAGTTTTCAATTTTATGATGTAATATAAACCATATGAATGTGTCCAGTACTTCCAAGTCTACTAAACTAATCGGTCTTCTGAGACTTGATCTTTTGTGATCATGCCAATGGTACATAATAATTCACCAACTTTGGGTAACTAGGGTCGGGGCGTTACATTTCTTATCAAATGACGTTTAGTAAAACCCTTAGAAACTAGTTTTATATAAACCAGGATTAGATCACATAGCCCTAAGATATAATTTGAGGATTAGTATAGAAGAACATCGTAGAATATTTTGTTGTTGTAGTGATTTTGTATGTTTCCCAAACAATACATCCTTGTCTTGATACAAGCAGGTAGAGGCGACTCTGGAAAAGATGTACCTAGGGGTAAAACCCGAAACCACCACTTTGAGCTAGACACGAACAGGAACTGATGCACGACAACGAGCCTTGCTACACTCATGGTTACGACTCTCCCGGGGGATATGATTAGGATAATTCTATTTTTCTATACAGACCATTATGAAGGGTTTATGAGTATATAATTCTTCAAAGAAAACATTTTTTTATGATTATGGATTATATCAATAAATTGTTCAATTTATGTTAAGTGTTTTACAAGTTTGGATTTATGTATTTCGATTCGTAAGCTACTCTAGTTTATGCCATTGGTATGAAATGGAGCTTATTGGAAGGAATGGAAAACATAATAATTCACACACTCCATGTAGGGATTTCCATCATACTCTAGATATTTATAGTGGTGCAGGTGATGCAATTGGTGTTGATTAGTTAATCACCATATTGGGACTACTCACTTAGGTTATGAATAATAACCTTACCCATATACAGCACCCTGATCCACATCGTAGCTGATCAATGTAAGATCTCTTCCTGAGGAAACTACCACCAACATTCAATGGGAGTACAAATCCATTCATGGATAAGCAATGGATAAATTCCTACGAGAAAATATTCCACACCTAGGGAGTAACAAAAGGGAAAAAGTTGTCATGGCAGTTTGCCACCTCACTAGAGATGCTAATTAATGGTGGTCATTGATTACAAACACAAAGGAAGATGATGAAGTATCGAATATGCAATGGAGGTAGTTTAAAGATATTTTCTTAGAAAAATACTTTTTCATTACAATCGAGAGGATATGGAAATGAAATTTCACAAGTTTGAGGAAAAAATAAGATGAGAATGTCACATAGTATGAGGCTAACATTAAAGGGATAACAAGGCATGCTACATATTATATACGTAACCAAAGAAGTTATATTGATCATTTCTTTTATGGGTTAAAACAATTTCTCAATCGATCATTAGTCTCGCAATCATTCTCGTCGTATAATGATATTGTCTCATGTGCTATCAAGAAAGTAAAAGAATTATCTAAGTCTTACAACTTTAAAGAAAATAAATTGAAGAATGGATCTTCTGAAAAATCTTGAAATTGAAATAAGGGGAAGAAGGGAAAATTTGAATATCCATCCTGTAGTAAATGACGGAAGAAACACCTCCGCACTTTCTTGAAGGGAATGGGTTTCTGTTACTAGAGTGGGGAAAAAGGCCACCAAGCTTGTGATTACAAGGGGAGGAAAGAGGTTTTAGATATTAAATGGTACAATTATAGAGAAAGGGGGAATTATGAGAATGAATATCCTAAGAGTAAGGGGATCTTACCTTATAAAAGGACACGAGAACAAGGCCAAGAGTATGATATCACTACTACTGAGGTTGATGCTCCAATGGACATGGTGGACAGTAATTTGATGGTTTCATTATGTTTAGAAAATGATTTATTTGAATCTAGATCATCACATTGTTTCATATCTTCCCGGTTTTCAATGAAAATTAGATATTTCCAATTTTATTTAACAAGAGAGTTGTCAGTCAAAACATCGAAAGGAAGTATAATTATAATGAAGTTTTGTGAATCAGTCCCCATTAGAGAATATAAATGTTCTTTAATTTCAGATCTCATCATAATACCCATGATTGAATATTGTATAATCCTCAGTATTTATTGGCTTTAGGACTATGATGTGAAGATTTATTGTAAGAAGAAATAGGTCATGATTTTTAATGATGATGATAAAGAACCCCTTATCTTTAGAGAAGAATTGTCCCCACTCGATTCTTATCTTGATCCTCCCCCAGTAGCTCATCTAAATTAAATTATTGGTGTGGAATAGAATGAAATGACTATGGGTGTGGAAAAGAATGATCAAACATAGGATTTATCTATTGGGAAAGAATATATTGATGTGTTTCTAGAAGATTTACTTGGACATCCTCCAGAACGAGAAATCAACTTTTCCATTGATTTAATTCCTGGTTCAAGGATCAAATCAAAGACCTCTTGTAGAATGGAAAAGGAGGAATTAGTGGAACAAAAGAAACAACTATACGAATTGAGTAACAAGGGATTTATTCTCCCTAGTGTTTCTCAATGGGGAGCCCCTGTCATTTTTTATAATATAAAAGATGAATCTATGAGGTTGTGTATTGACTACAGATAGATCAATGCATTAACAATAAATAAAAAGTATCTCCATCCTCACATTGATGATTTATTCGACCAAATTCATTGAGCTCAATACTTTTCAAAGATTGACCTTCGATCAGGATGTCATCATTTGTGTGTGAAGAAGGAATACATTCCGAAAAAAACATTTCGAACCAAGTATGGGCATTACGAATTTATAATAATGACTTTTGGATTGACTAATACACCCTCTATTTTATTGGATCTAATGAACAGAGTTTTCAAGGAATATCTTTATGAATTTTTAGTGGTATTTATTGATGATATCGTGGTATACTTGAAAAGCAAATAAGATCGTTAAAATAACTTGTGCATTATCCTAAAGACTCATAGAAGACACGAATTATAAGGGAATTTTAGAAATTGTGAATTCTGGCATCAAGAGATTTCCTTTGATGGCCATATCTTCTCAAAGGATGGAATCTCCATTGATCCTTCTAAGATAAGAGCCATCCATGAATGGCCAGAACTGCCAAGTATAACTGAGGTACTCAGTTTTATTGGTTTAGAATGTTATTATCGGTGTTTCGTCTAGAATTTTGTCCAATTGGCTAACCCATTAACCAAGATCACATGTAAAGGGGTGAAATTAGTTTGAAAAAAATGTGATGAATGTTTTGAATAATTTTAGAGAAGATTAGTAAATTATTCTATATTAACTCTACCATTGGGGAATGATGGGTTTGTTATTTATAGTGATGATTCAAAGAAAAGACTTGGTTGTTTCTTTATTTAGAATGACATGTCTATTTCTTATGAATCATGACAGCTAAAAATTCATGAGAAAAACATTCCTACTCACGATCTTGATTTAGAAGCTGTAATATTTTCTTTGAAGATATTGAAACATTATCTCTATACTAAAAAATTTGAGATATATATCGATCACAAGAGTTTTAAGTGTATTTTATCATAGAATGAACTCAAAATGTGGAAAAGTTGATTTCTTGAACTACTCAAGGATTATGATTTCACTATACACAACCACCCAGGGAAGGAAAATAAAGTGGAAAATGCTTTGTGTAGAAAGGATCGTGGAGTTTTGAACAAGATGAGAGTTGAAAAGGATCTTATATACATGGATCTAGTAAATATGGATATGGGAATCACCATGGAAGGTGAAACATCAATACTTTTCAAAATTGTTTCCAAACCATCTTTACTAGAATGGATAAAGAGTTATCAGAATGGTCATAAAGAGATTCAAACAAAGAATAATGTTGTGAATGATAGGAGATTGAGTGGCATTGTGTATGAATATAGAATTTTGAAATTTGGGAAAAGACTTTGTGATCCCAATATACCTGATCTAAAAATGAAATTGTTGGATGATTCTCAATGTTCTAATTTTTCAATACGCCCTCGTAGCACTAAAATGTTTATATATTGGAAGGAATATTTTTGGTAGAACAACATGAAGAGGTAGATTGTAAATTCTGTGTAAATATATATGGTTTGTCAACATGTAAAATCTAGAAGGCAACATCCTGGAGGAGTCATGAAACCTCTTCCCATACCTGAGTGGAAATGGGATACTATTACGATGGACTTTTTCATGGGACTACCAAAGTCTCCTAGAATGAAGGATGCAATATAGTTCATTGTTGATCTTCTTAACAAGTCAGCACATTTTCTTACTATAATAGAAGATTCACCACATGAAAAATTGGAAAGACTATAAATTAATGATGTTGTGAGACATTAGGGAGTACCTTTGTCTATTGTTTTTAATTGGCATCCATGTTTTACTTCTAGATTCTGAAAAAGTCTTCAGAAATCACTAAATAGTGATCTTTGTTTGAGCACTTCCTACCACCCCCAAATTGATGGAAAATCAAAATGGGAAATTCAATCCTTAGAAGACATGTTGATATCATGATCACTTGACTTTCAAGGTATGTGGGATCAATATTTAACACTGGTGGAATTTTTCTATAACAATAGCTTTCATTCAAGTATTTAGATGGAACCATATGAAGCATTATACAGAATGAGATGTCGCACACCAACCTATTGCGACGATGTTATTGAATGAAAACTCATTGGCCTATAACTGGTGGAGGAAATGATGGAAAAGGTGAAGGTAATCCAAAACCACATCAAAGAATCTCAAAGTTTGAAAAAGAGCTATGCCGATAATCAATGGATTTGGAATTTCAGGTAGGAGATCATGTTTACATAAAGGTATCTCCATGGAAGGGTGTTATACATTTCATTAAGAAGGGTAAATTGAGTCACAGGTAAATCAGACGTATCGAAATCTAGAATGAATTGGGGGTTTAGCTTACCATTTGGAAATGCCTCCAAGTCTCTCCAATGTTCACGATGTATTCCACGTATCACTATTGAAAAAATACAAGCCTGACACAACACATGTACATACCTATGAGGAATTAGAACTGGGAACCGATATATCTTATTGTGATGAGCCTGTCAAGGTTCTTGATACGATAGAACAAGTGCTAAGAAATCAGACGACTCGTTTCGTAAAATTTCTATGGAGACACCATAATATGGAAGAGGCAACATCAGAACCATAGTAAATTATGATTATGAACCACCAGCGTCTTTTTATACATCAACATTTTAGAAATATCTAGGATGAAATTATTTGAATGAGGGGATAATTTAACATCCCAAGATCCCACAATAAGCTTCCCTTTGAATAATACAATAATGTGTGTTGTAGGCAACTTCATGATCTAAAACCAAAAACCAATCAAACTAGCTGTTATGAATAATAATACCTACTTTCTGAAATTTTCTAAATTTATCATTCAAAATTGACTTCATTTTTGGATTCGGAATATAAAAATTAGCTAAGGGTGAATTTTTGGCATTTTTCATAAAACATTCAATCTTTTTTTGAATAGTAAAAAACACTAAGTTACAGTTCAAACCAAAATTTGTATTTAATTATTTATTTATTTTATTTAAAAGTAGTTTTAGGTATAAATAGATTCATAATACCTATATATGGTAAATGTAGTTCATTGGAGTTCGTTTATAATAATTTTTGACATATAAAATTTTTATTGAACTTTTTACCGTCTTTAAACAACCTCAAAGGAGCATTTGAAAATTTACATAAAACATAATTTTACCACTTCTATAATTTGAATTTAAAAAATCTAAGAGACATGGTTGATATCAGTAAGTAAAATGTGGTTTAATAATATGAAAATAATTTTTGTTGAAAAGTAACTTTTTACTTTTATTTACAACGATTAAAAATAATTAGGGAAATTAAGGGTAAAAATTTAATTATTATTATTAACTTAACACATGTAAAAATTCTATTTGATAAGTTTAATTTGACAAAAAAACATTAGGAATAAAATATGATCCTTTAGGTCCACTTGGATTAGATTAGGACATTTATTATTATTTAATTCAAAGAAGAGTTAAAAGTGATAGATTCAATGTTTAATAACTGAATCATTTTGAATATAGTGATAAACATAAGATAAATTCCACTAACAATATTCGTTAGAAATATAAAAACTTTTCCTAGATAATGGTATTTTATTTATTTATTAGACATAAATAATTAAATTTATTTATGATACAATGATGACGCAATAATTACGGTATTAATGAAAAACTAAAATAATTGATATTATAAATATCCAAATAAATACAACATGGGCCTTTTTATGAATTCCAATAATATTATAGGTTACTATGAAATATTAGGGTTGGTTATATGAATTTGTTTCGAATTAAAAATTCTGTTAAGAATATAGATAAAACAAAATAACAAGTACTGTGAAAATTGACATAAAAGAGTTTTTAAAACCAATATTATATTATTAATTGATATTATATTCTTAAAAATAAAAGGATTAGAGAAAAAACTTATATAATTATAGTTTTATCATTAATGAACCAAATGGGGTTCTCTTGGACGTTTATTGTAAGTTTATTAATTATATAATATAAAAATACAAAGAGACATGGTAAATGTAAAACTATTTAACTAAGTGTTAAATCTAAAAGATAAGGTTAATATAGTGAACCAAACCTGTCTAAAACATATTGGTTGAGATCCTTTCAACCCATACCTACCTTAGCCTTCAAATAATTAATTTTAGTTCCATTTGAAACCGAAAATTATTTTATTATAAAAAATTATTTCTAACTTTTCCTGAGGTGCCATCATCCCTCTTATAAAAGGGTACTCCCCCTTCTCTCTAATTCAGACATTAAAAACCATTTTTCATGTAGTAAATCTTCCCAAATACCCTATAAACTGTCCTCCCTTAATTATGGAGTCCATCCTTTAGTCTGAAATCCAACCTAAGGATCTCTTTTGATCAAATCAAATGGACGAACCCGAAGAAGAGGTAAATATTCCATCACCTCTTACAAGTTTCTTTCTTCTTGCACTTACTCTTTATTTGTAGTTTCCATTCTAAAATAATAAATCCAGTGAATTTTATATACTATGATGATATTATAAATATGGTATAACCATATTCATTATTCTATCGACCCATTGAATGAGATGTCACCGTACGTGCCTACGTATGGCTTACCGTCTCCACGTCGTGGTGTAATTGTTATTCAATACATTATTATTTGGATGGGTATAATAATGATGTATAATTGATGTAAATAAAAAATATAACATGATAATTATTCTTTATATATGATATAAAATCCAATTATTTTTTATTTTAATATCAAAACAATGATATTGTCACGCGTGCATACGTACAGATTACCGTCTCCACGAACGCGATGAGATTCATTCCCCATCGTATCAATTCAAAACTAATTTTCATTAGATGATTAAAAATAATGTTTAATGAATTAATATTATTCTTAATATGAATATGATACATCCTATCCATAATAAACACTAGTTACATAGGAAATCATATAATGGAAAATGAATTAGTTAACACCGGAATGATGATAATACAAAGATATTATTAACAAAGCAATGTGAAAAGATCATATATGATATCATATGAATGTATATGATTCTTGTATAATTTAATAAAAATTATTTCACCATTATAATAGAGGTTAACCAACCCTCTACTATGGGTAAGTACAAGGTAAGGGTTAATTTCACAATCTATTTATTATCCGAGGTTGTTTTTACGGAAGTATCTGTTGGAAAATATTTATCATCCACATCCATGATTATTAAAAATTTATTTCAAAACATTTTTACTATTTAATAGACAAATAATTAACGTTATTTATACACATATTTGACCTTATATCATGTGAATGGAATATTTCTGTAATTTTCCAAACAAGGTACTTTATAACCTTTTTGACAAAACTAAGGTAAGAATGTATTTTTAACTTATGCAGGGGGTGTGACTATTTTCCACTATTATATCATCATAAATAATTCCCTTAAAATATTATAAGAATATTTTTTTAAAAAATGTTTTCTTTTATAATTATATTAATATTAAAATATTTCAAAATATAAAGAGATACTTCTCTAAGAAAAAGGTTTTTATTTCATCTATCTCAACATCATTTGATGAATTTTTAATCTTATTTGAAGTTGATTTATTACGATACAAAACATCTATATTATATTGAAGGATATATGATATGTTTGACTATGGATGTGTTAGTTTTAAACTATTTATGGTTTATGGTTATATCATTGACATTTCATATGCTAGTTTTAATACAGTTGTTTATGTTTTTTTAACCTCATCATATGTGGAATTCATTGGACTTTGTAAGTGACGGGTGGAGCCTGCTATAGATCCTCGATGCATCTGTAGGTCTCATGAGAAACACTAGTTTCTTGGTAGCAGGGCTTGAAAAAATATTATTTTTAGTTTTGGCACAAGGCCTTGACTATGTGGTTATGAATGTTTGGAATTATGCATTCCATCATTACTAAAGTGGCTATTGATATAACATGTGATTATTCGACTAGTAGAATATCTATGTGAATAAGTAAATGGAATTATTTGTTTTTTGTCATTGCCATATTATGCTGAATTTCATTTTTAAAAGGATTTTCATTTATTATTTTAAATTTTATTAAATTTTTATTCTTATTTATGAAAGTTTCCGCTACATATTTATCCTTATTGAGCATCTATGCTCACCCCATTCTATGTTATATTTTTCCCCGGATGCGAAAAATTATAGTATCACTGACCTGTAGTAATAGTATATAGGATCTCAATGTTGTCTATGGAATCAATGGTGTTGTTGTTTTCCATTTTATGATGTAATATAATCCTTATAAATATATCTAAAACATCCAAGGATACTAAACTAATCTGTCTTCTGAGACTTGATCTTTTGTAATCTTGCAAGTGATACATAATAATGAACCAACTCTGGGCAGCTAGGGTTGGCACATTACATTATCTATATCTGAACTATGTTCTCTATCACTCTCTATAATAAACATAATGTTTTATATCTATTTCATTTCCATGTTTTCACTTTTCACCTATGTTCTCTAGTAAGGAATCCTAGTTATGGTTTAATTTGGTTAACCTTTATGTATCCAACATTTCATTTTAAAAAAGATGGTTTTAGTGATAATTTATTTGATGTGGGATTCTATTAGAGGAAATTTTCTTAATAAACAGTTGATAACCCAAAAAACAATTTGAAGTTAGAAATTCATTTTATGGTTGGTAGAATTTAATTCCTTTAGTGTTTTTAGAAACTTTTATTGAACTATTTTTATCATTCCAATATTTCTCATTTCACGCAATACTAAATATAGCATGTGTTATATGAAAGAACTAAGTCTGTCTTGTGTTTCCATGTATATGATTTTATGCATGAACTAAATATAAACACACGAATTATCTTACTGTATATTCAAAACTATGTTTGTGTTATGGTACACACAAGGATGATTTCCTTTTAATAATAGTGTTATCACATAGAAATTGGAATGAATCTTATGACTAAGATTACATAAATTTTTTAAATATTATTTACAATTTTATATAAAATGAACTTGGTGGGTAATAATTAGTTATAAATGAATGTATGAACTATATGAGTATAAAAAATTAATTTCAAAGAAATATATTTCTGTATATACAAACAAAATATTATCTTAATAAATTAAACAATAAATTTATAATGAATTTTTTAAATAATATTTATATATAAAATATATTCAATGAAAACATTTTCACTCATCTAATATATTTTAGAGGTAAAATATTAGAATAAATTCAATTTTATTAATAAAAAATGTATTTTTGGAAAAGATACTTTTACTACCTTTTAATTGGGAAGCTATTTTAAAAATAATTTTTGAAATTTATTTTATTTTTATTTGAATAAATAAAATTCAATTTTTCATACCATAATATAAAAATTTTAGTTTGGGATAATATTTCACATTTTTATCAAAATCCTCATTTTTCATTTAAATGTTAAAAACACTAAATATAACTAGGAAATTATTATTATTATCTAATTTTATATATAGTTATATTATATTTCAAAATAATTTTAAATTATAAATATTTCCATTATTAAAAAATAAATTCATTTTATGTAGTTGGAATATGTTTCACATTGAAATTTGATTTAAAAATATTTCAAACCTTTGAAAGTTTTACTTAAAACAAACATGTCGTCTCGTCCTATCTGTGGGATTAATTTTAAATTAAATTATTCCACTTCTATGTTTATAATTTGGAAAAATTGATTAAATAATTTTAGTTTTAATAATTTATTATTTCTAGTATGTTCAAATTATTTTTTTCTAAAATTATTAATGAATTTAATAAAAATTATTAATAGTGATTAAGGTAAAGATGAGTTTACATGGTGTTTTAACATTATCTTAAGGGTCTATATAATCTAGAAAATGTATCAATGATATATTATGGCCATATTTTCGTCATATACTACCATATTAATGAAAATAAACCATTTTTAGAGCCACATTATGTAATTTATACCTCTGAATATTGTTTACCATTTTACATTCACAGGAATGTCACTTATCCCTTAACAAAAAAAGAAAACTCACCACCGACACTTATTTAAAGCTATAAAGGCCTTTGGATGATCCAAAACCTTCCCAGGTAAGCTCCCAAATTTCCTCCAATCATCAGAAAAGCTTTTATTTGGGAATAAAGAATACCAAGGATTCCCTTTGTTGAAAACCAATAGAAGTTACCCAAAGAAGAGGTAACATCCTTCCACAAGAAATTTTGTTTCATTGCTTTATCCACTCCCTAAATTACCCATATAACATAATAATATAATTACCTCAGTATCCTAAATATAATTATATGATTTTATGTTTAGTATACTACCTACAATTACACACACATCCTTCAAATGGGATAATACACAAACATTTGTGTGTAAAGAGGCCTACCACCTCGCAAAACATTGTCATTAAGTCATCCATTACCACATATTAAGGTTGGGAATAGTGATGGAATTAATATTTTGAAATGATTTATATTAATCTTATGATATATTTAAAAATATTTATTTTTTATATAACACAAAACTTCATGCTTTCGATTTTTTAGAAATATGATAAATTCCTTTGTGGACATGTTGACAACAACATCCACAAAATGATGTGATTCATTCACACTTTACAAGGAAATTATTAAGGATGGGTTGAATAAAATTATAAGTTATATATTATATAATAAATATACTGGATATATAATATATATATATATGTGTGTGTGTGTGTGTGTCATTTAGTTTCCTTATTTCAATACGAAATGAAAATAGATGCAATGTTCATGCGTACGTACAACCTACCATCTCCATTAAAGATGTATTAAATTTAATATTTCTATCATTAATAAATTATAATAAATTCATATATATTGAAAATATAAGATATTTTTATATGTTTTTACATTATGAAAATATGTAAATCATAATGTACATAAGAGGATATTGAATAATAACGTAAAACATATACTGAAAACAAATTGGATATTACCCGAACTATAACATTAACATGAAATAATTAATAAACATGTTATATAATGTCAAAAAAAAACCATATATGGTATTAAATTTAAGAATATATTTTTTGGTATATTTATAATAAAAATATATTTATTTTAAAGTTGTTCAGATAATTTACGAATAAATTTGATACTTTAGTTTAGAATTTCCCATCTCACTTTTATTTCTTTGTGATATATTTTATATTCAGTAGGTTTTCTTGTTGTGTGGTGTATATAATGATATACGAAATATAATTAAATTAAATTACATTATTTAATGATGTTAAATGTTTTTGGTGATGTTATTATTACATTGATATCATGATTCTAATTGTTTCTCAACCAGTAAGGCATGTTTTTAGCTAGTCTAACTTGTATTTCTATGAGACATATGAATGATTCACCACTAGATTATCTTTTGATTTGTATATTCTAAAAATTAAAGTAATATATGATCAATATATTTTATTTTATGGTTATTGAACTGTATATTATATGATTACTCTTTCATGGGGTATTTGATATAAAAGAAACCAAATCGTATAGATAAATATTGTGTCAATTTTCATTGTTTCAGATGCATGTTGTGTTGCATACCTATATTCTTTTAAGAGGTGTTTACAATTACTATTCCCATGTTATATCATATACCTATGTATTTTCATTATATGATATGATTTATTTAATAGAATAATTTTAAGTGGATTAATATTCAATGTTACCAAAGGGGTATGAGTTTATTGTTATTGTATCATCATTATAGAGTTTACATTTAAAATTTTTATGTTGGGGTTAAAAACACTATTATTAAAAATGAAAAATCCTATTTTCTATCTAGGTAGAGGGAAAACCATTAAAGTTCCCGTAGTTCCTAGTCCAGGAGTCCCATGAACATGGCCTGAATGTCCAGTGCAGTGTCTTTCCAACATCAACATTTTGTAAATAAAATGGTATTCATGATTTCATTATATGATTTTAATGTTATTTCTGACAAAAAATAATTATAAAAAATATTTCATGATTTATTTATTATTTTTCATTGTTATTTATAAATTTTTTTCCAAAATTTTTTCAATCCTTTATCAAATGTTTTCATAATTTATTCCATGAGAATTGTTTTTGAAATATTTTTCAAGCATTTATTATAATTGTTCAATGTAATTTAAATTAAATATTTTTAAACTTTTTTTTCAATTACTATATACCTTTTTAATATATTTTCAAATAACATTTTTTTTAAAATGTTTTGAAGATTTCATTAATATTTCGTAAATATTTTTCAAAATAAATTTTTTTTTCAAAATGATTTCATGTGTCCTTTATAAATTTTCATTATTATTTTCAAGGAAAATGTTTTTAAAAATGCTACATTTTAAAAATATTACATTAAAGACGAATGTTTATTTCCCTAAATAAAATCTTGATCTATTTTTTAACACATGCTTCCTTATTATTAAACATGGATTTAAAATAAATTGAATTTTAAAATGTTTAAGTTAAAAAAATGTGATTTTCGAAGAAAGATTATTTTTCTTTCAGAAATGCACCCCGAGATCTTTCAAAATATATTTCCACCTTAGACGAAGTCCATTTATATAGTTTTTCAATTACTATGGATATGATATTAGGAAGAAATTATTACACATTAGTTGAATGTGTTTATATTGACATGTTGTTTATGAAACCCATTTCTCTTCAACAGGTTTTATATGATAACATTCATCTAAAACAGAATTCCATTTATGGGTTATTCTATGATGAAATGATTATGAAAACTCTCTATTTTGAAAATTTTATGATAAGATAAAATAGTATTGATAACCATTTAATTTCATGGGTTATGATATGATGTTTATGAAACCCGTCACTTTTTATGGGTCATTATATGATGAATGATATGTTATCTTGTGGAATGTATATGTATGATTTCATTATGTGATAAATGTAACTTTTAACTTCCTCCATGGAATCTGATAATATTTATATGTAATGAGATTAAAATGGATGTAATGAGTATTAAACTCAATTTTTTAAAGGACTTTATATGCTAATATGGGGTTGGGAGTGATTCTATACTACTAATATGGTCTTCAGAGTCAACCATGATGATTGTGATTGTCTTGGGAGTGAACCATGACTTGTAGGATGGTTTATGGAGTGAAACCATTCTTCTATAATGGAAGGAATATTATTAGGGATGGGGGTGTGTCCCTCACCTAGGTGTATTCACTATGAAGTTACTATGTAGGTTTTTAGAATGGTAATTGAATTATTGGAAATTATTTTATATTATTATGTGTATACGAATTTTTTTTAATATTGCAATTTTATTCTCTCATGGATTATTCTCTTGATTCCCTTATGATTCATATCTTACTAAATACCAATAATTATACCATGAACCTTATATATTATCTTTGATATGCTAGGTTTGATCATCAAATGTTATACTCATGTTCACATACCATTATTCATATGTAATTATAACATATATCCTTTTTTATCCTTTCTAAGAATCTGAGTTCACCCATTTTTATGATCCATTTCCAAAAGTATGAAGAAATGTATTAAGTAGACATGCTATGGGGGTTGATATTTGTGGGGAACATTAATGTTCTTTAACCCACTTCAGTAGATTGTATTCCATGTATCAGATGAAACTAAACTATTATGGTCCTTATGAATGAACTTTTGTAGTGTGAGGAATATTCAAATAAAATGATGTAATATACATGTACATTAAGCCCAGGACATTATATGGCTTCCCATATCATGAAACATATATACTTTGGAACCCAAGGGTTCTCTTGATACCATTAAATGATATAGATAGAGATTGATAATGGTCTTGATAATAATAAATAAATGAAATCAATTCACACATGAAGAGAAACATCAATATAAGTCCCATACATGTCTCCATTGACTGTTTCATCATAATAACTAATCAATTGAAATGGTACATCTACATGATGTATGTCCTAACATCATCGTAACCAGGAAATATTCCCCATGAGTCGGTTTATACTCCTTGGTATTATTACTCTCGAATTATAAGTTATAATTCTCAACTCTGGGTAGTATAAGTGTAATCCTTATACGCATCCTTAATGATTTCTATTCACAAATGGGAAAACCATGGATAATACCCAATCTATTTGTAACACCACAATTTTATTGAAATAAATATTTATTTGATGAATTACTATGTCTATAAAAAACAACACTTTGATATTAAATAGACATTAAATATAATTTTTCCACCTTTGTGATTTGAAATTTGAAAAAATTACAAACATAGTTGTATTTATTATGATATTTAGAGTCTGATAAAATGAACATCATTTTTTTGAATAGTAACATACCCTAATTAATAGTAGTTTATGTTGTAATATGAATCTTATGAATAGTAAATAATAATAATATTTTATTTACTTTATGTTATAAGATAATGAGATCTTGATTAATTTATAAATGTGATATAAAATGGATAATATCATTAAAATTATTATTTATCAAATTATCTAGTATTTTTATAAAATTAAAATTAAAATATTTAGAAAACTATTTTAAACAAACGAATTTCCATTTTTAATTATATACGTTGAAAAATGTTTATGGGGAATTTTTTGGATTTTTTCTAAAATACTAAAATTATTGTTGAATTTTAAAATTTGGTAATTTACCGTATAAATACAATATCAGTTAGAGTCAATATTCCTAGCATCATGGATAATGTATAAACACTTAGTTGAAACTCATATGTACTTATTACTATTACGGTCTACATGAATCAACTATATTGGTTGTCATGAGGAAAATAATAAAATAAGGAATAAGATATTACAAAAATACCTCTCTTCTCTACAATAATCATCCCCTCACTCCCTCTTTTCTTATCTGCAATAAGACTTGTTTATCCTAAATGTTCTGCCCAAATACCATTCTCTAGTCACTCACCATGTCCAATATCTCTTGTTCATCCCAAAATACAACATCCTTATTCCCTTAAGGGGTTCTGAAAGAGGTTATTTCTAAAGGTAATGCATCTTTCTTTTTCATTTTATTTCATTTCAATTTATATTATTTTTGAATTATATCATATCCTCTTCTATCCAATTGATCCTAATAACTCTAGTATCATCTATATAATTTAATTATACCATTTTATTTCAATAACCATTATCAATATTCATACCCACACTCTCTCTCTTTTATTAATGAAATCATCATCCGTGAGGTTCCAATTTACAACCTTTGTGGACAATGTAGTTTCATTCATTAGTTTTTCCTTGATTACTAGTCATAGAAAAATATTTATGGTTTTAACAGACCATAATATATTTATTAATACCTACCCAATATTCAATAACTAGTATATTTACATATTATTATTTTATTTTATAAACCAGTCATAATAATCCAAAGACTCCCAAATAATCTGAGTGATTGTAAATAATATTTCATCTAATGATTAAACATCTTACCATGTCATAAAAAATATATATAACCATTAAAACTTCATTATATTGATAAATAATATATAATTTCAATTCTTTAGAATTACATCATTTCCATATGAACATCCAAACTCCTATAAAAAAATACCGATCATGTAACCCAAGGAAACGAACACTCTGGAATGACCAATTACAATCTTACAACTTATCAATAAAGATACAAATGAAAATAATAAAATAACAATACACTATATAGATGTCTAAAATGTTATTAATTATATTCTTAAAAAGTCTAATTTCATATTATAGGACATTAATTTCAAGAGTGGAACACATTTGGACTTAAGGTAAGGGTTTTCTCCCCAAACATCCAATTTCATTTGGTTTATTTTTATTTCCTACATAACTGAATTATAACATTATTCATTTCTATGTACTCCGAATAATATTTTATTAATATTTATATATGTTTCCCAACCAGAAATATATCATCATTTTGTGAGTTTTATGTTTTTAAATGATCTTTTAAAAATTCTCCCCAAAATACAAGCTCATTTGAAAGGATTTTCCCAAACTCTTACCTTTTTTCATAGGCACTATATAATATTTTCTAAGAAACCATTATTTTCTAAAAACACTCATTTTATTTTGAGAATGATATATTATCTCACTTTTGGTCTTACATAGTGACTTTCTCAAAAGTACTATTGTTTTCAATATAAAAGAGTATTTATCTCAAAAGTTTGTTAAGGATTTTATAAGAGTATTTTCATTGGATTAAATAAAAATTATTATTATTATGTATAAATGGGATATATATTTTATTAAAAATCTTCCATATTTTGTGGAATGGTTTATGATTATTTTGACTATGTGTGTTATAACTTGAAATCATTTACCATATTATTCCTAATTGTTAGTATTTATGTTTAATGGTTGGGTAAAGGTAGTTACATTTCATATTATAGTTTCAATATGAATGTATATGTTGTTTATTTTTATCCCCTATCATATGAGAAATGCATTGGATTTATTATGTGATATGTGGGGCCATATATATCCCCTAGATGCATCGGTAGGCCTCATTAGACAATTAGATTTGGACTTGGTTGAGGCCTTTCCATTTTTTAATATATGGTTTGGGATGAGTCCATAATCATTTTTATGTCTTGGTCGAGGCCATTAGAATATTTTATAAAATGTCCAGAATGTGAATTTCCCTCTTTATGATGTTATAAATTGATAGTTCATGTTGATATTTGACTAGAAGAATACCCACTATTATGTTTTATTATTGAAATATTTACTCTGATCACAATACTACAATATTATGTTAGTGTTTATTTTTAATGGCATGTGTTTTAAATTATTCCCTATGTCTAATGTTTAGGTTATCTTCCACTATAATTTTTATCATTACTAAGAATCTGATCTCACCCCTTTTTATCTTTCATTTTTTCCAAGACATGAAGAGGTGTATTATGTTTCAATTGCAAGGATAATCTTAGATTTGTGGTTGTTCCCAATGGAAATTTTATATTTTTATTATTTTCATGATGTAATGTTGAACACAGATTTGTATCTTGTTTCTAAATCCTACTATACTGCTTGGTCCATCGGGATGCATATTAGCTATTTGATTTCCATTTTAATAAAATAAGGCATCAACTGCAGAAAAATGGGGTCAGCTCCGTACAGTTGTTATTAGAGTAAGATTAATAGAAAACATAGAAACTAGATTTTGAAAACTTAGAGTAGGGAACAAATTCCAATAATAGTCATTGTGGATAATCATATGAGAACATCCTGGTATTCTTATATGGAATAGAATATGTGGATATTTCAATCAAATACATCTCTGTCTGGATACTAAATATGGACATGGTTATGAAACAAATGTACCTAAGAGTGAAAACATTGACAAAGATATTTTCACGTGACCTAGTGGGTATTGTAGTATGTGATAACCAGCCTTACTAGGCAACTGGTTTGAATATATCAAGTTATGGGCATAGGATAATTCACAATTTCAGTAGAAGACATTATAAAGAATTAAAATTTAAATTTTTCATCAATGAAACCATTTATATTATTATGAGATTAGCTATGCTAATTTTTTATATGTTTAGAATATACATTATCATATATATCCTAATCTATTGTGTTCCATTATTTTGAAATGGTGACTAGTGGAAGGAATCAAAAATGCATAAATGATAGTATCCCATGTACAGATTTCCCACTAATGCAAGATAATGATGTTGGATTTGGTGTTGTGACTGGTTCTAAGTAGCTTATATATATAATGGGACAGTTGAATCATTTTATAAATAATAACCTTAATCAAGGAGAGCATCCTAATCCACAACATGGAGGAGCTATGCCAAACCACTTAATCCGAAACAACCAAAATCATTTAGTGGTACTAAAACCCCATTTGTATATGATTAGAGGATAAGTTCAATATATAATATATTTCTCCCTTTGGAATGTAATTAAAGGGATAAAGTCATCATGGAAGTTTTTCGTCTATCTGGTGACTCTGATCAATTGTGGTAAAAAATAAATATCACAATGGAGGAGGAAGAGACATAAGAGATGGAATGGAGGGGAATTAGGGAAATATTCATATATTAATACTTTAATTGTGATCATCAAGAAGATATAGAATTGAGGTTTCTAAATTTTTGGCAAAGGGGAGATGAGAATATTTCAAATTATGTTTCTAACATCACAAGGATTGAAAGGAATGATGTCGAATACATAAAAATCCATGTAGAAATATTGATCAATCATTTAATGAAATAAACCCATTCCTTCAACTGGAACAAGTATCCCAAAGTTTGTCATCAATGAATATATAGTTCCATGTCCTACGAAGACAAGAAATGATTTCCACATGTCTTGTGAATTTGATATAAAAAAAGAGAAGAAGTGGTTTGGAAAAAACTCCAGAAGAGGAAATAAGGAAATGTTGAAGAAGGGAAGAGTTGAATTTCCACCCTATTACAATTTTATAAGGAAACAAACTTGTTCCCACATAAAAGGATATTGAGTATGCTATTAATGTCGATACAAATTCTATTTTGTAGGTGATTTTAAGAGGAAGAAATAATAAATTAATGTATAATTCTATAATTTTAGGGAGATGGGACACTATGATAATGATTCTCCAATGTTTCAAGGAAACATGACACATAAAATACCAAGGGAGTAGGGGAAAGCTTATGTGTTAAAAAATACTAATATTGAAGTTCCTAATGATGTGCTTGAAGGTACTATAATGAATTCCTCAAACATATCAAATAATTTATTTAATTCGGGATAATCTCATCTCTCATATCTCATCAGTTTTCCAAGAAAATTAAATATTTCCAATTTGATTTATTAAAGAAGTTAGTCAAAAAATACAAAGGGATGCATCTTTGAAATAATGTTGTATCATCAAGTCCCCATTAGGGCATACTAATGTGCTATATCAATGGAATTATTTTCATACCCATGATTGAATTTGATATAATCATTTGTATGTATTGGATATCAAACAACAATTTGAAAATTTATTTCATCAAGAATGGGGTAAATTATTTTGAGAATGATGTGTAATCCCATTTCGATAGGGAAGAAACATAACCATATGATTAGCTTCTATATCCACCCCATATAGCTCTATAAAATTCAATTATTTTGTAGAAGGTAATGAAATAACTATGGGTGAGGAAGGAAATGTTCAGATAGGGTACATACCTATTGTGAAACAATATGTTGATGTCATTCATAAGGATTTACCTATACATCCAACATATTGGTTAATTGAGTATTCCATTGACATAATTCCTTGTTCAAGGCCAATATCAACTACCCCTAATACAATGACCATTGTGCAATTAGAGGAACTGAAGAAACAACTAGAGGAATTGAGTTATAATGTATTTATATCCCCTAGGGTTTCTCCATGGGGATCCCCTATTCTTTTTGTCATGAAGAAAGATTGATCTACTATGTTGTGCATTGAATTTAGGGAGATCAATGTGATAAAAATAAATTAGAAGTATCCCTTACCTCACATTGATAATTTATATGATGACATTCATAGAGATCAATATATTAAAAAGATTTAACTTTGATCTAAATATCATAAATTTCATATGAGGATGGAAGATAGTCAAAAAACAACACTTCAAAGCAGGTACGACCATTACATGTTTACAGTAATTCCTTTTGAATTGACTGAGGCCCCCTCTATTTCTTATGAATATAATGAATAAAGTCTTCAAGGAATATCTTAATGAAATTATGGTGACATGTATTGATAATATCTTGGAAGACTTCAAAAGCTACGAATATCATGGAAATCACTTATACACTATTCAGAGGACTCATAGATGAAATTAATTATATGGGATATATAGAATGTGTTGATTTTGGATTCAATTAGTTTTCTTTCTTGAATATATTGTTTCATTGGATAGAATATTTATTGATTCTACAATGAAAAAGGCTTTGGAAGAATGGATTACTCAAATGAACATAATTTATGTACATAGTTTTATTAGTTTTGTAGGTTATTATCTACGTTTCATTCAGAACTCCTCTCGTTTATCCGACCAAATGACATAACATAGAGGTAAAGGGGTAACATTCATATGGATATAATAATTTTTTAATTTTTTTAATAAATCAAGAGGATATTAATTAATTCACCAATTTTAACTCTACCACTAGGGAATGATGGGTTTGTTATATATAGTGATGCATCAATAAAAGGACATTGTTGTGTCCTTATGTAGAATGATCGAGTTAATGCATATGCATCAAGAATGTTAAATTTTAATGTGAAACATTATCCTACTCATGATCTTGAGATAGCTGCGATAATACTTTCTCTTAATATACAAATACATATCCTCTAGGGGAAATTGTGAGATATATATAAATCATAAGAATTAAAAAAATATATGCTCACAGAAATAACTCAACATGAGGAAAAAGATATGGATCAAAATACTAAATAATTATGATTGTATTGTACACTACGACATAAAAAGGCTAACAAGGTTGTCGATGGATATGGTAATTATCAATGTTCTTGAAACATCACTATGTTTTCATCTAATTTCCCAACCATTAGTATTAGAATGGATTAAAATTAATCAACCTGATGATGAGAACATTCAAAAGATAATTAATGCTGTGAAGGATGGGAGATGGATGACTTTTTTTGTTAATATGGTGTTCTATGAAGTCTATTGATTTTATGTAACATTTCTCATGGGATAACAATAAGAGGGAAATTGTAGGTTATATATCTTGATGGTTAGTCTGTCAACAAGTGGAGGCCAAAAGGAAACATAAAAAATGGGTCATGAAACATCTACCTTTTCTTGATCGGAAATGGGATGACACCCCTTGTATTTTTTCAATAGATTACCCAAAACTCCATGAAATAATGATTCAAATGGGTAGTTGTGGGCCAATTTACAAAATATTCACCTTTCCTCTCTCTACGGGATGATTTTCCTCTATATATCCAAGAATAAAACTATATAAATTAAGATGTGAGACGTGATGGGGAACCTCTATCTAATTTTCATGGTCATGAACAATGATTTACATCAAAATTCTGGAAATGTATTTAGAAATATTTGGATATCAAACTTTTATTTAGTACTAATTGTCATCCTAAAACTAAAGGGCAATCAGAGTGGATTGTCTAAACCATAGATGACATGTTGAAGTCATTTTGACATGACAATCATGGTATATGGGATCAATATTTACCTTTAGTGGAGTTTTTCTACAATAATAGTTTCCATTCAAGTATCCTAATGGAATCATATGAAGCATTATTTGGGAAGATATGTCATACACCAACATGTTGGGATGAATCTGTAATAGGAAACTTGTGGGACCAATGTTTGTGGAGGAAACAACATAGAATGTAAAGACAATTCAAGGACATATCAAAGCAGATAAAATAAGAAAAGAAATATATTCTGATAATTGATTGATGGATTTGTAATTAAAAGTGGGACATCATTTTTTCATAAATGTATCCCCATTAAAGGGAATTATAAGATTTGGATGAAAAGGAAACTGAGCCTGAGGTACATTAGGCATTTTTTAATTCATATGACAATTGAAGCTATTTTATATCTTTTGGCTATTACATCTAGATAATCCAAAGTACAAAATGTGTACAATGTCTCACTATTAAGAATGTACATACAAGACCCAAAACATGTCCTCACTTTTAAAGGAATATAATTGGAACATGACTTATCATTTTATGAAGATTCTATCCAAATTCTAGAATCTAAAAGACTAGTGTTGACAAATCATATGACTACACTTGTAAATAGACATTGGAAAAAAATAAAATCAAAGGAGCAACATCTGATCCTAAGGATCCAATGATGAAAACCCACCCAAATCATTTTATGAGGTAATATTATGTGAATTTTGAGGATGAAGTTTTTGTGATGGGAGAATATAACACCCCATGGTTTTGAAAATAAATAATGAATACATGAAACACGAAGTCTCTAAAAAACTCTACATTGTTATAACATATCCAGAAAGTGTAATTTCTCCATCTATATGATTTGAATTTTGAAAAACTGACATACACAATTATGTTTAGTATGATATTTAGAGTCTAATAAAAAAACACAATTTTTAGTGAATATAAACATACCATTATGTATAGTAACATGAATTATAATACGACCCTTATAAGTAGTAAATAATATTATTATTTTATTTCATTAAGGTTATAAGATAATGAGATATTGATTAATTTTATAATTGGATATAAAAAGAATTATAGCATTAAATTTTTTATTTTTCAAAAAAAAAAGTTTTTTTAAATATTAGAATAACCTTATTTAGAAAATTATTTTTAAAAAATAGAGTTCATTTTTTTATTCAGAACATCAATATGATTTTTCAGGATTTTTCTAAAATACTATATTTTTTATGAATTGTAATATATTGTAATTTACAGTATACATTGATTATTAGTTAGATGCAGTATTCCGAGAATCATGGGTGATTTAATCTCCTAAATTTCTAACTCACACACACTTATTACTATTAGTTGTCACATGTATCAACAAAACTGGTTATCTTGAGGGAAATAATAAAATAATGAATAAGATGTTCAAAAATCACCTCTCTCTTCAACTATGACCCACCTCACTCCCTCTTATAATCAGTTTTCATTATCTTGATTCTCCTCAAATTTCATCCCAAATACCCTTCCCTAGTCACTCCCCACATCCGGGATCTCTTGGTATTTCTATAAGACAATGACCCCTTCCCGTAAGGAGGTTATGAAAGTGGTTATTTCAAGAGGTTATGAATCATTATTTTTCATTTAGTTTCATTTAAATTTATCATCATTTATTATTCTCTCCTATCCTCCTCAATCAAATTCATCCTTATAACTCTAGTATCATATATATAATGGAATTATACCATGTTAATGTAATAACCAATATCCACATTCATACCCACAATCTCTCTCCCTCATTAATATGAAATCATCATCCATGAGGTTCCAATATACAAAATTCATGGATGATGAAGTTTGATTATTTAATTTTTAATTCATAACTGGGCATGAAACCATTATGATGGTTTAACTAGACCATAATATCTGTATTATAACATACATAATATTTAGTAACCGGTATATGTATATAGTATTAATTTATATTGAAAAACTAGTTCTTAATAATCCAAATACCGCCAAATACTATAAGTTATTGTCATTAATACTTCATCTAATGATTCATTCTCATACCATGTAAAAAAATGATATATATAATTATTTATACTTCTGTATGTTCATAAATAATATATAATTTAAATTCTATATAATTACATCCTTTTCACAGGAACATCCATACTGATATAAATTTATACCGACCATGAAAACCATGAAAATGAACACTCCAGAATGACAGATTACAATCTTATAACCTATCAAAAAAGACATAAAATAACTTAATAAAATAATTAGAAAATAAATAAAATAATTTTTTTAATAATTATGTTATCATTAAGACTAATTTCATATTCCATGACCATAGTATTAAGATTCGAACACATTCATGCTTTCGTTAAGGGTCTTCTATCTGATCTTTTATTCTTATTTGGGTAATATTATTATACACCTGAATCTGTTAAAATATTATTCATTATGTTTTAAATCTAAATTTTATTTATGGTTCTATATATGTGTCCCAACCAGATTTATAAATTCATTTATGGGGAGATATTGGGTTTTTATGGATCATTCGAAAATTCCTCACGAAATATATTCTTATTTAAAAGGAATTTTCTAAAATCTAACCTATTGTCAAGGGACCTCTATAATATATTTTAATAAACAATTAGTTTATAAAAACATTTATTTTTTTTATAGAAACCTATATTATATCACTATTGATTTTATATATTGATTTTTATAAAATAACTCCACTTTTCAAAGTAAAAGAGGATTTATATCAAGAGCTACTCGATGATTTTATAAGAGTATTTTCACTTGTGTCAAAAATATTAATGATTATTATGTACAAATGGGAATAATATTTTATGACATCATATGCCATATTTTGATTAATGTTTCATGATTAGTTTGACTATGGATGTGTTGTATTGGAACCATTCACAGTACTACTCTAAATGGTTAGTGATTATGTTTAATGAATGGGGAAGGTTAGTAACATTTTGTATGTTCATTTCAATATGAGTATATATATTTTTTACGATTATTACCACTAATATGAGGATTGAATTGTACATATTATATGACGGTTGTGGCCCACAATTGCTCTACAATGCACCAGTAGGTCACGTGAGACAAATAGATATGGAATTGTCAAAGGGCATTCCCATTTTGAGATATAGTGTAGGCAGAGGCCTTAATCATTTGTAGATGTCTTGGAAGAGGCCTTGATGATTTGTTTCAGAATATCTTGAAAATGAATTTCCCGCATTGTGATGATAGATATTTATAGTACATGTGGTTATTCATCTAGTAGAATACTCATGATTATGTTTTATTATTGAAATATTTAATCACCTAACATTCCTTCAATATTATGTTAATGTTTATTTTTAAAGGCATGTGTTTTCAATTATACACCATGTCTATTGTTTATTTTATATTCCTTTGTAATGTTTACAATTACAGATCATATGAGCTCACCTATAATTTTGTTTTATTTTTTCCAATACATGAAGAGGTATATTATGGTTGACATTCAAGGATAATCTTATTGTGGTTGTTATTCCAATTGGATCTTTAATGTTGTTTTTATTTTCAATTTATAATGTTGAAATTATTTATGTATATTACTTCCAAATGATACTAAACTAATTAGTCCTTCGGTAATCATTTTCCTTTTCTATATTCCATGGTAATAAAATAAGGCAAAGGTTTTGGGAAACTAGGGTTGGATCATAACACATTTTCTCATAAGGAATTATCCACCAAAGGATTAGTAAAAGATCTGTTTCTAATAATCAATCACCATGGAGTGGATGCATATATGAGATTCCTATCAAGTATAATAACAAATACAATATATTATAGTTTGCACATCCCCATGAATTATTGATGATATAAATTGACATCATCATCTGCCCAAGTATAAGACCTCCCTCATTCTGACATGTTTCTATCACCCATGAAAGCATCTTTAATTGTCCTTATTCACATTGAGTTATCATACTTAATGGTCTGTATTCCATATAAATAATTCAAATACATATATTCCATATGTTCCAACATACTCAATTAGATAAATTAAATGTGATTGAATAATATCTTCTCCTATATATTTATATACAAATAGGATAAAGCAATGATGTATATCCCTAAATACGATACAAATAACAATTTATAGAAAACCATTTACCTCCATTTCCAAGATGAATGACTGTAATAATCATAACATATAACATAACCATATTATTTATAAATACATAGTATGGTTAAATCACATAATATTTGACATGGTAACATAAAAAACATGGAATTTTATTAGAATAAGTTCAGATATACATGACACTTCCCTGAGGTTTAATCCCATCAAATCATTGGAAATGTCGAATTAACTCTAAAATAACAATATTGTTCCTTGTCATGATAAATTAAATGGTATATCATGTCCCATTAAGAGGAACCAAACTATGAAGGATTTCATTACCTTTATGGGGATACATTTGAAAATGTACTCATGGGACATACCCCAACATCAAAACACATTCCACATACCAAGAAGGAAATATGTTCTATAATCTCTAGATATGTTAAACTAAACATATTGTAATAAACTATTAAGTAAAATAAATATTGACAACCACTAATATATAGTGTTCTAAAAATCAATGTATAGTTTTAACAGAATCTATATTATGCTGCTAACCATTCCGACATTGGGATTTGAGAATGATTCAAAAACCTATCTTAAATATATAAGAGTTCTATAGGGAATGAATAAATATACCGTAAAGGTTGAAAAGAAACTAACCTCCCCACACATGTTCATTCAAAAGTGTAACATGAAATTCCTACTAACCCCTTACATTTGGAATGTGGGCATTGACCAACACAAAATTATCATGGGTAGAAAATATATATAAAATATTCTAATCATCCTAAATTAGATTTTTATACCAATTTGAGTGATTGATCAACCATTATCATCCTTGGGATACAACACAGTTGAGTTTTGTGTTTTTGGTTTTTAATATTTTATGGAGTATAAATTTTTTCCTAACATTTCATTCCTTATGCGAATCCTATATATTTTCCATAGATCTAAATGGAAGAATATTAACAAGACTCAATGTATAAAAGTAAAACATTACAAATCGATGGTTTATATCATGCTCCTTGACTGGAACAACTTTCTAGCCAATGTAAAAAAATACACATAAACCTCAACAAGTGTTGTGGCCTTACCACCCCATAAGACGATGTTACCAACCCAATATATCTAGTGTGAGGTCCTGAATTAACTGATTTCAGTGTAATATCTTAATTTATACATCCATATATTGGATTAATATTCTGAGATCACCAATGAGGTTATTCCACATTAATGGAACTACAAATGATGGACAATATATATGAACGTGGATTATACTAACACATATAATACATTAGCGAGTATCTATCTATATTTTAATAGTTCACACCTCCCTTGTCGTAAGAGGGTTGGGAATTTTGTGTTTAAAATATTAATTACTACCTAAAAGTATCCAAGGTGTTCAACTACTTGACCATGATGCTAACAGAACTGATCAGCCAAATATCCTTAAGAACTCATTGTGGATTCCACCCATATGATCTCAAACCTGGTCATCTATGAAAATGAATCTAGAAAGAAAACTCATGGTAGACAACAAAATCTATGGGATAGGTTAATATTATTTTTAAAATTGCTATATCCAACAAACATATCATGATGATTTATGGAGATAATATTTATATTACTACTCACTCCAGTTATACCTTCTAGTATATATTAATATGGGCAAAAGAAAACTATCTGCAAATTTTGGAGGCCTCTTAGGAAAATACCCATATCACCATTCTTGAAAGAATCAATGGATTTTATCATCATATCATGGTCGTAATTGCAGGGTCATCCAATACATATTCTTATATTAAATAGGATCTTATATATATCCTTGTATGTAATGATGATAAAGGGAATACATGTATCCTTTCTTCCTCTTGAGTTTATTGGAATGTATCGACATTCTATTTAGGGAAGTCTCATATGTGTACCACTACCTCAATAAATGATTTGAATGTTCATAAAATCATTCCATAGTAGGCTTTTATTCTTATCCCCACCATTGTGGTTTGTTTACATATCTCAACAGTCACATATAGGTAGGATCATATCATTACACTAACTAGATAAGTTGAAAACATTCCTTGGAGATAACAGAAGGCCTTTCTAATATCCATGACCGTGAATATGAATCTTATTTGAAAATCATGGTTGCACCCATTGAAGAATATTCTTATATTTCTAACCACATCCATGAATCTTGTTGACATATATCTATAGTGATAGAATATCATAAGCATGTTCATATCCATGTACATTACAAATTCTAGACGTCACAAAAACATATTTCTATAATAATTCAAGAGTGTCTTAGACATATTATGATGATTGATAGGGGTACATATGTTGATTCCTGTGTATGAAGGTTTTTGACAACACATTTTGACACCAATCAAAAACAAGATAGTGTCCTCAATCACCCAATAAAAAATAGTCATTTGAAATATTCAAGTCCATCATATAACAGATGAGTTTTCTCATATTACCTCCACAATGAAAATTTATATTCTGGAGGCCTTCATTGAATTTTGATAACAACACAAGAAGATGTTGACTACTCATCAATAAGAGAGGGTAGCAGTGGTTACAGAGGTCCTTCCCATGGTAAACATATCAATAACGGTGGAGTTTATCCCTAGAGTACCGCCCATTGAGGTACTCAACATAGATATTATTGAGAATTTAATCATGAAAAAATCATATAATCTCGATACTAAGAGAATCCCTACGCCAAAACCTTTCATACAATAACACTATATTGAGAGAAAGTATTGACATCAGGATAAACTATTCTATGTACCTCATCACTAGTCGGGGAAATATCTTCCCTGCTGGAGGATAATCAAGGGAATCAATAATTATTTATGCCTTCATCGGATCTATTATCCAAAAAAATGACATGGATTATAGATTATCCCACTCCCTGAGATATTTTAGTTGTTAAACAACCTATACTATTAGATCATGTTTTCAAATCCCTCTCAAATGATGTCGATAATTTCTTGTTTTCTTGGGAAGAAATTATTTTAGTTAATATACACATCATTTTATGAAACATTGACTCCATAAGGTATGAAATTACAAATTCATTACGATAGTAATTCATTCCACATTTGTTGGAAAAACTGTAGGCGACACTTCACCAACTCGAGATCGATGATTTTTCATGCGAGGAATATTCTAAAAACATAGGGGTGATTAGTGGGTAGTAACACCATAGGATTTAGTACACACATTCATTATTTAAAACACATGTTTACGTATTATAAATATATTATTCTAAAAATATGTTTTCTAGAGATGTAATTAAATTCTAAAAGATTTATTCAAATTAAAATGGTATAAATCCATCGAGAATAATATTACAGATTCACAATTTTAGGTATAAAATTGATATAAAAATGAATATTTAGTTGTTAAATGAATATATTTCCATAAGAAATTTTATTTATATAAAACAAAATAAAACATTTCAAAATAGATATATTGATACAAATTCTTTTATGAAAATATAATTTATTTTAATAAAACTAATTTTATTAAATAAGAATGTTATTTAATTTATGACTTTTGATGAATCATATAAAAAATATATTGTTGAAATTCTAGTAATTGTTGAAAAATAAATTAAAAAATAATAATAAATAAATAATCCCTTATAAGTAATTTTAATTTAATTATCCATTCCTAAACAAAATGGTTTTTAGAAACATTTTTATAGTATATTTTGCACATTTATTAAAGAAAAAATAAAATATTTTATATTATTAACATGATTAAATTGTACCCTTTTTTGAAATTTTAATATTTTCATAGGCTAATTGTTTGGGATTTGTTAAAAAAATTATTTTTTAATAGTAAAAATACTATTTTTAAAAATACATTAATGTTTATGATATATTCTTAAAATAAGCCTGAAATTAAAATTTATGAATCAATTTTCAAAAAATAAATATGAATTTATGGGGTAAAGTAAATGGATATAAAAAATGTATTAAGAATATAGAAACTTTTTTTTGAAATTTTAGAACCTGACATATAATTTATTCTGATAAATTTTGGTGCCCAATTTCCTTCAATTATATATTCAAAATATTCCATTCAATTATGGAATGATTTAAATTATAAAATCCCCATTTAGTTAATTTTAAACTAATAATTTTCATTTTAATCAATAATATTATGAAAAATAAATATAAATTCATTTTATTCGTAATAATCATTTTCTATAAAAAATGATTTCATTTTTTGAAAGTAATTATATTAAAACAATTATCCATTTTTGAAATTAAATATAATAAAATTAATTTTATATTTCAATTGAGTATGTCCAAATTATATAAAATGTTCAATTCTTTTATGAATTTTTATAGGATTCCGAGTTGAAATCTATCACCATAACAAATACAAAAATATTTTAAACAGTTAAATCAAGGGGTAAAAATCAATAATATCATGAAAAATTTATTAAAAAGTTTGGATGAGGGATTTATGTACATTCATAGATGATATCATCATTATTGGACTAATTTGGATCTAGTTTCAATTGAAAAGAATTTTATATTTTTATTAATTAATAATTATTCGCAATATTATCACCCATTCATTTATAAACAGATCCCTCCACCACACCTTAAAATCCACCACTAAAAATAGAATTAACCCTATACCTTACAATATTTTTATTCTAAATAATCCAATCCCATTTATTATATATTCTAACTTCATTATAGTTCTAATATTTAATCAAAATCACGAAGGTTTACAAGAGGGTATATTGTTTATACTTTGAAGGTAGAGCACATCTAACAAAGGAATAATCCATGTTTAGTGTCTTTCATATCAAATTTTATTCAGTGAGATATGTTTTGTATTAATATATTTTTTTCTTATGTATTGTATATATATTTACCATTGAATTTTTTCTATCATTATATTCTTGAAATTGAAGGAATTTACAAATCCATTTTGGTTAACTCTTTAGTAGGGTTTTGATAAAAGTTTTACATAACCAGTAAGGATTTATTTCCAAATCTTATATTGAATTCATGTTTTATTTGGTTAAATTTCATTTGTTTATAGTATTTTTACCAATATTTAAACCGCTATATTTTATTTATCCTCTATTTATCGTTGGTTTATACAAATATTCTTTTCATTTTACATCCCTTTAGTTCAAAATATAATTAAATCGTATCATATAATAGGAACCTACCTAGTCATTTATTTATGGTCAATTAGAATTATTATCCTTTCCCATATTGTTTATATTATTTCATTTATTGTATCTTATATACATCAACTATTTTTATGTTCATTTTTCAACAATATTTTACTTTATTTAATCATGTTCAAAATGATTATTTTTAACATTTTCTAAATGGGTCATTTTTTAATTTCATTACAAAAGATTGCAATTAATTTATTCCTTAATGTTAACCAAAATATTTAACATTATTGGGTTTATTAATATTATTCGTAATAGGGATTCCACTACAAGTTATCCTGTTTTTATAAAAAAATTCTATTTTCTATTGATTTTTTAATTTTACATTTTAAAAAAAATAAGTTATAAAAATATAATTATATCCCTTATCATTTTTATAAAAATATCTAATGTCCATAAATTTTTTTATCACCAATTTTAACCTCCATTAATTTTTATAATGTTACACCAGAGATATACACCAATTTTATCATCCTCTTTATTCCATAGTTTTTCTTATGATGCTGTTTTAGTGAAGTTTTCATGAAACACATTTCTTTCTAATATAATAAAAAATTATTGATGGAATAATGAATGTTACAACATTCTTATGGAAAAAATATGAAATGTTTAAAAATTATCAAATGGGTGGATCTTTTATATCCCTCCAATGTGTTGGGTACTATTTTATATATAATTTTATCTAGATGGTATAATGGTGGCTATCCCAAGACAATTATGTTAAGGGATAAATGTGGTTAACACAAGCCAAATAGGTTTTGGTATATATTTTTCTATCTCAACCCCAAAAGTATGTGGTACCAAGGCTGTTATCCCATGCCTAAAAATTTCTGGTACACATATGGTTTTCCAAAGCCCAAAAAGATGTGTTACATGGTTATTTAGTCTAATCCCAAATTTAATTCGGTACATGAGTGGTTAGACAAGTCATACGCATGTTAATGGGGTGTTATTACAAGCTTAATATGTTACTGAAAAATGGTTATCCATGTCCTTTATTTGATGAGTTTGTTTGTGGTTAAATTCGAGACATGTATTATGACCGTATTTTTCATATTATTATGGTATGAATCAATCCTATATGAAGTTAATTTTTTTTGAGTCATGACTATACATTATATAGGATAGTTTCTACTAATAAAATCCTTATTCTATGAAATATAAAATTAGTAAAATGTCTAATTGGGTATGATACTCTTATGGTATGTCCATGTAATTTTAACGTTCCAATATACCCATATAATCAACTGATGTCACACAACCCTACATCCTCAGGCCATGAATCTTGTCATCTGACCAATTAGATCTATTATAACACCATTATTTCCATCTCAATAATCTATATTCCATTACACAATAGAGTCACTTATCAGACTAATGATTATCCACACATGAAGAGAAATGTTCTTTTAGTTGGATTTTCCTCACACGGACCCACGGAAACATCCACAGAGGTCACCAATAATGATACCAACCCAATACAAGCATTCTTAACTATAGAGTTTTAATTAGGTAGGATCATGAAAAGAGGATCAAATTATATATCTAGGAAATAAAAAATAATTTCATGTCTTACTTTTCAATGGGTGTTATAATCTCCCCCTTTAAAGAACAACGCCCTATTTATAGACCAAACACCAAAAAACCATCCCTTGCCTTAATATGTTATGTAGGTTAATGGATATGATATAATGTTTCATCACCTAAACTCTCTAGTCCGTGAATCTTGTCATATAAAAATATGGTTCTCCTATAATACATTGTTTTCCTTCCTTCGACACGACATTATATTACACATGGGGTTAACTTGTCATTTTATTTAATGTACCGACAGTCCAAAACATGTTCCTTCAGTGTGATTTGACCTCAGTCACTCACACCCAGTGAAACACCATAGGAGGTCACCCTACCCATCAATACTCCATGCCAGCAACAGTGCTATGGATTTATAAACGAGCGGGTTTTCTACAAATAATGGTGATATTTTTGGAATGAGTGCTATTAGTTTTTTCCTGAATGTATCACATTTCCAAGGGTGTTATTTTATGCTAACGTATGATTCTTGATTATTATCTCATATTTTCCCCATTAATGAAAATTTTAGCTCACCCTTCTTATGATTTCATTTCATAAGTTATTAAGAATGATAATTTTTATGATACATTTATAAAGGTATCATGTGTAGAAAATATTTTAGGATATATTGAATATTAATTATGTAATATGTAATTCAAAGTGTTATTGGAATCATTTCCACTGGATATGAACGATATAGGTTTTATAAAGGTTAATCATATTCTCGAATACACTAAACTAGAAAGGAATTAGGTATGATGTTAACATAGTAATATTCATTGATATTATAATTATGGATGGTTAGGTTTGGGAGAAAAATTATTGGTATATTTTTTATCACTTGATACAGGAGTATCAGTCAGTTGTGTATTTAGTTTGTATTATATAAATAATAAAATTGTAGTTTTTAATCACTATATAAAATAGTATGAGTTTTAAGAATCTCAAGTAGCATTTTATCAATTATGAGACACATTTATAGGTTATGATATTTTCATATTGGAATATATCAAGTGCTATTAACCCTATCAGTGGATAATATGTTTAATTACGATTATAAGTTCAAAGACATATATACCCCTTCATGATATTATAACATTAGATTTTACAAGTATTAATGATATTTTCTAAAGTTTTATAGTGTTTAAAATATGAATACATAAATGTGCTTTGAAAAACCCTTTTGGTAGATATATGATTTGATGTGGATGTAAATACACAGAATTTGGACAATGGGTTAATAAAATATTGGAATATAATTTTATAAATATAAATTAAAATAAAGGTTGAAATTTTATTTTTTGATAAGGTGATTCATGTTACTTTTTGAAAAACGTTATTATGATGTTTATAGTAATTAGAAATATAGAAATATTTATTAGAATGTGATTTTATACAATTTTTTTATAAAGGATCAGTTGATTTCTAAGAGTTTAAGTTTTCTTAGATTTTGGTAAAGAATAATGTAATAATGATATGGGGGAATTATAGATTTGGAATTTCTGGGGATTATGTTTTTTTTTAGAGGAGGATGAAACATATTGAATCCTAAGTTATAATAAAAGTGTTATAGTTTGAACTATTAATGTAAGAGTTTAAGGAAATGTATCATATGATTAAATGAAGGATACATAGGATAAAACATATTTAGATTTATTGTTCTATGAATGTACTTATTTACTATGATTTTATTATATATTATTATAACAAGATAGGTTTTTGTATTTTTTTAAATAAATTATTTTGAGAATTAAGCTATTAAAGGCATGTCATTAGGAACTCCTAATATGAAATAAGGGATTTTATTTATAAAAATGGTTATAAAATTAATATATAGTAATATTTCTATATTAATGTAATCTATGAGTATCAAAGTCTTACTAATGATACTAATCTTTATTTTAAAATATTTTATATATCTTGAGTCATGTATGTATTATGAATACACACATTTGATATCTATGTAATGTTATTTTGAGGGAGTAATACATTAAAATATGGTAGAATGTAAAACCCCATGTTTTAGGAAACATTTTTAATGTTAAACCACATATAGGTCAATTATAAATATGTTCATTTCAAATACATCAACCTGATAAGAAAATAAATCATATATGATATTAACAAAATTAAAGGGTATAATGTAATTGAAGAAAATATTTCGGATTTTGAATTTCATATATACAGTTGACATGAAAGAGTTTATTTAGTTATTATATTTATAGATATTTTAATTATAAATAACTAATATAAATTATTTTATAATAGAAAAAATGATAGAAATTAATTTTTTTAAAATAAAAATCATTTTAAAATACTATTTTTTTGTGAAATATGATTTTTGTTAAATTTATTACTTTTAAAGAATGATATATCTAAAATGTATTATTGAAATTCATGGAATTATTGGTAAAATTAATTAACATCATTAATGAAATAATTTTCCAACTCTACAGAATTTTAGCATATTAATTTATAGCTGAATTTTTTAGAAACATTATTTTTATTTTATATTATGTATATTTTTGTTAATATGATAATATTTTATGATTTTAATTTTATTAAATTATCCTCATTTTTTTGTCAGTATTTAAATATTATCTTATGGATAAATTTTGTTTTTTAAAAATTATTATTTTCTAGGGAACAGTAAAAATATAGTTTCTATAAATGATGTACTATTTTCAACCTCAATGTGGTGAAAGGATGTATATAAATTTAAAAACCTTTTTATCCACTAAATATATTTTTATTGATTAAAATAATAATTTTAACAATTATATTTTGATTTTATAATCCAATTTTTTATATTTTTAAACCAGAATTATATTTTTTTGAAATAAAGGAATTATTTTTTGTCATTTCCTTTTATCAAATTATTCAATAGAATACATTATTTTATGGAATTGTTTGAAATAAAAATGAACCTAATTATTTAAAAAAAATTTAAATTTTAGGGGTATCAATTAAAATTATCCTAAATTAGAATAAATTCATTTTTATTATTGAAAATTATTTTTTTCAATGAATCATTTTAATTTGATTATTCATATTTATATTAATTTGTTTTGTAATTTTTTGAAATTAAATTTAAATGAAAGGATTTGTTATACAGAATCATCATTTATGAATTATTTAATATGTCCAATTTAATTTTTATGCATAAAAATAAATTACCAAGGTAAAATATAGTCACCATATTAAGCTATAAAATAACGTAAAAGTGTTAAGATATTGGATAAATACATAAAATATTATAAAAATATATATTTATGTGATTGAAAGATGGATTGATCAACCTCCTTGAACCTTATCTTAAATATTTTTCAACTTTAGATACATTTTAATTCGAAATTATATTTTAATATTTATATATATGTATTTAGAAAAATGAAACATCTGTAACTTATAAAGTAACACCACACCAATAAATAAAAAACTAATGTTTGAATTAAACTCAATAATATACCATATCTCCTTGATAATTTTCTCCCATGATGGGTAGCTTTAGATCTCATGATAATTCCAAAATTCAATAAAAAATAAAAAGGATTTAGAGGTAGGATATGATTTCATCATTGAAGATAGTTTGTGTCTAACTTAGTTGAAATCCAAGGTAAGGGTTTTAAATATCAATTTTCATTCATTGATATATGATTCATGTTCATCACTTTCATTCATTTCTTTTATGTATATATTTTCCAGGTTATTACCCAAAAATATATTATCTCGGTGAGAGTGGTACTAAATCATTTATTAAAAAATAGTAAAGATACAAATAATGATCAGTGAATTACAAGGGTGTTTTTTGATTTGATGGTGTACCACCCCTCACATGTCATCATCCACCATTGTGGTGCAGTAATCGAGGGCTCTAAAAATCCAAATTTAACTCGCTTCAAATACCAACCTATTAACAATTTTATCTTCCACCTAATTATCATCACTATAAGCATGTGAAAAAAGAAAATTAATATGAGTAGCATGATCCATGTAGGAAACCCAATGCGGTAAAATCATATATTGGATATCCATATTTCTGACCATCAGGGCCATGAAATCTTTTTCATATTCATATTCCATCCATAATTCATCTCACTTATGATGAATAACATATATAATTTCATTCAAAACATCCTATAGTTCATCCACATATGTTTTCCTTATTAAAATATAATGATAGAGAAATTTGTTATCAAATCCATGATGATTTTGTAAAATTCCTCCAAGACAGATGTACCCAATGTGGCTAAGTTCATTCCATAAATGTATTCCTTTATCCAGAATCCAATTGAAGGTATCTATCTCACACGATTGAGAACAATTAGTGGCCTCATCAGACCTAAAACTCTTAATATCATAATAATGTGAAGTTCTCTCATTTCATTGTTCATATTTCAATCCTTCACATTAGCTTTAGAGTGGAAATCCCTCTATATAGCCAGCATTTTAGCATAAATAGAAGCCCTCTCCCCCTCAAGTAGTCTATGATTCTAAGCTTACCCTATGGAATTCAGGATACAAGCAGTGGATGCCAGTAGTTAGTGATGAACCTACTTTCTGCATTTTGTATTACACAAGAGGTCAAAATGCTCCTCAAGTTTTCTGAATGTAATATTATTAAGCCTAAAAATTTAACATGATTACTACCATAAATATCTACCATATGAATATTTAATGAGAATGTTCTGAATAATTTAACTATCTTTTATGTACATATGAAATTTTGAGGTAATACACTACCCTACCAACCTCATTTGATTATTCATTGGAATTTTGTTCCTCTAAATTTTTCATATGATGATGAATTTAGAAGGTTGAATGAAGTAGGTCTAGAAATAATCAATCTATTATGAAATCATTCCGGGACTCAAATATTTAAATCTATTTTAATCTCTTCTAGTGAGTTTATCATTTCATCTTGGCCTCCAAAATAGTGTTCCAATGTCTATAAAAGAACTAGTTTTTAATTCAATATCTACATATAGAGGAATAATGTATATCATGTTGTGTTGTAAAACTAATTTAGAGATCCTCATGTCAATCTAGTCATAAGGGATCTCTTCCCTTCCCATGATTGGATACTCAAGCCAACAGACATTCCCACAAATATGTTCAGATATCCTACTAACATTCCATTTTATATAGTTTAGTGTATCCTTTAAATAATTTTTAATTGAAGTCCAAATTGAGGATAAATGGTGATGATAAAATCCCTCAGTCATCATATACTTGAACATAGATACTATGAATTCACTAGAAGGGGAATCTATAGTAATAATGTTTCATTAATATTTACTAATCAATCAACCATTTAAAAATTCTAGTTCCTTGATGTTGAGCCCTCCAATTTCAATTGGTATGATACATTATTTAAACAAAAAACTTATTAGTTATCTTCCCTTTCCTGACCTATCCAAATGAAATTAATAATCCTATATTGTATTGCCTTGATGATTCTTCTTGGACACTAATAAAGTGAGAGTGAGAAAATAGGTAAAAACTGAGTTGAAAAGGAATTCTCTTTTGTCATGGGTCATAGAATTCCCTTTTCCATTTATCTATATGGTGATTATAATAGTGATAATTCTTATAAGAAAAAGAGTTTTTACTCTCTACCAAAATTAGGGACACTGGGGTAGTTAAAGGGGAGTGATATATTCCTCAAACAATGTTTATTTCCCACCAATTTTACAATAGAAATTTCTTCACCGAAAATAATAATAGATTCCCACCAGCTTATGGCCGAACCAGCAACCACATCATTGTGAAAGGAAAATATTCTGAATTTTAGTAATTATTATCTTTGACGCGTGTCCAAAAAGAAGGATTTCATCTACATAAATAATGTCTGTTGGGTTGAACATGCTCCTCCCAGTAATAATTTTCTAGCTGAGACCAACACATCTATGATAATTAATTCATATAATTAAATAGTCTTCAAAAATAAAAAAATGAACCCGAATAGTGGGTATCCTGGCCTCACTCCACCTGTGCATGATAATTATCCACTTTAGATCCCATTAATCATGATGTGCAAACAATTATATGAATGAATCAAACTTATATTCTTCATGATATTGTTAGAGACCCCATAGCCCATTAGGATAATGTGAAGACAATTCCACATGAGAGTTTCAAAATAATTAAAAATGTCATTGTTGAAGGATGATTTCTAATCATTCGCATTATGCTTCATTATGTTATCACTATTAAAAGCTATTAATATAAATTATGAATGAATCTTATAAGAACAAAATGATATTGATTTGATGTTATATGATACATAATAATTCCCCCATCATAGAAAAAATAATTTTTCTAATGGCATTAGGGATCATGTTCCTAAGAACCATAGTCCTGAAATCATTATAGAAGAACGTGAATATAAATCCATCATGTCCAATAGTGATTTCCATGTTGAAAAAGAAAAATTCTACCTTAATTTCATCACTACTTGGTTCATGGGAAGGATCATGGTTCTTCCATTAATACAATCAAGATAGGATGTTATTTATTATAATTTATGTGTTATTGAATCTATAATATGATTAAATTATACTAAAATAGTAATCCACTTCATTTTAAACATCTATTTTAAAACTAGGAAGAATTCTATTGATAGTGATGGCATGGTAGACTTCCTTGGATCTTTTCTCCTAATGGAGTCTGTGGGAAACAATCGAGTTTCTATCTCCCACTTTCATGTATTTTAAATTCATGTGACCAATCTATAATAGTTCATTGATGGTTAGGAGATCATAATTCTTCATGTTTGCACATATTGTATCTCTAGAAGGTAATTTTTGACATTACTTCATTTTTTATGCTTATAAGGTAATGTTAAGCATTCTAGATGTCATGAATAAGCATTGAAAATGAGTTTTTACCTAATTTCCTGTAAATCCTTTGGGTGTGCTTTAATATCACCACAATAGATTGGAGTGGTATTCCAATTACAAGAATCTTGTTGACAATAGGATATATTCTCTACATTTAGGACTTACATCCCAAAAATTACGAAAATTAAAGAGAATACGGGCTAACCATGATATGGTGGTGAGTTCCACAACAATATAGTTATGGTCGGAGTGATTCTTGAGTATAGTTTGTATGGTATGGCTGTTGGTGTCACTTATATCATTAAATTAATCAAAAAACCAATATTTTATACTTTATTTCCTTCCAATATGATTAATCATACTCCAAGTGAAATCATCGATATCAATTAGGACATCTGTGACATTTCATTGATCAATGCAATAGAAAATTTTTTTTGATGCAATGTTGTTGAAATTGGAACAAGTATTTTTCTCATGTGTAAGAACTTGGTTAAAATCACCTATCACCAGGCACATTTGAGTCACAATCCCAAATATTTCCTCTATCCCCCCCATTGGTATATTTTCCTATTACATTATTATCTTTCATGCACATAGGTGAGCTTAAAATTAATTACTGATGTATTGAGGGTTTCAGTAGTACTTAATTTCCTCATAGAGCATATGGAATCTTATATACATTCATTCTTGAGCCTCCAAAGGTGATAAATTATAATAATTTATATATTCATATAAACAAATTGATATCCCATAGAGGCCCAGTTAAAATCATTCCACACCTCAAAAATCATTTTTTTCAGCAATTCTTACGTGAATTAGTTTATTGAACATAATAAAATACCTATGGCTTTTTTCCATTAGGGAGTTCCATATTTCTAGAAATTATATTATAGGATAATAATAATTTAGGGTCCCTACCAATAGTCATATTCTTCATTCATGTACATCTCATCTTGTCCATTCATCATTTTCTTTTAACCTTTCTTTTTCCCATATTGTGGCCTTGCATCTATTTTTCATCCCTCTTTTTTCCAATATCCACCTATGTTACCTTGTATTAATCTACATATGGGACACAGAGTTCTAAGATTCATCATAAAAAATGGTCTCACATAGAGTAGTGAACACATTATTATATTTAATTGGATCATAATGTTTCTTAATAGCTTTGTGTCATCGAGCATCTTCAACGCTACTAACATATTCAATGGAATCGGTCATGGTGATGGTGTTAAGGAGTTTATTTACCTGAACATCATAATTTCTATTTTGGAAAAAACATACATAACATCAGAATCAATAGGTGAATTGGTTATTCTATAATTGTGTGGGGGCTATATGTTTTCTAAGGGTTACACACTGTGAACTCAAAAACCTGCGCACAAATCATGTGGTCCAAATACTCAGTATGAGGTATAGTATAGTAATGTGCACTATCTAAGAAGAAAAATACATAAAAATTGAGGGAAATATATACATTTGATCCCTAATTATAGGGATACTTTAAGGATTGGTAAATCAATGTGTCAAAAAACGTGGCCTCATAAAGTTGGGAAGGCCACTTTTAATGTCCACCAACGCCTACATTGGCTTCCTTATTAGGCATGAAGAAAAAACAGCCTGATTCCATCCCACCTTGCCCATTTTCCATGTATTTAAAATTACATTTATGATATAAGGTAGAAGATCCATCAGTGTCAATATATTCATCACTCATTGGAGTCGATTAGGTTGTTCATATTTTCCATAGATGAAAATAGTGTTATCCACAGACCTATTTCTAGAGGGTGTCTGAATTTATTTGAAATTTGAGTTATTCCCTAATCCATTAATCTTTCTACAATTTTTGACATCATTTACCTTCATATTGAAGAGGGTACACTTATTTTTGTTGTTTCATTTTGAATGATTTTTTAATAGAACATATTCCTTGTATAGAACATTATTTTTATATCATACTGAATCAATATGTTAACATGGTCATCCATAGTAGTTAACACATTTTCTTAAAAAAGGATGGTAGACTTGTCAAAATCATACAGTATACTAGAACATTTCCCCAAATGGGGGTTATCAATCTGCATTTCCATCTTAATCAAATTAACAATCGCATATGCAATATCCAAATGAATGTGTTGCTGTTAAAATAATCAGTTCAGTTTGTATATTCAAATCAGCACTTGGGTTTGATTATATAATACAATTTGGGTGTTTAAGATACTATCTAGATCTTGAATTAGATGGAAACTAGATTTTATGGATACATGTCCAAACCTCCAGGCCTTTCACATGAAGTCATTTGATGGGAAAATGTCATGATAGAAACCACACCGCATGACTGTCATTTCCAATCATTGAATCCCATAATGTTATTATTTATATTTTTGATATCATAAAATTTACACACATTATAACCATTATTAAAACCTAACATTGCAAGAAAACAGTGAATATAGCGGTGAACCCTCTCCTCTAAATCAACTTGATTTGAAGAAACATTACTTTTACTTCCTTTTTTAATAATCCACCCAGGACGGGGGAGATCAAAGTCAGTGGTTGTAGGATTATAAGTGAACTTAACTACTTCAAGGAAATTATTCTTCAATCCCACAACTCCATCATGAGCTTCTCCAACAACTTTTAATATTCTAGGAAATAGATGAACAACTACTTATGTATAAAATCTTGTTGTAGCAATAAAGGCATCTGATCTATTATTGCATTCATCATCTAGAATCCATTAGGGACATCAGGTTTAGGGTTTTCCCCATCAATATATTTCACTTCAATTTTCATTATTGATATGTATTTTAATCATAATATTATAGTATTTATTATCTCATCAAATTTTATCTCTTACACAACATTTGGATGAAAGTGTTTCAAAATTAGTAAGGGTATATTTTCTAGTCTCACATTGAATTTGATGTTAATAGTGTTAAAATTACACCAGGGGAATATTCAATTGTTTTAATTTAGATACCATATCTATTTTATCATCAAATTTTTATACATTTTTTACAAAAATTTTATCATTTGACATCCTTCGGTTGCATAATTCGACTAAAATGTCATATTTTTGTGGAACAATCTTTATCTATTTTTAATAGATGAGAATATGTATACACTATATCTATATTACTTTTTTTATTTCATGATTATTATTCTATATAATTCAATGATTTTATCGAATTTTTCACCAATAATTGATTTATTTACTATGGTTTAAAAAGAACATTTGTATCATTTTCTCAATGGGTCATTATTTAGTTTCTCTAAAAATGTGTGAAAATAATCCTATTTTTAATGTTTAACACCTAATAAATAATTACCTATTTTATCACGATTATTTTTAATGAGGCATATATTTTATTTTTTCACTGGTTTATATTAAAATTTCTATTCCCAATGATTTTTGAATTATTATTTGAATAAAATCAAAAAATGAAATTTTTTCTCATTTTTCATAAAAATACAATGTTATTAAATTTTTTTCATAGATATCACCATATATTAATATTTTTGATGATTTACATGGGATATAATCTAATTATAATATTTGAATTATTTCTTATGGTAACATATTTTTAGTTTCTAAAGAAAGGTTCATGAAATCTGGTTCTTCCACATTGGTTAACTTTGGCACAATATAATTTTAAAATTTTTCATGTTCGTGTGGCACACTTATGTATCGTTTATTAATTATTTGATTATTAGATCGTATATATCTCTATAATTCATTGGGTAATGTTTTATATATCTTAATATCCGGATGTGATAAGTTTGATTAGGCCCATTTTAATTTTTCAATGGATGCAGGTGGTTTGGGAAATCCCATAAAGTTATTTTACATGGGTGGTTATCCCAAGAACCAAAGACGGTGGTACATGGGTGTTTATCCAAATCAAAAAAGGACATGGTATAGTAGTGTGTATCGAAGGCCCGAAATGCAGTGGTATTTTAGTTATTATTCCAAGACTAATAGGTTACATTACATGTGTATTTAACCAAATCCCAAAAAGGATCTGGTACAAGAGTAGTTAACCCAAGACTAAGTGTGTACATGGGTGGTTATTCAAATATTTATCTTTTATGGGAAGACTGTTTTCCTAATCCATAATGTGATGAATATATTAGCTATTAAACATGATACACGATTTTAGATAATATATTTTTCATACTCTTATATTATGCATATGCACTTTGAATATTCTCTCATACTGATGTTCACATCTTATCATCACATTTGTTAAAGAGTATTAATTGTAGACATTTAACCTTAGTGATCATTTAATATCACCCATTTTATAAGTCTATGTATTCAGGATATGATAAAGATTAATATTTTTAAATTTCAAAATGGGTCTAATGTGTAGTGAATTTTATGGGAGATGTTTAAGACTTAATATGCAATAATAAATTCATATATAAGGGGGAAAACGTTCCTTTAATGATAATGATATAGGATTAATAATAATTTTTTCTAAATATATTAAAATATATACCATAATGGTATTAGGTATGTATGTGTCTCAATATTATTCGATGATATTAAAATTAATGATTATTATATTTGGGTAAATTTAGTTGTTATCTAAGACAATATGTAAAGATTATGTTAGTAACTCTAAATATTAGAGTTGGGTCAGTGAGCCTCATGGGTTTCACAATAATTTTTTTTATATACCTTTTTAGTTGGTCGAAACCCTATAGTGAAAAAATGGCATAGACAGAAATATGACTATCCCACCCTCATGCGGTCACACTTCCAAAAAATCATGAATTCTTTATCTCATGTATATATCATTGGATCAGGAGAGTATAGTGGTCTACACATCACCTTACTTGATGGTCAAATAAGAAACACTAGTAAATGGATCTTTAGCAATGAAACAATAACAATGGTTATCCAAAATTGTGTGTATAGGTCCCACTACACCAACAGATATGAGTAAACATTAATATAGTTTTTATGGGAAAATTATATGTATTGTTTACATAAACATTTATATAGGTAATTTTATAAGAACAATTTTAAAAAACCTTATCCTATAGTAGGATTTACCATTTTTTTTAATATCATTTGTATAGCCATCAACAAATATCCTAGTCATGCAACCTTAACTACTCCCATCTCACTCCCATCCATATTCAACCCAATAAGTGGCCTTCTATTTTCATCCCCTGTCATGGTGATCTCTCCTCATTTTCTGTATAAATTTTTTGTTTTTGAATATAAAATTATATTATTATAAATACATCATCTCGTTTGCCAAGAGTTGTTGTAATTTTTTAAAAGGTCAAATATACTATCGTAAATTTTTATATATATGGATTCTTTCAAATTGATGAATAAGTGTTATTTTTATTGTATTTTTTATCATAGTTCATAATAAATCTGATTAAAAGTGATTCATTTTTTAAAATTTATTTACTCAATGCTTCTATATATGTCTAATATTTACCTACTATATTGTGTGTTATAGGAGGTAAATATTTAATTATATATTGTAGTAGTTTTTAAACTGTTCAATATATTACAAGTTTATTGAAATATTCATTTCATTGTTGTTTTTTAAAAATTGAAATTATTCATTTCAGGTAACAAACATGTTTGGATATAAAATTTAATATATGGATTGAATATATAGATTGATCTTCTTTAAAGAAAATACAATATGATGGAATTTATTTTAACCAAAATATTTTTTTAATATTGATCAATTATGTATAAAAAAAATTCTATAATGTTTCATTTCATTTATTTTGATATATGTAATGACAAGTTTTTGAGACTTATTTCTTGTCTGGGTTATTTTGATTAAGAATTTTTCATGTACAATTCCAAAAAAAGAAATTACCCTGTTTACTGCTAATATAAACTAGTTATTGACTAACCACAACTAATTCCATGATTTGTTTTGTAACTATTGAGATATAGATGAGTATATATACCATGGTTAATTTTTTATATTTATTGTTTCATTTTTTATAATAACTCTTATTTGGTCTAGTTCACTAGTAATTCTATACATATAATTTTTTGTGGAATTAATATTTCATATATTATGTAATTATATATATACATAATATTTTGTTTTATTTTATATTATAATTCTTAGAGGGTATTGTTTTTTAATTTTGGTTTTATTGAAAGTGAACTATTCTAATTTCCTAAAAAAATATATTCCACAAAAAAATTATTTCATTAAATTTATGGAATTACATATAATTTGTTTAATTTAAGGGATGAAATTTATTTATATGAAACTAATGAAATCTCAAATTATTTTTAAGTCATGATGGAGATTGATTTATATTTTATATTTAGTAGTTTTTTATATATATAGAACTAATACAATAACCATATATTATTTTTTAAATACCATGGTTATTTCATGATTATGTTATATAAGATATAAAATTATCATGTTTTCATACAAACTATTATGATTCAAATTAAAATTAGGATAAAAGAAAATATCAAAATAGTGATATTTTGAATGAGAAGTATATATTAGAGAATTTATTATATGACTAGTTTCTATTAATTCATCATAATGATATAAATATTAATCTAATTAAATAATACAATGATATTTTTTCAAAGGATTCATGTGAGGAAAATGATGATGTTGACTGGGTGAATAAATTAATGAATTCTATTATGACTCTATTATATAGGTGATGTTGTAAAGTGAAAAAAGTTGATTTTTTGTATTCCAATTTCATAGTAAAAAATGAATATATGTTCTCATATAACAATTAATTATATTATTGGTTTTTAAGCACATAATTTCGGATTATATAGATATTTTGATGGAATAATTATAGGGAAATATATGAAATTGAACGAATAGGATTTTCTATAAAAACCCATCTTTCCAAAAATATATGCATCTTATTATAGATTTATTTGATGTCCTGAATTATTCTATATAATTTGGAACATCTATGTTGAATCCAAATGTTGATGGAACACCATCTTGTTTGCCACATAAAATAGCTTCCAAGATTACGTCGAGTACCATAGTCAAAAATCATTTAAATAAAAATGACATATCTAAATATATATGATGGTATGATACTGGGTAAAATAAATATGATGATGGGTTCTTTTATATTGTAGATAGACTATAATGGAAGAATCATTATGAATGATATCCTGATTTTTCAAACTAGGTTATAAGGATAGGTTGGGGCTATCATGTGAAATTTTTTATTAATTTTGTTTCATGCGTACTTTTCGAAACACATAACTAGTTTTCATATATATTTATATACTTCTTCCATTGATGTGTATGAAAAAACCATTCAGTTTTTTGAGTATACAGATATTTGGACCTTTTATCCTCCAAATGATATAGATGTATACATTTATCCTTTTATAAAATAATAGAAGAATATTTGGATTGTTGTTATTTGGATATACTATTTTTATTAGAAATGTGTATTTTAGATGTCTATTTCACCTATGTATATGAGAAATGATTTTTCTACTTATGATATGAGGTATAGTTAAAGAATAAAGGGAAAATATTCATATATTGTTTCTATAAATAGTAAAACATCTATGAAGCTTAAATATTGATATTTTTTAGTTATATTGGAAGCAAATGATTCATTAAAATGGATCATAGATATTTTAATTATATTTAATGTTTGTAAAATACTATAAAGATCCAAAATTAACCTCTACATTTTTCTGGAACCAATATTATTAATGAATCTAAAGATATCATTTTTTCTTTTAAGATATTTAAGATGAAATCTACAATGAAAAAGATTTCATTTTACTAAATGTATTTAAAACTGGAAGAAGAAATGTTACTTCCCTGAATTGTCTTATTTGACAACTAATTTGTTACCAAATTTTTTAACAATAACTAACATTGAGGAAAATATTTTTAAATAATTATTTCAATGATTATATATTCCAAGGATATGAAAAAAGATGATTTATTATCTTAGAATTAATTGTTTATATTGGGGTATCATATTAGAATTACATCTTATGTGAATAAGATAAAATAAATGGTGTGTTCTTTGTGATTGTTATGTGATTTGAAATTTGAGAAAAAAATAAATTTCATGAATTATTATACATTATCAGGGTTCCTAATTGTTATTCATGAAATATATAGTAACAGATCTACATCAGTGATTTTAGGATGAAATATTTGAGGGATAAGGATTATCAAATCCATCTTCATGAGTTTATTCCAATAGAAATCCATTATTTATTATCCCATAATGTAAGGTTATTGGTAATTTGATTATCCCATTTTCACCGAGATATCTTTTCAAAAATAATATATATATTTTTATTTTAATAAATCCATGCTGAGGTACAATTAATTTTATGTTAGTAAGAGGAAAAAAATTTCCATCATTTTTCACTTTCATGATGCATCTATCTTTCCATCATCATACTAAAATATTACTTATATACCTTATAACTTTTTTGGATGTATCCAACTAAAATTAATAAGTCAAAATCTATGTATTACCTTTGGAAAGGTAATCATCATAAAGGTTCATCTGTGAAAGGTAAATAGTATTAATAATTTCAGATTTTTATTCTATGTATTTTTTGAATGTGACCATGATATAAACCAATCCAACTAGAAATAAATAAATGTATTATCACAAAATTGAACATTTTTTTCCATCGCTTCCCAAAATATATGTAATTCCTAGATTATTTATATTTATTACATTATGAAATGATGAACGGTATATGGATCATTTTAAATTCTTGTGTAACTATTATTTTATTCATCAAATAAATATGTTAATTAAATTGAAAATTTCTATGTTATTATAAGGCCCCAGCCTTAAACCTTACTTAATCTTGAGTTATTACAAGATTACACATTGAGGATCTTTTCGGGTTTAGAGTTTTAGAGAATTAGATCATAAAACTTGCATTACATTCCACATATAAACAAAGTGGTTACATAAAGATAGTATTCTTCATTCCCATCAATGGAAACACATTTAAAATAAAACATGGATTATTTCTTGACACATCCTTGACTCTATCATCTTATCATGTACCTTTCCCTTGACCTGTGAAAAACATTTCAAAAACTTGGGATGGGCGTAAAAACTCAGTATGGGTTATAAAAACATGGAAAGGAAACATGAGTTCATATATACATAAGAATGAAATCATACTTTACCCATAAAACATAGGCACTTTAACATGCCTCATAAAATCATGAATAAATCATAGAAATCATAATACGTAAAGGTAACTTGAGGCATTCATAACATTCTTACGTAGGGAGTAACCCTCTTGGTTACGTTTGGAATACCCATCACAGTATATTCCCTAAAATCTCTTCGGAGAAACCTTAACGTTTCACTCCTTCGCGTTACCCAATGCATTGGAGAGCTATAACGGGCTCACCCGCCCTTAGTTTATCACGGAAATAATGCCCAAGAACCATAACATAATCATATCACATAAAACATGCATAAAGGAAACATAACATTTCCACATTTCAATCACGAGATATCAATACAACACATTGATATAATAAAAACATTATGAAAACCATTTTCAATACCAAAGTAAAACATGGTATTTATTTTTCTTTTAAAAAAAAGGTATGGCTTGTAGAGGAAGCCAAAACTCAAATAACGGTTACGACGGCGGAGAAGTCGTTGTCGCCGCATACGTACGACAAAAACATTCCCTTTTGTCGTTTAGTAAACGCTTCGTATAAAAAAGATTCCTTTTGAGTAAACGTAAAAGTCAAAGGGGTTTATACACCGTATAAAAGAAAGTTGTGTATAAAATAAAATATGCCTCAACGAAAGGAGATTGAGACGAAGTCCCATACAAAGATAATTTTTAAAATAAAATAGATACATTATGTGTATTCACTATAAGTACACATAAATAAAGTACAAATACAAGATACGACATAATAATATAATGACATAATTTGAAAGTAGGAGATTAACCCAAAGAATGGAAATTGGGTTAAGAAGTTCCCATACCTCGTATCTGACTTGACCCGACCGTTCTTTAAACTCCTGAATAATAAACTTTAGTTAATCTCTACTTGATTATGAATCTTTTCCAAGTTCATTATTCCTTTTATACCATGTTATGAACATCATGTAATCATTTAAGTTAATAATGTTCATTTTGTCGGTATTTGGTTCTTAAGTCAAAAATAGACTTCTTACACTTACATGTTGTTAATTTGGTCAATGTTTCATTATATCCAGAATGGTATTCATGATGTAGATATCATATATGTCATATATATCCAGTACATACATGTATTTAAAATATTACATAATCATTTAGAGGTAAGAAATGAAATGCACCGTTCATGGAGACGGTAAGCCGTACGTACGCATGAACGCTACTTCCATTTCTATTTCATATTTTCTGGAATGGAATCATAATGATATAAGAGTATATTATAATTCCAGTATAATAACATATATAATATCATTAACTTTATCCTTTACACATCCCACATATGGTATTAACGAATCAAATCACTTTCAGGGGGCGGTAGTCCGCGCTTCCTAAAATGAAGATATCGTGTTTTACCCATAATGGAAACCATAAAGGTATGCCCAAAATGAAAAAAACAGAAGTTTAAGGAAAACATAAACATGTTATATATCATATATAAAAATATTGACATCATAATGGCCACCTTTGAAGGTGTTAAATGAGTGTTGAACAATCATCGTTTCGGGAGGCAGAATTTCGCCATCCACGGAAACCGTATGTTCATTAACCATTTGATGTAGTTGTGTGAGAGTGTAGATAAAATAAATCTTATAACAACATCCTAGTATATTGATGATACTGTTGTTGTTACAAAAGAAGTAAATAAAAAGAGTTTAGGGGGTTGGAGAAGCAAAATAAAACAAATGAACTTGAGAGAATGAATTACCTTTAAAAAGTGTAACTCCTTTTGAGTTGAGCCTAAAGGCTTCCTTTGAAAGGATTCTGCCCAAAGGGAATCCTCTAGGATGAGGAGAGGGATGTGGAGAGAGCAAATGGGCAGGGGTTGGCCGAGCCAAAGGCTTGAAGAGTGTGTGAAATGAGGTAGAGGTGGGGGCCTTTTATAAGAGGAGAGGAGGGGCACTTTTGGAAAGTAAAGAAATATAACTTTGTTTGAAAATGTGTTTCGGTTTTAAAAGGTCCCACATTGATAGAATTCGTGGATAAGGTGATAAGGATTCGAAATCCACTCATCCAATTGGTTTTGGCCATGTGTAGGTTTTAGATTTTACATTATCTTTCCATTTTATTTTAATCGTTAAATAATGATGTCATCACTGCATCATTATTATGTCGTAAATAATTTAATTTATTTAATGTCTACAAATTATAAAACAAATACTATGATATAGGAAATCTTTTTAGCTTTCCAATGACTATTTATAATCAAAATTTGGGCTTGTATAACCCCACTTAAAAATTGTTTTCGCAAAACATATTATGTTTGTGTCACTTTCACTTTAACATTAAATAAAAATATATTATTGTCATTTTCCAACTAAAGTGGATACATGGGGTCCCCAAGTTAGGCCATGGCTTGTCTTGGTCGGACATGACACAACCAATGAGGTTGGGACATGTGTCTAGGTCATTTTATATTATTAAAGTATTATTTATACCATAAACTACACTAATTACCACTAATCGCGATTAAAAACTTAATAAGTTACTATTCACCAAAAAATTATTATAATCTCATTGAACCACATTTTACTTCTTAATGACAACCATGTATGTCGGATTTTCAAAATTCAATACACATTAGTGGTAAACTTTCATTTAACAGAAAAATCAGTTTGCTTGATTACCACTTAGTGGTTTCACTATTCATCAAAAATTGAAGTTTTTCAGAAAATTACCAAAAATTCACCCTAAGCTATATTTGATATTCCGAATTCAAAAATGAAGTCTATTTTACAAAATTCAAATCATATAAGTCACATTAATTAATTTAATAATTAATTCCCGCTGCCAGAGCAAATAGCGTGTTTTTACAAAACAATAAGTATCAAAAGATTGACACTAGTTTAAGTCTAATTTCAAATCGAAATTGATTCCAATGACCACCATTGGATAAAATGGTAAAAATATATTCTAATTTCACTTTAAAACCAATTCAAAAGATAATCTAATCATATAAATAAATTATATCAAAAAGAGGTTTTGAATTAAAATGCAACATTTTACACTATTCATAAAAAAAATGAACTTTATCAGAAAGGTACCAAAAATTACACAAAGTAAAATTTGATGTCCCGATTCTTAATAAAAGTTTTATTTGGTCCAAAAGAATGTATAAGAGTGATCAAAACTATATTTAATGACGGTTCACCATTAAAAGATGATAAGTGAACCTTTAGTGAAAATTAGAGTATAAAAGCCTAAAATTGAACTCTTTCCGTATTTTAAGCTTTTATCTTTTATTGGGTAAATGTATAAACATTTAAAAACATATCTATTCATATTTTAGTTATTTCTATTCATTCCCTCCAGTACAACGACTACTTGTTAACTAACATTTAAAATAACATTATTATATTACTAGTGTGCCACGTAAGTTTCAAAGAAACTCATCGTTGCGTATCGGGTACGCTATCGAACATAGCAACCCCTTTTAATTAAAATTCATATTTAATTCTCAAATATTAATAAATATGAAAATTATTTATTCTTTAATTACCTGGGATGTTACATCCTTCCCCCCTTTTGGGAATTGCGTCCTCGCAATTTTATTCACTTATCAAAATAAGTGGGGGTATTTATCCCTCATAGCATTTTCAGATTCCCACGTTGCCTCTTCAATCATGTGGTTTTTCCACAAAAACTTTACCTGGTGAATCACTTTATTCCGTAACACTTGCTCCATGTGGTCAAGAATCTAGACCGGTTGTTCCTCATAAGATAGGTTTTCTTCCAGCTGAACTACCTCTGGACTCAAAACATGAGATGGATCTGGCATATACTTTCTCAACATCGAAACGTGAAAAACATTGTGTACCTGAGATAAGCTCGGAGGTAAAGCCACTCGGTATGCAACTGATCCAACTCTCTCTAGAACTTCGTATGGTCCAATAAACCTTGGACTCAACTTTCCTTTCTTACCAAATCTCATCACACTTTTCCAAGGAGAAACCTTGAGAAAAACATGATCACCTACCTCGAAAGATAGATCCTTCCTCCGGTTATCCGCATAACTCTTCTGCCTGCTCTGAGCTGTTCTCATGTGTTTCTGAATCAGCTGAACTTTTTCTGCCATTTCTTCTACCAATTCTGGTCCCATCAACTTTCTTTCACCCACATCATCCCAGAAAGCTGGAGTTCGACACCGCTTCCCATATAATGCCTGAAATGGTGCCATCTGTATACTAGAATGAAAACTGTTATTATATGAAAACTCAACCAAAGAAAGATGTTGGTCCCAACTTCCCTGATAATCCATAGAACAAGCTCGTAGCATATCCTCCAATGTCTGAATTGTTCGTTCTGACTGCCCATCTGATTGAGGATGAAAAGCTGTACTAAAATTTAATTCAGTACCCAACGACTTCTGAAGGCCTTTCCAAAAGTTAGAGGTAAACCTGGGATCACGATCTGATACAATGGAGAGGGGAACTCCATGTAACCTGACTATCTCCTTAAGATACAAACGGGAAATTTGATCTAGATAGAAAGTATCTCGTATAGAAAGGAAATGAGCAGATTTAGTCAAGCGATCAACAATAACCCAAATTGCATTATTACCTCGAGATGTCTTTGGTAATCCAACAACAAAGTCCATGGATATATTCTCCCATTACCACTCTGGCACTGGTAAAGGCTGAAGCATCCCTTTCGGTAACTGCCGCTCTGCTTTAACCCGCTGACAAGTCAAACACTTCACAGTAAAATCAGCAATATCTCTTTTCATTCCATCCCACCAGTAATACTCCCGCAGATCTCTATACATCTTAGTACTGCCCGGATGAACTGAAAACGGAGAACTATGAGCTTCACATAACAACTCTCTCTCCAACTGTGAATCACAAGGCACACATAACCTCTTCACAAACCTCAAAACACAAACACAAACTTATCCAAGAACTCATGGAAAATTTTATTCATAAGGTCCATGAATACAGTAGGTGCATTTGTTAACCCCAAAGGCATAACTACAAATTCATAATGGCCATATCTCGTACAGAATGCGGTCTTCGGAACATCTGCTTCTTTTACTTTCAACTGATGGTACCCCGACCTCAAGTCAATCTTCGAAAAATACTGAGCTCCCTGGAGCTGACACCACTTCATTCGATGGCCCAACATCTGCTGAAGTAGTTGCAAAGGATTTCACCACCCCTTTCTGCTTGTAGTCTAACTGCTTCCCATCACTCAAGCTCCTTGTCGGACACTCGTTTGCATAGTGACCCATCTCATTGCACTTATAACACTTCACTAACTGTAAATCAAATTTGTTCTTACCTTCAGCTTGATCCTTTTCAGTGCAATCACGAGCCTTATGTCCCATCTTACCACATCGGTAGCACTTCCCAGAATTCAGAAGACATTCCACAGCATGCCTTTTTCCACATTTATCACAAACTGGAAACTTAGTTATCTTACCATCAGACCTTTTTGAAGAATTCTTACCATTCTCCTGCAACTTCGGTCTCTTCTTCTGCTGGTTGTTATAGGACACTTGGTCATCGGCAAACTCCATTTCCACCTTCTCAGCACATCGAACAAGCTTTTCATAACTTTTAAACTCACGAGAAGCTAATGCCCTTCGATACTTTGGCTTTAATCCTGAGTAAAAACGATTGATTTTACTATCAAGGTCTCGGATAAAATTTGGAGCATACCTTGCCAATCGAGTGAACCTTTCTTCATAGGCAGCCACTGAGTCCTCCTCTTGCCTCAATTCCAAGAATTGCTTTTCCATCCTAAGTCGAACAGCCTTAGGAAAATACTTCTCAAGAAACATACCTTTGAAATCATCCCAGTCAAGAGCATCAATCTCATCGGCTTCCCTGATATTTTTAACCATAGACCACCACTGATCTGCTTCACCCTCCAAACGGTAAATAGCAAGACTAACCTTTTGATTGTCTGAACACCCCATGACATCAAAAATCTTCTCCAGTGCTTTAATCCACCCTTCAGCTAGCACAGGGTCAGATGATCCTCTGAATGATGGGGGATGTTGCCTCATGAAATGTTCCACCACTGACATGTTCCTCTGCGGTTGTTCTGGCTGATCTCGTGCATGGATACCACCACCATTTATCGCCTGAGTCAACTGCGCCATTACTGCAACAAACTGTTCAGTTCCAATTCCGACCATTTCTGGATGCTGATTCGGAAGGTTATTTCCTTCTGTATGCCTTCCTAGCACTGCTTCCCTGTTTCCTCTGCGGAAAACCATTCTGAACACCGAAATATCTTAGGCGAAGCAACATGGTAATCTGTAAATGCTATATCATTTAAATCATATTATAATTTAACACTTTTCTAACTCCTAAAGTTGTCTAAACCGACCTCTGATACCAACTATAAGGCCCCAGCCTTAAACCTTACTTAATCTTGAGTTATTACAAGATTACACATTGAGGATCTTTTCGGGTTTAGAGTTTTAGAGAATTAGATCATAAAACTTGCATTACATTCCACATATAAACAAAGTGGTTACATAAAGATAGTATTCTTCATTCCCATCAATGGAAACACATTTAAAATAAAACATGGATTATTTCTTGACACATCCTTGACTCTATCATCTTATCATGTACCTTTCCCTTGACCTGTGAAAAACATTTCAAAAACTTGGGATGAGCGTAAAAACTCAGTATGGGTTATAAAAACATGGAAAGGAAACATGAGTTCATATATACATAAGAATGAAATCATACTTTACCCATAAAACATAGGCACTTTAACATGCCTCATAAAATCATGAATAAATCATAGAAATCATAATACGTAAAGGTAACTTGAGGCATTCATAACATTCTTACGTAGGGAGTAACCCTCTTGGTTACGTTTGGAATACCCATCACAGTATATTCCCTAAAATCTCTTCGGAGAAACCTTAACGTTTCACTCCTTCGCGTTACCCAATGCATTGGAGAGCTATAATGGGCTCACCCGCCCTTAGTTTATCACGGAAATAATGCCCAAGAACCATAACATAATCATATCACATAAAACATGCATAAAGGAAACATAACATTTCCACATTTCAATCACGAGATATCAATACAACACATTGATATAATAAAAACATTATGAAAACCATTTTCAATACCAAAGTAAAACATGGTATTTATTTTTCTTTTAAAAAAAAAGGTATGGCTTGTAGAGGAAGCCAAAACTCAAATAACGGTTACGACGGCGGAGAAGTCGTTGTCGCCGCATACGTACGACAAAAACATTCCCTTTTGTCGTTTAGTAAACGCTTCGTATAAAAAAGATTCCTTTTGAGTAAACGTAAAAGTCAAAGGGGTTTATACACCGTATAAAAGAAAGTTGTGTATAAAATAAAATATGCCTCAACGAAAGGAGATTGAGACGAAGTCCCATACAAAGATAATTTTTAAAATAAAATAGATACATTATGTGTATTCACTATAAGTACACATAAATAAAGTACAAATACAAGATACGACATAATAATATAATGACATAATTTGAAAGTAGGAGATTAACCCAAAGAATGGAAATTGGGTTAAGAAGTTCCCATACCTCGTATCTGACTTGACCCGACCGTTCTTTAAACTCCTGAATAATAAACTTTAGTTAATCTCTACTTGATTATGAATCTTTTCCAAGTTCATTATTCCTTTTATACCATGTTATGAACATCATGTAATCATTTAAGTTAATAATGTTCATTTTGTCGGTATTTGGTTCTTAAGTCAAAAATAGACTTCTTACACTTACATGTTGTTAATTTGGTCAATGTTTCATTATATCCAGAATGGTATTCATGATGTAGATATCATATATGTCATATATATCCAGTACATACATGTATTTAAAATATTACATAATCATTTAGAGGTAAGAAATGAAATGCACCGTTCATGGAGACGGTAAGCCGTACGTACGCATTAACGCTACTTCCATTTCTATTTCATATTTTCTGGAATGGAATCATAATGATATAAGAGTATATTATAATTCCAGTATAATAACATATATAATATCATTAACTTTATCCTTTACACATCCCACATATGGTATTAACGAATCAAATCACTTTCAGGGGGCGGTAGTCCGCGCTTCCTAAAATGAAGATATCGTGTTTTACCCATAATGGAAACCATAAAGGTATGCCCAAAATGAAAAAAACAGAAGTTTAAGGAAAACATAAACATGTTATATATCATATATAAAAATATTGACATCATAATGGCCACCTTTGAAGGTGTTAAATGAGTGTTGAACAATCATCGTTTCGGGAGGCAGAATTTCGCCATCCACGGAAACCGTATGTTCATTAACCATTTGATGTAGTTGTGTGAGAGTGTAGATAAAATAAATCTTATAACAACATCCTAGTATATTGATGATACTGTTGTTGTTACAAAAGAAGTAAATAAAAAGAGTTTAGGGGGTTGGAGAAGCAAAATAAAACAAATGAACTTGAGAGAATGAATTACCTTTAAAAAGTGTAACTCCTTTTGAGTTGAGCCTAAAGGCTTCCTTTGAAAGGATTCTGCCCAAAGGGAATCCTCTAGGATGAGGAGAGGGATGTGGAGAGAGCAAATGGGCAGGGGTTGGCCGAGCCAAAGGCTTGAAGAGTGTGTGAAATGAGGTAGAGGTGGGGGCCTATTATAAGAGGAGAGGAGGGGCACTTTTGGAAAGTAAAGAAATATAACTTTGTTTGAAAATGTGTTTCGGTTTTAAAAGGTCCCACATTGATAGAATTCGTGGATAAGGTGATAAGGATTCGAAATCCACTCATCCAATTGGTTTTGGCCATGTGTAGGTTTTAGATTTTACATTATCTTTCCATTTTATTTTAATCGTTAAATAATGATGTCATCACTGCATCATTGTTATGTCGTAAATAATTTAATTTATTTAATGTCTAAAAATTATAAAAAAACTACTATGATATAGGAAATCTTTTTAGCTTTCCAATGACTATTTATAATCAAAATTTGGGCTTGTATAACCCCACTTAAAAATTGTTTTCGCAAAACATATTATGTTTGTGTCACTTTCACTTTAACATTAAATAAAAATATATTATTGTCATTTTCCAACTAAAGTGGATACATGGGGTCCCCAAGTTAGGCCATGGCTTGTCTTGGTCGGCCATGACACAACCAATGAGGTTGGGACATGTGTCTAGGTCATTTTATATTATTAAAGTATTATTTATACCATAAACTACACTAATTACCACTAATCGCGATTAAAAACTTAATAAGTTACTATTCACCAAAAAATTATTATAATCTCATTGAACCACATTTTACTTCTTAATGACAACCATGTATGTCGGATTTTCAAAATTCAATACACATTAGTGGTAAACTTTCATTTAACAGAAAAATCAGTTTGCTTGATTACCACTTAGTGGTTTCACTATTCATCAAAAATTGAAGTTTTTCAGAAAATTACCAAAAATTCACCCTAAGCTATATTTGATATTCCGGATTCAAAAATGAAGTCTATTTTACAAAATTCAAATCATATAAGTCACATTAATTAATTTAATAATTAATTCCCGCTGCCAGAGCAAATAGCGTGTTTTTACAAAACAATAAGTATCAAAAGATTGACACCAGTTTAAGTCTAATTTCAAATCGAAATTGATTCCAATGACCACCATTGGATAAAATGGTAAAAATATATTCTAATTTCACTTTAAAACCAATTCAAAAGATAATCTAATCATATAAATAAATTATATCAAAAAGAGGTTTTGAATTAAAATGCAACATTTTACACTATTCATAAAAAAAATGAACTTTATCAGAAAGGTACCAAAAATTACACAAAGTAAAATTTGATGTCCCGATTCTTAATAAAAGTTTTATTTGGTCCAAAAGAATGTATAAGAGTGATCAAAACTATATTTAATGACGGTTCACCATTAAAAGATGATAAGTGAACCTTTAGTGAAAATTAGAGTATAAAAGCCTAAAATTGAACTCTTTCCGTATTTTAAGCTTTTATCTTTTATTGGGTAAATGTATAAACATTTAAAAACATATCTATTCATATTTTAGTTATTTCTATTCATTCCCTCCAGTACAACGACTACTTGTTAACTAACATTTAAAATAACATTATTATATTACTAGTGTGCCACGTAAGTTTCAAAGAAACTCATCGTTGCGTATCGGGTACGCTATCGAACATAGCAACCCCTTTTAATTAAAATTCATATTTAATTCTCAAATATTAATAAATATGAAAATTATTTATTCTTTAATTACCTGGGATGTTACAGTTATCTAGTCTCATGTAATAATACATATGTGTTAAAAAAATTATATATTTGATTGTAGGGAACATATAAAAAATTAAAAATAGAAATAATAGTTCATTACCCAGGATACTGATAGACATTTTCATAGTAATGTTTTTAATTCTTTTAGGAAATTGAAGAAAAAAGTATTAATACAATAAAATAAAAAAATTGTTGTTCATTGAATTTTAATATACACTTATATTTTAAGTATTCATTTTACTTATTGACATTGTCTCTAATGATATTTGTACCTTGGAATTTGTTCTAATTTTTTGGTTTGTGAAAGAAAACAAATTTAGATAAATGGCCACAAATTTATTATCAGTTAAAAAGAAATGAATATGATAACAAAACCTAATAGTGATATAATATGTACAAAATGAAACTGTTATGACAGTGCATAAAATAGTATTCCCTTATAAGAAAGGGTATCTTATTATGAAGTAGTCATGAAAATAATTATATTGTATTTTTATTCTCATGGTCATATAACTGTAATCAATTGAATAATTTCTGATTCAATGTTGAAACTTGAAAATTTTTATTTATGACTATTGATTTTGAGTTATTAACATGACTCAAATTCATTATATTGATTTGCCATGTATTTTGGAACCATTAGATAATTTTTTTTTTGTGAATGATCATATGATACATGAATTAAGGGAAACTAATTTGGTAATTACAACATTTATTTTTTATGATGTTTTAGATGATATAGGCACCATACCTGACCCCATTGGCATAAATGATTTCATAACAAATGATTTCTCAAATAGTATAATTTTTAATGTTAGTTTTGAACTTTATTTTTTGGTTAGTAATATATAGAATCATTCTTATGTGTTCATAGATATTTTTATATAGCTCAATAAGAGTTATTTATGTTAGTAATATTCAAATTGTTATACTTTTGGATTAAAAATGTTTATATAACATTACCTTAATGTGAATTTCCAATAAAAAATAATTTCATTTTTCTTTGAGATTGATTTTCTAATATGGACTAAAATTATATTAGAAAGTATCAAACCAAACAATAACGATAATATCATATATGAAAAAATAATATGAATTAAACTAAAACATATGAGAATATTATAAATAAAAATAATAATATTGAGTAAGAATATTCTAACAAAAAAATGGTAAAACGGAAAAATGACCTAATAAAATTACATAAACAAACCAAATGAACTATCTAAAAGTGTATTGGATCAAATATAAATTATAATAAAAACTATATCATACCCATATATGACTTGATAATTAGAATGCGTTGATATTTCAATGAAATGTATTTTATTTTATGATAATTGTGTTATTAAATAGTATATGATTATGTTACATTAATACATTACCATTATTTATCTTGATAATTGGCATCCCTTAATTTTGTCAAGTTATATCTTCTTTATTGATTGTCTTACATATTATTTAAAAATTTCTAAATTAATGCACATCTTTTTCTAATGTAGGAAATGATTATAATTTAATGAGATATGTTGGAAGATAATGTATTATAATAATCCGCACATGAGAAATATGGGTTTTATTAAAATGGTTTCTATTGTCAGTTTACTTTTTTAAATATATATATAAATAAAAAAATATTTCATTTCATTAATATTCATTAAAATTTTAGGTTGGAACCACTATACATGATTGAATTATTATCTGACAAACCTAATTGAAGTTGTGAGGATCCAGCAAATTTTTGGTGGAGGGTCTTATTAGTGATACTAAAATTATTCTTTATAGATTATCAAACCTATACCCTTAATCAAATATGATTTCTAGAATAGTTTTTTATATATAGTTCCATTAGCTTCACTAGGTAGATTAAAAAGAATTTATTCACACCAATATTTAGGTATGATCCTTATCATATATCATTTACTAAAATGTTGATCGATCACACCACCATAAATATTATAGATTTCCAAAGATGAATATAGTATCCCATTTTCCAACTACATCATTCTATCAAGGATTTTATGGTTATGCTAATTAGACATCAACTTTTCAGCATTCTGAGCCTCCCATGGATACTATTCTTCATGCATAGACAATTGACCCCAATACTGCACATGGTGATGATCCTCCGTAGTTGAGGGATCTTGAATCACCCACTGATTAGCCTGGATTTTGTATATGTATATAAAACTAGTAAAACAGTTTCACTATAATTTATTTTCATCATCAAATAAAATAATTTAATATTTGAGTTTTATTCTATCACATCTGGATATTCCACTTTAAGTTTGTTTTTGTGTACACACATGCATGAGGTGTGTAACCTACAAACACATGTGATGATAATGAATGATGACAATTAAAAAATTATTGGTAAAAAATAAGAGAGTGAAGGAGTTTTTTTGTGATACTTTCATAATACTATGGCATTATTCAATTGAATCTACTCGCTGTCATATATCTTGAAAATTAACTATATAATGATTCATGGGCTCAAATGTATTTAAACAAATAAAATAATTAATATTATTTTATTATTTTATTTTTCTTAATTAACATTTTATTGTAGAAGCTTCATTATAATTTTTTAAATGCTAGGTCTATGAAGACTGTAGATCTATTGGATTATGTGAGATTTGGAGAGAATATAAATACGAATTTTATAATGGTTAAGATGAAATATTTTTAATATATTTTGATATTATTACTATGGTGAATTAGTTTCCAAAATCATAGTATCAAGAAATTATTTCACATTTTAAGAGTAGAGAGTTTAAATAATTAATAATAGTTGAGGTTTTTGATTGAAAATGATGATGATATTCATCATTGCTTTATTTTTTAATTATTTAATATTCCTTTTAAGAACAATTATTAATAAATAAAATGAAAAGGATACAAAAATGTATCTACACACTTTTGGTGGAGGGATGATTCAGAAACAAGATAGAAATAAGGTATTTTTTATTGAAACTTTTCCTTAGGAAAAAATTTTAAAATTTTGTTCAACCAAACATCTTTGGATTTTGTAAAGTTTTATACCCTATACTCAAAAGATTCATATTTTATTCATATGGTCATATATTTAGTTAATGTAATAAAATTTTCAATGGATCAAAGAACAGCTTAATCCCACTTTTTTTTACCATGATATCACTAAATAAAATATTCATATATGATATGGAAAACAATTATATGATAGAAAAAATTTTAGAACATTATTTTCAAATTATAGATTCCAAACATCAATCCAAACTTCATCAATGGTGAATTAAATATATATATAAACATTTAACAGTTACAAAAAAATGATAATCATGTAATTCATGAATCTAAATCTCAATTTATCACGGAAAAACTGATGAACATATATTCTGAAAAAACGAGGATATATTGAGTAATTTTAAAACAAAATTTAATTAAATTTCTCATTTCGATTTCACTGATTATAGTTTTTTATAGTTCGAGGGTAATATATTGAATTTATTTCATTATTATTTTGTTATTTTAATTTCAATATTTGTTATAAAGTGTTTTTTTGCAAACAAATATATAATTTTATTGAATAATGCTTTTCAACATTAAATATCAATGAATTAGGGGTTTTGAATATTGAAGGATGTGTACCTTCGAATTTGTTTTCTCAATTAGAAAGCACGAATATGAGTGTGTGGTAGACAAATGGACACAAGAAAAGACAATATGTTTTTATTTTATAATTTAAAATCAAAATGTAAATTGTGTGACTAATTGTACATTCATATTTCTAATAGTCTAGTTCAAAGGCCATTGATTAGAATCAATTTAAGAATGTCTATCCAAATGACCAATTTCTCAAAATATTATGATATTATAAAAATGGGAGAGCATGATATTGAATAATGTAGGGTATTTTCCCCATTATATTTTATCCCACATTAGGTTCCTTTAATAGTTATGATGGAACCGAGTTGGTATTGGATAATGTACAATAATAAATTGTTCCAAAACAGGAATAAGAGGGTAAAAAATAGTCATGATGGATCATGAAGTAATTCAAAGGGAAAATGGGAAATTGATAAAAGTTATGGTCACATTATTTCCATCACATCCACCAGATTCCACTGCTGTTTTTATACATGTGTGTCGATGATGAGTTTATTATATGATGTGTATGGAAATAATGTTGATGAATTTCGTGGTTCATAGGGTATTTAATTTCTTTTAAATAGTTATGGAAACATATATTAAGATGGGGGTGAGGATGGTAGTAACAACGAAATTAATAGTGATGGTGAAGATGATGGTGATAATGATGTCAATGATGATAATGGTGGTGTGAGTCCATTGGTGATTATAGTTGTAAGATACTTGTTTTATAATGATGTATATATCATATTTGACTATTGATTAAACCCTTGTTCAATTATCTATTTTGGTTAAAACCAAAACATAATTTATTGTTTTATATTTTGTCTTTTCATGATAGTTTTCAAGGGGGATGGTCTCAATCTAAAAGAAACAATGTTCCAGGTATTGGGATTTCAAAAATTTGTTCACAACGTGTATTGGTTTTTCCTATAAGGTGATGTACCCAATCCTTAGACAATGAGGAAATAATTTCCAAATCATTTGAATGTCATGGGACTATATTAATTCGTTATAAACCTTTATTTTATATCTCCACTCATTTGTTCTATGATTTATATGATCTTCTTCTAGTGAGGCTTCCCATTGTCCTAACACTAGTATCTTATCTCATTCATTAGTCTAGAATACGATCAGACCACCAATAATCATGTTGAAATTGCTTTAGTGAGAGACTTGATCTAATTTATTCTCTAACTGGTTTATCATAGTGTTTTTGTGCTATTTTTATGTGACATCTTTTTCCTGAATTTTTGGTTACTTGTTTGGTTTTTCAATATCATTCATTCTAGGATAAATGGAAATTTGATCCGATATGAGTACTTCTCAACTCTCATAAGTTAGTTAGTCTAGAAACTATTCCACAATGTCTTGTTTCATTATATTATGCATTAATTTTCCGCACATCGAACACTCCCTTAGTTTCCTTGATAATAAACATAACCAATGTTTTGATTGTTATCCAATATAAAAATATACAAGTGTATCCTTATTCTTATTTGGCTAAGACCCCAATGACTATTTCTACCCCTTGATGTGTTTATATTAAATTTCACATTTTTATTATAAATGATTACTTAATTTAAGCATATTCTATATGGTTTTGTATTTACCCCTAAATGAATTGAATTAAATAGATTAAATTAAAAGTGAGTGGTACGACCACATCATTAGTTAAAATAGATATAGTGGTTATTACCTCATTATTGATGAATGTTAATAAAATAGAAATCATGTCTAACTTATTATGAATTGTGATGTATGGTCTTGGAATCTCTTATTATTATTATACTTAGAAGTGGAATCACTTATACTTTTTATACCAGAGCGTAGAATCCATTATACTTTTGATAATAGGGAATAAATTCCCATTTTCATTTGATACACAAGAATGGTGTCCAATATACATATGATACATGGGAATGAAATCCCATATACCTATGATACTAAAGAATGACCTCCCATATACCTATCATGCTATAAAATAGTGACTTTTATGATCTATTATACTCGGGCATGATATCCCTTCTAGTTCTATGATATTCTAGTGACTAGAAATAGACACATAAATCTTGACTCAGGTCTTTTACCACACCATGTTAGATTATATATAGATAAAATTCTTTACATATGTGGGTTTTATATTTGAATTCATACATATACACATATGTATATGTTCATAGTGACATTTGTTAATATATTTTCACGAAAGTATCCAAAGAAGGTGGTGTTAGCCTAGTTTACTTAAGAAAAAATAAAGCAGACCCTTTATGGATTACATTACTACTATACCATTTTTATATATAAACACTACTCACATTATATGTACTGGTTGGATAGTTACAGACACCAATGGTGGTGTCCAACTAATTATATCTCTCACACTACATAGGCAAACATTTCGTATCCGGATAGACATCACAGATGTAGGTAGGGTCTTGGGAAAGTGCCTGACATTCAATTCCTTATATTATTATAGCATGGGAGTGAGAGATTATAAGACCACACTATGGGTCTTGATGTTCACAACTGATAATTTTTTTGTGTTTTTGGTTATTTTTATATACATGATTCAATTTTTTACTACTACCATTACTTCCGATTCTTTTTTATCGAGACGTGAAATGGAATAATTATATATATGGTACAATAATTATTTTTGTTGATTGTTTTTACATTTGGATTATTTCTTATGACATTTAGTTGATATAAACTTATTCAATTTATCCATTTATTAAATTGTTTTGATTCTCTGATCATGAAGGTATATTATACCCACTATACCAACTTGGACCCTTACTTCTATTATGCTACCTTTGGCATACTGGGATGTTCTCATGAGGCCATGTGACTAACCGATATTAAATACATATAAGTGAACTGAGTATGGGAAAATTATATGTTTTATATATTATTTGTTTCATGGACTTACTATTTTGGGATGATATAAAAGAGACTATTAAATGAAATATTTTAGTAATTATCCTATTCTATGGAGTAGAAAATCCACGTTCATTGAAAATTTAAATTACCAAGGATGAGAACAGCTATAATGGATTCCTCATATTATATTTTATTACATTACACAAATGGGTGATTGACATGATATTTGATTGTTATTATTAATCTTATGAGTGATGAATCTTTTTTTATACTTATACCATTATGGAATGATATTATAGGATTACGAATCATCATAGGAACACAAAGATTCACATGTCATGCATTATACCATGACTCATTGGTGAATCTTATTTCATATATTTCCTATGACAAAATTGATTTCCTTGATTATTATACATATATATATGTAATTGTATTAATGTTCTTGAATGGTAATGATAAACACAATTGGTTACATAATGTACCTTCATCAACTGAAAAGTGTTTTACTGGGTAGTTGTTTTTATGATTCTTCAAGCAGTAAATTATGGAACATTGAGTCATGGAACATTGGTCACATGGGATGAAATGTGTTTATGGTTTGGAATAAATAGATTCCAAATTTCAATTTATAAAGGGTATGAGAATTTATAAATTAGAAATGGTGAATTATATAATTCAACCATTAAAAATATGATTTAGGAAAATAATATGGAATTAAATTATTTTAAATACTCAAATGAAATGGTCATTTTTAAATAGGGATTTTAATTTTAATTCAAAGGGAGATTGTATTACAACATCCAATTAACACTCTATATAATGGGAAACTGGATTTATGGAAGATTAGTTGACCCTTAACCGACATCAGTTGTGCTTAGTAGGAAGTATACATTTAGTTTCTTATTCATATATGTCACATAGACTGAGATTTAGGAGTAGGAAAAGGGGTTTCACTTTATAAATAATGAATTTGAACAGGTTATATTAATAAAATTGTAGACAATTCCATTATAAAATCAAATATAAGGTACGTTCTTGTCATTTTTGATGTTATTAAACCATGAATTCCTTAGTCTATGCAGCTGGAGAGTGGTGACGACCTTATTCTAGAGCTGGTGGGCCCTCAACCACCATTATTACGAATAGTAGTGCTACATGAGGAACCTACTATTATAAAAAACATTGATGTTAATGCCCTATTTTGAGGGAGAATCCTACATGTTATGTAGACCATTCATGGTGCACCACAAAATTTCACTACTATGTCATTGTTTAGATGATAATTCTAGCATTCACATCCACCAACATTTTTGGGGGATGTTGGTCCTTAGGGTGTAGAGTCATGGATGAAGTCCATATGGACTATATTTTATCACCATGAGAATCCTCTTGAGAGGATAGTGAATCTCTATATATATGACTCTAGATTATTCCAAGATATGATGGGATTTTATCACCTAGGATGATCAACATTAGGGTATGACCTAGGCTAGTATTAAGACAGTATTCTATGACTATTTCATTCCCAAGATTCTCTGATCTGACCAAGATAAAGTGGTTAAGAATCTAAAGTATATAAATACTTCAATGATGCACTATACGTCTCAGTTCATGATGCTCAAATTCTTCACAATGACTGCAGTTATTAATGTGTTTTAGAGAAGGAGACTTTTTGGGAATGAGGTCATATCCACCTCCTGATCTATGGTAAATGTGTGTTGATTTACCATCATATTAGAGATAGAAACTAGTATCTTATAACTGTGAAGAACCTAGGGGAATTTTGTGTTGTGTAACAGGGAGGGTGAGAATAGGGATAGAGAATTGTATCGACTACTGTTCGTAGATAACACTTTGAGACTGTACATAGGAGAATCAGATGATAGATGAAACACATTTACATTATTTTTTTTTACTAATGTGAGAATCCATAGAATAAGAGGCCCTAGTGTACTATTAACCACATGTAATGCCAAGGTTATGGAAGGTTGGGGTGTCTTAATTATTTTTTACCAGAACGTCCCTTATTTGTCTAATGGGATTTGATCCATATTAGTTATTCCTAGAGGATTATGATCAGTAGAACCTTTCAAGGTAGGTAGCTAGAGTAAAGTCAACCATTTAGTCAGAAGAGGTCTTGGATGATTTATACATCCAATATATGTATAGAGCCTATGAGAGAGACCATCATAGGTTGTTCAAGATGTATCTCAAGGCTGTAAAACAAGATTTATTTGTGTAGTGCATCCTTTTCTGAAGGATATGAGTGTAAAACCATCTATATTAGAGAGGATATTATTTTATAATATACATTAGTTTGAATCTTATTTAACATTGTCCATAAAATTCATTCATATCAGTGATGATTTTTGGAAGTATATGATATTAAATTCAATAAATTAATGGGGAGAAGTCACTTAAAACATGATTAGTAATACGTTTAGAGAGATTAGCCTAGTGTAACAAGTTCCCCATTGAGATAGAAGACTATAATTTTCTATAGAGCCTCATTATCCTCAAGATGGTTGGTTTTGACAACATTCAATTGATAGACTAGTTCGTTCCCAAATACACCAATGTTGTCTAGATCACCCTAGGATGTCATTTAAATAACTGGAGTGTTGTAATTATATTCACAAGGGTGAATCGTATGTCTTGGAGATTCTATCAATACTAGAGAATCAATGACTAGTCAGAGTGATAATCAGGATTTATTTATTTTTCTATAAGATCATGGACTTCATCAATATGATTTCCCTCATGTAGTTCATCGATTCAAGGAAATATTTCTTAATGAAATGTATAGACTACATCATAATAGATACATAGAGTAATTTATTGAGTTAGTTATAGGAGAATCACTGGTATTCATTATTCCTTATAGAATAGTTACTACAAAGTTGTATGAGTGTAAGAGGAAGCTGTATGATTTTGAGCAAATAGGGTTTATATGACACATCACCTTTCCATGGGGTTCACCTATCTATTTTTTTGAGATGTTATATGTTAATATAATATATTTCATGGATAATCCTCAATTGAAATAGATAATGGTTATAAACCAATATCCACTACCTCATATTGACAACCTCTTCAACCAGTTCTATAGAGAAAGGGTGTTCTCAATGAATGATTTGAGGTCATGATATAATCTGGAATGAGTTAGACCTTTATATGTGTCTAATAAATTGATTCATTCTAGTTATGTTGTTTATGAGTAACTCCTTATGTCTTTCAATATTATAAACATGATATATATTTTTTGGATTTTATGAACTTGGTTTTCCAAATATATATGTATTCATTGGGGGAAGTCTTCATAGATTTTATTGTTTATTTACAAACATGAAAAGTCCATGTCAAATATCATGATATCATAATGAATACATAGATAGGGAACCATTTGTATCTAAATATCACTAAATGACACTTTTAAAACAACATGTTGCACTTTTGGGACACATTATTTCATAGAAAAGAGAATTAGTTGACCAAGTTAAGGTACGCATTGTTGTTTATTAGAAGTATCCCCTGAACAACTTTGATATAAAAATTTTAAAGGGAATTTATGGCTATAATAGGGGTTTTAAATAGGTCTTCTCATTCCTAGAAGGACCTCTTATAGATTTTACTATGAATTTTGGGATGTAATTTTTGTTTGAAACCTGTTAGAAGGACATTCATGATCTAAAAGTTATACTGACTTCGACACTGATCCTTATTATTATTGAGAAGGTATGTGGTTAAAAAATAATTTTTAATGCATCTATTATTGGTATGGGAATTCCTATGATGTAGGATGGCCAAATCATTTGGTATGGGTCACATTAGATGATGAATTGTGAGGGGAAATACCCAATGTCTGATCTCAAGCAACAAAATATAATTAATTCCTTGAATTTTCAATTGAATAGCATCATGAGAGAATGGTTTTGGTTTATACAAATCAAACAAGACTCAAATATTTCATTTTACAGTGTTACGTAAACCTTTGATATAGAATATTGTTCAAATACCATTACTTCCTCAATTTTTATCTTTCCTATACAGCAATGAAGGGAAACATTGTTTTCTATTCATTGATCTAAAAGACAAATAATGAAATTAATTTTGGGTTCTAAGGTAGAATATATTTTAATGAGTATTATATCATAGTTAAATATTGATTTTATGGTGATTCATTATAATACTTTTCTTACATCCTTAGCAGTGACCATATCACATTTGGATAGATTGAAGATGAGGCTGTTTTTTGATCCCAAAGGCTTATTCCCAAGGGAATGTATTTCGAGTGAGGATCCTTTACTGGTATGGTCTATTAATATAGATGAGATCCTTTTTGTTTATTGGATTGTCTGGGTGGAAAAATACAAATCATTGGGACTGATGATAGAATCCTGTGAATAATAGTGGCCATAACACCCTTGGTTTTACAAGATGTACTGAGATATGTGCCATTAGTGTTGGTGTGCAAGGATGAAACTTCAGATCATAGGCATTATCATTAGGTACCCCACCTGTCATAAGGAGATTTGGACCACTAGGGTCCTGGAATATTTTTAAATCTATTAACAGTTTCAAAATATAAATGGAGTGATGCCACTATAGATTTTGCGACTGATTTTACTAAGACAGCTCGAGGTAGAAAAGATGTATTGGTAGCCATGGATTGGATGATAAAGATCATCTAAATTACTTCTATCTGGGATACCATTATAATAGATAATGTTTAGTGGGTTTATATTTATGAAATTTTATTCCCTATAGAAGGTTACTCATACCATCATTTTTGACCTATACACTCTTTTCATGTTTAGGTTCTTGAAGGTGGTATCTACGTCTATCAAGATATAAGTGTTTATGATCATAAAAATTCATCCAAAGATAGAAAATATAAGAACTCTACCTTATTATATTAAATTATATTGAATTTAGTTAATAAATCACTTTCTTTCACAATACATATCTTTTAATGTTTAGATCAATATAGAATTGATACATAATACATTCATAATACTACACATTAATATAGAGTGGATACCAAAAAATATAATTTATTTCTTCAAAATAAAAATACATCATTTCAAATAAAACATTATTTCATAAACTTTTATTCAAAATTTTATTTAGGATTCCTTATTTATCTTACAAAAACATATTTACTTTGAAAATAATTTAAAAATTTGGATGGGAACAAAAATTTAATTATAGGATATAAAAATAAGGAAAGAACACATTAGTCCATGAACACTTGTAACATATGAAATCATTTCTAAAAGTTATATTTGACATCAACATATATACATTGTGAAAAATGGTATTTAAAAATGATTCCCACAAATATAAGAACATAAATATAATGATAAACGTATCTTGGGTAATGAATTACATAATATTGAATCCCTCTCGATTACCTTATAATTTGTAACCCTCAGAGCTCCCTTACAGTTTGTGTAACCATCACAATTACACTGTGAGTATCCATACATCCATCCTCCAACATACACATACCCATAGCATTTTAGGAGGAAAAAAATACCCACTTCATCATAAAAAATTCCCAAGAACATGAAGACAATCATACAACATGAATAATTGGGTAACATTACTTTTCATTCTTATAAAACAAATTTTTTAAAAGAATATTTTAGAAGAAAAATGCAATAATAAATAATATAATCAAGATGAGTCTCAATAGAGTTGAAGGAATATTTATATACACTAAAAATAGAAAAACATTAAACAAAATATATACCAAATTAATCTCACAAAAAATTTTAATACTGCAAAAATAATGGAATAGATTACCAACCCAATAAATGGAATCATGTTATGAATTCCCTTACCGTAGGTTTTCATTAATTAAAAATTGTTAAAAAATGCTATATAATGATTAAAAGTGTTTTATTAATATCTTACATAAACATATACATCTTTATAATATCTTATGGGAACATTTTATTTCATTATTTCACCCATTAATTTGATGTATTTTTTCCTTCAATTGTTTTGGGTTTTTTCTTGAAATTAGTTCCATGATTTGTTCATGATGTATACCCTTGTCGATTGGAAGTGAAAATCTAGATTTGGAATGGAATAGTATTTAAATATTTCTAGTACCATAAATTATACAATTTATCATTCTAAATTTGTTCATGAGTAAGATTAATAAGTTAAAACATTATTGATATTATTTTAGGTCATTTAGAATATTCTGTAATCATAAAGAAGACATTTTGTTTCATAAATTAAAAATATGTGTGAAAAATGATTCCAAAACATTATATAAGAAATAATACATAAATTATAATCTGTTTCAAAAATAAAAATGGTTTCATGACCAATATTGAAGGAATTAATTTCATTACATCTATTATTTGCATAACGTTTTTTCATTCTATGAGCTATCCTAATGTGTTGCTCGATCATTTTAACTTTCTCAGCCACTTCATTTACTAAATATAGTCCCATCAACTTCTTTTCCTTTAAATCATCCCAAAATCTGGAGTTCGATGATTCTTCCCATAAAATGACTCAAAATGTTCCATATGTATACTAAAATGAAAACTAATATTATTAGAGAACTCAACTAAAGAAATCTATTGATCCCAACATCCCTAGTAGTCAATTGAAGAATATCATAACATATCCCCATCCTTTTTACTCATTAATCATGTCTTCTCATCTGATTGAGGAATAATAGCTATACTAAAATTTAATTATGTGCCCAATGACATCTAAAGACACTTCTAAAAGTTAAATATGAACTAGGGATCCCAGTCAGAAACAATTCAAAGAAGAACTACATATAATATAAAAATATCTTTGAGGTACATTCCATAAATATCATTCCAGTACATTATATATGGAATATAAATAAATTTTTCATATTTATTCAGTTGATCAACACCATCCCAAATCACATTTTTACCTCAATATGTCTTACGTATTCCAACCACAATGTCCAAGCATTCATTCTCCCATTTACACTTAGGAACTAAAAAATGTTGAAGTATCCCCTTCGATATCTTCCAGTTTTCTTTAACATTTTTTCATGTTAAACATTTCATGGTAAATCAGAAATATATCATTTCATTCCATCCCACCAATAATACACTTGATGTTCTATGTACATATTAGTACTGCCAGGATCAACTAAAAATGGAGAACTATGAGTATCACCCAAAAAATATTTCATAAACTGGCATTCACATGGCACACAATACCATTTTCAAAATAATAGAGCACAATATTTATCAAATATAAATTTTAAAAACATATACAATTTAATCAATTATACATTTTTTTGTAGCATAAGGACTTCCTTATATGCATTATTAATTTTGTTTGATAATGATGAATGCACTAAAAACTAATTCAAAATTGAGATATTTCCTATACCAACAACTTCTAATCCCTACTTCATGAAATTATTAATCAGGGGATCATGTTCCAAATGTAACGTGGTTAATTATTAATGATGTTTTTGTTCCAATTCATTGGAAACTTTTTTTCCCCTGATGGTAATTGATTATGATATAAAAATAAATTATTAGTTCAAAACATATATTCTAAATTTTTTATGTGCTTCTATGTGAATAAATACTTTAGACTTTTATGGTTAGTATATATTTAAAATTTTGATCCTTATAAGTGATTAGCCAATATTTTCATAGAAAAACTTATAGCTTCAATTCCAAATCTTGTGTGGGTAAATTTAACTCATGGGGTTTTAGTTATCTTCATGAATTAACAATTACATGATCATTATACATAAAAAACAACCAAGTACCTTCAATGAAGAATCATTATTAATGAAAAACTCACAATTTCAGGATGGAAATGGATAACCAAGAGTAGTCAATGATCCCTTCTTTAGTTCCTAATAACAAATATCACATTCCTCTATTCAGAAACATTTAACCCCTTTTTGGGTTAACTATGTTAGCAGGATAGATAACGATGCAAGGTTTGAACATGTTGTTGGTAATAACTCAATAATTCATTAAAACTAAAAATCTATGTAAAATTTATGGGTCTATTATATTCATAAACCAATTTTGTTTTGGCACGATCAACTATTATTCCAAACATATTTTCAATGATCCCAATAAAATAAATCTTTTGCAACCAAAAATCACACTTTTAGAATTTTCCCTAGAGTTTATATTCTTCTAAGGGGTAAAAAAACCATTTCATGTTTTTCATGCTCATATATACTCATAGGAAATACCATAATATCATTAATAAACACATCCAAAATCATTTCCTAGAACTCATGAAATATTATATTCATAATATTCATGAATATAGAATCTACTTTATTTTACCCAAACATCATAACAAAAAGAAAAAAATTCTCATATCTAGTATGAAAGGATGTTTTTGGGATTTCATCATCCTTCACAATAAGATGGTGGTATCTGAATCTCAAGTCAATCATGGAAGACTACTGATCACATTGGATCTGATCAAAAAATTCATCAATATGATGCAAAAAATACTAGTTTTCTATAGTGATGATATTCAAGGCTCTATAATCAATGAAAAGTCTTATGGAACCATCCTTTCTTAACTAACCAAACTGGGAAACCCTATAGTGATGTGCTATGATGAATGAAGCCTTTATCAAGATAATCCTCCAATGGATTTTTCAATTCAAGAATATCAATTAGAGAAAATATATACGAGGGTTTTGAAATTAGTGTAGCATCAGGAGCTATGTCAATTTTGAATTATACTTCCCTATTTGGTATGAAAATGAGTAACTAATCAGGAAAACATCAAGGTATCAATTTACCAATTGTAAATCATTAATCTGAATAGTTCCCTTTTTAAAATAATATGTGAAAGATCACTTGAATTTTTTTATTTCAAAAGTGTCTCAACTTCTTGATATGTAATAAATTGTTTGCGTTCGTTCTTATATACAAAAAAACTAAATTCTGAATAAAAAAACTTCTTTAACTCTACAATCAATCTTAGCCTGATATAAAGAAATACAGTCCATTCCCAGAATAATATTAAACTAAAATAATGGAAAAACAACATAGTTTAAAGGTTAATTCATTCGAAATATCAAAATATAAAGATTATTATTATTGTTCTTTAATATAATATGTCCCTGTGGTGTTTTAACAACAAGTTTGGGTCAAATTTTTTGAGGTGGTATTTCCAATTAAATAGAAAATATCTATGAAATAAATGAATATGTAGAACCCTTATAAAAAACAACTAAAAAATCTTAGTAAACAAACTATGAACATGATACAACTACATTTGATGGACTGACATCTACTAACGTCAATGCAAAAGATCTCACTACACCTTTCTTCTTATAGTCTGGCTTATTTTCATCATTTGGATCACTCTTTTGGAAGGAATTTTTATAATGACCAAACTCACCACATTTAAAACACATAAGAGTTTTCTTATCAATATTAGTCTTAAGATTATTTATATTACAATCTTGAACTATATAACCAAATAATACACATTGAAAACAAATCACACTTTTTGTAAGGAATTCCCCAGGGCGATTCCTACCACACTTTTCACAAATGGGAAATTGGATTGTCATACCATCATATTTATTTGTATGATTTTTACCCATCACTTTCAATATTGAACTCTAATTCTCCTTGATTCCAATGAGCATGTGATTATCAGAAAACTCCATCTCTACCCTCTCAGCACATTCAACTAGTTTCTAATAACATTTGAATTCATGGGAGGCCAACAACAATCTCTGCCTAGGCTTCAGTGTTGTGTAAAAGAAGTTGATTTTTCTATCAAGATCCATAATAATGATTGGTGCATAGCTCGCCATTTTGGTGAAGTTAACTTTATACACAACCACTAAATCATCCTCATTTTTCATCAATTTATGGAATTACTTCTCCATCTAAAGTCGCGCTACATTGTAAAAATATTTATCAAGGAAAATACATTCAAATTCGTCCCACTCTAATGCATAAATATCCTCTCAATCATTGATATTCATTACCATTGATAAAAACTGGACATCTTCACCTTGAAAAAGATAAATGGAAATAATTACCATTCGATTATCTAAATATCCCATAACATCGAATATCTTTTCAATGGCTTTAATCCATCCTTCCACCACTACTGGATTAGAAGTTTCCTTGGAAACCATAGGGTTTTGTGTCATAAAATGTTCATCTATTATAATGATCTATTGTGTTACCATAGGTAATTCTCTTTCATAGATTCCACAACCATTTAGTTCCTTTGTTAGCTAAGCCACTACTATCACAAACTTTATCGTTCCAATCCCTACCATTCCAGGAAGTAGATTAAAGTGGATATAGTTCAGTTGGGGCCCCTCCACCTTTATCTTCCTTATTTCTTCTACAGACTAGCATTTTGAAAATTCATACCATTGTTGATAGAACATTGTAATAATTAAATTCAATAAAATTTTAAATTAATAATAAAAAATTAATGGTATTATATTAACATCACCCTAACATTTAATGTTATCTGAACCATCTACCAATAAAAACTATAATCCCCTGAAATTATTATAATACATAACCTTGAATATAGTCAAGAAATCACATACTTTCACATTAAGTAGATTTTCATGTTTTGAGATATAGATCATGGTAATGTAATACATTCATAACATTACACATTAATATAGATTGGATACCATAAAAATAGAATTCATTTCTTCCAAAAAAATAAAACTTTTTAAATAAAACATGATTTCATTGAAAATAATTAAATCATTTGTCATGGATTTATTATTTATCTTACACATCCTTATAACCTATGAAAATAATTTTGTACCATGGGATGAGAGAGGAATTTTTATTAAGGGATATAAAAATTAGAAAATAGCACATTATTACATGAACACTTATTACGTTGGAATTGTTTTCCAAAGGACATTCATGTCACCCATATATATAATTAATTTGTGAAAGATGAGATTTATAAAAGATTATAAAAAACCTGATATCATAAATATAATCATAATAGTATCTTGGGGGAATTATTGACATAATATAGTTTAACCTATTACCTACCTTATAATTTGTATCCCTCACGGCAACATTACAAATTGTGTAACCATCGAAGTTATACATGGAGTAACTATACGACTGACCTCCAACTTAAAAATACCCAATTCATTGGAAAGGGATATAGGTAAAACCCTTCATCATAATCAATTGAAAATATCCATAATAAAATCATTAAACATGAATAATTTCATAAAAACATTTCTTTTGAATCTTCTAAAATAGAATTTTTGAAAGAGGATATTAAAAGAAAACACCCAGACAAAATTCATATAACTAAGGTGGGACATAATAGTGTGGATGAAATATGTATATACACTAGAAATAGACATAATTTTATATAATATATTGAAAATTAATCTAAAAAAAATTAATACCATATATATCATCAAGTATAATGTTAAACCAAAGAATGGAAATCAGGCTATGAATTCCCTTACATCGGGTTTTCATTACTCCAAACATGTTCACACGTCATTTATAGTGCGTAAAATAGTGTTTTTAATATCTTAAATTAAAATATTAATCTTTATAATATATTATATGATCATTTTATTACATCATTTCACTCTTTAATTGTTAGTATTTGTTCCCTACATTATTTTCAGTGCGTTTATTACATGATTTCCATAATCGGTTCATTATTGTTATTCTTATCAATTGGAAGTGAAACTATAGAATTGAAATAGAATGGTATATAAATATTTTTAGTACCATACATTATACCATTTATCATTTTGAAATTAGAAATGAGGATGATTAATATATTATAACATTATTGATATTTGTTTAGGTCATTTTGAATATCCATCCATTGTAAGGAAATGATTTTGTTTTATAAATTAATAACATGTATAAAAGTAGACTGCATAAACATTTATATTATATAATAAATAAATTATAATATCTTTTATCCATAAAAATGGTTTCATGACCAGTCTTGATATAAGTAATGGAAATTTACATCATAATGTCCATGATGTCGGTAATTCAACACATCATGGCTGATGTTTTAACCTCTAAAATGACTTTTTTTGTTATTTTCAAACCACTTTTAAAAAGGGATGTTGGAACTCGCAAAATCAAAACCATCCCATTACAAACCAACACCCAAAATGAAAAAGTAGAATTCAAATTTCAAAAGGAGTATTCAAATTTCAAATTTTTAAATGGAATGACATTCAAGTGCATTGATCGAGCCTCGATGTCATCTCACTCACCCAACAACAGAACATCACCACCTCGAATGGATCTCCTACAATCACCACCATGAATCATTTCTTTATAAGACACATTAATGAAAAACATATCATGTTCCTTTTATGATTTAGATATCAATTTTCAAACCCCATGTCAGTTCGCCGAATATTTCGATCCTCACGTGCACTAGGAACCTTGATCCCTAAGCAAACAGATCATCCCTCACATCCCGCCAAAACATGGTGAATGGCATGAACGCCGGATGACATCGGCTCTTATAGAACAGAATAATCAGCATACAAAATAAATACTCAAGAAATGAAGAAGAACCCACAAACCGTGAAGAACAGTCGCACCACCGTCTTCATCAAAAATCGAAGCAGCAAAAATGAAGAACTATCACCGAAATAAAATGAAGAAAGGGTGAAAATCACTGCAAGTCGTGCCTCCTGGAACACCCTATCACTCCGAAAAACACATCCCAAAACCTCTTTGGAAACCATCTCACCCACTCGACCTATGAAGTAGAAATGGACCTGAAATCCAGAGAAGAGTAAGGGTAGAGAGGGCCTCCAAATAAAGACACAATGAAGTTAGTACTGGAAAACCCCAAGAAAACAGCTTTGTCAAACCTACGCCACAGAAATAGAATAAAAATCCGTTGAAGATCCATCAAATGATGAGAACATACGTCGTCTTAAAGATCAAACATCCCTCAAAATAGAACAACTTGAATCAGACAATCAAAAGAAGAAATAGAATAGGAGCAAGGGAAATTGCGAAGGTGGTGGAAAGATGAAAAATGAGATCATTGCAGGATTCAGCAACAAAGATGGGGCATGGAAGATGTTTTAATTTCATAAATAAGTGGGAAAGATGAAGATATATAATGCCGAGTCATCCAAAAAAATATTAAATCTATATTATGTAAGATACCAGACCATTCATCCATCTTGGATAAGGGTACACGTGGAGATAATAAGAACAAAAAAATGAACACAAATGAATGAAAACAAAAGAGGAGGTTTACCTTATGATCTATTCTCCCTGAGATCCCCTTTAAAGCCTTTGGTTTTGGCCTTCTCTTGAGACTAAAAGCTATAGGATGTGAGAAAGATCAATGGGAGGATTACTGTGCTGATCTTAGGCAAGGATCAAGGCTTGAGAGGTGTGGGAGGAAGAGGGAAATAATGGTGTTATTTATAGTGGATGAGAGGAGGTATTTTACTCAATTTTAATCATTATTATTAAACTGTTCCTCATGATTATGAATATTCTCAATTAATGTGAGCCCAAATAGTAATATTGGCATGTGATTTCGTGCCACATGGTCTTATATCCACCTAGAGTGAGGTATGATGTAGTAAATCAAGTATATAGCATTTATCGTATTGTATGGTATTTTACTATTCATCATCAATTATAAAATATCAAATAATTCCCAAAGAGTCCCCCTAACCACTTACCAACATGTAGAATTCAAAAATGAACACCATTTTTTGAAAATAATTATTTAATTATTATAAATTTAATAAATAAAATAAAAAAATTATTTAAAAATAATAAATTTAAAACTATGACTACTTTTATATCACATTGAAAAATTAACCAACATGTAATTATCATAATGAATTAATAAAATAAAATAAAAAAACAATATAATATTCATTATGGTCGTATTATTATTCATAAGGGTATCGTACTATTCATAAAACATTATTTTGGTTCCATTAGACTCCATTTAACTTACTGAACACAATTTTTTATGACTATTTTTCAAAATTCCAATCATATTTGCAGAAATATTATTTTTAAAATCTAGTGATTAATATATACATAAAAAATGATTTGTTGTTTTAAATTTATTTTTAGAAAAAACTTGGATGTTATTGACAGAATGTTAGAACATATGATATAGGTGTTGGAGGACATGCTCTATGCATGTGTCCTTGATTTTAGAGGTTATCGAGAGAAAAATATTCCTATTTTTGTTTTCTACTCTAATCAATTCATCCAAATTACTATTCAGATTAATATATACGTGGTTCTATGTGGGTTTTCATCCAATTCACTCATTTAGTAGTTATTGGTATGGGAGGCACTACTACTAGAACTCATCTTTTTCATAAAATTTTATAGTAAGAACAACTTATTTGGGAGAATATTATTATTGGTTGGTCTATACATAAATATTTTGTTGATTTTCATCAACATAAACTAGGGTTTGAGGATAGGGATTGTTTTTTCATTCACATATCACGTAGACTAGAAAATAGAAGGATTTGAGACATTTTAATCTGTTGTCTCATTATATTGGGACCTTCTCTTCCCTAGTGGAATTATTCCATGAACAATGTATTCTATCTATAATAACATCACTAATATTATGCTAAAATATATCATGATTTTCATCCTAGTGATGTTGAATGGAAGAAAAATGATTCTTTTGAGCATTATTGCATTTATATCATTGGGTGTATCATAGATTCTCTCTGAGTTAGGTTTATCTAATTATCCTGGGAGCAATAGAAGCACAACCATTTACATAGTGAGGATTAAGATGGAGAGGCCAACATATATGATCAGTGGATAGATTTCATATCTGACAAACATTTACCACCCTTTGTTGGGAATCTCAATGATGATATTTTATAACGGTAATATAATGTAGGATCACATTTTTTAAGATTTATAAATCCTTTTTAATTTCATTTAATCCCATGATCAAACCCAAAAAACATTCCTTAGAGTGGGTAATTTTATCTTTGGAGGGAAACTTGTAGGGGTGCTAGAACATGACTACAGAACAATACATGGTATGTAATGGCTTCTATATACTAGATTCATTGTATGTGTTTGTTTTTACCAAATAGTTAAAATATCCATCTTCACATGAAGTTTAAATAATTTGATATGTATTTTAAATTTCATTGGACTTATTTAAAGGTGAATAACCCTTTCTTTTCCATTACATGTCATCTCTTCTCACATGAAAGAGAGATCATTTTAGTGAAGCTCTCTTTTGGGATAAAATTTGTCTTTGATCCCATTCATTTTTCTGACCTATGATCGAATAATTGTTCATCATGATTGAAGCACATCCATAAGTTATTGAATCCACTGTCTTCTATTTCTATTTTATCTCTCCATATTTTCACTATTTTTTTGAGGTATCTTTTTCTTATGCATTCATAGCATTTGTCCACTATTTTGATTTATTCTAATCTAGGAAAAATTAAAAGGGAACACTATATTAGTACTCATATACCAATCTCATTTTTGTAATCTATTAATTATTACTCAATGTATTTTTGTTTTATATGATATGTATTATATCTTCATGAAAAACTCTATATGTGTTACCTAAAAAAACACATATACCTTGTTTAGTTTTTTAGCTGTGATAAAAATGACATAGCGTCTTTTTATTCTTGTTGGGATTGGTCCCCATCAACCTTTTTCCATCCTTGAGGTGTGCCTGTAGAATTTACCATTTTTATTATAAGTTTCCATGTAACCAAACCATCTTCTACATTGTTTTGTATTGACTCCAAAATTTAATGAATATAATGGATTAGATTTAAAGTTATTGGTATGAGAAAATTTCATGTATATATATAAACAATGGTTGTGACCTTATTAAATTGGATCATTAATAAAATATAAAACATGATTGAATTATTATGAATTATGATGCATGGGTATGGAATCCCTTATTCCTACTATACTAAGGGATGGAATCCCATATACTTATGATACTCATGTTTGGAATCCCCTATACTTGTGATACATGGTCATTGAATAACATATACATTTCATACTCATTAATGGATCCCATTATACATATGATACTCAGAAATGGTGTGTTTCCGACACTTTCTCCATAGCGCACATCCGTCTATAGGGAAATCACTTATTGTGTTGCCCCAAATTCATTCTTTCAAAAGGCGGGCTGCATCCATCACATATTACAATTCATTTACTCTTTAATTGATATTTAATGATTGTATGTTTGTTCCTCCTTCTATAGATTCCTCCTTGGTATTCTTTACCTAGTTCATGTCTCCCTTAATGATTAATTCAATGTTCTTGAAACTCATAATTGCTGCCATATCATCTGGGACAACGATTAATTAAACTGATTCTATTAGATAATTCTAAGGGGTGAAGTTAGGGTTTCATCCTTCGATGAAGGGAGTAGTCACGTTGGACATCCCTGGTGTGTCTTGACACTGAAACACTAATGTGTATGGGTTTCATCCCCTTCTGGTAGGGCTTATTGGTGGCGCGGAAGCTCGAGGCATTCCATGTCGAGTGAGGGGAATCATATTCCATTGGAATATCGGTAATGTTTTACTCAGCTAACGTTGTTTGACCCAGGGAATTCTGCAAGTTTTACATCTAGAAATGATGGCATGAAATGATCAGAACACTAATGGGAGTGGATTAGATGGATGTATCCCTAAGGGGAATTATATGGCATTTCCATGTCCTTGAGTTATTCATTGGCTTCCTATATTTGACACAAGGTATTCCATGAGTTTAATATCTAGTAGAAATTGATCAGATTGATCATAACACATATGGGAGTGGATCAGATCAAGAATCCCTATGGGGGAGCACCTAAGTGGTTTACTGGATGAGTGGATCTAAATGTCCAATAAAGATGGATCTAAGGATACTGAGGTCTATATAAAAGGGTTTGTAGGGTTTACCATTGGCTAGTATTTATCATTATGTAGGTTTCCTACATACCATGTCCTGAGAGATAGGGATCAAATACCATGTCGTTTAAAGGGGTGGTGGATCGGGTAGTACACAAGGAAAAATGACCCAGAGTCATACAGGGGATTACGCATGGTCAGCTACCCAAATGGATAACATTATCACACCAGGATGTGGTGTCCCATCCCATGGACACTCTTTGTCAGATTTTTATGGACTTTGTGGGGATTATGCAGTGTTAGCTACCAAAATGGATGACATGATTTCACCAGGATGTGGCCACCCTTGTAAGAATCTGGATGGATGACAGATGACTGAGTGAAGTGGATGGGAGGAATGGGATAGAACCGATGTGAAGATGATGGTCATGTTGTGATGGAAACATCAGGAGTTTTATTACATATCCTTTTTGCATGGAATCAATGTCTTCATAGTTTGGATGGGCGTTGGGACACATAAGGAGGTGTCCCATGATAATGGATGTATGGATGGGACTTGTAGAAAGTGGAACCTATGGGTTTGGTCATGACCATCCTAAAACATAGAAGCTCAGGGGTGAGATTGGGGTGGGACATGAAAGATTAGATAAAACCTCATGGAGTCTTCCCACATATATCATGTTATGGAATTAAAGTACATGTAGTACAGGATGGGGCATAGAATTGGGAAGTGCACCTAGGACTACAACCTGACGACATGTAGGGGATTATGCATGGTTAGCAGCCCATGAGTGGGTCTGACTCCACTAAGGGAAGAACCAAGGATGTGGGTCCCAACAAAGGTGACACAAAAGATTACCAGTGATTGGGTTTGAACCACAAGAAGTATTCTTATATACCCTCACTAGAAGATATGGATCAAATCCCAGGTTATAGAAACCCTGGTCTTTCATACACACAAAAAAAATGATATATCACATAACATTCAATTGACACAACATGGAATATTGAGAGATATAGTGTATTTGGGACTTATGATCATTACCTAACTAGTTAAAAATTAAATACAACTTCTTTATTAAATGATTCCTTTAAATGACCACTACGTTCCCTCATACTTAGCATTGGATGTGATTACCTGAGGACATGCATAAGAAAATAGTGAGATATGAAGCCCAGGAAGGGAATAAACATGGAATAACATGCAGAATAATATACATGTTAGAAAATAGGAATATCAATGGAGAATAAAAGAAACATAAACATAAAGGCATGATATAACATGATTTTCATAACATGGAAATGTGGCAACAACACTTAACATGGAATTAGCAGAAGCCAAGGCTTATTGTACATGGAGCATGAGTAAACCATCATTTCACATGAATCATGATTAAAACCTCATTTTACATGAATTATCATGAGTTAACACTCATTGCACATGATGTATCATGAAACTATACTTTCCCCAATACATTTTAGCACTATCAGGGAACACCATTCTTAAACATTTCATTTCAAGCATAATTTTGACACATGGATAATAAAACAATGATTAATTAATCATCATAATTTATTGCACGATAAAGGAATGAGGAATACATACATAAAACTTTATAATAAATAATTAAATGTGCTTAAAGTTGAATACGATTGATAGAGAAATGGGCATGGTATTCACTATACAATGACTTTGGCTTGAAAATATGTGGTGCAATTTCAGAAGCATAACGAGGTGACATAATAATTCATAAAAATGGATTATGTGAGTAAAATGGGTGTCTCATCATGAGTACATGAAATGGATAGTAAGGGGTCATATATATACATTTCCCAACAATTTTAAGGGAATATAGATACATGATTCAAAAGAATTGTTTTAATGAAAATGAGGAGAGAGAAATTCCTTTGAGAATTTCAACAGAGTAACGGGAGTACATTGGATGAATTTAATGATAGAGAAATAGGTATCTCATAATTCAAACATAAAAAGAGCAGTATGGGGGAGGTGTTAAATCATTCCCCAACATTTATTATTATAAATAAAAGGGCATAGAAATATTATGAAACTTATATAAAAAGAGAAAGGTAGGAATCCATCACTTGAATGTGTGATCCCAAAGGCTTGGGAGAGACTTGTGAGAGTCATTATGGGATCTGGGGAGCCTTAGTAGGATCATAGTGAGAGGTCGGAAAAGGTTGGATGAACTAAAAAGGCTATGAGTTAAGAAGAAGTGGGATTTTGGGGGAATTTATATATGAAAGGAGAGAGAATTATTTATTATTTAGGTTTGGGACACCACACATTAAACTCATCAAATCAACATAAAAGCCCAAGGTTTTTGTCCATGGTTTTTGTAAAAGGATAGTGGAAACGAATATTTTATAATACAAATGGCCAAACCTCATAAAATAATAGGGTTACTTATGTGGATGTGAGTCACACTCTCAAGGAAAGCAATTTAAAAAGTAAAAAATGTTTTATTAGCCTTGAAGGGTCCACTAAATCATTGTAAAATAAATCAAACAAGCCCAAAATAAAAATTTTAATCATAAAATATATATTGGATGAAAATAACGTTTATAGTATTTTATTAATTCAATATTGGGTCAGTATGATACCATAAAACACATTATATATTTAAACAGTATTTAATTTTTAACCAAAAATTTGACTATCTCATATTATTAGGAAAAATTCACTGATGGATAATTTAGAGATCCTTCTTCAAATGATTATATTCATTTTTCCAAATAAGATTCTAAATATATGAATTTAATCATCTAAAAAATCATACATTTATAAAAAATTCACAGGTTTTGATAAAAACAGCTTTCAAACCCTAATAAAATTTACAATGGAATTCATAAAATTATATGATAATTTATATTTATTTAAAAGTATTTTAATAATAATAATAATGTTTTATTAAAATATTATTCAAGTCATCAAATCCATTAATTCATCAAAATAAATTTAATTGTTGAATTTTAATGAAAAATATTAGTCGTGCTTTAAAAACTATTCAAAAAGTAACTATAATAGAATGAATGTATATTATATATAAAATAATAATGTACATAATAATATTATTTGAGTCTTGTTAAATAACCCCTTATAACACTAGAACATGGTTGAAGGTTTTGGTGCGCAATGGTGACAGACTCTTTGGGTGGCTCTAATAAGATCACTCAGGTGGTAATCTCTATCAACATCTACATCCCTCGTATGAGGTTCCACTCAAACTTAACATTTTCAAGTTAATCTTTCACTTAGTCAAGAGCGAAGCCCAAAGAAGACACCTCCATTTTTAGATCTAACAAATGGTCTTCGTACGGGGAAAGACTACTGGATGAGGCCATCACTTCCATTCCCAGATTAAATTGGATTTGTTAAAGCCATATATTTATACTAATCATATTATCACTTGTCAATGGATATATTAGAAATGGTCAAAATTCTTAACTGTATTTTAAAATCCAAATAAGTTCATAAGTTTTACATAACTGTAAAAATACATTTAAATAAACCAAGAGAAATTATCATTAATGAATTTTTGGGTCGTTACAATCTTCCCCCATTAAGAAATTCTTCCCTTGAAATTTTATTTTTCCAAAACTAAAACAGATGTTGGTAACTCTACTTCATCACTTCTTCTGATTCCCAAGTCACTTCTTCAATCATGTGGTTTTTTTTACAACACCTTGGACAGAGGCATTGTCTTATTTTGTAAAACATTTTCTCTACAATCAAAGATCTTCACTGATTTCTCCTCATACAAAAGATCATCCTATAGTTATAATACCTTTAAGTGATTACATTATAAGGGACTTGTATGTACTTACATAAGAGGTATTCATGAAAGAAATCATGATCTTTCCCCATGGTAGGTGAATGTACTAGTCGATTTGCAACATCCTCAACACGATGAAGAATCTCGAAGGGGCCGATGTACATGTGACTTGACATCCCTTTCATTCCAAAACTCATAACCTTATTCCATGGAGATATTCATAGAAACACCATGTATCCATATTTTAACTCAAGTTCTCATCCAGAATTATCCACATAATGCTTCTTCCAACTTTGGACTGCCTTGATATGCTGCTGAATGGTTTTCACCTTATCTGCCATTTATTCGACCATTTATGGTCCTAGAAGCTTACTCTCACCGACATCATCCCACCATTCCATTATTCTACCCCTCGTCAGATACAGGGCTTCATAAGGTGTCATTCAGAAGCTCAAGTGGAAACTATTACTTTAAAATAACTCATCTAGAGGAAAATGTTTATCCTATCCTCCTTGAAATCCATTGAGCATGCTCTCAACATTTTCTCAATTTTTTGGATAGTCTACATGGATTTTCCATCAGTTTGAGGATAATAAGCTCTACTGAAGATCAGCTCAGTATCCAGAACATGTAGAAGACTCTTCCAAAATATAAATGGGAATCATGGATTTTAATTAGATATAATTTAAAGTGGTACCCCATATATCCTTACCATATATTTGATGTATATCTGTGTTACTTGATCCAATGATAAATCATCCAAAATTTCAATGATGTTTGAAGACTTTGTAAGATGATCCAAAACAACCCAGATTGTGTTCATGCCTTTTGATGTTTTTGGATGTCCAGTGACAAAGTCCAAGGTGTTGTTCTCCCATTTCCATGTTGGTATGGACAATGGCTACATCATACCCTCTGACTTCTACCTCTCCTACTTCACATGTGGACACACCTGGCAGTTTGATTATTATTCTAAAATTTCCTTCCTCATATTGTCCCATCAATAACTCTATTGGAGATATCTATACATCTTTAAGAATTAGGGGAGAATAGATAAATTTGAACTATTTTCCTCATCCAAACGATCCTTATTCATATTCTGACATGATGGAAAACATAGTATTTTCCCAAATCTCACATTACCTTCTTCATTAACATTTAACTCTGATGATTTCCCTTTTTATGGTGTCCACTTTCATCTAAATTCCCACATAATACTTTTTATCAACCTTTACCCTGTCCAAAAGTGATGTTTGGGAAATCATTTGTGAATGGATTGGGTATGTTCCCTTTTATATAATTCCAATGTCTATCTTCATCAAATCTATGAATATTGTATCATTTACAATTCTCATCAATGTTAGTATTTTTGGTTCATTTATACATTGAAAATCATCCACCTTGTTCTCTTTCCTAGGGATTCAATGTATTGATAAGTAATAATCATTGATCAACTATAACCATTTTCGTTGTTCCATGTTCAACACTTTCTATGTGAATATATATTTGAAGATTTTGTAGCCCGTATATATTTCACACTTCTCCTCAAATAGATAATGCCACAAAATTTTTAAAGCAAAGATAATTGCGTTCAACTCCAGATCATGTGATTGATAATTTTGATCTTGAAAATTCAATTTCCATGAAGCATAGACAATGTCTTTTTCATTTTAAATCAACACACAACCCAGGCCCTTCTTCGAAGCATAATTGAATTCCATAAAAAGTTCTCCAATTTCGGGTAATGTGAGCATGGGTGTAGTGATAAGCCTTATTTTAAACTGCTTGAATCTTTCTTCGCATTTATCACTCCAATAATTCTTTAGTCCCTTTCTAGTATTCTTGGTATGAGGGTTTCACAATCATGAGATGAATTTGTCACAAATCATTGATAATTTCTATCTAGTCCCAAAAAGCTACAGATATCCATTACCGATGTCGGCCTTAGCCATCCCTCTATTTAATATGTCATGGAAGGATCCAAATATGTACCATTTCCTGGGATGATATGGACTATGAAATAGACCTCCTTCATCCAAAACTCACAATCGTTGTACATTACATAGAGCTTATCCCTTCGCAAGTTCTCTAGTACCATTATTAGATGATCCTCAAGATCCTCCTTGGTTTGGAGTATATAAAAATATCATCAATAAATACTACCATAAATTTGTGGAGGTATTCTCTAAATACTCTATTCATCAAGTCCATGAAGATTAAATGAGAATTAATGAGTCGGAAAGGCATTACTATGAATTCATAGTGCATGTATCATGATCAAAAAGCATTCATGGGGATATCATCCTTCATCACCCTTAATTGATAATATCCCTACTACAAATCTACCATGGAGAAGTATTGTGCTCCACACAGCTCATCAAACAAGTCATAAATTTATGGGATAGTATCATTGTTATTTATCTTGATTTTTTTATACTCAAGATAATCAATCCAAGGCACATTGACCCATCCTTATTCATGATGAATAGAACTTGTGCACCCCATAGTGATGAACATGGGCATATAAACCCTTTATCCTTATTCTCTTGTAGTTTTTTTATCATCCCCTCATCCTCCACAACAACCATTTTATACAGAGTCTTGGATATTGAGAATTCCCAAGGTATAATATCAATTGAGAATTCAACATCTCTTCGTCGAGGAAGACAAAGAAATTCATAGGGAAACATATCAGTGAATTCCCTCCCAAAATTCATGTCTTCCAGGATGGTTTCATCCTAACATGCAATCATCTGAGCTATATACCCATAATCATAGGGAAATAATATCCACTCTTGAGATTATAGTGCTAAAAAATATTTATCATCCTTCTTGCTGTTGTATAGAATCTGGTGACGATTCTCCACATAGATAGTGATTTCCCTCTCATAGAAATTTATTTTAGAACTCTATAGGGGTAACCAATCCAGGCCATGAATTGCATCTAATTCCTTCTGAGGGAGTATGATGATGTTTTGGGTGATGTTCTGATGATGTTTAGTTTTGACATTCATGGGATGCAATGATTTTCCAAATTTTCGTACGTACCGACATCTTTACTTCAATGATTTGTGGTGGTGTTGGGATTTTTATACTAAACATTCGGGATATAAATTAATGCATATAACATGAATCAAAATCTACATTCACCATTCTTGAATGAAAAACTATCTTACCTTTCACCACTTCATTTTAGTGGTTGAATTTAGTATTAGTGATGGAAAATGCTCACCCTTGCTTCCTTGGAGGTTTTTTATTTCCTCCAAAAACAATTGGCTTAGGGAACTGATTTGTAGGATTCCCTGGTTATTTTCAGTTGAAGAAATGAACAATGCATTGATAGTCAAACAAAGCATTAATCTCCTCTTTCTCATCAATGGGTTTTCCTTGTCGGAAGTTAACTGCTAGGTGTCCCTCTCATCCACACATAAAGCATTTCCTCGTTCCCTTCATGCAATTTTTAGATTGCTTCTTTCCATACCTTTGGAACGTGTGGTGCTGGATCATTTTATCACTGTTGGATTAATCCATTGAATAGATATAATTGAAATCCACCTTACTCTTCTTGTCCACATGATACCCCTAAGATTCACTGATCCCATTTTCCACCATGAGAGCACATCAGACAATTTCCTAATAGTTTTTAAAGCTCCAGATTTCTATGTCTTCCCACAGGCTATGATGAAACCCACCAAAGTTGCACTAATTCCTGAATTTGGGGGTAAAAGCAATGCCATAAGAATATCATGCAGGCCTTCTGATGTTGGGCTCATACGCTCTGACTGATTCGCCACAATTTTGCATAAGGTAAAGGACGTCCATTTCCATCATAAACTGGAGGGTGTGTGGGAGATATTTATCAGAAGATAGATTCTTGAAAACCTTCCACTCCAATGCCTCAATCTCTTTCTCAGGCTTTGTATTTTTTTCAACTTTCACCATTGATCAGCTTCACCCTCTATATGATATCAATCCAAGAGAAAATTCTCTTGTTCATAACATTTATGTATGGGGAATATCTTTTCAATGGGTTTGATCCATTGTTTGGTGATTTATGGGTCAAATGATCCATTCAAACTATGAGTCTATTGTCTCTTGATGCTCAAAATAATGAATTTTTCATTTATAGGTGGGGGGTGGGAACCTTCCTCTAGACCCATGTTTCTAATCTAATCTTGAGTTAACTGAGAGAGAATCGCGACAATGTTTGTGATTCCCAGACCCATCATATTGGAGATCTTATTAGAACAGTCATCACATTAATATTTACATCGGTTTTTATCCCCAGTACTTCTATTACTAGACATTGGATGGAATAAAAGGAAAGTTAGGGTTAATAGATAAAGGGTAATCCAAAGAAAAAAAGATGAATTGGGAATATCTTTTATTTCCTTCACATATGAATCTATAGGATTCAATATATGCTATCCGTGATAAACATTCTATCATATATTCTTAGGGGATTTTTAATAATTCCCTTAATAATGGTTCATACTATTCTTTTGAATTTTCCAACACATATTCCTTGAGAGTGTCATTAGAATGATGGAAAAAAGGCCCATTGTCATGTACCATGATACCCTAGGTCAAGACTAAAACTCTTTTTCGAGGTTTTCACCCATACATACATATGTGATAGAGCCACCTCTACATTCTTGTATCCAGAAAAGGATTCATTTTTTTGAAAAACCACTTACTCAATACCCACCAAAATATTGGGATGTTATTATTATTATTTTTCTTGACTCTAAGGCTTCACTAGGGTTTTTGAATCATAATCCCAAAAATAATTAAAAATATCCTCCTTTACCAACAATGACAACCCAGATATTTATTACACGCTTAAACATGATTTATTACATAAATTTCATTTGATAAAACATGGATATTTGAGAGGTATAGTGTCCTTGGGGATTATGATCCTTACATAACAACTTAAAACCTGAAATACAACATCTTCTTTGAAAACATCTTTTACATGACAACTACATTCCCTCATACTTTACATTGGATGTGATAACATGAGGACATGGAAAAAGGGTGAGCTATAAAGCATAGTAAGTAAATAAACATATAATAACATGAGGAATACAATACCTGTTAGATGATAAGAATATAAATTGAGCTTAAAATAATCATTACCATAAAGTCATGATACACCTTGATAATCCTAAAATGGAAATGTGGCAAGAACACTTATCATGGAATTATCATGAGCCAAGTCTCATTGCACATGATGAATAAGAAAACCCAAATTTCACATGATGAATGAGTAACACCTCACTACACGTGAATTTTCATGAGTCAAAACTCATTTAACATGATGTATCATGATCATATACCTTACCAAATTCATTGGATCGTTATCTGGGCACACCCTTCTTAAACATTTTTTTTCATGCAGAAGTGTACCACATGGATCATAAAACATGGAATCATTAAACATCATAATTTATTCCATGATAATGTAATATAGAATTCATATATGAAACACCCTTATCAATAAGTATATGATCATAAAGTTTAATAACCTTAATAGATAAATGATCATGGTATTCACTATATAATGACTTTGGCTTGGAAAAACGTCTTTCAATATTGGCAGCATAACGATGTGACATAAGAATTCATAAAAATGGTTGAGGACTAAGAATGGCATGTTTCAATCTATTTACATGAAATGGAATATATTGGGGGTTATAAAAATAAATTTCCAAATAATTTTAATGGGATTTAAATTCATGATGCTAAATAATTTCATGAATGTAAATTGAGAGAGAGAAATTCATTTCGGAATTTCAGCCTTGTAATGGGTGTACATGTGAGGAATTTAATGAGCGAAAAAGGGCTCTCTAATAAATAAAACATAAAGAGGAAAGTTTGGGAGTGGTGTGAAAACATACCCTAACATTTATAATTGAAAATAAATCGATATAACAATATTAAGAAAATTGGATAAAAAGAGAAATGTAAGAATCCTTTACATGGAAATGTGATCTCAAAGGCTTGGAAGAGGCTTGAGAGAGGCTTATTGGGAGCATGAAAAACCTTAATAGGATTATAGAGAAAGGAGGGAAGACTATGGATGAACTAAAAAGGCATTTAGTGGAGAGTATGTTGGAGATTGTTTGGGATTATGTATGGAAGCAGAGAGAATTCGTTATTATTTAGGTTTGGGATACCACAAAATTAAACTAACCAAAACCACAAAGCAGCCCATGGTTTTTTACCATTCTTTTTTCCAAAGGGAGGTGGAAAATAATATTTTAAAAGGCCAAAGGCCGATCTTCTAAAAATAATATTTTTTCTTATGTTTATGTGAGTCACACTCTCAAGGAAAAAAAATTTAAAAAGATAAAATGTTTGATAATCCTTTATGGGACAACTAAATCCCTGTAAAATAAATAAAACAAACCAAAAATTACATTATTTTAATGGAAAAAAATATTTTCTGAACGTAATGTTTATAGTGTTTTATTACATCACTATTGTGTCATTATGATGTCATAAAACACAATACATATTTAAATGGTATTAATTTGTTACAAAAATATTCGACTGTTTCAGAAAATTATGAAAAAATCACCATTTGATAATTTCTACATATTTTTTCCAAACATATTATTCATTTTATCTATATAATTTTCTAAATATGTGATTTTTTAATTTTAAAATAAAAACCCACATTTATCGAAGATTCACAGGTTTTGAAAAAAAAACTTTCAAACCACAATAAAAATTACAATTGAATTCATAAAATTATACAATCATTATTACTTAATAAAAATTAATATAATAATATTATTTTAATAAAATATTATTTATTTAAAAAAATACCCTATTTCGGAAAATTAGATTTCATAGTTGAAAATTAATTGAAAATAATATTTGTGCATTAATAACTATTTAAAAAGTAACAATAAAAAAATTCTCTATAAAAGTATAATTTTCATAATCATAGTACTAGAGTCTTGTTACATATTTCCTAATTAGAAAAACATAAGATTGAAGTTTAATGTGTGCGATGGTGACAGAATCTCTGTGTGGCTTGTAAAACATCGCTCGGGTGGTGATGTCTATCAACATCCACTTCTCTCATAGGCAATTCCTCTCATGCATAATTTATTTAAACTTGGATTGGGCTTAGTCCATAGATAATTCCAATTATTCCACCTCCATTTTGCGCTACGACCAATGGGATTTGTATGGGTAAATTCTACTATTTGATGACATCTCTTCCATTTTTTGAGTAAATTGGATTTATTAATACCTATATTTATAATTATCATATGATCGATGTTCAACAGCTATATTAGCAATGTTCTCAATTCATAATAGTATTTCAAAATCCAAAACATTTAAGAAAACATGTACATATATTTTACATAACTATAAAGAGACATTTAAATAGTCTAAGATGAATTTTCATTAAGGAATTTCGGGGTCATTACACAGGTAGATCAAATGGGATTTCCATTTTTTGGGGTTGAACCTTGGGGAGGCTTCCTATGTTCCCTATCTAAGATACAGGGGTCAAAAAACACATATTTCTAATGGGTATAGTTTAAAATCAAGTGGGATGGAAGGGGTATTCAATTTAAAGTCATAACGGATGAGGAAGAGCCAATGTGGAGTGTTCGGTACTGATGGGTGTTGGGATTGAACCTCCAGAGGGCTTCCTTCATACCTTTCATTGAAAAGGAAAGGATAAAAGTCCACATCATTAATAAGGGGGGATGGGGATTACACCATAAGGAAGGCTGTGAATGATTCCATGGTTGATGCATTCTATAATCCCACTAGATTCATGCTCGGTGTGAGAATCCAGATGCAACAATGACATGAAGACCACTTCGTGAAAGGTGCGTACACGAATAATGAAGCTGGGATTACACATGGTTAGTGGATGAGGGAGATAGAGACAATGAATTACTCTAGGATGGATGCCTAATGGAGATAATTCCCAAAGGGAATGGGATGCGATAATAAAATTCCGCATACCCACATCACCTCTAACATTTTGACATTGAAGTGGATCGGTGGAGAAATGATGCTACCTCCCACAAGAAAGTCTTGGGGCATACACTGAGATGATTCCCCTTCTCAGTGTACATATGTCATTTCATGTGAGGAGGATCTCATTCTACGTGAGAATAATGTCACTCCCATAGAGTCTAGTGGGTGTGGAAATTTTCTAAGATAGGACACACAGTGTTAATTATACGTGGAGAGGATACAATTTAACATCATGTGCTAAAGAATATGGTGCATGCCAGTTTAACATCTTGCATCTCGGACGATGGGGATTCAATCCTCACCCATTTGACTTACATAAATGATACCCACCCACAATTGGGAATGGGGTAGCATCCTCAAAGCCATGTGGAGATGGGGTTGTGGATTGATCATTTGAGGGGATCACATTAGTGTGGATATGAAAAGAAGAAATAGACGTTAGTGTGCCTCTTCAATGAAGAATAAGGTTTAGAAATAAATTTGAAGAACTACCAAAGGGAGTATGAAATCACCATGTACAAACCCGGAGGTCCGTACAGGAGTTGGGTTTTTGAAACAAAAGGGTCCACATGATGGGACTTTTGGACACTATGGTGCTTCAAAAAGTGGATAGGCTCTACAAAGGGGTATGCTTCAAAAAGTGGACGGGCCTAGACAAGGCATGTAGTAGACATATATATAAAGGTGGATTTGTAAAATTTAGGTTCTTCCGTGGAGTATGACTTCACAGAGCATGGTTGACTTGGAAATCCATGCACTACGAAGCGGTCTACAACATGAAAGATAGTTTACCATATTTAGCATGGGGTCCACGTGTTCATGGAAGGTACATTGGAAATAATGAGTGATTTGTGAAGACCTGAGTTCCCTTAGGGATGTATTTGTTTTTAAATAGTATGTGTGATCTGTGAAGGGAATCCCTTGATGAAGAGGGGTTGTATTTGAGATAAGGGAAATGTATCTAGAAATGATCAAATACCATAAAGATATCATTTTTATCAATTTTTTGGAAAGGAGAATTTTCTCCGTGATTTTAGAGATAAGAAGGAGAAAGTCAAGGGTATACATTCTATGGGATTGAGTGAAGCCTATGATTTATTGTCGAGAGGTAGCACAATGCATTGATAGATTGTTGCGAAGTCATGTGTTTCTTTACAATAAAATTTGATTGTGTCATGTTTTTCGTAATTGGAGAGTCGTCCATCTTCCCCTCTGTAGTGAAGAGGCCTCCTGAATTACCACTTTAGTCCTCATAGAGGATTCTGTAAATTTCCATGTGATCACAGAGGCGATCACATTCTTTCCACATCGTAAAAATTTCCATCAATTTCATCAAAACCATAGAGTCATTCTCCTCTTAACTCTATAGTAAAAGCAATGGTGGCCTTGGCTTTGCACCTACCCTAGTGTTGAGGGGCCCTGTGTAGGCCGTAATGCGGAAGGGATTTTGGAAGGTGCTTCACAAAGCATCACTTTTGGCATTGTTGTGCACTTTGCATATTTTTCCTCTACAACCATTTTCACACAAACATGGTGTCCCTTATACATGTGATCCTTGGGTATGGTAACCATTAATATTGATAATACTCATGTATTGAATCCTCTATGGTTCAATGAGATGATATTGACTAGACATGGGAAGGTGAGTTACTCCTCGAGTCATTGATAGCACTAAATATGTAAATAAATTTATATAAATATGATTATTTATATTGAATATATATATAAACATATATATACAATTATATGTAAATTGTAATGGTGACATCTTTTGAGATCTTTTCCAAGCATGATTTGAAGCATGTAGTGTTGGCCTAGTGTCCTTCAGTAACCAAACCCAACCCATTAAAATTTACATTATTGGTTTTATATTATTATATCTTCTCACTCCTTCAATTATATTCACTGGATGGATTTTTCTAAACACCATTGTTGGTGTCAAATGGAGTAAATCTCAATCCCTGTTTAGGCTATTATTTAGTACCCCTAACACTTCATAGATGTAGGTAGGTATAATGGAAATCACCCATTTTTCAATGGTTTATATGATTATAGAATAAGTTTGGGGGAGAAAAATATCAAGATATGGATCGTGATGCTATTTAGATTTATTATATTGGTTTTTGGTGCACGTGATATACCTATATAAATGAGTGTCTACTGCCATAAAATGCCTGATATTTTTTATACAGATAGGATTCTGCATCATTGTATTTATGTTATTATATATTATTTTTATTTATTGTTTTTACATTTGGATTTTTTACGTTCCACTTTATGTTGATATCATTCTACCACTATTTATCGATTAATTACACCATTATGAAACTCTGATCAAGAGGTTATAGTATCCCCATTATACCATATTAGAACCTTGAATATAGATAGAATCCATTGGTGCATGGGGAGTCATGATTGTAACTATGTGACCAATCAGGTGTGGTCACTTATGAGTGAACCGGGTCTGAGATGTTACAATAGTTGGTTTGATGAGATAAATATTTATCCTTTACATTTCAACATATTATTTAAAAAAATTATGTTTTATGAATGAATTTGATTGGTTATTTGTGATGTTTTAAATGTGTATTGTAACTATCTAAATGAATAAAATATTTTTTAATTTTTCTATATTGGATGAATGGATTTTAGGGATGAGGTTGTAACTATATAAGGTTCTCGAAGGTTTTGTGTATCACTAGATGTACAAGATGTTTTTTATTTCAAGGAATCATATAAAATAAAATTTTGAAACCATTGGTATATGGTGAATCTACGATACCTATACTAATGTATTCCTTTAAACCATCGGAATAGGTAATAAAAAATCCTAAGAACTCAATGGTTAAGGATTATTTGGTATAGCCTATAAAAACAGTTCTATATCTTATACAATTTGATTTAACCCATTTGTTCTTAGTACATTTTTATTTTTGTATTTTTTAACAAAAACTACATGAAACACCATTTATTTAGGCCAGGTCTCAGTCCCACACACAATATATTTTAGTTGATCTATCTAAAAAAATAATTTCATTTCAAAAGAAATGAAAGAGTGTATTCAAAAACATAGAAAAATTGATGAACTTCTGTTCCAATCTAACAAAACTTTCATACATATATGACATTTGAGGGAAAAAACACTTTAACAACAAAACATCCTTCTAACAAAATGGAAAATTATCTTCTTATAGTGGAATGTTATATATAACCTTCCTGATTAGAGGCCTAAAATTTAATAATAATTGTGATATAATCGACTTCTACAATAGTATATATGAAATCCCTGGCCGTATTTTCAGGGGGGTTTACCACTAACACAACACCAAGGATCATACATACTACATGGATTCATGAGGTAATGTTTGAATAATGATTATAGTGTAATTTTTACCCCTCCCCTTATAAGTAAATATTTAGTCTCTAGATCAGTATCGAATTTATAGGATGTTTCATCAGAATTCCTATCATTTCATGATGCATCCCCTTGATTAGGGGAACACTTGGTGAAGGTCAATTGAGCCTCACATAAAGTCACTATCAATCAATGAGTGAATTTAAATCACCATAGGGATCATTAAGAAGATTTATACATTATTTGGATGAATATTATAGAGGATCATAATCCACTCATTGGTGGATATATGGAGGGCCGGAAATTCCCTTACAAATCTATAGAGAAATAAGATATGATTCCCCCTATATGAAATATTTTTTGAAATTTCTTTGGTTATAGAATCTAAAATAATATTTTGTATGATCATGGTATGAAAGAAAATGATAAGTAAATATACACTAATGAAATTTTATATACCTAAAATAAAGTTATGTGCACCCAGGATCAATGGTCAGATCATAATATAGGTTTGTTTTCTAATTATTTGCAACATACATCATAGAATGTTTCAACTAATGGGAATGTAAATGGTTTGGATATATCTAATGTATAACCACTACCATATAATGTTTAAATTAGTTCCTTTGAGGAAAGGTTCTCCTAGTATTGTGATATGAGGGAGGAGAAAAAGGACTCAATTTCTATCTATTCATTGGTAATAATCTATTTATGTATAATTATCTAGAGAAGGCTAGTGTAAATATCCAGACCATTATAGCCTAGAGTTAGTTGTAACATTATTACATTGGTGATATTTAATAGCGATTTAATACCAAAGAAAACTATATTTTAGTAGTAGGTGTAATCATGTCACTTAATTGAGTATCAATAAATATTTGAATCCATAAATAAAAACATATTTAAAGGAAAAAATCATCATAGAAATATTTCAATGATTTATTATTCATCACGTGAGGAAGATAATTAAATAAAGGTAATCTCAAATACCTAGTTCTGGTTACGTACAGTTGAAGTTATCATGAATCAATAGGGTAAAATCAGTATAGGACAATAAATAACTGAATACACATTATTTTTAATAAATAACTTTTCAATCATAATTCGATAAGGAATAATCAATATGGAAAGGTAAATAACTAAAAACGAAATCCAATTAATCAATACATTTTCACATAATTCACCCATGGATAATTTCAATTCAATAATATCATGGATAATATTATCAAAATTATCAATGAAAATAATGATTAATATTGAATTTTAAAATCTAAAATGTCATGATATACCTACCATCATGACATTAAACCAATACAATTTAATAAATGGGTTGTTATATACCAAAAGCATGTTAAAATTATCTATCCAACTAATTCACATCATGAGATTATCTATGCATCAAGGATATATCTAATATTGTTCTCAACCATAAATTATTGTCTAATAAATTAGTCATATATTGTTGATTAATTTAATTCATGAATAACATGTCTTATCAGTAAATATTTTGGACTGAATAAAGAACACAAAATAGCAATATTTCCAAATTAAATTAAATACCATCCATAGTAAAAAAATAATATCTATAAATGATATGTGGTTGTAGAAATAATATTATCGAGGATAATAATAATATGGTTATTTATTATAATCATAAAGTTCAATGATCAGATTAAAGTGGATGTTTCAGTGTAAAGTTTATAAATACATAATTAAATATGAATGTGAATTTCAACCCTTTCCCAATTCAATCATATAATAAAACATCTATATAAATGATAATTATGATTTCATTAAAAAATACACTGAGTGAATTATATGAACACTAATGGGTTATTGTCATGGATTTATATAAATACCATAGAAATATCATTAAAAACATTTTAAATGAAATTAACCATTTCACTGTGAAGATCACATTCAAAAACAAATAATTTCAAAAATAATTGAGAAAATATTCTTCGAAATGAATCTTTTAATATAATAAATGAATCATTAAATCAATGAGTTTTTACGATTGAGAGGATGTTTTACTCATTCCATATAGATTTAAATAATTATTCATTTCTCATTAATTTAATACATGTTAAAAAAAATTTATTTTGGAAATTATAGGAAGATCAATTTTAAATCTTTTTTAAAAAATACTATCATTGGAAAAAATGAATTTAAAAACCTATTAAAACATTCCAAAATTATTTTTAGAAGATATGATTTTAGAGTTTGAATTATTTTTGACTAATGTCTGAAATGAAGTAATATTTTATAAAAATATTTTCCATGCCTTTTTATGTACCTATGAGAGGAAAATGGTAACATTAAATAAAAAATTTATGAATAAATATATGAGAAAAAAATGACATGGTTTTATTAGAAAATGATAAAATAATTTCCTCCAATGGAAATTATGGAAAAAATAATTTCGATTAAAATATAACTGTGAAATAATAACTTAAAACGATAATAACGTCTAATTGGGAATTAATCAATGTAGTGATAAGGTGTATCTATTTTAAATCTACATTAAAAAAATTAGAAATAAAGAAATAAAAATTAATTGAACACATTATCTTATAATACCAATTACAATAACGAAGTAATATAACCTAATGAAAAATATTGAGTTATGAATGTACTTATTACTTTGTAACTTTCTTTCCAAATTACCTTAGGTCATATAGTTCAAATTAAAATAAAAAAATAGCATGAAGTGTGAAGGATTCATGATATTTCATTTAAAATGGTTATCATGCTCAACTTAAAAAATAAATTAGGTTCATAAAATTAAAATATTCCTTGAAGAAAGGAAATTGTACAAATCTATTACCTCATGATTCTATATAGGAGAAAATAATTTAACTACAAGTGTAATGGTTTTAAGAATGTAATATATTTATTCAACCACAAAATTTATATTTAAAATATCATATATGATATTATTATAACAATTTATCACCCATTTTTTTATAATATATTTTTATTAATATTAGTTGGGTTGTTGGATGCTTCATTTTCCCCGAAATTTTTGGTCACAAATGATACAGTTCTTATTTAAAAAATATTGAACCATCATCTATATAGTTATTTTAATGTAATAAATACATTATTTATGTATTGGATACTTATTTGAAACCATTGTTTAAATTTTTTACCAAAATAAATTAATCAGAACTCTTTATTGATATGGTAAGCCATACATGTATATGAGAGATGTTATCATTACCTTAATGTGTTAAAGGGTTTGTAAGTTGATCATACATTAATTTTAAAAAATTAATTAAATTGAATATTTTACTTTATTATATATATATATCATACATACAATCTGTGTGTGATTGTTATAGAAAAAAATTACCTCAGTTTGTGAGGCATTAATTTACCGTACACATGAGCGATGATATTGTTTACCATTTTATAGAGAATAAGCTGGATAAATGTTATTAAATAAGCATAATTACATATAAGCATACATTATATAATATTATTTTCATATTATCTATATTAGTATATAATTTATAGTGGTAAAATATGATAAAAATTTAATAGCTTCGTAAATACTAAAAAAATCTCTTACAGAAACCTCTTTCAGATCTCTATTTATATACCCTAAAAACAGTCTTTCGAGAAGAACAAGAGCTCTATAATATGGATAATGATGTTATGGATATATTGTTTCTGTATTTATCCTATATAAATGTCATGACATTTGTGAATAAGTTAGGGGAGGATGTTTCCTTTTATAATTTAGGTGAAGTGGCATTTTTCAAATTCATTAAACAATACAATAATAGGAATTCACTATCACCAAAAGAGCGCCAAAAATTTGATACATAAAATATTTTAGAAAATTTTAAGATGATCAACATCATAAAAATAGAAAAATTTAACTTATTTATATATGTTATTTCATATCCTCTAGGTTTAATTAATTTAACCTTTTTTCACCAATGTATTTATTTTTTTATCCTAGGTAATTTATCCTTAATGGAAAAAATATTATAATAATTATTAAATAATTAGGTCCTAATTATTGATACTATAAAATAAAATTAATTAAATAAAAAATAATGTTTTTATAATATTAATTTTACATATAACATTTGTAACTAGAAAAACCTTGTTTTATCTTTATTCAGACTGAACAAATTTACTGTCCTTAATGATCATTATGACCAAAAAATATATTGAAATTGTTATATATTATTAATTATTCTTATTAAAAATATGGAATATATTTTATAAAAATAAATTTTTATAAGAGTTAGAACATATTTTTAAAATAAACCTAAAAAATGTTTCAAAAAATAGATTTTTAAAAAATACAATTCCAAGAATAAGATAATCTAATATTACTTACATGCATAGTAATAATTTGGAGATAGATTTTAATTAATGTAATTAAATATATAATCAATAAATTTTATTTTAATATTTAATGATTAAAATAATTTTAATTATTTAAAATTGATAATCAGTGTGTACTAAAAAGCTATAATCAGAAAAATGTGTTTTTAAGCCTAAAAAATAAAATTCAACCAAAATCATATATAAACATGATTTAAATTTATTTATTTATTTTATATCAAAAAAATAATAATTATATAACTCTTAAATTTAATTCAATCATAATTTTTCGTTTAAATTATTTATTGTTTAAAATAGAATGGATAACTTTACAAGAAGTGATATTTTTTACTATTCACAGAAAAACATTTTTTTTGAAAAAATACCAAATTTCACCCTAATATAACATTGAAATGACAATTTCAAAATTTATATTATTTTTATAAATTAATATTTATGAATATGATATAAATTAATTATATTTATCATACTTCAAATTCAATATTAAACCATTTATTGACGAAAATATATATTAAAAATGATATTACTAAAAAAAGGACATTATTTACTAAGAATTTATCGATAAATTATTAGTGTATTGGAAATATATATATATATATATATATATCATAATCTAGTTAATCATATTAATATCACCCAATAAAACTACTAGTTTATAACATTCATATAAAAATAATATATTTTATTGGTCGTTTAAGAACAATAATGAGTGCCATATATGCTATCAAACAGAATGTGATTATTTTAAAAAATCATGGTTTTACATTTTTCGAACAAAAATACATTTAAAACTCAAATTCTTATCATTAACATATAAATAAAAGTTTTCATATTTAAAAATTCTTTATGGAAAACACCACATCGTTAAAGGGTTTATTAAAAATTCCTCTTATAAGCCAGAAAGGGAAATATCAGGGTCATATGAAAGAACACATAACTAGGTTTCCATGTATGAAAAAATTGTTGGGATGTGAAAATATAAAAAAGGAATTAAATAATAAATAATTATGTTAAGTGATATAGATCATTGATTATAATAAAATTAATGACCAATAATATTCAATGACCATAAAGAAAAAATCAATAATGAGTTAAATGAGACTTAATTTGTAAAATATGAAGGTAATATGATAAAATTTCTATTTAGAGTTCTATTTACAATATTTTGATCATTAAATTACTATAAATATAGAAAATAACATAATATATACTTACATGATAATATTTTTTGCATAGATACAATTTCATTCCTTTGGATGTGATTCGATCAATTCCAACATCATCTCTTACTCCAAAAAATGAATATCTAAATGATTTTTTCTTCCTAAAGAAATAATTTTAGCATCCAATAGATCATAACACCGATAAACAAGTGGAATTACCATCATTGTGTATCTAAATATTTACCCAAACAAAAATGGTAAAAATTAGTTATCCAAAACAATACATTAATATATAAACATAAATAGTAACACCCACTCAAAAAATTATTATTTTTTCATAAAATAATTTCTGTAATAGTAATTTCATATTAACTAGAACATCACATATGGAATTGGTAGGAATTACATCATTTATTCCCATATGTTTTTGGTTCATAACCCATGGAGTTATCAGATGGTATGGGTTATCAATCAGCCTACAAGTTTTCATTTTTCTAAAATGCTATTAATATAACACCCATAAAATCCCAAAAAATATATGATGAATATTCCCCCATGGTTTTCTATAGAATGTATTTTTTACAAAATAAAATAATGCTAATTTACAATTATTACATAAACATTAATGAACATATTAGCTCTAAAGGTTACGAATTCCATTGAAATTATATCCAAAAACTTAAATTAATTATTCCTCAAGTAAAATTTTGAATAAAAAAGAATGTAATAAAAAGGTTTATATTGAAATAAATGTCTCAAAAAATTATCTCAATCATTTAAGACATTCATCACCTAAAAAATTAAATATTAGGGATTAATACTTGAACATATGATCAACCTTATAATCATAATCCCATGTTGGTATCCATACCAATTATGTTAATATAACATGAATAAATATATAAATCCCAATTTATCACAATAAAAATATGTTTTATAATTTTTATAATTGAAATAACATTAGTAAAAAACAATTTTAAATAATTTATCTTGAATCCCTGTAGATAAATGCTTCAATAAATTTTGTCTAATGATTGGTTAATCATAGTTTCGTCTAGGGACCTAGAGTTAACCAATAATGTGGGAATTAAACCAGAAAATTGAATTGTTGTCCACATTTATGACAATAAACAATAAATGAATATTTATGATGATGTTTATTTATATCCATTGAACTCTTTAGTTTTCATTATTAATTTATTAAATTATTTCCTAATTTTACATATATAAAAATATCCATATTCCTTTGATATATTATCTTGGGAGTATCTTTCCACTGTTTTGACACAAAGAAAGTTGATGTGTCTTTCATCAAAGGATGTTAATAAATTATCTCTTAGAGGATGCTATTCATCTCTTCATTGGTGACTCCAATAGTTGGTTATAGTATATATTATCAATAATTTATTAGGATAGATTATTTTTTATAGTCATAATATATTTTAGTCCATCCATGTTTATATTTGGTTTCTCATAATCAATACATTTCCCATCATATTCAGTGTTTACTCAAGTCCTTATGGTTATTCCAATTAAATAAAATAAATAATAATATTGTGATGAATATTAATCATATTAGCGAATACTAATAATAATTTATATGGTTTCTAAATCATGATACATTATTGTCATTCAAATATAAATTAACATTATCCTAGGTCATTTATTTTCATAATCTATTAAAATACTTGATGATGATTGGTAATGTAAATGTGAATTTTCTAAAGCATTCACCTAGAGAGTGTCAAACCAGGTGCATAGTAAGGCTTTTTTTCTTTCACTAGGTGATTATTGAGACAAATAACTATATGAATTTAATAATGTTATTACCCCTATCTGAAACTATATTGAACAGCAACTACTAGCATTAAGAATATAGGTATTGATTTGTAGAAAAACCCACATAATCAATTCCCTGCCGAAACAATATGATGTTCATTTATACCTTTCCTCAAATTCTATCAAAGGGTAATATTCTCTAATCATTATTTTCATTAATCCATTTCCTCATGTTTTATCTAAAATTTCTCTTATTCCAACTATAAATAACACGACCCAGTAGCTAGAAATCAATGGTTTCAATAATACATTGTTGTTGGATATAAGTGATCGCACCCCAAATACCAAATATATTAGTAGTCTTTGTAATCAAGATACAAACCTGAGTCCTTCATTACATTTTAAACCACAAATTACAGTACAGTAAATGTTAAAAATGATATATCCTTGATCTTTTTCAATGAGTTCTTCTTCATAAAATGGATATGTGAAACAAAATGTCGGTGATCCCAAATGGTCAGTAAGGGTAAGTTAATGATGTATCTATAAAGAATAAATAGGGAATAATCAATATGGAATGTTAAAATATTGAAAACACATGATTTTTAATAAATATCTCGACTGTCATGATTATATAATTCATAATAAATATAGATTTATAAAAAACTAAAAACACATTCCATTTAATAAAGTAATTGAGCTCAAAATAAATCAACAGATAATATCAATTAAATATTATCAAGGATAGTAATAAATCATTTCTCAAGGATAAAAATGATTAATATTGGATTTCATGATATCATACATCATGATATCTATATAATCAATACCATGTACCAAGAAATTTTAATCAATGGGTTGGTATAAACATAAAATACAATTTATTTTTCTAGGAAACCAATTAACCTCATGAGAATATTTAGGCATTAAGAGGCTATATATAACTGGGACCCACCCATCATTGTTTTTCTATTCCATTCATTATATATTGAATTATTGATTTAATTCATGAATAATTTTCCTTATCAATAAGTGAGTATACTGAATAAATAATATGGAATATCAATATTTACTAATTCGATCAATTAACATCTAATTAAAAAAAATAAATGAATAAATGGGATATTATTTAATAAATAATCATTTCCCTGAAAAGTTAATATATAGTTATTAAAAAGATATATAATAACAAATTATCATTGGAAATTGAATGTTTCAAGGTAAATATAATCACTATTAAATTAATAAAGATAGTGAATACAAACAATTTCTGTGGTGAGAATAATCATAAACCATGTAAAGAAATGATAAGGATATAAAAATTATAACCTATAACTAGTATATTATATTAAAATAATGGTATTTTATCAGTAATGAATATAAATAACATTAAAACATCAGTAAAAATACTTTTGAGGAAAATACCCTTTTCAATTTGTAAATAAATTTTAAAAAAACTAAAATATATAAAATATTATGAAGAACCTAATTTTTTAACCATATGATCTTTTATATTAAACTTTAAAGGAAATAGTTGATTGGTGTGTGGGATATTTACATTCATTTGGAGTATATTAGAAAATAAATATTCTGTTATCAATTTTATATTAAAAATAAAAACATATCTTTATTAGAGAAAACAAGAAAACTCATTTTAAATTTTTTAAATGATGGTTATAAATTCGATTAAAAAATAATATTAAATCATTAATGATTTTTTAATAAACATGGATATGAATGAAAAATGATTATATACTGAATAAAATAAAAGTGGTTTTTTATAATAATATTAAATAATTTATTTCAAATAATATTCAATCACCAACTATCTCTGATAGAATTAGATTTAGAAAAAAACCCATACAAAGATCATATCGTTTAACTGATAATAAATTAATGATGTGATTGTGTGAATAAATTTATAATTTACATAAAATAATTGGTGGTAAAATATAAAATAATCAAAATTAGTTACACATATTACCTTACAATAGAAAACACAATTAAGATGTAATATATCATAATTAATAGAAATTGAGTTATGAAATTTATTATGGCTAGCCAACATTCAAGATAAATACCCTTTGATTAAATAGTTGTCATTTATAATAAAAATAATATTTAGTTTATATTATTCTTGATATAAAATGTAAAAGGGGAATTATATACAATATGTAAATTAAATTAAGTTCATAACATTAAAATATAGCTCAATGAAAGTAAATTGAGACAAATCACATACCTCACATTTCACTTTAATTGGACATTGTTTAACCTCATATATATTGGTTTTAAACGATTTATTGATTTATAATATAACAATATGCATATATATTTTTTATTATTTGGTCTTCTTATGAAATATTATCTCATATTCGTTAATAATATTTCCTGATTACAATTGGTCAAGGTGTTTAATACATTATTTTCAAATATATGTTTGGACATAGATGTTATGGTTCTTGTGAATATTATATAGATAAATTATATCCAAATTGATATTAATGAAATAAATATCTTATTTATTTATTTGATTCTTTTCGAAGACCATTCTTTAATGTTGGAAATGGAAAATAAATTTCATTTTATTTGGGAAATGGTGTGTTGTGTATACGCATGAGCATAGATATCATTCCCTTAATGGGATACATGGTAATGAAGTTGATCATATATTAATTGTTTTTTAAAATATCATTCCATATGTATCATATATATTCTTTATTTAAATCATTATGTCTATCTATTTTTGTTAGTGATGATGAAAAATTACATCGGTTCATTATGTGGTAGTCTACCTTACAAATGAACGATATATTTGTTTCCCATTTTATAGAGGGTGATATAGATAGATATTATAAAATCCAGAAAATAATATATTATTATATGTTGGATAATGTATTATCATATTTTAATTGTTATTTAATAATCTTATGTTGTAAAATAAAAAAGAAATATAATGATATTTTTTACAAAGATTACCATCTAATGGAGAAACCTCTTTTATATCTATTCTTACAAACCCTAGGGTTGGTATTTTTAAGAGACCATAAGATATAGAATATGTCAAGTTATGTTTTATAGATAAATGTTTTGGTTATTTTTTCATGATAGATGGATGTAGAGGTGTGATGAATTGATGAGAGGGAGTTCCATTATATCATGGAGGGGGATTTGATTATTTTTGTAAATATATAAAACATTTCAATAATGGGAAACCACTCTAACCCCAACCACCACAAATATTGATAGAAATGGATTTTTATGAATTTATGAAATATATAATGAACCAAATTAAAAAATATATACAAATTTTAAGAATTTAATTCCTTATCCTAGTGGTTTTCATACTTCTACCATTTTATTGTTCACTATGAAAATAATAAACTTTTTAACTGAGGTATTTTATTCTTTTAGAAAAAATTTAGAATTATAACATAATTTAGACCCAATAATTAATAATATGAAATAAAATTTATCAAGTAAGAATTCAATTTGTGTGGAAAATTAATTTTAACACAACCATATGTATCCCGTTATGCCCTATTTTAACATTAATCATTGAAATTAAATTATGTTCCATTTAAAATTCATTAAAACCAAATATTAATTTGAAATTAATATATAATAATATAAAACTATTATTAATATATATAATCCTTTTTATGAAATTCAATATAAATGATTGGTATAATTAAATTTAGAAATAAACCCACGAATTGTGTTAACAAATGGGTTTTCACGAATTGCATTTTTCAAGAATAAAATGATTTGAGTTGACTATATAACAAATAATCATTATAAGATGTGTTAAAATAAATATATAAAGATATTTAATATATAAAGATATTTAATATATAAATTAAATATAAAATTTTCATAATTAAATATTATCTTAACTAATAGAAATGGAGAAACATTATGCAATTAAAAACTATTTTCAGACAAATGTTTTTTAAGCCTGAAAAACTAATACCAAAATCTGTTATGAAACATAATAAAATGTAATTAATTAGTTAAAATCAATATAAATAATAATTTTGTTACTTTTTAATGAAGTTCAATCATAATGTAACTTTAAATTACATAATTTTATGAATCAAATTAATGTTTTACAAACAAATGATATTTTTCCCAATTCATTGAAAATTCATTCTTTCAAAAAAAAATTACCCTAATATAATTTTGATATATTGATTTCAAAATAAAAATATTTATTATAAAATAAATTTTCAATATATTTATAAATTATTTATAATTACCTAAATTAAAATACAAAATTATAATATTTTTGAAGACAACGTATTTAGAAAAATTAATTCACTCAAAGTTTTTTAATATTTACAAAAAATATATAAGAAATTTAATTTTCAATAGAACATGAATATGTATATTTATGTTATAATTTGATTAATAATATTCATACCCATATATTTAATGACTATACTAAAATGGTCATATTGAAATAATATATTACATGGGTCATTTATGTTCAGTGTTATGTACCGTATACTATATAAAACCTAAGTCCTTATTTGAAAATATTATGTTGTTATAGATAATTATTTTCCACAGGTACATATAAAATATAATGTTAATTCTCAACTAATAATGGTATATTCCCACAACCCAAAAATGTATTGGTATAAATTATTGGTTTATTTAAACCCATTAGGAAGAGTTTCTTGACTTCCTTCTAATGGGATAGAAAATAACATTTCAAGATGGCTTCTCGTGGCTATCTTAAACTGGATATCAATGACAAAGATAAAAAAATATTATGACATCAAGATCCATTAGAATATCCCAGTTGGGAATCATTCCAGGAAACATTTATATTATATATCCTCAACTCAATTTAGTTTCTTACCACATGAATGGAATATATGGAGGGTGAAGTGTGTCAGTGCATCTAGAGATAGAGTCATACCCCAATTGGGTAAATGCTACTCGTCCACTGACTATCCTTGGGAATTTCAATTTCCCTATATTCAATGGAATCATAGACTCAGGGAAGTATCCCATAAACATTGTATCTCAGTGTGTCTAATGATGGTAACATTGGAGAAATAAGAAGAAGAAAAACTCATATGATTTATGTGAACCCAAGGAGGAAAATATTTATTCTTCAATAATAATCTTCTTGAAGGACCTATTTCCAACTAGAATATCCTATGGTGACCGTTTCTATATCAATTCAGGTAAATGATAATAATAACAAAAATCCTTATCCTCACAAATTTTGATCATAGTAAAATAGAGAGGGTCACAAACATAAAATATAATTTGAATGGATTCACATAATCCATGAACATGCAGATTCCATGGTAGTGCCTATTATATATTTTCATAGAGATTATATATGATGGGATATATAAATTGATGATTCTACTAAAATACCATGTTTAATATTATGAGATTCCACCATTCCATGGACCATAGAGGATAATATTCTATCTTATTATGCCAGAAATGGTTGATACCATTATGACAAGAATGATGTTTTTCATAGTGTACATTGAAAACATTAAAGAAAAACATGCACCAGATTGTGCTCTAGAAACCAAACTCATTCTATAGCCCATTTTCCTCCCCTTTAATTGTGAAAACGAAATCAATAGTTCTTCCCTCATAAGGATGGTAGGATATTTGAATCTCACTTCAATTTCGAGGTTCAAACGAATAAAACAAACTATTTCAAATTAAAATGGGTTCTAGGGAACAGTGTTAATTATATGGAGAACATCCAACTAAAATATATTCATTCTTTGAAAACATATGGAATTGAAAAAAATGACCATCCTTAATACATCCATTTGAATCAAATTCATTGGTATAATATTACACACTACATCATTATCAATGATTTCATCCCAGCAATGGTTGAATCTGGATAGGATAAACCCGAAAACAACCTTACCTAGTTAGACTATATTTTTTTGTAATCCATTAATTAAAGCATTTGAATATCAAGAAATATAGAATAGAAATGCACAAAAAATTTAATATTGGATGGATGAAAATAAGTCTCCCGATAAAATATTTTTCTAATTGATCTAATAAACTATTGAATTATCATCCCAAATCCTACTAAGAATTTAGAAATTCTAGCATCCTCATCATCACTAACAAGGAGTTTATGAATAAAATATAGATAAAACCATAACTAGGAATAATACCATTTATATGTTCCCAATATTGTCTAAAATCTCTCATAAATTTCACCCTTATTAGTAGTAAAGATGGAATAAACCACCAAATAAGATGATTGGAACCACCCCGCTAAATGAAACCATCATCATATAAAGAACCATGATATGATTTCATTAATATATACCATTTGAATGACCCTGTCTATTATGAATATTTATCATATAAACATGAGCTTCTCACCCATAATATGATAAGATTACATATTTACTAAATAGGATGAGGAAGATGAGGCCAAATTTAATATTCGCATTCTAGAAATACTTTTTATAAAGCTATATATGATGTAGAAACTATAATAAAATAACACCAACAATACAAAGAGGAAAATTGATTATATATAAATTTATAAAAGGGTCATTAAGGCGCCAAAAAATATGAATAATTATTGGAAATTGTAAAAACATATCTAAACTAATTGGGTAAAATTGTAAGTTTAACATGACCACAAATGTTCTTCTATGTATACAAGCGGTTGTTTAATAGTCGAGGGGGAATGTGTAATAGACCAACCTTGTCAGTAAGTTCATTCTCCATAGTTATTCATTATAGGGTGTGGTAAAATGATTAAAACAAAAAAAAGTATCATATATAAGAAAAATAAACAAACAATGATAATACAAAGAAGAAGAAAAAAGAGGTAAAACTGATTAAAATAGAAAATAATATAAATAAAGACATGTCTAGATAACAGGTCTCCATGTTACCAACCTTCACCTCCTAATTATCACAAAAACGAAAAAAATGTAAACCTAAGAATGCATGTTATATAATTCTCTTCACATTACATGAATCCTAGAAAACAAGGTCAACAACCTCCCATTGAACGAAGTAAGTTGTGAGAAGAAATTACTAGTAGGATAACCTAATGAATCCATATAAGATCTATCAATAGAAAATGCACATGTCCGTGTTTTAAAAAAATATTTTTAAATGCATTTATATAGATTAATGAAATTGAAATATATATTCAATCTATCCATGATTTTAAAAAAATTATTGTTATATTTTCTAATGAATTAAAAATGCAGGTAAATATACTAAAATATAAATATACATGTGAGTAACCATGCCTAAAAAAACGTATCCTATACAAAAAACCGTTAACAAAAATTCACCTACCATTCGATATCTATCATATGGGATAATATGTACTGAACACTCATATATTTAACATGGAAAACAGTTGGATCCAACAGACATCAAGGCCATCAATAGACCATTGACATTAAAGAGGTTACCTCCTAATAGTGTCACATACACTAATTTTACTTGTGTCTCATTATCTATGTATCGAAGTCTCCCTCTGTAATTTTTTTGTCTAATTCTATTTTAAAATATTTTCTACAATTTTTACAAAACCATTTAAAATCCAAGAAAATCTACTTCAGTGTTTGAAAATCAATTTTTCTAAATTAAAGAAATTTTATTTTCATTGAATACGCAATTTGAAACCCAAAACCATTCCCTTATAAATTTCATCAAATGAAATTCTATTTGAAATCTCAATGAATTAATATGAACTACATAATATTTATGAAATAATAACAATTTAATAGATCCTCATACATCAAGATATTATAAAACCTAACAACCATTGAAAATGTGGAAGGAAGGCACCCAAAACCACCTAGGGTATGATCACTAACTGATAGCGGAATGATGCAAAAATAAATTAATCCTCAAACAACACCATGAAACCCAAAAATGTTTTAATCATAGAATTAAAAATCATGAAATAAATACACCTCATGAATACCTTTTATATTATATTATGCCAAAATAAGAATCTAATTTTTAGTTAGAACCCATATTTTCAAACTACACAATGTGTAACACTTACACAGTGTGTAAATTCTCACATTATGAATTAAACTAATTGGATGAGTTTGGATGACATTAGACATTGTGAAATGAATTTACATGTTAGGTAACATCCAATAGAATAGTTAAAAAATTGATACAAAAGTTAACAATTGAACAAATACATGACATCAGAAACACATGTATCCTCCCAATTTAGGGTAGATAAAACATTCCCAATGAAAATGTGATACCAAAAATAGACATCATGATATAACAGTTGGAAAGGTAATTGGATGTTACAATCACAACACCATAAACGATTTACCCCATAAATAGTTCAAGATACCATATATGCATAAAAGTATATCTACCCATTCCTTTTATATATAAAAAACCATAATTTGATTAACAATTATACATCAGAGTACAAGGCTTGAATCATAAAGTCAATTTTTTTAGAAGACTAGGTACATAAAAATAGAATCAAGGAACTAAACATAACATTTAGTTATTTAATCAAAAAATTGTGCTCTAGGAATCCATCTTTCTCAAACATATTAATTGTGTACCCTTGAGAACATATGAACAAAGTGATGAGCTAAATAACCAAGTAAGGTAATAACCATAAGAACACAGCATTAACACAATGGATAGAAGGTGTGTCATGATGATATAAAAAGGAATGGAACATATGGAATCATAATATATAATCATGAAATCATATTAAACCTGATTCATAGTAATGTAGAAGAAACATAAAACATGATATTAGCATGAATCAAGAATAATTTTCAAGTCTGTTTCATATGATAGCATAGACCAAGGATAACCCGCAAGACAGTCGCACATGGTTCCACAAGACAACACTATCGACCAAAATTGTCACACATAATGTCTCTTGAGACTAAACCATACCAAATTAATTGGATCACTATTTGGTCACACCCATATACATTTCATGAATATATATTACCCACAAATAATCATAAATAATAAATCATATATAAACATAAGGGTTACCCATGGAATTAATTGGGTACCAAAATCATGTCATAAAAAACAAATGGGTGTATAATTAAAGATTACATTAATGAAAGAAATGAAAATATACATGTACATTAAAAAGGGAAAATAAGAATGTATTAGGTTATTTAAGTCATGTATAAGTGACAACATTTAAGAAATGTATTTATGAAATTTTAGCCTTAAAAAGTTTTTTTTCGCGGTTTTAAAAAACATTCTATAAAGCCTTCAAAATAAAAAAAGGAATAATATCCTTTATATAAATCCAGAAGTTAACCAAGAACGTTATCATAATAAAAAATACCTATTTAATAAATAAAATTGCTGTTTAAATTATAATATATAGTGCACTTGAAATTAGGTAATAATTCGGGTTGTTCCCACAAAATAGGTATGCTTATTTAGAAGTATTGGGGAGGGAATCAATTAAAAGTTTATATATCCCGAAAAGAGACTGATGAAAGGGTCTTAGTAAATGAATTAGGTATATATAAAGAGTATTTAGTATATTAACATAAAAATATTATAAGTCCATTTTTGTAAAAGAAAGATAAGGTATACCGAAGGAACAAGGGATGTTCTGGTGGAATCCCTTATAGATTATCAGCATAGTATCAAGTGTACATAATAGTTATTAGTGAAAGGGAAATAATCACTTAACTAAGTCTGATGGTGTTTCACACATTATATTAATGACATGAAAAATCAAATTATGATCATTAATTAATAATTTTGAACCAATTCTATATGTAAAAGATTTATTGTAACATTTTTATGATAATTAATGACTTTTTTCATGGAATAAGTGGTTAAATTCCATTTTTCAGGTTTGTTTTCTTCATGATGGGTTTAATTATTTTTCTAAATGGAGAATCATATTAAATTAAGATGGTTTTCATGAATTGGTGTTGAATTTGTTTATTGAACATCTATAAGGATACATGTTTGTAAATTGAATTTGGTTTCTTCTACTAAAGATGCATAATTATGTAAAACATCACTGATAACATTTTGGGTTAACTGGAAAGTTTTTATCACAAAAAAGACATTTTGTTTTACAATTCAAAACCATGGGTAAAAAATGATTTTAGAATCACAAATGAGACATAATACATATATTGTGTTCTGGTTCAACCACGAAAATGGTTTTATGAATAGTTTTGATCATGGTAATAGACATTGAAAACCCATCACCATTGGATGTGTTAAATTGACAAATATCAGATGGTTTTTTACTACAAATATAAAATAGGATTAAAGTATCAATGATAATAAATTTTTCCATTATCATAACAATGTACCAGTACATATAAGGTATTACAGTTTTCATTACACTTTAATTAGGATAGGTATGGATAAAAAAGAATACAACGGAACTTGAAATGAAAATAAAATAAATGAGAAGTGGAATTTACATCTTGAGTCAATATTCCTTTATAAATTAAAATGGGGAGAGAATATGGCATTTTGATGACACTAAGGGATGTTGGATTGGGGGAGAATCTTAGGGAGATATTTATTCGGAATTTGGGGAGGAACAACGATTGATGGGATTGAAGATAAGAGGTAAGAAGGCGTGGTATTTATATTGGAGGAGATGAGGGATATCACAACATTCAATTCATTTGTTAATTAATTTCACTCAATACCAGAAATAGAGAACATTAAATGGCTAAAAATCGTATAGGGTGCATGTAAATTTGAGAAAATGGCCTTACATCAGCCATAAATATGCTGATAAAAGCATAATTCATTTATTTTTCATTTATTGTAAATCATCACATTTTACTATTCACAAAAAAATCATGTATTTCAGAAAAATCCAATAAACATCCTAATAATTATTCAATGTGAGAAATCCAAAAATGAACTCAATTTTTCAAATATAATTTTCTGTACATAATTAATTTAATTTTTAATTAAAATCATAATTTACATGAAAAATACATATTTTAAAACTATAACTAATTTTACTATGTTTTAAAAAGTTACATAAGGTATTAAAAAATAATCTAAAAACCAAATGACTTAAAAATTATAATTTATTAAAAAAATTTAATAATTTTTTTAAAATTAATTAGTAATTTTATTTAATTAAATATGACATACCAAAATTCAAATACTCTTACTATTGTTATATTATCACTTATAACATGCATAAAAATTATTTATAAATTCACGGATGAGGTTATAAATCTTTTTAATAATATACTATTTATAAGGGTCATATTAAGATTCACAAGAGTAATATTACTATTCGTAAAATCGAGTTACTATTCACCAATAATTATGTTTTTCATATCTAACTCCAAACATCATAATGATTGCAACTGTTATTGTAAGATTTTTGATATTAAGATCAATGATGTGACAATATTATGATTAAACGTCACGATTTACTTAGTAGTTCATTGTGTTGTGATTTCATGTGATTATATGACATAATTTTAAAATTGGAATTTCGATAGTTAAAAAATTTGGTCGTTAAATTATTCCCCCTTATGAAATTTCTCCCTCAAAATTTAATTTTAGATTCAATGACATAAAAATTAAAATATACTTTTCCGCCCTGGCCTCCTCATGTTCTCATTATGCTTGTTCAAATATATGGTTTGGTCAGAGTGCATAGACTAGGTTTGAAGTCTTATTACGTGGAACTTTATCTATACGATCCATGATATTCGTTTGTTGCGCCTCAGATGAAGGTTCATTCTAAAACAATACCTCCTTTTTAAGAGATTATATGTTAAGGGACTGGTATGTACTTTATTAAGAGGGGAACATTAAAGACATCTTGTACATTTGACATGGTTGGTGGATGTTTCTATTTATAGGCCAAAACTCCAACTCGATCAAGGATCTTGATGGGGTCAATTTATATTGAACATGTCATTCATTTCAACCCCAATCTCATGAATTTTGTGCAGAGATATGCTGAGAAATACCATGTCTCCAACTTTGAACTTGAGGTATCGTCGATGATTTTATGCAATACTCTTTTTTAGAAATTATCCTCCATTGATGTGTTCTTGAATGGTTTTAACATTCTCGAACACTTAATGGTCCATTTCAGGTAATAACAATCTTACACACACTGACATCGTCCAAACACGACAGAGTTATGCACATTTTACAATAAAGGGTTTCATATAGTTCTAGTTGGATGCTCGATTGGAAAGTATTTTTGAAAGAGAATTAAAATAGTGGAAGATGTTAGTACCATCCTCCTTTTAATTCCTTTACAATATGATCTTTATATATCACTCAGTTTCTTAATAGTTTTCAAAGATTTTCCATCAATTTGAGGATGATAGGTAATATTACAGTTCAGTTTAGTTCTTAAAGAAAGTTAGAGTCTTTTCCAGAACCTTGATGTCAATCTCAGAACATGATAGGATATAATTGATATTGTAAGTCCATGATTCCATAAAACATCATTGATATATATTTGTGCAGTTTTATCTAATGGTAATTCCAATTGATTTACATTAAAGTGAGTTGTCATTGTAAGATTATCCATAATGACCCATAAGCATTGTTTCCTCTAGATTTCCTTGGATTTCCAGTGACAGTGACCTTAGTGGTCTTCTCCCACATCAATTTTGGTATGATTAGTGGTTGCATCATTGACTTAGACTTCTATCATTCAGCCTGAACTTGTCGATATACAAGGAAATTTTATGGATTCTCCGAAATGTACATCTTTATATTGTCCCACCTAAAGTTCTCTCATAGATCTCGATTATATCTTTTTTCCCCTATGTGAATTGAGAAGGTAGAGACATGTGGGACATTAAAAATCTCATTCATTATCTCTGGATCCTATAGTACACATAACTAAGACCCAAACCACAAGAATCCATCCTTGTCTATCATGAACTCAAATAATTCCATATTCCTAATAGCTTCCACCCTTTTCTGAATTTCAATATCTTTTCATTAAGAATCCTTAATTTTATACATGTAGGATGGTTTAACAATCATTTGTGAAAATATTGATGATGTTCCTCCCTTAATAAATTTTATATCCATCCTCTAAAAATTTAAGAAGATTGGATCCCTTTAAATTATCATCATTGACAAGGATGCATGAAACATTCAACATAAAGCATCTGACACCTTGTTTTCTGTACTGTGATGGTAGTGGATTGAGAATTCTTAATCCTTGATGACCTCAATTAAACTTTTCTGGTGTATTTTATGCTATTTTTGTGTGAATAAATATTTTAGACAATTGTGATTAGTATATATCTCACACATATCAACAAATAGATAATACCACCATATTTTTAATGCACCGATCACATCTGCCATCTCCAGATCATGTGTATTATTGTTTTGATCATGTATTATAACATTCCTTTATGAATAGGCTATCAATTTATCATTTTACCTCCTCACACAACCTATGAACTTCATTGAATCGTCACTTTACACCACAAAGTGTTATCTATATGATGGGTGTGAGAGTATTATAACAGTGATAAGAATCTTTTAAAACTCTTTAAAGAAGTCTTCAAATTACTGAGTCCATACATACTTCACTCCCTATTGTGTCATCTTGGTCATTGGGTTTAACAATCATGATAATTTCTTCACAAATAGTCTATAATAGCAATCGGGACCAAGGATGCTATGGATTTTCATTACAGATGTTGGTCGGGGCCACACTTCAATCACCATTATCATAGCAGGGTCAAAATATATCCATTTTCTATTGATAACATACCGTAAGAGTGATACTTCCTCAATCCAGAACACACATTTACTATAAGCTGCACAAAAAATCTCTCTCCCAATGTCTTTGACACAAAATTAAAATCCCACGGATGTTCCTTCTTCCTCAAGGAGTGTATAAAAAACATCGATGAACAACGCCAATTGTTTTTCCATATAATCCCCAAAGTCTCAATAAATTAAATCCAGGAAAATTGATGGATAATTAGTATGTTCGAAGAGTATCACTATATATTTTTAGTGTCTATAACAATTTTGAAAAGTAGTCATTGTAATATCATCCTTACTCACCATTAATTGGCATTTTCTATACCCAAGGTCCACCTTTGAGAAATAACTAGCCCCTTGAAACTAACAGAAAAATTCATCTATATTTTTCTAGGGATAAATGTTATTTATATTTATTTTATTGATTTCATGATAATAAATTTAGAGGTTCATTGATCCATCCTTATTGTTGATGAAGTGGACTAGTGCACCCCATGGTGAAGAAATTAGGTGTATAAAACCCTTCTATAGATTCTCCTATAACTAAGTCATCATCTCTTCCAGTTCTATGGTGTATATTCTATAAGGTTTCATTGATATGGGATGAGATACAGGAATAATTCCAATTTAGAACTCAACCTCTCAATCAGAAGGAAGGCGAGGGAACTTTTTTGGGAATACATTAGTGTAATACCTCATGATGGTCATGTCTTCTAGTCTGATTCTCTCCTTTGTTTCAATCATTTGATCTAGTCATTATTTCTCATAAATAATTAATATCCACACATGAGAAAATGATTCTAATAAGATTCATCTTCCTCCTTACACTTTTAATGAATTGGAGGATGCTTCCAGATGTGACGAGTGATGTCCCTTTCCTGACAGTTGAAGTTGGCTTTTTATAAAGACATCCAATCCATACCGAAGATAGTGTTGGACCCCACTAAAGGAAGTATAATAGTATTTTTTGGGAGATTCATTACATTAATGTTAATCAGGGGCCATTAAAAACCATTGACACTATAATTTTCTCATTCACAATTATAACAAATAAATTATCCTCCATATTTCGAGGTGGTGTTTGAATAGTTCCACTAAACCAACTTGATATGAATGAATGCATTGAAAAAGGACCAAATAGAATGGAAACTATTCGTGAAGGAATGACTAGTGTACATATCATCACATCATTGTTTGGATCCACCTAAACAATAGTGATAACATAATATCTTCCATGTTGTCTTGGAGGTTGTTGTTGATTTCCTCTGGCACCCATTGGCTTAGGGAATTTCTGCACAAAATGAACATGTTCATTGATGTTGTATCACTACAGCACTAGTTGAGAATTTATCTGAAACATCTTTTATTCTTCCATGACAGCGTTAATCTTCATATCTCATTGGTAGTTTATGAAATATGTCCCATATTTCCACAGTTGAAGTAATTCCTGGTTCCCTTTAGACACTTTCCTAGATTCTTCATCACACAATGTTTACACATCAGATAATTGATATTTATACCATCATTACATTTATTTGTGCAACTAACCACATTACATTCCAATTTCATCTTTTTTTGGGCCCATGATACTAATGAGAGTATTCGATCTTCATTTTCACCTTAAGGTAATAATTAACAATCTCTTCAAAGCTATCAATGTCTCGAATCACCAACTCCTTTCAAAGAATCCACTTCAGTATGCTAAATAAGTGACCCACCTTGCATTCGATGTTAAAGACAATTCCACATGCACACCATTCTAGCCTTGTGATATTTTCTTCATACGTTGTGATGTACTCGTCTACCTTCATCATGAGTCCGAGGAACTCTATTTCCTTCTTGAGATGGGCAGTTTAGGGAAAATATTTATAGAAAACATTTTAATGAATTCCTCCCATTCCATGGAATCAATTTCCACAAGTTACATCATATTCTTGAACAATTTCTACCATTGATCTACTTTCCCATAAAAACGATAGACTTCCAGAAAGACCTTATCTTCTATTGAGAACTAGTGGACATAGAAAATCATTTCAATTTAGTTAATCCACTATTCCACGAAAACGGGATTAGAAGATACACTAAAAATGTGAAGCCTTTTCTACCTAAAGGATTCTACATAAATATTCTCTATCCTTGTCGGATGAGGGTGTTCCCCATGATTCAAGTTATTATTCATAACTTCTTCTAGTAGAGCAAGTACATTCATGATGTTTTCAGCACCTGTTCCCATCATATTAGGTATATTATTAGTGAAATATTCACATTCCCTATCACATTTATTAATGTAACATGTTCTTCTATTTACTGCCATTAACTACAAAAATGCATGTACAATTAGATTTCATGAATACATATCTATTAATCCTAAATATTGATCATTTATGATAAGAGGATAAACATGTATACGAGACGTACAATATAATGTGAGATTCCCTAGGATTCAATATATGTTATCCTTGAACTATTTCTTAACATATATTCTTATGTTATATTCATTTTATTCCGTTATAAATTGTTTGTACTTATCTAATGAATTTACCAAACAATATCACATATGAGTGTCATGTTAAAATAATGGGTAACCTAGAAACAATTATTCAGTGATTTTGATTACTATATCATGTATATAGTTAGTTATACCTAATGTAATCTTACCATTATAGTGTATACATTTCTACGTCCACTATTGAAATGGTAATTTTAATAGGTTTATTGTCATATCAAGAAGTAGTAGAAGTTCCTTGTATATAATGAGAACCTAGAGATACTATAACATTAATCGTAAATATTTTTTTATGGTCTAGATACATCTTTTTTACTAGAAACAGTAGATTTTTTACTATCAGATGTCATGGGATCACAAGCATTGGGACTTCTTCTAATGAAGTATGCTCTTAGAGATCTCTAATAGTGAGATCATGATAACATAACTTCTAATAGTAACACTGCATGTTTCGGGTGTCATTGGATGTTCCTATCTACAATGATGTGTAATGATCTCTTTTCTTGATCATTCGATCAATGTCATGCCACCAATGACATACCTAACACAACCAAGCTTTATGAAACATAATCTCTATGGTTATGGGCCCATGATAATAATATTTATGACTCAGTTTAGTAGTTATAAAATTTCATTGATTGTGAGTTATGTATTCGGGGATGGTGAGGAGATTCCGATTATTTTAATTAACCACTATAAATAAGAGATGAAGGGATTTTACCAAGAACTATTCATGGGTATTCCTTCTCCACTCTTCTCTCCCATGATCTAGAGAGAGATGCTCTAGTTTTAAGCAGCACGAATCGAGAAATATCTCCAAGATTTCTAGTGAAGAGATGTATTTATAGTTGGAGCATCAGAAGAATTATTGAAATTCCATGATTACACCTGGATTTTGAAAAACGGAGCTCCCATGGATTCCTTTATGTGTGTTTTGATGATCTAGTGGAATTAATGTTTTGATTCTTCAGGCAGCGATCACCAACAATGATATGTTGTCGGGCACAATTTCAAATTAAACCAGGTATTTTTAGTGTGTATTTTTGTGATTAAATCCCTTCATGTTAGATCCTCATATTTAGTTGGGCATCATTTAGCCGACATCGGCAAGATTTCATCGATCGTCAATGAAAAATTTTAAAAAATCCCACCTATTTGGGGCTTCCACTTTGTACCTGGTTCCAACATTTCAGACAAAGAGTGCAGCAAGGTTCGTTGTCTTCCACCAAATCTCATTCAAGTATATCTCAACTTTTTATTTTCAGGTCTTACCCCAAAACACATATTTTCCAAACCCACATCTGCCTATTTGTATCTTTAATTTGATGTATTTCCTTGATAAACCACTTACTCTCTACTCACCAAAATTTATTATTATTTTCTTATACATAGTCTCATTAATAAGGTTATTACAAAGTTTATCCATTCCTAATCGCAAAAAATAACTTAACCAGCCTTTGATACCCGCTATAGTGATCCTATCCTTTTACATATAACATTACATAATTTTATGCATATTTAATCATTATAGTACAATCCAAGTATCATATTTTATTGTGTCTTGGGTGACTAGGTACTTAAAACTAAAAACATGGAACTAAATAAAACATTCCTTTTTTTTAATCTTAGAATTGATCCCCTAAAATCTATTGTGTTCAAACATATACATAGGGTACAATGGGGGACACATTAATAATTTGATGATTTAAATATCCTAATAAGGTAATAACCATAAGAATAAAGAATTAGAACATGGGATAGAGGGCATTAAATGATTATATAAAAAGTCATGTAACATAAGGATTACAATCAAATAATCATGGAATTATATATACATGGTGTCATGGTAAAGTATATAGTACATAAAAAATGACTTTATCATCGTTAAATGATAACAAACAAGACCATTTCACATGGTATCCCACACCAAGGGTAAATTCCACGACGGTTGCACATGGTAGCAGAAGCCAAGGCTAACCTCTAAGACCATCACACATAATGTATCATGAGAATCAACATTACCCAATTAATTGGAGAACTATATGGGTTTAACCATCTTAAAATTTCATTAATGTGTTTTCCACATTAGTAATCATAAAAAATCAATCATAAATAAACATAAGGGTTAACAATAGAAAAATTGGGTACCATAATCACATTATAATGCATATATTATAGGCTTATCATAAAAGAGTCCTTGAATTAAGGAACTAAATTATACATGGAAATTAATAAGGGAATATATTCATTTATCATGAAATGATATTTCATGTACAAGTGACAATATGTACAAAAAGTGTACAATAAATTTTTTCATTAAATTATTTTTGTCTGGTTTTTTGGAAGAAACTATAGATCCTTTAAAAATGAAAATGGAACAATAATTTAAATAAAAATAAAAGTGTAACAAGAAGGTTTAAATAATAAAAAATATTTATTTCATAAAGACAATGGTGTCGAAAAATAGATGACATAGTGAACTTGAAATCAGGAAGAAGTCGGGAAATTCCCTCTAAACAGGTTTTCTTATCAGGAAGTAGTTAGTACAGAATAACTTAAATGCTTGTATATCCCCAAAAGAGAATGGTGAAAGGGTCCCGATAAATTAATTTTGTACATGTTCACAGTATTTAGAATATTTACATATATATATAAGATAAATTAATTTTTGTAAATGAATGTTATGGAATCCTCAAGGAACAAAGGATGTTCAGGTGGACTCCCTTACAAATTATTGGCACTGTATCGAGTGAACTTAAGAGGGATTAATGAGAGATAAAGGGGTTTATTAAAATATATAAATCTTGAATAAAGTATGTTTGAGGTGCGAAATCATACCCTATCATTAGGTATTATATATAAAAAATCATAACATAGAGGATATTCCTGAATAGAGGTGAAATAGAGAGGATCCCAAACGATAATTCATATAATGTTCTCCAAATGATATTAGTGAGCTGAATAATCAAATTAAGTTCATTAATTAATAATTATAAAACCTATTTTATTTTTAAAATATTCATTATAACCATTTTAGGATCATTCATGACTTTTTTGATACATTATTCTTTTCGATTTCATTGTTTGGGTCTCTTTGTTTCATGTTCGAATGACTTATTTTCATGTATAGAGAATCATGTAAAATGAGGATGGTATTCTAGAATTGGATTTTTATTTTATTTTTTACAATTCTTGAGGATAAATGGTATTAAATTTAATTTCTTATATTGTAGTGGATATGAATCATTAGGTAAAACATTATTCATATATTTTTGGGTTAGTTGGTAATTTTTCTCACAAAGAACACATATTATTTTAAAAATAAAAAAAAATATTTAAAGAAAACCCAGATATTATATTAGAAATAATACATATAATATGGTTTTTATCAACCATCAATATTGTTTCATGAATATAGTTGAAGATGGTAAATGAAATTGAAACCTCATTGTACTTGAATGTGGTAAATTAACATATCTCAGATGGTGGTTTTACTAATAATATAAAAGAAGAGTAAATAAAAGATGATAATAATATATTCCATTATAAAAACAAAATAAAATTAATTATAATGTACTTTAGTTTTCATAACATTTGGATGAGGATATGTAAGGATAGAAAAAAATACCCAGGAACTAGAAACGAATGAAAAAATAACTGAAAGAGGATTTTACCTCTTGATTAAATCTTCCTTGAAATCCTCTTAAGTGGAGAGGATTTTTTTATTTTAAGATATTAAGGATTGAATAATTTGGGGATAATGGGAAATTATTTGGGTAGAATTTAGGGAAGGCATAATATTTCAGAGGAGTGAAGTGAATAGGTAAGGAAGTGTGGTATTTATAGTGGATGGGAGTTGGTTATGCACAACATTTAATTCTGTAGTTTATTAAATTCCCTTAAAACTAGAAATAGTTAGGATTACTAAACTCAAATATTAAATATTTCAATTGAGTTCAGGATAATGTATTTTTATATTCCATCCATCTGCTGAGGAAATCATAATTCATGTATTTAGAATTTATCATAAATTATGTTATTTCACAATTCACCAAAATTCAAGTATTTCAGAAAAATCGAAAAAATTCACCTCCACCAATGCTTGACCTGTTAAATTCCAAAATAAACTCCATTTTAGAAACTAATTTTTTAAATATAAATAATTAAAATTTTAAATAACATCATTATATACTTGAAAAATACAAATTTTAAAACTATAACGGCTTTTATAATGTTTTAAAGAATTACATAAGGTCTTGTAAAAATATATTGAAACAATATGGTATAAAATTGAAAATTTATGAACACCATTGAGGAAAAAAAATTCTCTTTAAAATTATTTAATTTATTTAAGTATTATCTATGACTTACAAAAATAAATTTTCTTTTACTATGGTCATGTTATCTCTTATAATATTCCTACACTGTATTTATACATTAATGGGTGAGGTTAAAACTGTTTTGGATGATTTTATATTCATAATGGTAATATTTATATTTTTAATGGTAACAATACAATTCATAAGGGTCAGTTACAATTCACCAAAAATTAAGATTGTCTTATTGGAATCCAAACATCTCATAGATTGAAACTGTGTAAGTTAGATTTTCAAAATTCAAATCACAAAACTGAGAATATTATGTTTAATGGTCACACAGTACATAGAAGTTGATTTTGTTGTTACTTCATGAGATTATATGACATAATTTTAAGAGAATAATTTTCCATTGACAAATTATTGGGTCGTTAAAAAATAGTAGTCCACTTCTTCCTCATCAATGAATCACGCTCCCATGCCGTGTGGAAATAATTTCCACCCAACCACCTAACCTAGATAATGGGAATGATTTTACCATGTAGTACGTTATCATTTAATTCCATAATTGTAACTGGATAATAAAAAAAATTATCAGACATGAGAACAAAATCCTCCCATGTAATCAAATGGAAAGGATCCAGTATATACATCCTCAACTGGTAATCAGGAAACAAGTCATGTATTGAAGTCAATCCAAACTGTAATAGGAACTGATAGGAAACTCTAATAAATCTCTAAACAATCACAAAAGAGCCCACAAACTTTGACTCCATCTTACCATACATACCTAAGAAACAATATCTCATTTTATGTGAAATATTGATAATGAACCAATCAAAAACCTCAAACTCTAGTAGCCACCAACGATGGTCCACATAAGATTTTGAACGACCAGGTGCCATGATCAATCATCTTTATATCTACTACACCACCATTATCATCTCTTAGAAAAAACTCAATCATAAAAGGGGACATTCTTATAAGACTACCTATCACAAGGGAGCAAAACATCTCCACCCATACAAATTCAAAAAAGGATCCATCCTAATCATATCCTATGAACTGTTGTTATAGGAAAAATAAATCAAAGGAAAATGTATGTCCCATGATCAAAAAAATAATGCCCATAAGCCCAAAGAATTTCTTCAAGATCCTAAATATTCATTCCTCTCTGTCCATCCATATGTTCATGATATTCCATGCAAAATATCAAGAGATAGTAGATTTCCTCCTAAAATCTTTTCCCACAATCTAGATATGATCCTTGAGTCTCTATAAAGAAAATATTCATAATAATGCCCATGAATCTTAAAAATCCATCTGGTATACATGTACTATAGTGGTTCTACTTTAATTGGTTCCATTATAATAAATATATGTACTTATTTAGTGAGTCATTCAACAGTCACTCATATTATATCCCAACCACTATGATTCCATGGTAAAACGCTGATTAAATAAATATAAATGCCATCAAAAATTCATACTAAAAGTTGTTCTTTACACAACAAACCTACAGGCATCTAGTGCTCTGCCTTAACTCTTTTAAAAATCAGACACCGCGATGCAAAATATACAATTGACTTCTTCATTCCAGACCGCCAATACTGCAACATCCTAAAAATTCTAAAATGACTAATGAATAAAATATAATAAACTAATTAATGATTTTAAAAAAAACTATGTGATATTATCATAATTAAATTAATCTAATTTTATATTAATTTTATTTATGAGGAAAAATAAAATTAATATAAATAAAATTAATATTTTTTTGAAAAATATTAAAATTAAATCTTATTAAAAATATTAATAATTTAAAAAATAATATTTCAATTTAATATTCATAATTAAATACAAATACCTTTTTTAAAACATGATATTAATCTCAATTATAAAGTTTTTATAATAGTTTCTGATGCTTTTTCTGGTGCATGGGCATCTGTCTCTGGAGGACGCACAAATGTTGCCCCGCGTTCCCGCTTTCCAATGGTAGGTGGTATCAGTCGCTTGTTCAAGGACATCTAATCCTTGATTGAAACGGGGTGATGGGATTTTAGTTCTTCTCTCTATGGATTCCTCCTCTGAACTCTTCACATAGTCTGAGTCTCCCTTATAGATTAAGTCATAGTTGATAAAACTCATTCCCAGTTCCATATCTTCATGGACTTTGGTTAATTACACTGCTTCTGTAGGGACATTCCATGGGGTTCAGTAAGGGCAGCAACCATTGGTCAGAGTAGACAATATCATCAGGCATGTCAGGGAATCTCTGGCTGCATGGACATAGGAGAAACTGTATTCTTCCTCCTAAGAGGGCATCTCAATGGTGAAGAAGCTGAGGCATCCCACTTCAGTCATGGCGTATCTTATGCTGGAGGCATGCGTCTGAGGTTTTCCTTAGATTACCCTATTTATAACAAGGAATGCCACATGTATAACGTCTTGTAGAGATGGTTACATAGAAGGTGTGTCATCAAAGATTTTCCTTAGGCATCTCCTGTTTATCACGAGGTAGGACACGAGTATAATGTCTTGAGGAGACATAATCAGGGTTATCATAATGTCCCATAATGATGGATCAGATTGGTACATTCCTAGGAGGGAAAACATGGAAGGTTTAACATTGGTTGGGATTGATCCTCATGGAGGATTCCTACTTACCCTGTGAAAATGACAGTGACCAAAACCCATGTAGTTCAAAGGGGTGATGAATCATGGTTTATACAATGGACAATGTCCATGAGACAAGCTGACGATTACAAGTGGATTGCGGCCCAGGTACTCCTATTAGAAGTAAGGAGGTGGATGGCATGATCCCACCACGATGTGGTGGCCTGAGTAAGAATCAGGAAAGATGAGGGAGAGTTTAATAGAGTATAGGGGGAATGATATGGGACCTTCATGAAGGTGATAGTAGTTTTGGTCTTGATCCTTGATGAGACATCCTATGTATTCCCCTGGTAGGGAATCAAAGTCCGCCTAGTTTGGTGAGATGATGGGACACCATTGGAGGTGGCCCGTGAGAATGGACGCATGGATGAGATCCAGAAGAAATGAAACCTCCATTTTGGGGCATGATCTTCCCAAAACACATGGTACCGAGGGATAGATCAAGATGAGACATGAGAGAAGGACTTAAACCTCATAGAGTCTTCCTTCGTATTCCCATGGCAAGGATTCAATATCCAAGTAGTTTATCTGACTACATCTTTCCGTCTATTGGAGACATCGACGGCTTACCAACGAATGAGGTTTACAATGTCTTACCACTGATTGGGGGAACAATTAAATACTGCTGATTGGGGTAACAACAACTTACCGTAGATTGAGGTATACAGTTTAAGGTCATGTAGAATGGGGTTGAAATGACATGAAGGGGGTCAGAGTCACTGGGTGTTGGGCATGAACCTCAGGGAGGTGTCCTACGTATCATTCCTTGGTAAGGATTAAAAGACAATTTAGTTCATGGGGGGTTTGTGAACCGACGTGATAGATGATTTGGGGTCTAATGGTTGTTTGGATTGAACCTTACGGAGGGGTCCTACGTACCTTGACTTGAAAAGGATCAAAGTCCACGTAGTTTAGAGTGGGGGGCGGTGATCCGAAGTGAAGAAGGACCTGGGTTCCAATGGTTATTGGGAATGAACCTCAGGGAGGCTTCCTACGAAATTTTCCATATAGCGGATCAAAGACCACATAGTTTAGAAGGGTGTGTGGGTTTTACACTCCAGGCTACCCATGGTGTTGATGAACTGACGTGAAGGGGGTTGGAGAAACCAATGGATGTTGGGCTTGAACCTCGCAGAGGCTCCCTTTGTACCCTACCATGGCAAGGATCAAATTCCTCATAGTTCAGGATGGGTGTGGGGCTTACACTATAGGATGACCAAAGTGTTGGTGAACTGACATGATGATGGTCATAATGACTGGGTGTTGGGCTTGATCCTTAGGGAGGCTTCCTACGTACCATTCCCTGGCGAGGATCAAAGACCTCGTAGTTCAAGAGGGTTTTGGTGCACAGACATGAAGGGGTCAGTGTGACCAATGGATTTTGGGCTTGATCCTCATGGAGGATTTCTACATACGATGCCTTTTAAAGGATCAATTTCCTCATAGTTGGGATGGGGTTTGAAGCTTACACTATAGGATTCCCAAAGTGTTTGTGAACCGACGTGAAGTTGGACGGAATGACCGGGTGTTGTCCCTGAATGTCTGGGGGTCTTCCTACATACCTTGACTTGGAAAGGATTAAAGACCTCTTAGTTTAGGATGTTTGTGCGGATTACACTATAGGATGCCCAAAGTGTTGGTGAAACTATGTGAAGATGATCGGAATGGCCGGGTGTTGGTCATGAACCTCAGGGAGGCTTCCTACGTACCATTATTTGGAATGGATCAAAGACCCCTCAATTCAGGTTATGGGGGTGTCGGTGAACCGATGTGAAGGAGGACCTAGGGTCCAATGGTTGGTGGTCTTGAACCTTAGGGAGGCTTCCTACGTACCATTCCTTGGCAAAGATCATAGCCCTCGTAGTTCGGGTAGGTGTTGGTGAACCGATGTGATGGGGGTCTGAGAAACAAATGGTTTGTGAGATTGATCCTCAGGGAGGATTTCAATGTACCTTTCTTTGTAAAGGATCAATTTCCTCATAGTTCTGACTGGGTGTGGGGATTATGCTACAGGCTACCCAAGGTGTTGGTAATCCAACGTGAAGGGTGTCGAAATGACCAAATGATTTGTGGGATTGATCCTCGAGGAGGCTTCCTACGTACCTTTCATTAGAATGGATCAAAGAACTCATAGTTCAGGTTATGGGTGTGTGGGGCTAACACTCTAGACTTCCCAAAGAGGATGTCATGGTCAATGGTTTCTCTAAGCCCACGTGAGTCATGCTTGGTGTGAGAATCAAGTGACAGTAAAGACCTGATGATCACGTTGTCAAAGGGGAATCTATAGTAAGTGGAGTGTGGCTTACACATAGTTAGAATCACAAACAAAAAACATGGGATTATGCATGGTTATCATCCAAAAGAGGATGGGACCGACTCTTGGAAGGAGGCCCGACAACGACAAAGCCCAGCGGGAGAGGGACTTGACACCGAGGAAGAGAGGAGCATGGGTACTACCTCCTGCAAGAAAAGTTTGGGTATTACACCATTGTGGTTTCCCCCTACCATCATAGGAAACATGGTGGATGTCATAGTTTAACATCATGTGCTGAGGACGATGGTGATTGGCAGTTTAACATCCTATAGCTCGAACGAGGTGGGTTCACTCAACAACCCTAGGACTTACGTAACTGGTACCCATTGCAGGTTGGGGAAAAGAAGGGTAAGGCAACGTCGTTGCTAGGGGTATTATGGAGTCAACCACTGGGGGGTCCACATTAGTGTTTTTAAGAGATGAAGAAATAGCTATTAGCGTGTCAGTGTGCAGCTATGGAGCGACAATGGTGAATGGGGATTATGCATCAAAGCTGCCAGGGTGCCGCTATAGAGCAGCAACGATGGATGGGGCTTACACAAAGAAGCTACCCGAGTACCTCACTGGAGTGACAATGGATGGATGGGGCTTATGGAAGAAATATTCTTGTAACTTCTACCTCATGTCTAGATATGTGGGCATTCCAACTCACTGGTGGGTTGCAGTATATAATTGGGGCAAACACCTATGCACAAGTGTAGAAGTGGGATAACACCAAGGGGTGTCAGAATCAATCTGAACAAAGGGAGATGAAAAGTGTGAATTATATGCCCGAAATACAGAACACAATGAGGGTGGCATGGTGATAGAGGAGAATTGTTCACCATGTTCGAAACACAAGATTCATATCAGGTTTTCATAAAATGTGGTCAAACAAATGAGGGTCGACTACTGACCATGTTCGAAACACAGGATGTGACTCTGAGTGTTGTCCAATGTCTTACAGGGCATTGGCCTAGGACGGTAGGTGAGCCGATACGGCATGGGACCAAGCCATTAGAGGGTCTATTAAGACATGTAAGACGGTGAAGATCGGAATAAAGGACCCTCAAAGCATGAGGTGGAGTGAGGGAATGTTTCAACATATTCCAATGCTCTTGATGGTATTCCACTTTGATCATGGTATAATGCATCTTATACTTGGTATATAAGGAATCTCTTATTTGAAATAAGATGAATCCTATTACTGAATTATAGGGAATGCTACATTTTATAGTAATGGAGAGAGGACTATTGGCATCTTATTCTTGGAGCATATAAAATTTCTTTTTTAGAACAAGAGGCATCATGTAATCATCGCGTAGGGTGTACTACAGTTTATAGTCTTATAAGGAGGACTATTGGTATCTCTTTCGTGGAGCATAAGTAATATATTGATTGTAGAAAGAGGAATCCTATGTTTGGATCATAAGGATTACAATAATTTAAAGGCATGTTGATATGACTGTCGGCATCTCATGCTTGGAGCATAAGGCATATCTAGTTTGGAGCAAGAGGCATCTATGATTTTCAAAAAGGGAGTACTATAACTTATAGTCATTAGAGGGGACTATTGTAATCTCATTTTTGGAGCATAAGGCGTCTCTTGTTTGGAGCATGTGGCATCCTATATTTAGAACAGAAGGATTATTAAAGTTTAAAGTCATCTAGATAGGACTATTGGTAGCTCATGCTTGGAGCATAAGGCATCTATTTTTTGGAGAAAGAGGCATCCTATGATTATCACATAGGGAGTACTACAGTTTACATTCATGTACAGAGGACTATTTTCATCTCATGCATAGAGCATAAGGAATCTATTATTTGGAGAAAGAGGAATCCTATGTTTGGAACATAAGTATTACTATAGTTTAAAGTCATGTATATAGGACTACTGGCATCTCATGCTTGGAGCATAAGGAATATCATTTTTTGAGAAAGTGGCATCCTATAATTGTCACATAGGGAGTACTATAGTTTATAGTTCGGTAGAGAGGACTATTTCCATCTCATGCTTGGAGTATAAGGCATCTCTTATTGGGAGAAAGATGCATCCTATGATTGGAACATAAGTTCTACTATACTTTATAGTCATATAAATAGGACTATTAGGCATAAGGCACCTAATAATGGATGGTGTTGGGACTTACACAAGGGAGGCCCTTTCTGGTTTGACATCGCATATGAGACATGTCATAGGGTTTTGGGGAGTTTCCTGAGGAATGGTTTGACTCAAGGTACTTTAGGAATTGACGATGAGAATCTCAACTCATGACATGAGAAGGGATCCAAGAGGAATATGTTGACCCAATGTGTTTCATGGTGTGTAGAGGAGTCTCCAAAATAATGGTATTCCATAGGTGGAATGTGGGTGCATAGAAGGGGTCAATGGAAAATCCTATCATCCTGTCCCGAAAAGTTCACGGTGCGACTCTATAATTTTCAAGGGGGAGTGCAGGGGTGCAGGCCCCGCGGTATGGACAGTCTGGTGCAGGCCTGGATACTGTTGTTCGTAATAGGAGATACACACATGATGAGTTACATGAAAGGAGGGGCCACGCTCAATTGGAAAGGCCTTCCAACAATAGGGCATGCATGTGCGCAATATGAGACGCGTGTGCGCTATATGAGAGTTGTGCACATAAAAGGATAGGCGTGCACACAATACAGGACACATGAGCGCAATAGGGGAGCCGTGTACACAAAATGAGAGATTTACATGGAATAGGGTACACGTGCATGAAAAAGGGAAATAATTTCACGCAATAGGCAAGGATTTCGTGCAATTGGATAAGGGAAACATATGGTTCATGGAAAACTGGTCATCGTGGAACTGTTGGGCGCAAAAATATCATTTTATGTACAAAATTGGGATGGTTGACCACCCTTTATGATAAAAAGTGATGTTTTTCACGCCCGAGAGGGGATTTTACATACGGGCGCTGAAAATTCAGACTTACGCACATTAGAGAAGCGGTCGACCTCCGGGGCTCTCTAGGAAGAAGGGGGGTGCCCTTGTATTTATAGGCAGAAACATGGGAGGTGGTGCGTGTAATATTTCACGCATGCTAGGTAGTTCATGTAAAATTTACCGTTGGAAAAGTTGTGTGCATAAAATTCCATGCACGCAAGAGGTTTTCCACGTGAAGCATTGTGCATAAAATTCCGTGTGCATAAGGTGGTGTGATTAAAATTCCGCACGTGCAAGTAGTTTTCTGTGCGAGGAGGTGTGCGTAAAAATCCATGCATGTTAGGCGGTGTGCGTAATATTCCGCACACACAAATGGTTTTCAACGTGAGATTTCCTTTTTATGCGTAACTCCTTTTTTATATTCAATATTCCCTTTTTATGCGCATGATTCTTTTTTTACGTGAAAATCCATATTTTTCCCCAACACCATCTTGTATGGCTATTTCCAGAACCCCAACTTCGAATAGCCATAACTTCTGATCTGTAACACTGTATGGGCTATATGACAAGTGAAATCGAAGCTTGCAGAACGAACTATGCTACGAGATCATTTAGGGGAGAATTTGGAAAAAAAATTTGTTCGCGTTTATGGGTGTCACAAATAACTAAATAGGAATACATGTTCTATTTAAAAAAATTTTAATAAAATTATTTTCAAATTTTTTTAATGGTAAACATAAAGTGATGAATATTAAGTAAAATATAAAATTACAAGATAATATTTTATGAAATAAATTTTTTTCATATATTATTTTGAAAATAATTAATAATTTTTTAGATGTAATATATATATTTAATTTTTTATTAAAAATAATATGATTTATATAAAAAAATGTTTTATAAAATTTATAAATTATGAATATATTAATTAATATAATTCTATTAAATATATATTATAATAAGAATACTATTATTATTATTGATTTACATTACTAAAATATAAATAAATATTAACAGTTATTTTTTTATAGAAATTTAAATAAATAATAAATGATATTTTTATAAATATATTAGAATTATTATTAAGTTATCATAATTATGGGTTATATATACAAATAATTAAAATGAGTAATACGAATGAAAATAAATTAATGATATCTTGTTATTAATTGTAGGAGCACATCAGATATAGGGATCCAAGCATATATGGACCATGCAAGCTCGAGTGCATGTATGGGGAGGAGGATGTCGAAGCTATGGTCTAAGGACCACCATCATCATGTTGGAAAGGTTGAGGAGTCTAACTAGAATTAAATTAGGGGTCAATATTTAAATTTGACTAATCAAGGATCAATTTCTGATAATGATTATCAGAGAGATGTTGAAGGGTATCGATCTCAGTTTGATTTTCGGTTGTCGGAACTGTAGTAAATATGTTCATATTCTTCAGATTTCTAAAGTGTAATAGTTTAATTTAATTTTTAAATGTCGAATCTTTGATCGATTTAGTTGTTGTGGTATGTAATTCTATTTCTTCAATTTCATTATTCTTTGTCTATTTTCAGTGGACCGGTTGTCATATATGTTTTCTCTATCCCTGACCATTATCGATGTTTTCTATTAAATTGTTACTTATCGAATAATGGATAGATATTTTTTTTGAATTCTAGATTAGGAATATAGCTCATTGATTTTGGTCCGCATATGTAGTTTGACCGTTCTGTTTTAGTAATTTAAAAATTTTCCCTTAGTGTTTTGGGTTTAATTTTATTCATTTTTCTACATATTTTTAATTATCATTCACTTGAAACATGATTATGTCACTATTTTTAAATCTCAAAGAATCATATAGTCCATATATTTAAAATTCCCTATATCAGTACGAAATAATTAAAGGAAGTGGCTATAATAACACTTCACCAAGGAGAAATTGTAAACTAACAAACCAATTTAATATTTGTTTAGAATAAATAAGTTTAAAAGCACCAATATTATTTTTTTCATCAAAGAAACATTTAATATTTATAGTCCATTTATCATCAAATTATGTATTTAGACATTAAAATTAGTAAGTGAGAATTCTAATTATGCTATTTTCATATTTTTATACATTATTTTTATTTCTAAGAATGTACATTTATACATAATATTTTTGCTGAATAATTAATTATTTATTAAATTTATTTTCTTATTTATGTCAATATAATATATTAGTATGGTTGTATTAAAGTTTTATTCCAAATACTCAAACATGAGGTTTATAAGTAGACATATATATATATATATAATTTCATATTTTCAAACTTATACATATATTATACATATGTAGTTATAAATTTCATCAAGGTAATATTTTCCTAAATATTCATATTCATTTAATAGAAGCACATGAGCCTCAACCCAGTTGGTGATGTATCCTTAAGTGACTCTACAAGACCCAGGTTCAAAACCAGGTAGAGGTATATTTTTGGGGTACTGTAGCACAACCATAGAAAGCACAATAGAAAAACTGTACACTGTGCGGGAACTGTAGCAAAACTGTACACTGTACAGGTACAGTGTAGAACTGTACACTGTGTGGTTACTGTAGCCGGTATTGTAGCAGTTACTATAGTAGACACTGTTTTGTACTATAGTAGTTGGAACTATTCACCTTGGGCCACTAGATTGGTCTTGGAGTACTCAAGGATTTCGAACCACCAAGGCCTTTGGGTCAGTAGGGATTTCAGGCCACCTCAATGCCTTTGGGCCACATATAGGTTCCCCAGACACACTAAAAAAAGGTACAGCCCCATAAGAGGATTAAGTGTAGGTGCACTCACCAGAGAAGAGCCAAATGGAGTTGTCTGAATAAGAGGGTATGGATATGCCACTGGGACTATCCTGTGCTTGCATGGAAATCCTATCTAGATAGAAATGCAATGATGGAGAGATACTATCATGAACAGATGCTGGGGAGAGGCATTTCCTTGTAGATAGTCTGGTTGAATTACCTATGTCCTTCGGGCGATGTAATCTCCTAAGCCAACAGGGCTTGTAATCTCTGATCCTACGGGCCTTGTAAGGGTTCCCCCTCATCCCTTGAATGGGAGGGTGGATGAAAAAATAATAAAAATTAAGTCCTCCGGGCCATTCATGGATTTAATAGAATTTACATAATTCAAATTACACCTTTCACAATTCCCATGTGTATATTTTAATTATTTTTAAATGATGATTGACATGAATATTTATGTTATAATTTTCATACTTATTTATTTCCAAAACATGTATATGGTATTTTTATGGGAGTATTATTCTATATGTATATATTTCTTTATTTTCATGGATGAATTATTATTTTAAAATCATTTCATTTAAAATGTTATGTATGATACATAATTTTATATTTTTTATGAATATTTTAAAGAGATAAGATAATATCAAAATAAAAATTAACTATTTTGTTATGTTTTTATACATTCATGGTATTATTTTATGCAAAAGATCAATTAAATAGATTTTTCTCTAATATTTTAATTACAGAATTTATTTTTTTTTGATAAAATTTGTCAATTTTTTATAGATTTTATTACATGAGTTGATGAATGATATTTTGGGTACATGGATGTTTGATGTAATTAACATTACTTGTTATTCTAAATGATATAATTTTAATGTTTTCAAGACTCATATGATATTTTCTGTGAATGTTCATATTTATATATACATATTATAAATAAAATAATGAGTGTATATAATATGTGGTAATGATTTAAAGAAAAAAAAACTCGTGATGAATGTATATATATAATTCACGACAAAAATGATTTTATAAAATTGTAAAATGGACATGGGAGACATGATAGTTATTGGAGAGTGAGCCTATACCTCATGCAAGTCGGTAGTCCTTGATATCCTTCCATGTTTCTGGCGGCCTTATGGTTTTGTTTTCAAGGGCGTGTTTATTGACTCCAGAAAAATCACAGGAATATGTTTAATGAAATTTTCCAACATTATTATTTTCGAAAGTGTTATAGTATTTTGACGATTTAAGTAATTTTAATAATGTAATAAAATTTATTTTTCTATATTTATTGTTGAATTTATTTTCAATATTAAATTTTAAAAAGTATTTTAAATGTTTTTAAAACCCCCTCTTGGGTATTTTAATACTCATCCTATGATTTAAATTTTTTTTTATAATAAGAAGAATATTCTTTGAGTAGGTAGCACAAGTGATGTGTTTTTTTATATTTCTTCTTGTTTTTTTAAATTTTTGTACGTGTTTTGACATGTATCTAATTATCAAAAACCATGACTAGTAAACATTCATGGTACGTAATAAATATTATGTATTTGTATATTTTCTCTTTTTAAAAAATACACAACATTTATAAGTTCTATCTCTAGAAATGAGAACACGGTGATTTATATTCGGTATCATATAAATGATCTAGAAAAATTTAGAGATTATATGAATATGTCTATAAAGAGGAGTATAGAAGTTTGGTGTTTCTAGTTTTTCTTTATTTTGAAATGGATATTCATAAATTTTCAGAGTCTGATGAACGAATTACGGGGATGTAAATCTTTGTAGGGGGAGGAATTTAATATCATAGAATACCTAAGTGATTAATAAATAAATTATAATAATATAATTAATGACATATTTAATATACTTTGTGATTTAATCCAAATGATTTTTTTTTAGTTGGATATCATTTTTTATATGATGAAATAATAAATTCATGTACATTAATATATGTTTTTATGAAATACATTGTTTTTATATATTATAAAATAAATCATTAATTTTAAAAAATAATATTTGATTTTAGTATTAAATATTCTAAACAAATATTGTTTTTTAAAATGTGGTAGTAATTTGAATTATTATGTTACTATAACTAAATATGAATATATGTTATAATTAAAAGCATTAGAAAATTGTTTTAAAAAAATTGCCTTCAAAATGAATTTTTTTGAAAATTGTTATGTGATTTATATAAAATGACAAATAAACATTATGACATTATATTTTATGAAACAATTTTTTTCTATATATTATTAGGATAAGAATAAATAAATTTTTTAATGTAATAAATTTAATGAAATATGAAATAATAAAAACTTGTGTTCTATTAAAATATATTTTATAAAATTTGTCAAATCTGAATATATTAATTATTATAATTATTTTAAATATATATAATTATAAGTATGTTGTTATAGTTATCAATTTATTTTAATAAATTAAAAACAAATTTTAACTATTAATTTTTTTACAATATTATGATAATATTTTATAAAAGATTTTCATAACTATATAATAATTTTATTATGATAATCAAATGATTAGTTATAGAAAAAATAATTAAATTGAAAAATTAAAAGGAGAAATAAACAAAGAACTCAGGTCATTGAGTGTGGGAATGAATCAAATCAATGGTTTCGAGTAGAGAGGGACCGAGCGAGCTTGATCACAACTTTGATAATGAGGATGTCAAAACTAATGTTTGAGGGTCAAATTCATTCTATTGAACATGGATGTGTTGTATTAGTGGAATTTTAATGGAGATCGAGTTCGATGTCAACCCAGAAAAAATTAGTTGCTATCAAATATGATCTGAGAGACATTAAAGTGTCTCGATATTTATTAGAGTTTTTGTTTTCAGAAAGGTATGAAATCTATTAATAGTCTTAATATTTGTTATGTATAGGTGTTTATTTTTATATAATAGGTGTCGATTCTATGATTCATTTAGTTGTTGTGGAATTTTGATACATTTCATAATTTGGCTTCTTCATTTTCAATTTCTAGTGGAACATGTCGTCATCTGTGTTTTCTTATTCCCCAAAAACAATTGATTATTTTTTCCATTGGTTAGCTACATGCTTGTGGATCAATTAATGTTTTTACATTTGGAATATGAATAGAACGCCGTGATTTTGGTCATTAGATGTAGTTCGACTCTAATGTGGTATTAATTTTAAATTTTGACATCAATGGTTTGTGTTTATTTTAATTCACATGTTTGCATTTCGATAATCATCATGCTCCACAATCTTGATTATGTCTCTATTTTAAAATATCACAGTACCCCCTGTTTCATGTTTAGTAATTCCCTATATCACTGTGAAATTATTAAAGGGAGTGGCTATAAAATCCTGGCACTAAAGTGCATGTGTAAGTTTGTAAACCAATTTAAAATCTAGAGAGAATTAAGAAGGTCCAATGAAAAAAGAGACTTCTGTTTTTCTACAAAATAAAACTTTATAATGTTTGTATTAAATTTATCATCAAATAATGGATTCTTATTATCATGTTAGTAAGGGAACTGCTCGTTTTTTTATTTTTAATATATTTATATATTACTTCATGTTTCCTATATATATATATATGTAATATTTATTGTATAATTATAATTGTATTAATTTTAAGTTATAATGTATATCAAGAAAATATGTAGTTATGGTTGTATGATATTTTTATTCCAAATTCACATACTTTAGGTATGTAATTTCACTTATATATATATATCATGTGCTAAAACATATGTTTATGTTTTATATGTATATAGTAATAAATTTCTTCAAGATAATATTTTCTTTATTATATATTTTCTTGTAATATAATTTACATAATTTAGATCCCATGTTTTACAATTCCCAAGGTTGTATTTTTATTTATTTATGTTTTTAATTGATGATTGACATGAATTTTTACATAATATTTTTCAAAATTATTCATTTCAAAAACATGTAAGTCATATTTTTATGAGACTGTTATTCTATATTTATATATCTATAAATGTTCAAGGTAAAATCATCATATTTAAGTATTCATTGATAATATTATGTTTGATACAAAATTAAACATTCTTTATGAATATTTTTATGAGATAAGATTATATAAGAATATTGAAATACTATTATGTGAAATTTTTATACACTCATGACAATTGTTTCTACATAGGATCAATTAAATAGTGGCATCTTTTACTATTTTGTTCCATAATTTATTCTTATTGAAAAAAGTTTTCACATTTTTTAAAAATTCATTACATGAAATGATAAATGATATTTTTAGTGCATGGATATTTAATTTAATTAACAGTACATATAATGCTAAATGACCTGAGTTTTGGTTATATCAACACTCACTAGATATTTTCACGAAAAGTGAATTCATTTATATACTTATATTTAATTAAAAGTTTTTGTTTATTTAATACATTGTTATGATGTTATAAAGAACCACCATTAAACATTACATATTATTTAATAAAATAGATAAATAGCATTGAGGAACATTTCAGGATTATAGTATTAAAGAATTAAGTTATAACATTTACATAACAACATGAATTTTATATATATTCAATTCTACTAAGTATCCAATTTTTTCATAAAATAAAAACTCTTCAAAAAGAGTCATGTCTAGTTCCATGTTTTAGACATCATGACCTTTCATTGATCCCATCCTTGACCATATTCATCTTTATGTCCAATGAAAAACATTTCAAAACATTGGATGAGCATAAGGTATAAAATAAAAAATAAATCATTAGTCCATCAATAAATACAAAACATAAACTCTTTTACATAACTAAAGAAAACATAAGATTTATGAATAACACATTATAATCACATATCATAAAAGTACTTATGGCATTCATATCATACTTACATTGTAGCTATCACAGCTACATTGGGTGTTACGTTGGAATACCCATCATAGTATATTCCCTAAATCTCTTAGGAGAAACATTCATGTTTACCTCCATCGTGTTACCCAATCAATTGGAGAGCTGTCTTGGGCTCACCTTCCCTAGGTATATCACGAAACCACCCATATACTTAAACAATTCCCCAGAATCATAACATATTCATAACACAAAAAAACATAAAGGAAAGAAAGCATTTCCACATTTCAATCACAATATATCATTAAATATTTTTATCATAACGAATCCATTATAAAAAAAATCAATACAAAAATATGTAAAGAGGATATGGTATTCATTTTCCTTTTAAAAAACACTACAACATGTAATGGAATCCAAAGATCAGATAATACTCGCCGCAACGGAAAAAGGTCGTTGTCACCTCTTACATTAAAAACATTCCTTTTGACGTCTAGTAAAAAATTACATATAAAAATATTCCCATTGAATGAAATGAAAATTCAAATGGGTTTATACACCATATAAAATAAATTCATGTATAAAACAAAATATGTCGCAATGATAGGAGATTGAGACGAATTCCCTTACCTCATGTCTGAAATGACCCATTCATTCTTTAATCTCTTCAATAATAAACTAAAGTTAATTTATACTTTATTAAGAACATATTTAATGCATATTATTTCTTTTATATCAATTATCAACATGTTATCTACATTATGTAATAATTTAAGTTAATAATGGTTGTTTTGTTGATATTTGCTATTTGAGTGATAAATGAACAACTTATAATTACATGTTGTCCATGTGGTCAATAGTCCATTACCAACGAAATGATATTAATGATTTACATATCATATAAATATTATATATAAAGTATATATATGTATTTATAATAGTACATAACATTATAGAGATAAGAAATTAAATGCACCGTTTATGGAGACAGTAAGTCATACGTACGCATGAAAGATACTATCATTTATATTTCGTACATTAATGAAATGAAAACATAATAACACATAGGTGTATTATAATTATAGTATAAGAACATATATAATTTAATTAACACCATCCTTTATACATCCCACATACGGCATTAACGAGTCATATCATTTTCAGGGGGCGGTAGTCCGCACTTTCTCAAATGAAATTATCGCATTTACCTATTATGGGAACCATAAATGTAGGCTATAAAGGTATAATACAGAATCATAAATAATACATAAAAATAATATATATCATATATAAATAATTTTCATTCTTAATGGCCACCATGGGAGATTGTAGGAGATAATCTAACGATCATCGTTTCGTAAGGCGCTAGTTTTCCATCCATAGAAACAATTTGTTCTTCACCCATTAGAAGGAGGTGTGTGTAAGTGTAGTTTGAACCCTTCCCATAACAACATCCTATTATATTGAGGATCCTACTGATGTTGTAAATTAAAATTATAAAAATAGTTTATTAGTTGGAGATGTAAAATAATAGAAAAGAAGTTAAGAGAAATTGTTAGCATTAATTTGGGTGACTCCCTTTGGTTTGAACGAAAAGGACGTCTTCAAGTACCTTCTACCTAAGACAGGGCTTATTGGAGGAGGATAGGGATATTGACATCTTATTTGGGGATGGTTTGGATGATTCAAGGGGATTGAGGGGTGTGGGGAATGAGTAATAAAAGAGGGATGTTTTATAAGTGGGAGAAGGTGTTCTTTAGGAATGTGTGATAATATTATTTTTCTATATAATGATATTCGGTATCTAAAAGTCCAAAACTAATTAATGTCGATGAAAAGATGAACCATGGTCTAAATAAAATAAAAAAATAATAATCGGACAGGTTATGGATGTTATTTTAATATTTATATCTTATATATTTAAATCATTTATTAATGTGGTAAATACTACATCATTTTTGTGTCTTAAATAATATATTTTATTTGATGTATAAAAATTATAAAAAAATACCATGATGTGGTAAATAATTTTATATTTACAAAAAATATTTATGTTTTAAAATATAATTTATATAACACATTTTAAAAATTGATTTACAAAAAGATATTTGTTTTTGTCATTTTTATCATTACTTTAAGTTAATTTATCTAAAGTGTCATAATAACTCATAAGTTGATCCATGAGGTCCAAAAATAGACCCAAAGATGATCATGGTCTTAAATGACTCAACAAATATGTAAGGAGAAGTGTCAAGGTAATTTTTTTATTATTATATTATTCTTCTTATCTAAAATTACCATATTTACATTTAACTACTGTAAATAAAAGTCAAAAGTTATTATTCACCATAAATTATTTTCCTCTTATTGAATCCAATTTTACTTACTAATAAAATCCATGTATGTTGGATTTTAAAAAAACAATTCAGAGTAGCGGTAATATTTATTTTAAATGAAAAAGTCAGTTTTTAACTACTACTATGTGGATTCTCTATTCATCAAAAATTGAAGTTTTTCTGAAAAATACTAATAATTCAGCCTAATCCAGATGTGATATTATGAATTAAAAATTGAGGACTATTTTACCAAATTCAAAACAAAGAAGTCACATTGATAAATTTAAAATTAATTCATGTTGTCGAAACAAATAGAGTGTTTTTAAGAATCAACAACTATCAAATGATTGATACTTGTTTATGTCCAATTTCAATGTGATATTATTTACAATAACCAAAATTGGATTAAATGGTAAAAATATATTCTAATGAAACAATAAAACAAATTTAAAAGATAATATAATCATATAAACAAATTGGATTAAAAGGCACTTTTGAATTAAATTACTGTATTTTTCACAATTCATTAAAAATGAACATTATCAGAAAAATACCAAAAAATTACCCAATGTAAATTTTGATGTCTCGAATGTAAATATGAATTTTATTTTGTCAAATAGAACAAATAAAAATGACCAAAACATGATTTTAAGAGGGTACGCTGTCAATAGGATGTAAATTGACCTTTTCATAAATATTAGAGTATTTATGATTAAAATTAGATTCATTCATATTTTAAGCCCCTAACATTTATTGGATAAATGTAATAAAATTTAACAAACATGTATAATAATATTGTATTTTGTTCTATTCATTCCGGCCAATACAACGACTAGGGGTTAATAACCATTTAAAATAATAAATTTATATTATTAGTGACCAATGTATGATTTCAAGGAAACCCATTGTTGTGTATCAAGTATTCCATCAAACATTGAATACCCTTTAATGAAAAAATAATTTTTAATTAAAATATAATAATAAATATGAAAATAGATTTGTATTTATTTATTTGAGATGTTACATCCTTCCTCTCTTTTTATAATTATTTCACCACAATTGTTTACACTTATCAAATAAATTGGGGTATTTATCCCTCATAGCATTTTCAGATTCCCACATTGCCTATTCAACCATATGGTTTTTCCAAAAAAACCATTACCAGTTGAATTAACTTATTCCACAACACATTCTCTCTATGGTCTAGAATCTGGACCGATTATTCCTCATAAGAGATATTATCTTCCTACTAAACTACCATTGGGCTCAAATACTGAGATGTATCTGGCATAAACATTCTTAACCTTGAATCATGAAAAATATTGTGTACTTTGGATAGACATGGAGCTAAAGAAAATCATTACGCAATTGATCCAACTTTATCCTGGATTTCATAAGGTCTATTGAACCTCTGACAAAATATTCCCTTCTTACCAAAATGCATTACAGTTTTCCATAGAGAAACATTGAGAAAGACATGATCACCTACCTCAAAAAATAGAACCTTCCTCCGATTATCTGTATATCTTTTCTTCCTACTCTGAGCTATTCTCATCTACTTCTGAATCAACTAAAACTTTTCTACCAACGCTTCTACGAATTCCGCTACCATCGGCTTCCTTTCACCTAATTCCTCCCAAAACATTTGAGTTTGATAACTCTTTCCATATAATGCCTCAAATAGAGCCATCTGTATACAAGAATGAAAACTATTAACATAATAAAATTAAACAAATGAAAGATGATGGTCCCAACTTCCCTAGTAATCCAGTGAAAAAACACGTAGAATATCCTCCATGGTCTGAATTGTTCGTTCTGACTGCCCATCTAATTTTGGATGGAATGTATTACTAAAATTTAATTTATAACCCAATGACTTTTAAAGGCCTTTCCAAAAGATAGAAGTAAACATGTGATCATTATCAGATACAATGGAGAGGGGAACTCCATGCAACCTGAATATCTCTTTAACATACAACTGAGAATGTTGACCTGGAGAAAAAGTATCTCAAATAGGAATGAAATGAGAAGATATAGTCAACCAATCATCAATAACTCAGATTGCGTTACTACCTTGAGATGTCATTGGAAATCCCACAATGATGTCCAGAGATATATTTTAACATTTTCAAACTGGCACTGCTAATGACTGAAGGATCCCTTTTCGTAACTGGTTCTCTACTTTAACCTACGAACAAGTCAAACACATAATAGTAAAATCATCAATATCTCTTTTCATTCCATCCCACCAGTAATACTCCTGATGATCTCTGTACATTTTAGTACTTCTAGGATGAACTGAAAACTGGGAAATATGAGCTTCACATAACAACTAATTCTTCAACTGTGAATCACAAGCCATGCATAATAACTTTACAAACCTCAAAAAACAATGATTATCAATGTTTAAATCTTGAAACATACCGTTCTGAACCAACCCTACCTTTTTTGTTACTCATTATCTTCTTTCTGTGCTTTCTTTATTCTATCTGATATAGATGATTTCACTGACACCAGAATCAGTACATAAATATTTCCTACACCAACCACATCTATGCCAAATTTTATCAAATCAACAACTATATGATCTCGTTCCAAACTTATCATGGTTAATGAATCATTACATTTTCTACTCAAAGCATCAGCCACTTTATTTTCCATTCCAAGATTTTAATAGATCATGCAATCATAATCCATGATTAATTCCAACCATCTCCTACGTATCATTTTCAACTATTTCTGAGGGAATATATACATAAATATTTGGTGGTTTGTATATATTAAACATTTTACACTATAGAAATTAGGCCTTCAAATTTTTGAAGCAAAAAAACAGCAACTAATTCCAAATAATGTGTAGCGTAATTTAACTCTTGAGGTTTCAACTGACGTGAAGCATAAGCAATTACCTGATAATTCTATATAAGGACACAGCCATTTCCATTCAACAAAGAATCGCTATAGATAAAAAAATCACCATATTTGGAAGGTAGTTCCAAAACTAGAGCATTCCCCAATCATCTTTTTATTTCCTGAAAACAATCATCGAAATCTTTTTTCCAAAGGAACTTAACACCTCTTCGAGTAAACATAGTCCTTGGACTAGATAACCACACAAAATTCTCAATAAACCTCACATAATAACTTAATAAACAAAGAAAACTATGAATCTCATTTATGTTTGTGGGTCTTAGACATTCTTCAACAACTTTTGTTTTAGCAGGATCAATTGTTATGTATTTTATGAAAGAGTGTGACCATGGAATGAAATTTATTGTAACCAAAACTCACACCTGTAGAATTTCCCAAACGGTTTCTTAACTTTTCAGGTTTTCAATACAACACTTAAATGATTTTCTTGTTCCTAATTACTTTTGTAATAAACCAAAATATCATCAATTAACACAACCAAAAACTTATCCAAGAACTCATGGAAAATTCTTTTCATAAGATCCATGAATACAGAAGTGCATTGGTTAAAGAAAATTTCATAACTACAAATTCATAATGACCATATCTGGAATGAACTGTGGTATTTGGAATATCTACATCCTTTATATTCAATTGATGGTACCCCAACCTCAAATCAATATTCAAAAAATACTGAGCACCTTGGAGCTGATCAAACAAATCTTAGATATGGAGAAAAGGATACATGTTCATAATAGTGATGTTATTCAATGTTTTATTATCAATGAAATGTCTCATTGAACTGTATTTATTTTTAACAAAAAATGTAAGAGCACCACATGGTGATGAGATAGGTTGAATGAAATCTTTATATAATAACATCTACAATTGCTTCTTTAACTCTAAAAGATCAATTTGATCCATTTGATAAGGGGGTTTTGAAATTGTCTTAACATCATGTACTCAGTAAATAGTAAATTCAACTTCCCAATTATGTATAATTCCAGGAAACTCATCAGGAAAAACATCAAGGTACTTATTTACCAAATGCACATAATTAATCTCAACCCTTCCTTTATTTTCCACAATATTATCAAGGTAACATTCATTTCCATATTTTAATAGTTTATAAACGTCCTGATATGTTATAAAAATCAAGGGTTCATTCTTGAACACATACTAAAAATATTTCTTAAAATAAACCCTTTTAGATCTACATTCAATATTAGCATGAGGAATAGAAATCCAATCCATACCCAAAATAACATCATACTCTACTAGAGGCAAAAAAATAATTTTTGTAGGTAGATTATTCCCACACACAAGTACATGAAGGTTTATAAAATTTATTTTTGTATCTAAATTTCCATATGTGTTTTTACCATAAGATCTATATTAATATCTTTAAATGGAATTCCCAATTTACTAGAAAACATCACAGAAATGAATTAATGTGTAGACCCACATTGGTATAATAGGAACAAAAAAATAGTATACCTGATAATACTTCATTTGATGGCCCAACATATGATAAATAAGTTATAAAGGATTTCACTAAACCTTTATGCTTGTAGTATGGTTGATTTCCCTTAGTTGAGTTCTTTATTGGACATTCATTTTCATAATGACCCATTTCATTGTACTTAATATATTTTTCTGACTGTAAACCGTATTTTCTCATACCATTAACCTAATCTTATTCAGTTCAATTTCAAGACTTATGTCCCATTTTACCACATTGGTAGCACTTACAAGAATTTTAAAGCCCTTCCCCAACATGAGTTTTACCACAATTTTCACAAACTAAAAACGTATGTTTTTTACCATCAGACATTTTTTAAGAGTTCTTTCCTTTCGTATACCACCTAAACCTCTTATTCTATTGTTTTTCGAAGAACTCATGATCACCGACCAACTCCATTTCCACCTTCCCCGCACAGAAAAACATTTTTTTCATAACATTTGAACTCACAAGAATCTAAAGCCCTTAAATAATTTAGCTTTAATCCTGAGTAAAAATTGTTGATTTTACAATTATGATCTTGTTTGAAATTTGGGTCATACCTTTCCAGTCGACTGAATTTTATTTCATAAGTAGCCAATGAGTCATCATCCTACCTAAAATATAGGAATTGTTTCTCCATTCTAAGATGAACCACCTTAAGAAAATATTTCTCAAGAAATATACCTTTCAATTCATCCTAATTGAGAGCATTAATCTCCTCACCATCCTTGATATTTTTCACCATCAACCACCATGAATCAACATCACCTTAAAAATGGTAAACAGTGAGACTAACCTCTTGATGTTCTAAACAACCCAAAACCACGAAAATATTCTCTAGTGCTTTAAGCCACCCTTCTGCTAGCACCTGGTCAGATAATCCTCAGAATGATGGGGGTGTTCCATTATGAAATGCTCCACTACTAACATATTCCTCTGTGTTTGATCTGGCTGATCGCGTACATGGATACCACCACCATTTCTAGCCTAATTAATTTGTTCCATCACTGCAACAAACTATTCAGTTCTTATTCTGACCATCTCAGGTAGCTGATTTCGAAGGTTGTCTTCCTTCTGATATCGTCCCAACATTTTTTCCCAGTTTCCTCTATGGAAATCCATATTGAGCACAAAAATCTCTTAGCTGAAGCAACATGGTAATCTGTAAATTTTATATCATTTCAATAATAACATAAGCTAAAAATATAATTTATGGATATTAATTTAAATATATTAGAATTCCTAATGTTGTCTAAATGGACCTATGATTCCAACTATATATACCCAACCTTGAACATTACATGTTTTTTAATTAAATGGGTAATTCTTATTGAGGATCTTTTCAGGATTATAGTTTTAGAGAATTATGTCATAACATTTACATAAAAATGAATATTACATGTAGTCAATTCTACTTAGTATCCTTTTTTTTCGTAAAATAAAAACTCTTAAAAAATATTCATGTTTAGTTCCATGTTTTATATAGCAAGACTTTTACATGATCACATCCTTGACCCTATTCATCTTTATGTCTTGTGAAAAACATTTCAAAACATGGGATGATTATAAAAAGCTCAATAATGGTTATAAGATATGAAGAAAAATCATTAGTCCATAACAACATACCAAACATATACTATTTTACATACCACGTGAAAACATAATATTTATGAATAACACATATTAATCCCAAATAATAAAATTACAAATTGCATTTATATCCAACTTACATTGTAGCTATCACAACTACATATGGAGTTACGTTGGAATACCCATCACCATATATTCCCTAAATATATTAGGAGAAACATTCACATTTTCCTCCATCATGTTACCCAATGAATTAGAGAGATATATCGGGCTCACCCACCTTAATTTTATCATGTAACCACCCATATACATAAACAATTCCCAAGAACCATAATATATTCCTAACATATAAAAGAAACATAAAGGAAATAAAACATTTCCCCATTTCAATAAAAATATATCATTAAAATATATTCACATAACAAATCCATTATAAAAACCATTTCCAATACCAAAATATTTAAAAAGTATATGATATTTATTTTCCTTTAAAAAAAACTGTCTTGTTAAGGAAGCCAAATATAAAATAATACACACTGCGGTGGAAAATCGGTGTTGTCTCAGCATTCATTAAAAAGAACATTACTTTTTTTCATTTAGTAATATTATTTCTATAAAAATATTCCCATTGAATGAAATGAAATGTCAAAGGGGATTATAAAACGTATAATATAATGTCGTGTATAAAACAAAATATGACTCAATGTAAGATGATTTAGAAGAAGTCTGTTAACTCGTGTCTGACTTGACCCGTTCGTTCTTTAATCTCCTAAAAAATAAACTAATTTTAATTTATACTTTCTTAAGAACCCTTTTAGAGTTTATTATTCCATTTAAATCTATTATTACTATGTTATGTACATTATGTAATCATTTAAGTTAATAATGGTTGTTTTGTCGATATTTGGTACTTGAATCAAAAATGAACACCTTATATTTACTAGTTGTCTAAGTAGTCAATAGTCCATTTTCTCCATAATGATATGAATTATTTATATATAATATAAATTATTTATATCCAGTATATATATATGTGTGTGTATTTAAAACAGTATATAACCTTTTGGACATAAGAAATAAAATTCACCGTTCATGGAGATAGTAAGCCATACGTACGCATGAACGCTACTTTCATTTCTATATCATACATTAACAGAATTCAAACACAATGATACATTTTTGTGTTATATTTCTAGTATAATATCATATATAATATCATTTAGACTATCCTTTATACTTCCCACAAATGGAATTAACGAGTCATATCACTATGAGGGGGAAATAGTCCTCACTTGCTTAAATGAAATTATCGCATTTACCCATTATGGAAACGATAAAGGTAGGCTATAAATTTAAAATAAAGAAGAATAAAGAAAACATAAACATAATATATATCATATATAAATACAGTTCCATCTTAATTTCTACCATGAGAAGCGGTATAAGATAATCGAACAATCATCGTTTCGTGAGGCAATAGTTTTCCATCCATAGAAACAGTATGTTCTTGGCCCGTTAGATGAAGGTGTGTATAAGTGTTGTTCGAATCCTAATTATCACTAAATTTTTATATACTGATGATACTAGTGCTATTATAAAATAAAAGAATAAAAATATTTTAGGGGTTGGAGAAGAAAAATAAAAGAAAAGTAGTTTAGAGAAACCATTACCTTTAATTTGGGTAACTCTTTTTGGTTTGAACAAAAAGGACTTCATAAAGATTCTTCAGCCTATGTTAATGCTTCTAGGAGTTGAGAGCTTATTTGGGAAGGGTATGGAATATACAAGGGGCTGTAGAGGTGTTAGGAATGAGTAAGAAGTGATGGATTTTTATAAGGGGATGTGGGGTTATTTATGAATGTGTGAAAATATTATTTTATTATATTATGATATTCGATTTCTAATGGTCCAAAACTAATTAATGTTGAATATAAAATGACTCATGGTTGAAATAAAATCATCCAATAATAATTGGATAGGTTTTGGATGTTATTTTAATATTTATAATCTTATTTATTTTAATCATTCATTAATGAGGTAAATACTACATCATTATCGTGTCATACATAATTTAATATATTTGATGTATAGAAAATAAAAATAAATTTCCATGATATAGGAAATTGTTTTAGCTTTCTAATGAATATTTTTAGTTGAAAATATAATTTTTATAAGACATTGTAAAAATTAATTTATTAAAACATATTTGTTTATGCCATTTTTGTGATTACATTAAGTTAATTAATCTAAAGTGTCATTATCACTCATAAGTAGCTCTATGTGGTCCCAAAATATACCCAAAGCTTCTCATGGTCGTAAATGACTCAACCAATAAGGTTAAGACAAGTGATAATGTAATGTGGTGTTATTATAATATTCTCTTTACCTTAAATTACCCTATTTACCTTTAACCGTTGTAAATAAAAGTCAAATATTTCTATTAAAAAAATTATTTTAATCGTATTGAACAACATTTTACTTACTAATAACAACCATTTATGTTGGATTTTTAGAATTCAATTCACAAAAGAGGTAAAATTTTATTTAAATGAAAAATTTAGTTTTTTAACTACAGCTAAGTGGTTTCACTATTCATCAAAAATTGATGTTTTTCTTAAAAATACCAAAAATTCAGCCTAAGCTATATTTGATATTCTGAAATAAAATTTGTTGTCAATTTTACCAAATTAAAAACATTGAAGTCACGTTAATTAATTTAAAATGATTTCTCATTGTCCAAAAGATTAACGTGTTTTTAAGAAACAATAACTATCCAAATATCGATACTTGTTTATGTCCAATTTCAAAGTGATATTCATTAAAATGAACAACATTGTAATAAATAGTAAAAATATATTAATATTACACTTTAAAACCATTTAAAAAGATAATATAACCATATAAATAAATTAGATTAAATGTTATTTTTGAATTAATATACTGTATTTTTATTATTCACAGTACTAAAAATATGGCTTTTATCAGCTCTGAAAATAAACATTAACAGCCCTAGATGGAGAACTGATAATGCCAACAAAGATAAAGGGGGTCCCCTTTATCAGCGCTCCAAAAAAGAACTGATAAAGAGCTCTTTTATCACCACTTCATTTTAGTGCTGATAAAAATAATAAAAATTTAAAAAAAAATACTACCAATCTCGTGGGGGGGGGGGGTTTATAGCTCTTGAGCCCCTGTATATCAGTGCTTTCCTGCACATCCAGCGCCCGCCCGCACCGCCTACACCCTTTATCAGTGCTAGCCCTTTAAATCACCCATGCGCATGCGCCATTTCCTCCACCCAGATTTGATCTCGAGTCCTCCCCCAAGTGCACCTAAAACCTTTACCACTACCCTATATTGATTTTTCCTCTTATTCATGATATATATATTTATTTATATATATATATCATTATATTTATTCATACAGTAATATATATTTATATTAATATATATATATATATTTAATATATATATATACAGGTATATTAATATATATATATATAGTTATATTAATATATATAGTTATATTAATATATATATAGTTATATATATATATAGTTATATTAATATATATAGTTATATTAAAATATATAGTTATATTAATATATATTAGTTATATAAATATCCATATATTGTTATTTTAAATAAAATGGATATTAGTTATTATTATTATATAAGGCTAGTATATTTTATATGTAAATATGTTTAATTATTTATTTAAAAATTTTAATTTTTAGGTGTGAATATATAAAAAGTATGTACATATAATTATATATTTGAGTATAAATTGCATTGCATTATAAAAAATGATAAAATTTCAGAGACATAATATCAATATAAATGTAATACCTTGGAATAAATTCAGTCCCAACTAAAAAAATCCAATAATACCCCCTTAAACGAGGCTGAAAATCCTCAAAAATTTAAAAAATCTAGGTTCCCCGACTAATAACTCAGTTTTAGAGGCCTTCTAGCCGTCTTTTGGCCTCGTAAAACGCTTGACCGGGGTCAACTCCAGCCATACCGACATAGATCCCATCGCAGGCTTCGATTTGATATGTGGTAGAGCACAAACGGACACCCGGATCAATGGTTATGATCGTTTGAAGTTTGAGTTGCAATTACAACATATTTTGGATCTTTTTTTAATTTTTTTTAATCTTTTTATTCCTCAAATTGTTATAAAATGACTATTACTCAATAATAATTATCAAATTATTAATTAAAAAGATTTTTTTTTAATTTTTTAAGAATCCATTTTCACTAAATATCTTATATATTAAGTATATTAAATGTAAATGTACATTTATACTTATCTAAAATATATTTACAAATTATATATTATATTTATATCAATATAACTATATAACTATATTTATATTTTTATAAATTGTTATTAATTTTTTTTTAAGTCGTCCCCTTATCAGCGCTTTTAAAAAAAGCGCTCATAAAGGCCCCCCCTTTTTCATTGCTACTAAACAAGCGCTGTTAACGGTGGTCCCTTTATCAGCGCTAAAAAAAGTGCTGATAAAGTGGTACTTTTATCCGTTCTTTTTTTAGCAATGATAAAGGCACACTTTATCAGTGCTTTTTTGAGCACTGATAAAGGCTCCCCCCTTTATCAGCGCTTTTTCGTTAGCGCTGATAAAGGGGTGGCGCTGGCCTTACCCAGTTTTGTGGTAGTGTCATTAAAAAACTGATCTTTTTCAGAAAAATATAAAAAATTTACCAAATGTAAATTTTGATGTCCCTAATCTAAAGAAGAATTTTATTTTGACAAATAGAACATATAAAAATGATAAAAACTATATTCAAATAGGGTTCACCATCAAAAGGCGGTAAATCGACCTTTTATAGAATATTTGAGTATTTTTGCATAAAATTTGATTCATTAATATTTTGAGCCCCAAACATTTATGGGATAAATGTGAAAACATTTAACAAACATGTATAATCATATTTTAGTTTTTTCTATTCATTCCATCCAATACAAAAGTGTGGCGTTAACTACCATTTAAAATAATAATATTATATTATTAGTTTGCAACGTAAGATTTCAAATAATCCCATTATTGTGTATCAGGTAGGCCATCGAACATATCATCCCCTTTAAAGTAAAATTAATATTTAATTCAAAAATATTAATAAATATGAAAATCTATTATATTTTATTTAATTCTGATGTTACAGTTGTAATAAAAAAACAAGTGATAAATTTATATATATATATATATATGGCAAGCACAAAATGATTTTATAAAATTAGAAAATGGAAATGATAAAGGTGATTAGGAGTGGGAGTGAACCCATACCTCATTATAGTGTATAGGCCAAGACATCCTTCCATGTTTCAGGTGTCCTTATGGTTTTTTAAAATCTTCCTTCTTGTTTCTAGAAAAATATATAGATTAATTATAATGAAATTATTCAATGTAATTATATTAAAAACTATTATAGTATACTTATGATTTCAGTAATTTCAATGATGGTTTCAAAAGGTATTACTAGATGTATTATGAATGTATTTTCCAAATAATATTTTAAAAATTATTTTTCAATAATTTATAAAAAACATTATTTGTAAATTTAATGATCATACTATGTTTTAAATATATTTTAACAATTTGAGTAGAATTTTCATTGAGGATATAGTTTATGAAACAAATTTTTTTACTACTTTATATTTTGTACATTTTACGGTAATTGAAATGTATCTAATTCTCTAGAAACTCAATCAGTAAAAATTCATATTGTGTAATAAATGTTTTTTAATTGGTTTATTTATTTTATAGTAAAAAATTTAATGTATTTATAAATAAATATTACAGAATTGTGGGTTTGGGATTTACAAATTCTACGATCTCAAATCATTCAACATTTATGTTTCCCAAGGGTGCACAAACCAACATGTCTGGTGTCTATGGTTGTTAAAATATTGTCTCAAGAAAAAAAATCAAACCATCCCCAGGATAATAAAGATCCATTGGAAGACCAAGACAACTCAGACAATGTATCCCCACCATTCAATATTTAACATACATTGTTGTTCATGGTGTTTTTCATTTCTGAATCATAACATTCAAATTAAATGATGACTCAATTCATATCAATTCCAAATTAATCTATCCATAAGCCTCCTCCACTCCCATACTCATCTTAGAAAAAACTCATTTGAATCCAATGTTCAACTAACTCATTCCCATCTTTCACATGTAATTTTTTGACTATTTCATTTTCCACCATATTCCCTTTTGTGGGGGTATACCAAATATAAAAATCAAAATCCTTAAGATACTCGACCTATCCTCTCTTTGTTATTTTCACATCTATCTGAGTGGAAATATAATTCATGGTTTTTTTATTAAAGTATATCATAATACACTCTCCAAAGAGATAGTGAAGCCATGTTTTGATTTCATACATATCATTTACCAACTCAAGATCATTGGTAGGAGCATTCTTTTAATGACATTCTACATGGTGCAAGACTTATTCCAAATCATTGTTCCCCAGAATTAAGACACATCAAAAAACCCTCCTTAGAAGCATCACATAAAATAACATAACCAGAGACTAATTTCAAAAGATTAAAAATCTCTTTTGAACATAATATCTATCACCTCATAAGATCTCTAAAACGTTTTGTTTAACTCAAACATTGAACCCTTATGATTTAAATATATAATCAATTATGTGATCTTGGAGAAAACTTGAATAAACTGTCTATAATGACCTTCCAACCCAAATAAGATTTAGATTTAAAAAAAATTGGAATGATTCCAAGAAATATCAACCACAATTTATTATGATAAATTGAAATTCCGAAATATATATCACATGCCCCAAAAAACATCACCTCTAGGATCCAAAACTCGCACATGGAATGATTACCATACAGTAGATGCTTCGTCAATGTTTAAATAATGATATCCAATTGGTTTTTGTGATCCTCATATGGCATATATTACAAAATTATATCCTCTAGAAACATAAGGAAAAAAGATTACATTAACTGATGATAGATTCAGTTCATCAATTCCATGAATACTATAATAGAATTAGTGAGCACTAATGGAATAAGAAAATACTTATAATTCCTATATCAACTGGGAAACACTATCTTGGGTATATCCTCTTCTCAACCACTCAACTAGTGTTACCAAAATATAGTTTTAATCATAGAAAAAAAATAGAACCACTATGATGAAAAAAATGATCAGCAAATATTGGTAAAGATTACTTGTTCTTAATAGCCACATAATTTGACTTGCAATATTCAATTCCACATCTATGACATATTTCTTTTTTCAATGAAATGAGTACATATGAATACCATAGTTCAATTCTAGGATGAATAAATCCTTTTTCCTTTTGGTCCTCAAGTTTAACTTTATGTTCCACTAGGTAATAATATTTCATTCGATAGGACAAAATTGAAATGTGTATAATTCTAGGTAACATGTCAATAGTAAACTCAACCTCTTAATATATAAGACACATCGGAAAATTATTCAGAAATTTCTCAGGGTAACAACATAAATAATCATGTATCCTACCACCTAATTATAGGTCAACATCATCAGGAAACATTTCTATCAACTTGCATGATATTATACTAATATAAGGAATAATCAGTGATTCCATTCCCAATCTAGAGTTACACTCACACATGAAGACATGAGTGAACCCATTGGTTGATAATAAATGTACCCATTGGCGATAATCATCTATCTAGGACTCTATGATGATAATAAAATCCATTATAATAATAATGTCAAATATGTCATAATGAAGCACAAAAAATTCAGGAACCACCTCAATGCCGCATATCACAACTGACATGTGGGACTTTTGAATCCTTTTTGGACTTCTTTCCCTAGGGAGTGTAATGATACTACAAGAAAAACATACATTCTAAAAGCTAAACCAATAAGTTAAATGAATATGATTATATAAATGAATGTGTAGCACATTTATCAATCAAATCTAACACCATAGTACATAAAATAATCATCATACCTCAAACAGTAGTTTTCCCTGCTTCAAATTCCACTGGTTCACATTCGGCAGCATAATGCCTCATATGCATAGCCTCCTATAAATACCATTTCACTAAGAATTAGAACCACCACAATTTTAATAATATAAATGAACCTATTAACCCTTTATGAGTGCAGATTTGTTCATAGTTCCTTCAGACATCATACCACAAAAACATTTAATATGGCTATATCACCCAAAAAGATAAAAAGTTCTAGGATACTCCATGAACTAAGGCATGGTATGAATAATTCAACCAAATTGGTAGTAAATAAAATGTTTCTTGTCTTTAAAATCTCATCATACTGGTCAGGTAGAAAACTGATTAGTCTTTCACAATTATTTCTGAATAGAAGAAGCGCCCTGAAAAAATGTTGTACCCACTGAAGCTCTGCCCAATATTGTACTTCCAGCTATCTATGCCTCAACCAAAGCTTATTTTTCCACTACCAAAATATATATTAGAATTAAAAAATCACTAACATTGACCAGTCATCAACCCTAATCACCATATGGAATCTCTAACCCATAAGTTAATCATTGGTGACAAGCTCTAGTCCAAGATGCATAAACTCAAGAAAGTTGGTGGAGTACTCTAGAAAAGTATGCTCTGCTTATTCCAAGTTCAGAAGTACATGGGTCTTTTCCACACATAATTTCTCATGAGAATCCTTCTTCATAAATTTATCCTTGATATAAATATTGGTATTACCTTCATGAAACATATATTTCACTATCTTTTCCAATAATCGTCATCCTGCACCTTTGTGCATATGCATGGGAAAACCCACCTTGGAATCCATTGGAGTATTCAGAAAGATGAATACCCTCTAAATACATTCAATCAAATGTATTAACTATTTTTTTCTTTTATCACAACATAGGATAGGTGGATTATACGAGATGAATTTTTAGTAACTGGAGTGGTATGTACTAAACCCTTTTCCTTGCCTACTATTATAATTATAACAATCCTATTTTTATATACCAATGAAACATAACAAACGTAGGTATTGATGAAACACATCAGTATGAGTAACCTCTCTAGTACAAAATGAAAAAAAAACCTTGGTCAACCATACCATTCACCCAAGACATCCCATCATGGGGAGGGGTAAAAAATATATAACAAATCCAGCCTTTAAATCACAAAATAATAAAAATAACCATTCTACAATAAAGATACAATATTATGTACTGGTATGAAGAACATTCTCATCCAAAAAATAATGAAAATTCAAGAAAACATTTCTCCATGTGACCAAACATAACCTCTTAACTATCTGAAAATGAAGCACCATCCGAAATAGAATTATAAATAATACAAAATGATCATCCATCTACCTAATATTTCCAAATATGATGTATATAGAACCATAGTAATATGTAGGGTGTGGAAAATATATCCCATTAGAATACCACAAATGATTCTATACCGGTTCTAATAAGAGAATATGCACATGTCCATGATTAAAATATAGTTCTACATACATTTTAATAAATAAATCAAAATCAAATTATTTTTCAAATATATTATATTTTTCAAGAATGTCGTTTCATATTTTCCAAATCCATAAATTATTAGGTAATGATACTATAATATAAATATAAAAGTGAGAAACCATCATTGAAATAAACTGTCATGTATAAACTACTAGAAATTAATTCACCTATGATAAAGGATTTATCCTATGGGAGAAAATATACTAGACACTCACAAGGCTAACAAAGAATAAAGTTTGATCCAACTAACAATGAGCCCTTTTTATACCATCGATATATAAGTATTAACCACCTAGTGGTGTAACAACAAATATGGATACACATGTATCTCTTTCAGTGTACCCAAGTATCCTACTATGTATCATTTGTAAATTTTGATTTTAAAAACAATTATCAGAATTCTAGAAAACTATTTCAATTCTATGACAGTCTACTACAGTGCTTGAATAACTATTTTCCCAAATCAATGAATTTTTTTCAATGAAAAAACCCTATAAAAGATTATCCCATTCCCTTCTCAATTTTAACACATGAAATTATATTTCAAATATGAATGAATAAATAAAAACAAGAAGTAATTAAATAAATTAAAACAACTGAACAGATCCACCTTCAACTAGATAATAGAAATTCTGACCTACTTTGTAAACACGATTTGGAAACAACCATATATTACATAAAAATAAAATTAACGAGATTAAAATGGATCTATTGAAAACAAAATACAATTTACAATCACTACAAAATATTATGACACAACCACAATAGGGAGAAAAACTATGTTGTATGATTAATCTGATAAATGAAAAACCTATGTTTGCTAATAAATCATTAAATGAATTCATCGGGATGGAAGGAAGACACTGAAGATTATATAGGGTAATAGATCCAACTAAGAGGAGAATGCTGCAAAAAATGAAGCCTAAAACCCCATATAACACCCTAAAAACTCATACTCAGGTAATTTAATGGTATGCAATATTTTACACACCATGAATCATTTTTATTTTAAGATACACTTCAAAACACATTTCATTGTAAATTAAAAACAGTATTTTTACATTATTAGATGTGTAACCCTTACACTATAGGTGAATTCTCAAACTATGAATTCTACTCATGATATCTGTCTAGAAGTCATTACATATCAGTAAACCCCAATATTCATCATGTAACTACAAAGTGATCAGTAGAAAAACATACAGAAAAGATGGAAATTTGGTAAAAACATGAATTCATATTCATAGTTAACCTCCTAATTCTAGATCGATAATACTCACCAAATGAAAGAGGAAACCAAAAAATGAGATATTTGAATATACGTGAATGAAATTTGAGAAGGAGTTACAACCGGAGAGGCATCATGGGGATAGAATGACCTCTGTAATAGTTGACCATCAAAAAAATTAATGTGAGAAATAACAATAGTTTGAACAATAATTAGGGAAAAAATAAATTAATAACAATATTAAATTATAACTATACAATCCATTGTATAGAAGGGGTTTGCAAAAAAGGAAAAATACTAATGTAGGCAAATACTTGAGTACCAATTATAAAAACTTATATGTTATATATTCCAACTAACATCACCTCACATATTCCCCTAACTCCTTCTTAACAATCCACTATTGGTCTCTTACCCTTTACTAGATCCCTGATTATAAAGTTAACATACACTCAAATACTCCAATGTATATTGTGACTATAAAACCCCCTTGAGATCCATGAATTGGTCTTTAACATATGTCCCAATTATACTCAAGTGTATTCTATCGAAATTAAATTACTAAAATAAACAATAAGAAACAATATAAGTGAAAATGTTTATTGGGTCCTTGAATATTTGTACAACTACATTTGAAATATGTTTGAGAAAGTTTCATAAATTATCCAAACGTACTCAATCAAACAATAATAATTATAGTTCCATATTGAAAAGCAATTCACACATTCCTTAAAGGTATATAATATTGTCAGCCCATCTGATGGATCATCAAAAAGGCTCACAAAAAATGTTTAACAAATTTATGACTATTTGGAAATCCAATACCATTTTTCAAACTAATATCTTGGATTTAGGGTAAGAAATCACATCATCCACACCCCCCAATAGAGAAAATATCAATTATGTATCAATAAAGTCATTCAATATCAATGAGAAAGAATATATATATAATACAAAATTGGATTATAAGGTATATCAATATTATACCCTCTCATGAAAGAATTATATATCCCACAAATAGTTATATGAATGTCTTATAATATACAATTATTGATAGAATAAAGAAACACAGAAACACACCCCACATGTAAATCACATCAATCATTGGCTCAATATTGATATAAAAAACACAGTTTAGTCCTATAATGAAAAGGTATCTCCAGGATAATAACAAAATCCACATTAAAATCATATCATGCATTAGTCTCCTAGTGATACCCTAACACCACATGTCAATCAAATCAAGAATGGGTCACACATGGCTAATAAAATATACCATATAATCATGGTAACATCATTTATATATTACCAATATAGTAAGGACTATCTAACTCATGAACTATGATGATTTGATTTCAATAATGACAGGTCATGTCAAGTTTGAAATAAAAAAGTCCCTAAAACCATCACTATTCCATAAAATAAAAACTATAGAATTATGATTTACAAGAATCCCACACCAATAGTGCATAACTAGAATTAAGATACCTATGAATAGATTATAACAATACTATTTTATTTCCAAAAATATGAAAAATGAAATTCTATATATCCAACACATGAAGATCCAATAAAATCATCTTTTAGAGGGGTTAAAAACCCCAAAATTTTCTTCACAAGGCCTATTGTTTAGTGAATATGGGGGGAGGGGAATGTTAAAGGATTTAGTTGTAAAATAAATTGATCTACTTGAAATGATTCCATTCATGACATTAATTATGGATTCGTAATGAAAAATATTGGAATAGTCAATACACTAAAAACTAAGATGCCTCAACATAAAATACCCAAAATCATGATCATGCCATGGACAAAAACTGACGTCATGAATGGAATGATACTTGATATTGATGATTCTTCCCAAAAAACCATCCAAACAATGATTGAAATTTATGGAATATTTTTAGAACCATTCATTTGTATAAATTATTTCATGGCACGAACTGGCTCATGAATCATGTTACTAGATTTTGAGTAACTTTTTTCTCTGAGCATCCCTATCATACCACAACTCTTTTAGTTAGTGTATAAAATATATGTCCCATAATAACAAATTCATACACTAAAATTGAAGATGTAATATTCCCCTCCCCACAAAAGACTTTTCATCATTAGGAAGAATCTATATAGGTCCTTATAGAATTACTTAAGCCATAGTACTTGTATCTATGATTCCTAATCATATGTATCTTATTTGACATGCCAATGATTTGAAATACCCCCAACAAGAAAAAATGTCTTCCCATATAGAACCTTCTCATTTTGATCAAAAATATGTAATGTCTTTTCCTGAAATTATTCATCTTGTTCCAACTCATCATCCTAGTAGTTGATCACATGTGTGAGATCCGGATTATACTTCTGAATCTAAGATACATGGAACCCATTATAAATACCATGATATCACAGTAGATGTTTTAGATAATATTCCATTGTATTAATATGTTTGATTATTATTTATAGTTTAAAAATTCATTTTGAAAATTCCCCTTTCCTCTGAAATCATCGATGTCCATACTGATGAGTCAACATTAATAAAACATTTTCTAAAACATTGATCTGTTAAGGTAATTTCTTTTTGTTTATATATGATAGTTTTTCTCTCTATAATGTTAATATCTAATATTGAATCAATATAACCCATTTTGAGGTATACTACTCCATACATGGCCAAAAAACTAATCGCTTCACCTCCTCATACCAAACTAGTGGTGAATGACATGATTGACTACAAAAGGACTAAAATTGTTATGTCTAAATTGAAGACTAGAATATATTATTGAAGGAAAAATCCATCAAGTTTAGATGACAATCCCATTATACATGAATATCTATGAAACATTCCAAGATCATAACCCCATATTCTGAATCATTCATTCTGACTAACCAATGATCATAGGATGATAGGCCATAGTCACAATTATTGATTCCCAATCATTTTAATTAATCCATTCCAAAACCGTAACATCAAATATGAACCTATTTTTTATACAATAATAGAAGGAACTCTATGTATTCATATATTCTCAAAAAAATATATGTTTCCTTGCTCATACATTGAATGACTCTCCCAAATTAGGAATAAATAAGATACATTGGTCAGTAGATCAACTATAACATAAACATGATCACAAAACCTCAGAGTCCTAGGAAACCCCATCATAAATTACAATATTTCATCATATCACTTATATATTGGCATGATAAGTGGACAAAGAAAACATATGGGTCACTAACGCTTGTGGTTAATCTTTTAACAATTCAATCAGTCATTGTAAAAACAAACATTTTACCACATCATAACAAAGTATAATAATCATCATTAGATATTTGGAGACATATGTTTTAGACCAATGTACATTTCCCACTCTGAAGCATGACAGTCCCTCTGCTGTTTCTCTCTCATTGAAGACGGAAGCAAAACTCTACTATAAATATAAAGAACATAACTTCATTCCAATGTCTATATTGGAATAGAATAATCTTCTTCTAATCTTTTAGGGATAATTAGGTAATCAAGATAACACTCTTTATCAACCATTACTCACTCTACAAATGACTATGTGATCACAAAGGGTGCACGATACATTACATCCTAAGACTCATTCATGCCCACCTCTCATTCTGGTAGAAAATCCATCATGTTTCACAAGAATTATTATGTATTCAAAATGAGTCACTATGCCTTCCAAGTAAGACAATATGTAAAAATAATCCCTATGTTAGGATCAAACAACATCTCAATGATTACGGTAAATTAGTGCAGTACCCATTTCCTCTAACTTTTGTTATATTCATATTTATAGAATATGTACCAAAAATATTTGTGGTCTGTATATATTATAAATATCTCAATAAATAGGTAATTTCTTAAATTTTTCATTTCATGAATGATGATAAATGATGGTAGGTAATGTGTATGGTATATTTTCTCATTGCGGAATAAATAGTTAAACCCATAAGAAACTACATGATCTCTATGGATCAAAATATCTTTAAATACAACCCCATAATCATTAATAAACATTATGTAACCATCTCTATGTTCTGAAATAACCTGAATCGGATCTGATGCCAATATCCACTTTAGTAAAAGAAGTATTCTTTATACTGACCAATCCATTCAAACCTTAACACCAATTTTAGTATGTATCATCATGGGTGTTTCTAAATTTGATTATTCATGAATGAATCACCTAGAGTACCCTTAATGTTTAAGAAAATTACAATTGATAACACATTCGTAGGTGGTACATAATATATAACATACTATACCTTCTACAGGTCAATGGACATCCCCACCTATGATACCACAAGCCTAAGGATATACACCTCTTATTTCGAATGGTGACATTTTCAAATCATGGAAAATCATCGATTAGCTCGATATGTACTAAATCAAAAATCAAAATGTCTATTGTGTTATTCTGAGTGTGTAAATATATTTGGATGTAATCAAAAAAATTAATTGATGAAAGTATCCTTATGTGGGTTAAAATATTATTAATGATTTCTATGGACATAGTTGAAGCATAATTTAATCCAAAAATAAATAATAAAATACTTGTACAACCAATGCTTACTCTAGAAACATTTCCTTGATATATTTTCTTCATTGACTTGAAAATGATGTAATCCATATCATAGATACATATTTATGTATTATTGATCTCCCCTTAACTGGTCAAATTAGTTATAAATCCTAGGTTATGATTTCTTATTCTTCAAAGGAATCTGATTTAATATTCAACCATCCACACAAATCTGATCATTTTAGTTGATATTTTTTAAAATAAACACCAAATCACCCAAATGAGAACTTCTCAAATTGATGACACCCTTTACTTACATACTTTTATATTTCACCTCAATATCATTAAATGTGGTAGGTGTTATATAACATAGATGGATATATATAAGCTACACACCTATAATAAGTTCAATTAAATAATCAATATCGACTTCAAGGGGGAAACCATTGAAATATTATGTTATGACATCTTGGTACAAGTATACCATTGGAGGAATAGAGGTGAGAATCGCTATTTGATCTACCACATTGATCATGTTATCCATTTACGTAGTAATATCTCAAATAAAATTAGGGTTTGATGCCAATATTACTTTATTAGCATCCCACTCATTGGTAAAAAACATTTCTCTCCCTTAATCATTATAAAAGATACCTATCACTGATTAAAATTAATAAATACATGGAAAGTAGTCATCATGTCCATTCCAATGATCACAAAAAATATAGAAAGATATATAATTATAAAATTCCACGCATGATCAAAGGTTGAAATTACTATATCAAACTTCGGTAAAATATAAAGATAATAAACATGTTTTCTTAAAGGTGGATAATATCAAGGAAAAATATAAATGGATGATAAGTTCATGAATCAAAAAATTAAATAGACAATATTGATGTAATTATGTCAGTAAAAATTACAATAAAATATCCCTCTCTTTAATGGAATAAAACCTTTCCATCATCTTATACTATATCAGCGTAAGCCTACATCCTCGCCCAAAAGGATCTTGTATCTCCTTAATTAAATACAACTATAGAGTCTACACATGTTAATGAATAACTCATCCCACATAATGGCTTTCCCCAATGTGCCCATATGAGAATATATTCCACAATGACTCTTTAGATTTCCAATTTTCCTATACTAATAAAAATTTAATGGAAAATATATAAAATATTTTTGATCAATACCATTTAATTCTCAATTTACAGCATAGAAGAACCATCACCCATCAAGTGAGCTAGATAACTCTTGATTTTCTTTGAATATTATCCACCACCATAGAATCTGTTCTCTAAATTACACTTCCCATTTCTTAAATAAGAAGTTATAAAAATACAAGAAAATCCACTAATCGGTATAATTAAATCTGAAATAATATTGGAATAATTATCTTCTTTGAGACCCATTTCAATAGTAATATAATTATGATGAAACATAATCAATGTTATCATATCAAAACTCTTAACCTAACAATTCAACCAAGGCTGAAGGCCAATATCAATAATCCTAGCCTATTTCACATCATTCCAATTTATCAATGGAAAAAATATATATGTTGATGAATCATGTAGAATAAGAATATACCAATATTATTAACTAATAAATTTTCAGGTACATCAGATCAAAATATACCTTCAATGATAACAGAATAATTCCTTATGAACTAGGTACTTAAATGCTTCTAACTTTTCCATGTCATACCTTTTTACCATATTCATAATCACCATCATCATCTAAAGTAGTAATTTTATCCTCACAATCCTTTGGTGTCTCCACTATATTGAATACTATCTTAACTATTTATTTATAGTATTCATAATCTTAGGGGAATTTAGTTCACTGAAATGCTTAGGGGTGATAGAGATAGAAATAATAAGCGTTTTCCACCATTGATCATTGAGATCCTCTTGTCAGAGTATGTACTAACCGAGTGATTATGGGAGGGATAAGATTTATTTCATAATCTTTGGGAGTAGTAATAGGCGGATTCCCAAAATAACCAAAATGTATAGTAAGTTGTTGAATGGGGTATTTCTCCATTTGGGTGTGTTCTAGTTTGATTCCATTAGTGGTATCATCAAGTACATATAAAACAACCTTATCTAAAATACCTGACAAACATTTAGGACCCCATATAATAGTTCTATTAATGTAAGAAACTAATGGATTCATAGGAAAAACATGTTATTTCTATAAGATACATATCTTAAGAGGCCACCCATATGAAAAAGTTATAAACCCCTTAAAATTACCCAAGATAAATCTATGTATATGGTATATGTAAATAATTCACAACCAAACACAGAAAACAATTATATAATATTGAGGTTGAATTTATTAAACGTATGTAAAAACATGCCAATAATAGATATATATAACAATTAAAATATCCATTTAAGAAATTGAAACTCATTAATTACAAGAATCAAACATAAGATATATGTACCTATGTTCTAGATCATGATACATGAAGTACCCCAAATCCCACATCTCAGGGTCTATACATCATATTCATCATCTCAGGTGAATAATCCAATGGTGATAATGAACAATAGAAACATTAATCTGACATTCTCTGATACTCAATTGAAAACAATAGAGTGTTGGATAGACGCAGACATATTACTCATACCCTAGTCCATAACATTTAATATATTATATACCACACACCAAATCAGAGAAAAATAAGTAAATATGTTTAGAAAATATGGGATCCCTATGTATCATTGCATAACACTATAAACCAATTTATTTGGTTTAGGTTGGAGAGCTTCACGACCTCATGTGTTCAACCTCCTATGAAAGTGGAATTACAAGCCCTGATAGCCTTAGAGATATCATGGAGAGACTATTCTCTTGATAATAGATTGAAATAAAATTAAATAATTGAACCAAAAACAATAATAATATCAATAATAATGGAAGACATTATTCAATCATAATTTTTCATGTCAACCATACAACCCAAAATATGTAAGGGGTTCCCACAAATCACAAGGCCATGTACTAAAGTATGGAATGATATGTGTAACAATCGAGAAAATATAAATATCAGAGTAATCCTAGAAACACATCACACTTTAATAAAGATGATTTTCAAATACCAACTATAGATCTCTTACCCTTTATGGGATCATTGATCCTATATTCTATACATGCACTAAGATTCCTTCATAGGGTTTTATTATATTAAAAAATATATTTCCACAAATGAGTCCTTAAAATAAGATCATAATATATATAATTTAATTTCATGATAATAATAAATGAAAAAATGAATTCCAAGTAACAATACAAGTGCACTTGTATGTTAGGTTAGTGAATATTGTCCCTACCTAAATTAACTCAATGATAAATAAAATGATATACATTTTTTGAGTGTACTCTTCCAACCAATAATCATTCCACACCCCCTTTGATTGTTTTTTCATTCAGGCATTAAAGGTAAATAATCATGTTGTCTCATATCATGGGATATACACACACAACACTTATGATTCATATCATGAACAAGTCTCATTAGGATACACAAACATACCAATTATGAATTAAATCTGTAACAACCAGAGATTTTATGAGATATATTAATTTTAATTACTTTGATGTCTTGTGTTGTACGCTACACTAAGATTACCTTGTACTATACGCAACACTATTTTTGGCTTGTGTTACACACAATTTCAAGTTCGTTTTGTGGAAATTATTCTACGCAACATTAAGTATAGATTTCATTTAATGTATAAATGAAATATGTTTTGATTATGTTATACGCAACACCAAACAGAGATTTCACAACATGCAACACTGACTTGTCTTGCATTACACACAATCAAGACCTTCTTCGATAGCGTGTGTAGTATGCAATACAATGTTTCATTAGACGAGATATTATTACAATATTGTTATGAACTAGCCGTTATGAATAGTAATACCCACTTTTTGATATTTTATCTTCAAAATGGACATCATTTTTGGATTTGAAATTTCGAAATTAGCCTAGGGTGAAATTTTGGTATTTTTCTAAAAACTTTCAATTTTTGATGAATAGTGAAAACACTGGGTATCTATTTAAAAAATGACTTTTTATTTAAATAATTATATTTTATTTAAATTTATTTTAGGTACAAAATGATACATAATACCAAAATAAGTTCAATGTAATTCATTTTAGTCATTTTATAATAATTTTAGATATATAAAATTTTTATTGAACTTTTCACCGTCCTTTACCCACCTCCTAGGAGAATTTGCAAATTTACATAAAACATAATTTTGCTTCTTCTGTTAATGGAATTTCAAAAATCCAAGAGACACGGTTGATGTTAATAAGTGAAATGTAGTTTAATGAGATAAAAATAATTTTTGGTGAATAGTAACATTTAACTTTTATTTACCACGGTTAAAAGTAAATATGGTAATGAAGGGTAAAAATGATATTAATATTACCGTAACACATGCCCTAATTATATTGGATAAGTTTAATATGACGAAGAACAACCTTAGGAATAAAATATTACCATTTAGGTCCACTTGGATAAGATTAGGACACTTATTATTATTTTATTAAAAAAAGTTAAAATTATTAAAATCAAAGTTTAATTACTAAATTTTTTTTAATATAGGGTTATAAAAAAGATAAATTACACTATAAATATTCATTAGAAACATAAAAATATTTCCTACATAATGGTAGTTTATTGATAATTTTTAGAAATTAAATAATTTAATTTATTTATGACACAACGATGATGCAGTAATTATCTTATTAATGAAATATTGACATAATTGATGTTATAAATACCCAAATAAATGTAATTTGAGACTTTTTATTAATTACACTAATTTTTTAGGTTACTATGACATGTTAGTATTGATTTAAGTTACGCTTTGTAACTAATAAGGTTGTTATGATTTTCACAAAAATCAATTACCAAATAGTGTCAAAATTGACATAAAATAGTTTTCAAAACAAATATTATATTATTAATTGTTATTTTATTCCTAAAAATCCAAGGGTCGGACAAATGACTTAGATAAAGTTATATATATTAATAATGAACCACTTTGGATTCGTTTGGCTTGTTATTGTAAGTTTATTAAACATATAGTGTAAGGAAACAAGAAGACACTGTAAAAGTTAAATTTTTTAACTTCGAGTTAAATCTAAATGATAAGGTTAAAATAGTAACCTATACTTGTCCAAATTCTATTGGATGAGAGTATTTAGACCCATCCCCACATTATCTTCGAAATAAATCAATTTGGAGATATTAAAAACTGAATATGACTTTATAATAAAATAATATTTTGAGTTTTTCCAAAGGTGCCCCTCTCCTCCATTATAAAAGGACACCTCCTCCCCCTCTTCCTAACCCCACATTGAGCCATAAAGCTCAGAGAACCCCTATAAATTTATCTTCTACACTTCCCTAGAAACATCTTAATGGTCCTGGTCTTCTTCAAAGACAAACCATTGTGATCTAAGAAGAGGTTAAGAAGTGGCGCGTCAAAGAAGAGGTTATATCCATTACCGATCCTTTCCAATTTCTTTCTTCTTCAACTTATTCTACATTAGTTGTTTAATTATAAAGTAATAACATCAGTATTTATTATATACTGATATGTTATTATAAATATTAAACAACCCCATTTCACATTCTATCTATCCTACGGAAAAAGAAATCACCGCGTGTGTGTACGTATGAAATACCGTCTCCACGTCGTGGTGTAATCTGTTTTTCCACCACCACATTACTTGGATGGGTATAATGGGGTAAATAATAACTATATATGGATACTATACCATCATAAATATTATGAGATATTATATCATCCACTCTATTTCTATTCAAAAATTATGGGAATAATATCATCGCTCGTGCGTACGTACGGATTACCATCTCCATGACATGATGAGATTCAATCTCCATGTTAACCATTAAATAATGATTATAAAGTATATATAATTAATAATAATGGTATATATAACATAATAATGATACTAGATTTATTTATAGGTTATTTAATTAATTCCATTCAAGTCAATAAGGAAAGGAAAACAGCGTTCATGCGTACGTACGGCTTACTGTCTCCATGAGCCGTGTATTTCATTTCATTTATCTACCTATTATATATATATATACTGAATATATATGATATATAAATCATGATATACATTCTTTAAGTTATTAAATCATTATATAAGTAATAATAATATCAAGAACAACATGTCCAAACAAGTACGAAAAATAAAATAATTTTACGCAAAACTCTGTTTTAAAAAGGAATTTACAAAAGAACGGGTAATGTAATTGAACCATATATGATATCATAAAAATGAATATGATTTTTTAATAATTCGACGACATTATTTAAATCATTATACAGGAGGTTTAGATACGTATGAAGCATATCAGATCAAAGGTAAGGGAAAATCTCACAATCTCATATTTATCCGAGATTGTTTATACTTTAGAATTTACTAGGGAATATTTATTATCCAAATCCATGTTTCCTAAATATGTAATATTATTTCAATCCACCAACAATTTTCTAAATCCAATTTTACCCTTCGGTGTGTTTTTAGTAAAAGATATGAAAGGAATCTTTTTTCGTTTTTCATACGAGGTACTTTTTGACTTTTCCGGACAAAGTACAAGAAGAATGTTTTTTTAACTTATACGGCATGAATGGATTCATAGAACATTATTTCCATGAAGCTTCCTTTACAAGTTTTAAAATTTATTTTTAATCAACTTATTTTAGTTTAATATTGTATGACATGTTAATAAAGGGAATTTTTTTTTGAAGTATAAAGGATATTTTCCTCAAGAATGGAGTTTAAGCATTTTATCAAAATTATTTTCCATCTAATATAATATAGGGCTCTGTTTCTATCCCTATTTTTACATTTATTTGATTATGTTATGATGGAATTATATTTATGCAGTCCTTTTACTTTATATGATTTATGTTATGATGGTATAATGTTTAAGAATCCTATTTTTATTACATGGGTTATGCTATGATTTATGATTTAGGATTTTGTGGCACATATAAGAATGGTTTCATTATGAGTTGGATGAGACCTATATCTCCCTTCGATGCATTGGGTAAGGGTATATATCTCATGAGATAGAAATGGATAGAATGATAAGTTAATCTGTTTCAGTGTTACAGGACTGAAACGAGGAGTGAAATCGATTCAGAAAGGGACTTTGTCCACTAAGATGCTCTTGGCAGCAATTCCATGGCTACTATAGAAATCAAAACATGCGATGAATGGTTTCCACAATTACATGTATTATTCCCATTATATTTTATCATGATTGGTGTTCCATTATGATATATGCCTTACGTACTTCCAAGATTTATGTCTTTGCCCAAGATTTTGATGTTTAGATTTTATGTTCAGGTTTTTGCATTCAAATGTTTATGGATTCCTTTATGTTCTCTATGTTTACCCATACTTAGAATCTGAGATCACCTTTTATATGTTTTCTTTTTCATGAGGATATAATGAAATGTTTTAGGTAATAAAACCAAAGGGTAAGATCATTATGGGAGATGTTGCAGATCTTTCACAATGATTAGAAGATTTTCTTCCGAGATTCTAAAGACAATAAACCATTACGATCCTTGATTATTGGTTTTTGTTATGTATTAAGTATTTTGAAAAAGTAATGTAATGTCCATGTACGTCATGAATTGGGTCTCTAATGTTGGTATCATTAGAAAAGGAGGTTGGAATGAATCTGATCCTAGGGAACTGTCACATGTGAGCGTTGGACGAAGCATGGCTCTCCCACCAAGGGATTCATGAGGAAATGATTGCCACTGGGGATAGTGGTGTGTCTCGCCCAAGGGATGTTGTCGCCCATGTAGTTCCCTGATAGGTATCAATTATAGTCCACTGGAAGTAATTCCAGACTGCTACAGTTGGTATCAGAGGAAAGGTTTAGTCAACCTTTGGAAACTATGATGTGAGAACTTTAGTGAGATCCCAAGAGAAATTTATAAGGTATTTCTAGAGATGTCCCTAAGGTTAAGTATAAGTATAGGTTATAGTTATAGTGTTATGGTAGTGATATTAGAATTAAACCAAGGATGTTAGATATGGAAGGTACTCCCCCTTTATGATGTTGTTTTCCCTATCATGATGTTTTACTCATGCTACTCTTTTTTTGTTTCAGACGATGGCTGGAACCTGGAGGAACCATGTTGATCAATGTAATATATGATGAAATGATTTTCCTCCTGAACAAACCTATGTTATGGGAGATGGAGTACACAATCTTATTTCTATACTAACAAAAACTTTGAATCATTCTATACTTACAAATAAGCAGATAAAGGAGCAACATTCGGTTGAATCCTTCATGAGGCAACATCCACCTTCATTTCGCGGGTCTTCCGATCCATTAGTGGTTGAACAATGGATCAGTACCACTGAAATGATCTTTTCAATTCTACAATGTTCTCAGAATGATAAATTCATCTTAGCTGTATATCATTTGGAAGGTGAAGATGATCAATGGTGGAATCTTATCAAGAATATGAGGCCCCAAGATGATATTGAAACTATGTAATGGGACGAGTTCAAGAACTTATTTTTCAATAAGTACTTCCCTCGTATTCTTCGAACAATGATGTAAAAGGAGTTACATGAGCTTAAGAAAAAGGATGATGAATCTATTGGTATATACGAGGCGAATTTTACAAGGATTCCAATGTAGAGACCCAAAGATTGACGTACATGGACATTACATTACTTTTGCGGAATACTTAATACATAATAAAAACAGACACACAAGGATCGTAATAGTTTAGTGTCTTTGGATACATGGAATATAAACTTCTAATCCTGTTGAAAGATCTTCAACAACTCCCATAACGATCTTCCACATTTTGTTTCCTTACTTAAAACCATTCTTTATATCCTAGGGAAAATAAAACAAAAAAGGGTGAGATCAAATTCTCAGTAAGGGAAAACATAGAGAATATAAAACAATCCATAAACATTTGAAATCAAAAACATGAACATGAAATTTAAACATAAAAATCTTGAGCAAAGGCATAAATCGTGGCAGTACATAAGGAATATATCATAATGGAACATCAACCATGATAAAATATAATTGGAATAAAACTTTTTATTGTGGAAACTAGTCAGCACATGTTATGATTTCCATAGTATCCAAGGCATTGCTGCCAAGACCATCTTAGTGGACAAAGTCCCTTTCTGAATCGAGATTACTCCTCGTTTCATTATTGTAACACTGAACAAGATTAACTTAACATTCCAGCCATGTCTATATCATGATATATAAAATCTTTACCCAATTCATTGGAGGGATATATACATCCCACCCATCTCAAAATTAAATCATTCTTACTTTTTCCACAAAATAAACATACATCATTCATAATAACCCAATGAATGAAATGGGTTTCATAAACATAATCACATCATCACATAATCCATAAAAAAGAAATGGATATCATTTCATAATAAGAAAAGTGAAACCATTTAAATCATAGAGACATTATACTTGATACATACACATATGAAATAATATCATCTTAGATAGAAAATGGTTTTGATAAAACACTTGAAATGAATTCTTGAGGAAAATATCCTTTCTTCTTCAAAATCATTTTCTTTTCGAAAAATGTCATGCAATTTTAAAAGAAAAGGATTTTGATGAAAATAGTCATGAAATATTTTGGAGGATGATTCATGAAAACAAGGCTTTATAAAACCATAAAAATTCGTTCACGCCGTATAAGTTAAAAATAACAATCTCCTCGTACTTTTGTAATAAAATTCAAAAAGTACCTCGTATGGTAAACAAAAGAATTTTTCCTTCCATACAATGTGGTAGAAGTAAGAAAAGGGTAAAAAGTATTAAACATACATGGATGGCGAGTAAAAATTTAATGAAAACATTTTGAGAGGGTATGGAGATGTATAATAAACATAAACCCCAGAAAATACTTACGAGTAAACAATCTCGGATAAGAATGAGATTGGAATAATTATCCCTTACCATAGGTCTGATAGCTTCGTACGTATATGAACCTCCTGTATAATGATTTAATTAATGTCATTTAATTATTACATGATCATCATCATTGTTATGATATCATATATGGTTCATTAATGACTTTATATTACTCATTCTTTTGTAAATTCATGTTAATATAGCGTTTTGGGTAAAATCGTTTCATTTATGGTCTGTGATTTGACATGTAATTATTTATATGATTACATAGATCATGATTACTTAATTCAAGAGTATAAAACATGATTTATATGTAATATATATTCATAATATACATATATATAATAGATCAACAAATGAAATGAAATACATCGTTCATGGAGATGGTAGGTCGTACGTACGCATGAACGTTGTTTTAGTTTCCTTATTGTGTTGAATGGAAATAAGTATATGACATACATATATATATATATACATAAATACAGTATCTTTATAATGTCATTTATTTCATTATTATTTCTTATATATACTTTATAATAATTCTTTAATGGTTAACATGGTTAATGAATCTCACCGCGTCGTGAAGATGGTAGTCCGTACATACGCACAAGTGATGATATCATTTCCACAATTATTGAATTTAATTGGAGTGGATGATACAATATATCAAAATCAATATGATGTTATAATAACTATGTATAGTTATTCTTTACACCATTATACCCATCCAAGAAAGGAGGTGTTGGAAAAACATATTACACCATGGCGTGGAGATAGTATTCCGTACGTACACATGCACAGTGATTTCGTTTTCTGTAGGATGGATAAAAGGTGAAATGGGGATGTTTCATACGTATAATAACATATTATTATATTAGTTATACTTATGTTATTACTTCATAATTAAACCACTGAATAAGTATATGTGGAAGAAGAAATAAAGTTTAAAGAATCGGTAACAGACATTACCTCTTCTTTTAAGCGCCTCTTTGAGACCTCCTCTTTGGGCAGTAAAATTGGTCTTTGAAGAAAACTAGGACAATTAGGATGTTTCTAGGGAAGTGGAGAAGAGAATTTGACAGGGGTTGGCTGAGCTTGAAGGCTCAAAGTGGTTTGAGTAAGAGATGGAGGAGGTGCCCTTTTATAAGGGAAGAGAGGTGTACCTTTGGAATAACTAAAAATATTATATTATTATAAAGTCATATTCAGTTTTTAATAGCTCCAAATTGAGATATTTCAAAGCTGAGGTGGGGATGGGTTGAAATCCTCTCATACAATATAATTTGGACAAGTTTATGTAATTATTTTAACCTTATCATTTTGATTTAATATTAAGATAAATAATTTAAATTTTACCATGTCTTCTTGTCTTCTTACACTATAAGGTTAAGCAACTTACAATAACAAAAAAAATGAACCCCAAGTTGTTTATTATTAATATATATAACCTTATCTAATTCATTTTGCTGATCCTTAAATTTTTATGAATAAAATAACAATTAATAATATAATATTGGTTTTAAAAACTATTTTATGTCAATTTTGACACTGTTTGGTTATTGTTTTTTTAATCATAACAGTATTATTAGTTCAAAAAAATTTATTTAAATCAATACTAACATGTCATATTATCATAGAAAATTAGTGGAATTTATAAAATCCTCAAATTACATTTATTTTGGAATTTATAACATCAATTATGTCAATATATCATTAATAATATAATTACTACATCATCATTGTGTCATAAATAAATTAAATTATTTAACGTCTAAAAATTACAAATAAAATACCATTATGTAGGAAATATTTTTATCTTTATAATCAATATTTATAGTCGAATTTATTGTATGTATAACCCTATAATAAAAATCATTTACTTATTAAACATTGATTTTAAATATTTTAACCCTTCTTTAAATAAATCAATATTAAATGTCCTAATCCAATCCAAGTGGTCATAAATGGTAATATTTTATTCCTAAGGTTGTTTTTGTTCGAATTAAACTTATCCAATAGAATTAAGAGATGTGTTTGGGTAATAATAATATCTTTTTTACCCTTAATTACCCTATTTACTTTTAACAGTGGTAAAAAAAGTAAAAAGTTACTATTCACAAAAAATTATTTTAATTTCATTGAACCACATATTACTTAATAACATCAACTATGTCTCTCGGATATTTGAAATTCCACTCACAAAAGCGATAAAATTAGGTTTTATGTAAATTTGCAAATTGTCCAAGGAGGTGGGAAAAAACGGTGAAAAGTTCAATAAAATTTTATATATCTAAAATTATTATAAATGAATCTAATGGATTACATTGAACTTATATAGGTATTATGTATTAATTTTGACCTAAAATAAATTTAAATAAAATAAATAATTACTTAAATAAAAAGTCAGTTTTTAAATAGTAACCCAGTGTTTTCACTATTCATCAAAAATTTAAATTTTTCAGAAAAATACCAAAATTTCACCCTAGGATAATTTTGATATTCCAAATCCAAAAATGAAGTCCATTTTGAATGATAAAATTTATAAAATTTTAAAAAGTTGGTTTTACTATTCATAACGGCTAGTTCTATTAATACTTTAATAATATATCGTTGTTTTGTAAAACATGGTATTTCATACAACACACGCTATCGAGGAAGGTCGTGATTGTGTGTAATGCAAGCCAAGTCAGGGATGTGTGTTGTGAAAGCTCATTTTGGTGTAGCATACAACACAAGAAATTAATGAAATTAAAATGAATATTTTTTATAAAATCTCGAGGTGTTACATTCTACCCCCCTTAAAATGAATTTCGCCCATGAAATTTGGCGGAGTTATAAATGGTTTACTACTCGAAAGTTTCATTAATAGAAATCCACATCGTAAAAAGGAATACCAAAACTTGGCTTTAAAAACTAAATTATGAAAAGTAATGGTTACCCAAATTAACTAATCACTGGGTTTCCACATAGGAGAACATATGTGAAAATTTGGATATGAAAGAGAAATCTAACCGTCATGTTCTGATGGAGAGTGATAGATAACATGGCTATGAAAAAGCGAACAATCACCAAGCCATAAATTTTTGATGATCTATGGTACCATCTGATTGATCGGATATAAGGGCACTAGGACATCATTTTTGGTTTTCAAGATCATTTCCCTAAAGTTGAATAATTTGTATTAGAATAAATATTTACTTTATTTTGGTACAATCTAACTATTGTTCGTGCTTTGAACAATTTCCAATTCATCTCTTAATGAAATGTAGTTGAATTAGTTCTTTGTGAAGTGTTAACAGATCATGTGATAGAATGATGGATCATTCCATCTGTTTCAAAAAAAAGGTTTGCAAAAGTTATCAAATATACATAAGACCATCGATGGTGAGGTTAATCATATATGATTCCAAAAATGATCTTATACTTCATATATCATACTGTTTAATAAAATATAACTACTTTATACTAACCAGGGACTTCCTGTAGGCCAGTGGTATGCTAACTTATGTCCAACATAATCCATTCCAATATTTATTCTTATCCATAATATTGCATTATATTCTCATATTATAGTAAAGATGATTACCAGAGATTTCATATAACAAGCATGTTAATACCATAGTTGATCCCCATATATCCTAAGATATGTATTGTTGGTCACATTCCAAAAATTCAAAGGACTTAATCATGTATTATCTTGAAAAATTAATACCCATTAAATCATAGTGAAAACATGAGTGCTGTCAAAAGTTAACCCTTTCCACATACCAAAACCCCAAAATTCTATATACTCAAATTATGATATAACTATTTCCTTATATCAGTCATGAGCTCATGAATACTGTCAAACATTTCATTTTCTCATTAACCCTTAATTATTTACATATCATATTCTTTCCAAAAATATCTCAATCACATTCCATGGTTACCATTACCATAATATTATTGAAAACCAAAATAGACCAATACATAAATATTCCAATATTCCACGATACTATATACAACATTTTTTTGGAATTCCATTACATAAACACTTAATCATTCCACCACATCGTTGTCATATTCAACATCGCCAATAGTGGTCACATGTGACTTCCCTTTTTCCTTTTCCTTAAATGGTTTCTCATGCCGATCATCATTAACCCTTGGATTAGGGAATTGATTAGCATAATGCCCCATTTCATTGCACATGATGAATTGAAGTGATGGTGGTGCGTTCTCTACAGTATTTTCGTTATTCACACCAATAGCAACCCTTTTTCCATTAATTCGACACTCAACTGCTCGATGACCTTCTTTTCCACACTTAAAACATTTTCTAGTCCCCTTATGACAATCTCTACCATGCTTCTTTCCACACTTTGAGCATAAGGAAACATTCATCTTCTTTTCACCATTATTATGAGATTTCTCCTTGAACTCTATCTTTCATTTCTTGGAAAAACCATGAGATGGATATGTTACACAAACTTCCAGTTCTACCATGATAGCACAACACACAATTTCTTCATTGCTACTGATGTTTCTTATAACTAATGCCCTTTGAAGACTTGGTTTTATGCCACTGAAAAATCGATCAACTTTACATTCAAGTTGGATGATAATGTCAGATGCATACCTTGAAAGTCTTGTAAAATTAGCTTTTTATATACCAATAGATTCATCATCCTTCTGCTTAAGCTGAAGAAAATACTTTTCCATCTATGTTCAAAAAATACGAGGGAAGTACTTACTGAAAAACAAGTTCTTGAACTCGTCCCATTCCATGGACTCAATTTCATCTCTTTGCCTCGTATTCTTGATAAGATTCCACCATTGATCTGCATCTCTTTCCAAATGATATACTGCTAAGATGACTTTATCATGCTTATAATATTGTAGAACTGAAAATATCTTTTCAGTAGTACTGATCCATTGTTCAAACACTAAGGGATCGGGCGACCAGCTGAAAGAAGGTCAGCGCTGCCTCATGAAGGACTCAACAGAATGTTGCTCCGTTCTCTTGTCATTTTGAAGTCCAGAAAGATTCATAGCTTGTGTAAGTATAGATATAAGATTTTGCACTCCATCTCCCATGACATTGGTTTGGTTAGGAGGACAATCATTTCATTGTCCATTACATTGATCAACACGGTTTCTTCGGGTTCGAGCCATCGTCTAAAACCCAAAAATAATAGTGTGAGAGGAAAATACCATGCTAGGGAAAACTACATAGTAAAGGGGGAGTATCCTCGATATCTAAAATCATTGGTTAAATTCTAATATCATTACAGTAGTTCTAGGACTATATCCTATATGTATACTTATCCTTAGGGAAATCCCTAAACATACCTTAGAAATATCTCTATGGATCTCACTAACCTTTTCGCATCCTAGTTTCCAAAGGTTGACTAAAACTTTCCTCTGATACCAACTGTATAGACATGAAGATTGAAGTACCTGAACATTACATTACTTTTGCGGAATACCTAGTACATAACAAAAATAGACACATAAGGATCGTAATAGTTTAGTGTCTTTGGAAACCTTGAATATAAACTTCTAATCATGTTGAAAGATCTTCAAAAACTCCCATAATGATCTTCCCCTTTTTGTTTCCTTACCTAATAAAATTCTTTATTTTCTAGGGAAAATAAAACATAAAAAGGCTCATCTCAAATAATCAATAAGGGCAAACATAGAGAACATAAAACAATCCATAAACATTTGAAAGCAAAAACTTGAACATGAAATTTAAACATCACAATCTTGAGAAAAGAAATAAATCGTGGAAGTACGTAAGTCATATATCAAAATGGAACATCAACCATGATGAAATATAATGGGAATAAAACATGTAATTGTGGAAACGTTTCAGCACATGTTATGATTTCCATAGTAGCCAAGGAATTGCTGCCAAGACCATCTTAGTGGATAAAGTCCCTTTCTAAATCTACTTCACTCATCGTTTCAGTCCTGTAACACTGATCTTGATTAACTTACCGTTCCAGCCATGTCTATCTAATGAGATATAAAATCGTTACCCAATGAATTGGAGGGAGATATAGGTCCCACCAATCTCATAATGAATTCATTCTTACTTTTACCAAAAAATAAACATACATCATTCATAATAACCCAACGAATAAAAAGGGTTTCAAAAACATAATCCCATCATCACATAATCCATATAAAAGAAATGGATATCATTTCATAATAAGAAAATTGAAACAATGTAAATAATAGAGACATTATACTTGAAACATACACATATTAAATAATTTCATCTAAGATGGAAAATGGTTTTGATAAAACACTTGAAATGAATTCTTCAGGAAAATATCCTTTCTTCTTCAAAATCATTTTCTTTTCACAAAATGTCAGGAAATTTTAAATGAAAAGGTTTTTGTTGAAAATAGTCATGAAATATTTTGGAGGAAGCTTCATGAAAATAAGGCCTTATAAAACTGTAAAAATCTATTCACGCCGTATAAGTTAAAAATAACAATCTCCTAATACTTTTTTCGGAAAATTCATAAAGTACCTCGTATAGTAAACAAAAGAAAGATTCATTCCATATGATGTGGTAAAAGTAATAAAAGGGTAAAAATGTCTTAAACATACATGGAAGGAATGTAAACATTTTATGAAAACATTTTGAGAGCCTATGGATGTGGAAAATAAACATAACCCCCGGTAAATACTTACGAGTAAAAAATCTCGGATAAGAATGAGATTGGAATAATTACCCCTTACCTTAGGTATGATATGCTTCGTACGTATCTGATCCTCCTGTATAATGATTTAATTAATGTCATTTAATTATTACATAATCATATTCATTGTTATGATATCATATATGGTTCATTTATGACTTTATATTACACGTTCTTTTGTAAATTCATGTAAATGTAGTGTTTTGGGTAAAATCGTTTCATTTATGGTCCGTGATTTTACTAGTAATTATTCATATGATTACATAGATCATGATTACTTAATTCCAGAATATGAAACATGACTTATATATAATATATATTTAGAATATATATATATATATAATATATTGATAAATGGAATGAAATAAACCGTTCATGGAGATGGTAGGTCATACGTACACATGAACGCTGTTTTCGTTTCCTTATTGAGTTGAATGGAATTAAGTATATGACATACATATATATATATATATATATAAAGTAGCTCTATAATGTCATATATTTTATTATTATTGATTATATATACTTTATAATAATTCTTTAATGGTTAACATGGAGAATGAATCTCATCGCGACGTGGAGACGGTAGTCCGTATGTACGCACGAGTGATGATATCATTTCCATAATTATTGAATTGAATTGGAGTGGATGATACAATATATCAGAATACGTATGATGTTATAATAACTATGTATAGTTATTCATTACAACATTATACCCATCCAAGTAAGGTTGTGTTGGAAAAATAGATTACACCACGACATGGAGACGGTATTCCGTACGTACGCATGCGCGGTGATTTCATTTTCTGTAGGATGGATAGAAGGTGAAATGGGGTTGTTTCATACTTATAATAACATATTAGTATATTAGTGATACTGATGTTATTACTTCATAATGAAGCAACTAATGAAGAAGAAGTGGAAGAAGAAATAAAGTTGAAAGAATCGGTAACGAACATTACCTCTTCTTTGAAGAACCTCTTTGAGACCTCCTCTTAGGGAACTAAAAGTGGTCTTTGAATAAGAAAAGGACCTCTACGATGTTTCTAGGGATGTGTAGAATATAATTAGTCTGGGTTTTTCTGACCATGAAGGCTCAAAGTGGTGTGAGGAAGAGAGGGAGGAGGTGTCCTTTTATAAGGGAGGAGAGGGGTACCTTTGAAATAACTAAAACAATTATTTTATTATAAAGTCATATTCGGTTTTTAATAGATCCAAATTGAGTTATATCAAAGCTAAGGTGGGGATGGGTCGAAATACTCTCATCCAATATAATTTGGACAAGTTTAAGTAATTATTTAAACCTTATCATTTAGATTTAACATTAAGATAAATAATTTATCTTTCACCATGTCTTCCTGTTTTCTTACACTATAATGTTTAGAAACATACTATAACAAGACAAACGAACCAAAAGTTGTGTATTATTATTATATAAAACCTTATCTAATTCATTTTGCTGATACTTATATTTTTATGAATAAAATAAAAATGAATAATATAATATTTTCTTTAAAAACTATTTTATGTCAATTTTGACACTATTTGGAAATTGATTTTTTTTTAAATCATAACAGAATGATTAGTTCGAAAAATGTTAATTAAATAAATACTAACATGTCATATTAACCTATAATATTTTTGTAATTAATAAAAAGTCTCAAATTAAATTTATTTGGGTATTTATAACATCAATTATGTAAAGATTTCATTAATAATATAATTACTGCATCTTCATTGTGTCATAAATAAATTAAATTATTTAAAGGCTAAAAATTACAAATAAAATATATTTATGTAGTAAATCGTTTTCTCTTTCTAATTCATATTTATAGTCTAATTTATCTTATGTATAACCCTATATTAAAAATGATTTACTTATTAAACATTGATTTTAACTATTTTAACCCTTCTTTAAATAAATTAATATTAAATGTCCTAATCTAATCCAAGTGGGCCTAAATGGTCATATTTTATTCATAATGTTTATTTGGTCGAATTTCACTTATCAAATATAATTAGGATATGTGTTAGGGTAATAATAATATCATTTTACCCTTAATTACCCTATTTACTTTTAACCGTGTTAAAAAAAGTAAAAAGTTACTATTCACCAAAAATATTTACATCTTATTGAACCAAATTTTACATACTAAAATCAACTATGTCTCTCAAATTTTTGAAAATCCATTCACAGATGTGGTAAAATTATGTTTTATGTAAATTTGCAAATTCTTCTTGGATGTGGGTAAAAGACGGTGAAGACTTCAATAAAATTTTTATATATCTAAAATTATTCAAAAATGACTCCAATGAATTACATTGAACTTATATAGGTATTATGTATCAATTTTTACCTAAAATAAATTTAATTAAAATAAATAATTATTTAAATAAAAAGTTGGTTTTTAAATAGTAACCCAGTGTTTTAACTAATCATCGAAAATTGAATGTTTTCAGAAAAAATACCAAAATTTCACCCTAGGATAATTATGATATTCCAATTCCAAAAATGAAGTCCATTTTGAGAGATAATATTTATAAAATTTCAAAAAGTGGGTATTACTATCAATACTGTGTATTTGTAATAATATTTTAATAATATATATTTGTTTAGTAAAACCTGATATTGCGTACAACACACGCTATCGAGGAAGGTCGTTATTGCGTGTAATGAAAGCCTAGTCAGGGATGCGTGTTGTGCAAGATCATTTTGTTGTAGCATACAAAAAAGACATTAATGAAAATAAAAATAATATTTTTCATAAAATCTCAGGGTGTTACATGCAAGGTATGCTTCTGGATTTATCTTTCAACATGAAAGTATAGTTGATCGATTCTTCAGCGGATAAAAACCATGTCTTCGAAGGGAATTATCTATAAGAGACTTCAGTAGCTATGAAGAAATTGTGAGTTCTGCTATCAAGGTAAAATTGGAATTTTGTGTTATGCATCCATCTCATGGTTTTGACAAGAAACGAATGATGGAGTTCAAGGAAAAATCTCAGAACAATGGTGAAAAGAAGGTAAATGTTTCTTTATGCTCAAAGTGTGGGAAGAGGCATAGTGGAGATTGTATAAAAGGTACTAGAAAATGTTTCATGTGTGGATAAGAAGGTCATCGAGCCATTGAGTGCTGAATTAATGGGAAAAAGGTTTCAAATGACGTGAATAGAGAAAAGACTTTAGAGAACGCTCCACCAACACTTCAATGAAACAAGTGAATGGAAATGGGGCGTTATGCTAATCAATGCCGTAATCCAAGGATTAATGATGATCGATGTCAGAAACCTCTTAAGGAAAAGGACAAAGAGAAGTCACATTCGATCCGTATTTGTGATGTTGAATATGAAAATGATGTTTTGTAATGAATAAGTGTTTATGTAATGGGATTTCAAAATAGTATCATGGAATCTCATTTATAGTATTGTGGAATTTTGGAATATCTATGTACTGGTTTTCAATAATTTTATGGTACAATTACCCATGAAAAGTGATTAAAATATTTTCGGAAAGCAGTTGATATGCACATAATGAAGTGATAAGAAGAAAATAATATGTTTTATAGTATTCATGAGCTCATGATTGATATAAGGAAAAATTGATATCATGGTTTGAGTATATAGGAATATTGGGATGTGGAAAGAGTTAACTTTTGACAGCATATGGTTTTTTTTAATTCATGTTTCAAGAGAATACATGACTATGTTATTCACATGCGATTAACAAGATATATCTAGGATAAATGAAGGTATTCTCATGCTTGTGGTAATACCATTATAGTAATCGTATTCTTTATACTATGAATTTGGAAAGACATATTTTGGATAAGTCTTAAGGTTGGAATGGATTATGTGGACATAAGATAGTATTGATTAAGTCCTGAACATTTTCTGGAATGATATAATAGTCTAATTTTAAGAAAAGGGACACCATGAAAAACGAGCGACAACCCATCATGTCAGACAAAGTTGAGGGAATCGAACACACAAACGAAGTTCAACAGACCTTTATTTCCTACAACTGGCCTACAGGAATTCACTGGTTAGTAGAAACTAGTATTATTTTATTAAGCAATAAGATAGATGAAGTATAAGTCCATTTTTGGAATGATAAACAATAGATGGACTTATGTATATAACTATTTCCAACCTTTTGTTTGAGACAGAAAGATTGACCCATCATTCTATCACATGATCGGCTAATAATTCACGAATAACAAATTCAAATTCATTTCCTTAAAAGCCGAAGTGGAAATTGTTCAAGGCACAAACAACAGTGATATTATATGGAAATAAAGTAATTATTCCATTTAATTAAAATTACTCAACATTAGTGTAATTATCTTCAAATCCAAAAATGTTATCCTAGTGCCGTCATATCTGATGACTTAGATGGTACCATAAATCATCACAAATTCATGGCCTTATGATTGTTGAATTTTTCATAGCCCTGTTCTTTACCACTCTCCATCAGAACATGGTGGTTAGATTTCTCTTCCATATCCATATTTTCACCTATGTTCTTTTAAGTCGAAACCCAGTGATGAGTTATTCTGGGTAACCGTTAGATTTCAAACTTTCCTTTTTAAAATGATGTTTTAGTATTACTTTTTATGATGTGGGATTCTATGAATGAAACATTCATGTAGTAAACCATTTACAACCGCAACGAATTTCAATGGAGAAATTCATTTTAAGGGGGGTAGAATGTAACATCCAGATATTTTATGAAAAATATTATTTTTAATTAATTTGATGTCATGTGTTGTACGCTACACCAAGATTAGTTTGTACTATACATAACACCATTCTGGCCTAGTGTTAAACACAATTTCAAGTTCGTTTTGTGGAAATTATTCTACGCAACATTAAGTATAGATTTTGTTTAATGTACAAATAAAATATGTTTTGATTATGTTATATGCAACACCAAAAGGAGATATCACTACACGCAATTCTTACTTGGCTTGCATTACACGCAATCAAAACCTTTTTCGATAGCGTGTGTAGTACGCAATACCAAGTTTAACTAGACGAGATATTATTACAATATTATGATGAACTAGCCGTAATGAATAGTAATACCCAATTTATGAAATTTTATCTTCAAAATGGACTTCATTTTGGGATTCGGAATATCGAATTTAACGTAGGGTGAAATTTTGGTATTTTTCTGAAAACATTCAATTTTTGATGAATAGTGAAAAAACTAGGTTACTATTTAAAAACCGACTTTTTATATAGATAATTATTTATATTATTTAAATTTATTTTAGGTAAAAATTGATACATAATACCAATATAATTTCAATGTAATTAATTTTAGTCATTTTATAATAATTTTAGATACATTAAAATTTTATTGAACTTTTCACCGTCTTTTACCCACCTCCTAGGAGAATTTGCAAATTTACATAAAACATAAATTTACCGCTTCTGTGAATGGAATCTAAAAAATCCGACAGACATGTTTGATGTTAGTAAATAAAATGTGGTTCAATGTGAAAAAAATAATTTTTTGTGATTAGTAACTTTTAACTTCTATTTACCACAGTTAAAATTAAATAGGGTAATTAAGGGTAAAAATGATATTACTATTATCCTAACGCATGTCCTAATTCTATTGGATAAGGTTATTTCGACCACAAACATCCTTAGGAATAACATATGACCATTTAGGGCCACTTGGATAAGATTAGGACACTTATTATTATTTTATTTCAAAAAAAAGAGTTAAAATTGTTAAAATCAAAGTTTAATAACTAAAACAATTTTAATATAGGGTTATAGATACGATAAATTAGACCATACATATTCATTAGAAAACTAGAAATATTTCCTACATAATGGGTTTTTATTTATAATTTTTAGACCGAATATAATTTAATTAATTTCTGACACAATGATGATGTAGTAATTATCTTATTAATGAAATATTGACATAATTGATGTTATAAATACCCAAATAAATGTAAATTGAGTCTTTTTTTGAATTAAACTAATTTTATCGGATAATATGACATGTTAGTATTGATTTAATTAACTTATTTCAAACTAATCAGGTTTTTATGATTAAAACAAAAATCAATTACCAAATAGTGTCAAAATTGATATAAAATAGTTTTTAAAACAAATATTATATTATTAATTGTTATTTTATTCCTAAAAATCGAAGTTTGAAAAAAATGACTTAGATAAAGATATATATATTAATAATGAACCACTTGGGGTTTGTTTGGCTTGTTATAGTTAGTTTAATAACCATATAGTGTATGGAAAAAAGAAGACATGGTAAAAGATAAATTATTTAACATAGAGTTAAATCTAAATGATAAGGTTAAAATTGTAACCTAACATGACCAAATTCTATTGGATGAGCGTATTTCTACCCATCCCCACCTTATATTCTAAATAAATCAATTTGGAACTATTAAAAACTGAATATTACTTTATAATAAAACAATATTTTGAGTTCTTCCATAGGTGCGCCTCTCCTCCCTTATAAAAGGGCATCTCCTCCCCCTCTTCATCACACTACTTTGAGCCATCAAGATCATCCAATCCCTGCTGATTTATCTTCTCAACATCCCTAGAAACATCTTAGAGGTCCTGGTCTTCTTCAAAGACCATCCCTAGTGCCCAAAGAGGAGGTTAAGAAGAGGCGCGTCAAAGAAGAGGTAATATCCATTACCGATCATTTCCAATTTCATTCTTCTTAATCTTCTTCTTCTTTAGTTATTTAATCATAAATTATTAACATAATTATCACTTATATACATATATGTTATTATAAATATGAAACAACCCCATTTCACCTTCTATCCATCCTATGAAAAACGAAATCATCGCGTATGCGTACGTACGGAATACCGTCTCCACACCTTGGTGTAATCAGTTTTTCCACCACCACCTTACTTGGATGGGTATAATGGTGTAATGAATAACTATATATGGATACTATAACATCATACTGATTATGAGATATTATATCATCCATTCCAATTCCATTCAAAAATTATGGGAATGATTTCATCACTCGTGCATACGTACGGATTGCCGTCTCCACGACGTGATGAGATTCAATCTACTTGTTAAACATTAAATAATGATTATAAAGTATATATATTGAATAATAATGGTATATATAACATAATAATGATAATGGATTTATTTATATGTTATTTACTTAATTCCATTCAAGTCAATAAGGAAAGGAAATCAGCGTTCATGCGTACGTACGACCTACCATCTCCATGAATGGTGTATTTCATTTCATTTATATATCTATTATATATATATATATAAACTGAATATATATGATATATAAATCATGATATAAATTCTGGATGTAATTAAATCATGATATAAGTAATAATAATATCAATAACAATATTTCCAACCAAGTACGATAAATAAAACGATTTTACCCAAAACGCTGTTTTAACATGGAATTTACAAAAGAATGGGTAATATAAGTGAACCATATATGATATAATAAAAGTGAATATGATTCTGTAATAAGTCAATGACATTATTTAAATCATTATAAAGGATGTTCAGATACGTATGAAGCATATCTGATCTAAGGTTAGGGAAAATCTCACAATCTCGTTTTTATCCGAGATTGTTTATACTTCAGAATTTACGGGGGAATATTTATTATCCACATCCATGTTTCCTCAATATGTAATTATATTTCCATCCACCTAAAATTGTATAAATCCAATTTTACCCTTTGGTGAGTTTTTAATAAAATATATAAAAGGAATCTTTTGTCAATTTTAGTACAAGGTACTTTTTGACTTTTCCGACTAATGTATGAGAAGAATATTTTTTTAACTTATACGGCATGAATGGATTCATAAAACATTATTTTCATGAAGATTCCTTTACAAGTATTCAATTTTATTTTTAATCAACTTCTTTTAGTTTTAAATTTTATGACATGTTAACAATGAAAAAAAATTTAAGTAGAAAGGATATTATCCTCAAGAATGTAGTTCAAGAATTTTATCAAAATTATTTTCCATATAAGATAATATAGGGTTCTGTTTCTATCCCTATTTTTACATTGATTTGATTATGTTATTATGGAATTATTTTTATGAATTATTTTTATCTTATATTATTTATGTTATGATGGCATGATGTTTAAGAATCCCATTTTTATTACATTGGTTATGCTATGATTTATGATTTATGATTTTGTGGCACACATAAGAATGGTTTCATTATGAGATGCGTGGGACCTATATCTCCATCCAATGAATTGGGTAAATATTTATATCTCATGAGATAGACATGGATGGAATGTTAAGTTAATCCAGTTCAGTGTTACAGGACTGAAATGAGGAGTGAACTCGATTCAGAAAGGGACTTATTCCACTAAGATGGTCTTCGCAACAATAACTTGGATACTATGGAAATCATAACATGTGCTGATTGGTTTCCACAATTAAATGTTTTATTCCAATTATATTTTGTCATGATTGATTTTCCATTATGATATATACCTTATGTACTTCCTAGATTTATGTCTTTGCTCATGATTTTGATGATTAGATTTTATGTTCATGTTTTTGCATTCAAATGTTTATGGATTGCATTATGTTCTCTATGATTGCCCTTACTGAGCATTTGAGCTCACCCTTTATATTTTTTCTTTTCCCCATGATATAACGAAAAGTTTTAGGTATTAAAACTGAAGGGTAAGATCTTTATGCGAGATGTTGAAGATCATTCACAATGATTAGAAGATTTTGTTCCGATATTCCCAAGAGACTAAACTATTACGATCCTTGAGTGTTGGTTTTTTTTATGTATGAAGTATTCCAAAAAAGTAATGTAATGTTCATATACATCAAGGTTTGGGTCTCTACAGTTGGTATCAGAGGAAAAGTAGGTAAGAATGAATCCGGTCCTAGTGAACTCTCACATGTGAGCATTAGACAAAGCATGGATCTCCACCCAAGGGCTCCATTAGGAAATGGGTGCCACTAGGGACGGTTGTGTGTCCCACACAGGGGTTGTAGCCACCCATGGAGTGCCCTGATAGGTATCAATTATAGTCTAATGGAAGTAATTCCAAACCACTACAGCTGGTATCTGACAAAAGGTTTAGTCAACCTTTGGAATCTAGGATGCGAGAATTTTAGTGAAATCCCAAGAGATATTTCAAAGGTATGTCTAGGGATGTCCCTATAGTTAAGTATAAGTATAGGTTATAGTCATAGAGTTATGGTAAAAATATAATAATTAAACCTAGGATGTTAGATATGGAAGTTACTCCCCATTTATTATGTTGTTTTCCCTATCATGATGTTTGCCTCACGCTACTCTTTTTGGGTTTTAGATGATGGATGGAACCCGAAGGAACCGTGTTGATCAATGTAATTGATGATGAAATGATTTTCATCCTTTACAAACCAATTTTATGGGAGATGAAGTGAAAAATCTTATTTCTATACTTATCCAAGCTATGAATCATTCTGTACTTACCAATGAGCAGAGAAAGGAGAAACATTTTGTTGAATTCTTGATGAGGCTACGTCCACCTTCATTCAGCGGGTCTTCTTATCCATTAGTGGATGAACAATGGATCAGTACCATTGAAATGATCTTTTCACTTCTACAATGTTCTGAGCATGATAAAGTCATCTTATCAGTATATCATTTGGAAGGTGAAGCTGATCAATGGTGGAATTTTATCAAGAATACGAGGCCCCAAGATGAAATTGAATCTATGGAATGGGACGAGTTCATGAACTTATTTTTCAATAAGTACTTCCCTCATATTCTTCGAACAATGATGGAAAAGGAGTTCCTTGAGATTACGAAAAAGGATGATGAATCTGTTGGTGTATACGAGGTGAATTTTACAAGGCTTGCAAGGTTTGCATCAGGATTTATCATTCAACTTGAATGTAAAGTTGAACGATTCTTCAGTGGATTAAAACCAAGTCTTTAAAGGGAATTAGCTATAAGAGACTTCAGTAGATTTGATGAAATTTTGTGTTGTGCTATCAAGGTAGAACTGGAGGTTGGTGTTACACATCCATCTCTTGGTTTTGACAAAAATGAAAGATGTCGTTCAAGGAAAAATAGCAGAACAATGGTGAAAAGAAGGTGATTTTTTCTTCATGATAAAAGTGTGGAATGAAGCACGGTGGAGATTGTCTAAATGGTACTAGAAAAGGCTTCAAGTGTGGAAAAGAAAGTCATTGAGTAGCTGAGTTCCGAAGTAATGGGAAAAGGTTTTAAATGACGTGAATTGAGAAATGACTTCAGAGAACGCTCCACCAACACTTCAATGCTTCAAGTGCAAGAAAATGGGGCATTATGCTAATCAATACCCTAATCCAAGGATTAATGATGATATACGTGAGAAAACTCTTAAGGTAAAAGACAAAGGGAAGTCACATGCGATCATTATTTGCGATGTTGAATATTAAAATGATGTTGTGGAATGATTAAGTGTTTATGTAGTAGGATTTCAAAATAGTATCATGGAATCTCATTTATAGTATTTTGGAATTTTGGAATATCTATGTACTGGGTTTCAATAATTTTATGGTACCGGTAACCATGAAATGTGATTGAAATATTTTTGGAAGGCAGTTGATATGCACAGAATGAAGGGATAAGAAGAAAATAATATGTTTGATATTATTCATGAGCTCATGACTAATATAAGGACAAAGTGATATCATGGTTTGAGTATATAGGAATTTTGGGATGTGGAAGGAGATTACTTTTGAAATCATATGGTTATATGGTAATTCATGTTTCAAGAGAATACATGACTAAGGTATTCACATGCGATTAACAAGATATATCTGGGATAAATGAAGGTATTCACATGAGTGTTTTAATACCATTATTGTAATCATATTCTTTATACTATGAGTATGGTAAGAAGTAATCTGGATAAATCTTAATGTTGGAATGGATTAAGTGGACGTAAGATAGTATTGATTATGTCCAGAACATTTTCTGGAATGATATAATAGTATAGTTTTAAGAAAAGGGACAACCTGTAGAACGGGCGACAACCCGTCATGTCAGACAAGGTTGTGGGAATCAATCCCACAACCGAAGTGATACATGCCTTTATTTCCTATAACTGGCCTACATAAATTCACTGGTTAGTAGAAACTAGTTTTATTTTATTAAGCAGTATGATAGATGAAGTATAAGTCCATTTTTGAGACGATAAACAATAGATGGACTTATGTATATAACTATTTCCATGCTTTTGTTTGAGACAGATGGAATGACCCATAATTCTATAACATGATCTGCTAACACTTCACGAATAACAATTTCAACCTCATTTATTTAAAAGATGAAGTGGAAATTGTTCAAGGCACGAACAATGGAGAATTTATATGGAAATAAAGTAAGTTTTCCTTGTAATTCAAATTCATCAACTTTAGGGAAATGATCTTCAAAACCAAAAATGCTGTCCTAGTGCCCTCATATCCGATGAATCAGATGGTACCTTAAATCATCACAAATTTATGGCCTTGGGATTATTGGCTTTTTCATAGCCATGTCCTCTACCACTCTCCATCAGAACATGATGGTTAGATTTCTCTTCCATATCCATATATTCACCTATGTTATCCTATGTGGAAACCCAATGATGAGTTAATCTGGGTAACCGTTACATTTCTAACTTTCCTTTTTAAAATGATGTTTTAGTATTCGTTTTTACGATGAGGGTATCTATGAAAGAAACTTTCATGTAGTAAACTATTTACAACCCCGAAGAATTTCGACGGCGAAATTCATTTTAAGGGGGTAGAATGTAACAACGAGAGATTTTATGAGAAATTTTATTTTTAATTACTTTTATGTCTTGTGTTGTACTCTAAACCATGATTAGCTTGTACTATACACAACACTATTCTTGGCTAGTGTTACACACAATTTTAAGTTCGTTTTCTGGAAATTATTCTACGCAACATCAAGTATATATTTTGTTTAATGTATAAATGAAATATGTTTTGATTATGTTATACACAACACAAAACAGAGATTTCACTACACCCAGCCCTGACTTGGCCTGCATTACACGCAATAAAGACCTTCTTCTATAGTGTGTGTAGTACGCAATACCAAGTTTCACTAGACGAGATATTATTACAATATTATAATGAACTAGCCATTATGAATAGTAATACCCACTTTTTGAAATTTTATCTTCAAAATGGACTTTATTTTTGGATTCAGAATATCGAAATTATCATTGGGTGAAATTTTGGTATTTTTCTAAAAACTTTCAATTTTTGATGAATAGTGAAAACACTAGGTTACTATTTAAAAACTGCCTTTTTTAAATAATTATTTGTTTTATTTAAATTTATTTTACATACAAATTGATACATAATACCATGATAATTTCAATGTAATTCATTTAAGTCATTTTATAATAATTTTAGATATATAAAAATTTTATTGAACTTTTCACCGTCTTTTACCCACCTTCTAGGAGAATTTGCAAATTTACATAAAACATAATTTTACCACTTCTGTGAATGAAATTTCAAAAATCCAAGAGACATGGTTGATATTAGTAAGTAACATATGGTTCAACGAGAGAAAAATATTTTTTGGTGAATAGTAACTTTTAACTTTTATTTACCACGGTTAAAAGTAAATAGGGTAATTAAGGGAAAAAATTATATTAATATTAACTTAACACCTGTCCTAATTATATTGGATAAGTTTAATTCGACCAAGAACAACATTGGAAAAAAAATATGACCATTTAGGTCCACATGGATAAGATCAGGACACATATTATTATTTTATTTTAAAAAATACATAAAATTGTTAAAATCAATCTTTAATCACTAAAACATTTTTAATATAGGTTCATAAAGAAGCTAAATTAGACTATAAATATTTATTAGAAAGATAAAACGATTTCCTAAATAAAGGGATTTTATTTATAATTTTTAGACATTAAATAATTTAATTTATTTATGACACAATGATGATGCAGTAATTATCTTATTAATGAAATATTGACATAATTGATGTTATAAATACACAAATAAATGTAATTTGACACTTTTTATAAATTAGAATAATTTTATAGTTTAATATGACATGTTATTATAGATTTAATTTACTTTTATCGAACTAAACAGGTTGTTATGAATTTCAAAAAATTCAATTATCAAATATTGTCAAAATTGAAAAAAAATCTTTTTAAAACAAATATTATATTATTAATTTTTATTTTATTCCTAAAAATCTATGGTTCGGCCAAATTATGTAGATAAGGTTATATATATTAATAATGAACCACTTGGGGTTTGTTTGAGTTGTTATAGTATGTTTATTAACCATATAGTGTAAGGAAACAAGAAGACACGGTAAAAGTAAAATTATTTAACTTAGAGTTAAATCTAAATTATAAGGTTAAACTAGAAACCTAAAAATTTCCAAATTCTATTTTATGATAGGATTTCGACCCATACCCGCCTTAGATTCTAAATAAATAAATTTGGAGCTATTAAAAACCGAATATGACTTTATAATAAAATAATCTTTTGAGTTTTTCCAAAGGTGCCCCTCTCCTCCCTTATAAAAGGGAACCTCCTCCCCCTTTTCCTCACACCACTTTGAGCCATCAAGATTGGAAAATCCCTAAAATGTTCTCTTCTCAACATCCCTAGAAAAATCTTAGAGGTCCTGGTATTCTTCAAAGACCACCCCTAGTGCCCTAAGAGGAGGTTAAGAAGAGCCGCATCAAAGAAGAGGTAATATCCATTACCGATCCTTTCCAATTTCTTTCTTCATCAACTTCTTCTTCCTTAGTTTTTTCATTATAAAGTAATAACATCAGTATTAATTATATTCTGATATGTTATTATAAATATTAAACAACCCCATTTCACCTTTTATCCATCCTACAGAAAAAGAAATCACCACACGTGCATACATACAGAATATCATCTCCATACCATGGTGTAATCTGTTTTTCCACCAACACCTTACCTGGATGGGTATAATGGTGTATGGAATAACTATATATGGATACTATAAAATTATACTGATTATGAGATATTATATCATCCAATCCAATTCCATTCAAAAATTATAGGAATAATATCATCGCTCGTGCGTACGTTCGGATTACCGTCTCCACGACACGATGAGATTCAATCTCCATGTTAACCATTAAATAATGATTAAAAAGTATATATAATGAATAATAATGGTATATATAACATAAAATTGATACTGGATTTATTTATATGTTATTTACATAATTCCATTCAAGTCAATAAGGAATGGAAAACAACGTTCATGCGTACATATGACCTACCGTCTCCATGAACGGTGTATTTCATTTCATTTATATATCTATTATATATATATATAATTAATATATATGATATATAAATCATGATATATATTTTGGAAGTAATTAATTGATGATATAAGTAATAATAATATCAATAACAACAATTCCAAACATGTACAATAAATAAAATGATTTTACCCAAAACGTTGCTCTAACATGGAATTTACAAAAGAATGGGTAATATAAGTGAACCATATATGATATCATAACAATAAATATTATTCCTTAATAATTCAATGACATTATTTAAATCATTTTACAAGATATTTGGATACGTACGGAGCATATCAGACCTAAGGTAATGGAAAATCTCACAATCTCATTTTTATCCGAGATTGTTTATACTTCAGAATTTACTAGGGAATATTTATTATCCAAATCCATGTTTCCTCAATATGTAATATTATTTCCATCCACCTACAATTTTTTAATTAGAATTTTACCCTTCGGTGAGTTTTTAGTAAAAAATATGAAAGGAATATTTTGTCATTTTTAGTACGAGGTAATTTTTGACATTTCCTGCCAAAGTACAAGTAGAATGTTTTTTTAACTTATACGGCATGGATGGATTCATAAACAATTATCTCCATAAAGCTTCCTTTAAAAGTTTTAATATTTATTTTTAATCAACTTCTTTTAGTTTAAAATTCTATGACATGTTAATAAAGTAAATTTTTTTGAAGTTGAATGGATATTTTAGTCAAGAATGGAGTTCAAGAATTTTATCAAAATTATTTTCCATCTAAGATAATATAGGGTTCTATTTCTATCCCGATTTTTACATTGATTTGATTATGATATGTTGGAATTGTTTTTATGAAGTCCTTTTATCTTATATGATTTATGTTATGATGGAATGATGTTTAAGAATCCCATTTTTATTACCTGGGTTATGCTATGATTTATGATTTATGATTTTGTGGCACACATAAGAATGTTTTCATTTTGAGATGGGTGAGACCTATATCTCCCTCCAGTGCATTGGGTAAAGATTTATATCTCATGAGATAGACATGTATGGAAGGGTAAGTTAATCTGGTTCAGTGTTACAGGACTGAAACAAGGAGTGAACTCGATTCAAAAAGGGACTTTGTCCACTAAGATGGTCTTGGCAGCAATGCCTTGGATACTATGGAAATCATAAAATGTGTTGAATGGTTACCACAATTACATGTTTTATTCCCATTATATTTTATCATGACTGATGTTCCATTATGCTATATGCCTTACGTACATAAAATATTTATGTCTTTTCTCAAGATTTTGATGTTTAGATTTTATGTTCAAGTTTTTGAATTAAATGTTTATGGATTGATTCATGTTCTTTATGCTTATCCTTACTGAGAATTTGAGATCACCCTTTACATGTTTTCTTTTCCCCAGGATATAAAGAAAAGTTTTATGTAATAAACCCAAAGGGGAAGGTCGTTATGGTATATGTTGAATATCATTCACAACGATTAGATGATTTTGTTCCGAGTTTCCAAATGACACTAAACAATTACGATCCTTGATTGTTGGTTTTTGTTATGTATTAAGTATTTCGCAAAAGTAATGTAATCTCCATGTACCTCACGCTTTGGTTCTATATAGTTGGTATTAGAGGCAAAGGAGGTAGGACTGAATCTGATCCTTGGGAACTTTTACATTTGAGCGTTGGACGAAGCATGGCTCTCTGGCCATGGGCTTCTTGAGGAAATGGCTACCACTAGGGATGGTGGTGTGTCCTGCCGAGGGGGTGTACCTGCCCATGGACTGCCCTGAAGGGAACAATTATAGTCCACTGGATGTAATTCCAGACCGCTACAAAATCAATCATACATTTCACAGAGATAGAAAGATACACATGAACCACATTAAAATAAAGGTAATATTATATCTCATTGGTCTAAAATCAAAAACTATATATATTCAAGAAAAAATAATTTACTCATTTTTGTATTTGGTAAGGACTCTGAACTTCCAGTGCAATGAAATTAAAATATCAAGTATCATTACCTGATATAATTTTCACTTCAATGGATCATAAAACCATCCCTTTTCTAGGTTATAATAATTCTATTTTTAATATATAAGTGGGGAACTATACTAATGGTGTAGGCTTAAATTGTGAATACATAATAATATTATCTTCTATAAATATTATTTTTCTACTCATAAGAAGAATCTAATTATCTAGATCTAGATCTTGAAGATACAGTGACACTATATTTACAATGATGTTTGGTAACCTAAAATAATCTTGAGATGACCTAGGGTTTAGGAAAAACTATGTGTTTGAATGTAAATTTATTGAGAGGTTCAATCATTTAATCTTCTAGAAAATAATCCACTCATGGTGAAAATATGAATTCACTCATGAAATCCCAAAGTAGATAATACGATGAAAATAACGTCATCCTAGCATAAAATATCAAAATGAATGTTCATATCATGAATAAAATTTCACATCAAAAATAGAATATGAATATATCATAGTTATTCTATCCATAAAACCATTCATTCCCTAAAATCAATTCATTTATTTTTCCTTTAACCACTCATAATGTGAATTTCCATTCATAGAATGAACTGAATCCTATTTCTAGTTTCTAGTTTCTAATTCACTACATTCTTTGTAAAACCCTAAAGTGAATAAAATCATTTATTTATATTTTAAAAATTATTTCAATGAATAAAATAATTAATCAATTAAAATTTAATATCTTACAACAAACATGAACCTTTTGTAGACATCGAAGTATACGATGGCCTTTTCAACCTGACAATAAATTTGTTAAAATGGAAACACTTTTTTATTAATTCATGAGTTTTTGAAATTGTTATCAGTGACTTATAATCCAATATATAAGGTAGTACATCATGTTATATATTGAAAACCCAGAGTAAAAAAATAAAATATCCTTAAATATTAATCCATGACAAGGAAAATATCTCCATTATTAATGATCTTCACATCCCATTAGAACTTAGTGAAGTCATTAAACATTCCTTTTTAAGCCCTCTAGATTTAGCTGATAATTTTATTGTAGTATAGGCATATATTACATAGTCAATTTCCTCAAAATGATATAGGATCATTCCCTATATAGGGAAGGACCGGTATGAAATCACACCTTTGCATTTTATGCCCTTGTATATAGATTAAAATATGTAAAATATCTATATCCTTGGGTTATTATTGAGAATGGTTTTTGAATCATCCTTATACCACCATATACCCTTCATCAGGTGGATTATAATTTATCCAAAATAACTCCCTCCAACCTAACCATTTTGGGATATAATAAGAGTGAGAAATAGAAAAATGGAAGGATCATACATTGATCCCAATTCAGTGGTATCATATCTAAATCATAATTTTTGTTGGTTCATCAATACATTTTCTTTAATTTCATATTATTAAGGTCATTACTCTATATCCATGTGGGAATTCTTTTATTATGTCATTATTTCCTCAAACACTCTTTCAATGGAAAATTCAAGGTTTGTAATAGTGATAATTATCACTTTGAATATTGTGAATATTAATATATAGAGAGATAGATATACAAAATGTATGGGAATAAATTGATGGCTGATAATTAAATCCATATAAACACCCCAACCTCCTAGAAGATGTAGTCATCAGTAAATGGGGTGACCACCACAAGGACTACATTTTTACTACCAAAATTATTAAAGGAAAAAAATAATTTGGGAAGTAATAGAGACATTTGAATTATATATGAAAATAACATAAATAATTAAATTACATTCATTTGATATGATGTTTAGGTGAATGTTGTTATGAAGCATCCACTAATAAGGCAAAACACTAATTTTCAATCTATTCTTATGGACATGGATTTGATGCATTCATATCTTCATTCATGATTGAATGATCCTTAGTATAATTCAATATATTATAGGAACATTGACCAAGTAGATGATGAAAATAGTATGAGAAGAATATCATGGGGGTTTGGAACAGTTTCTCACATTCTTATGGTATAAGTTCCATCGGGGAATCCACATCATTTGAAAGATGTATGGAATTTCAATGTAGATCATTATGATTTTACTATAACATATTAAGGTTATAAACATTCCTCCATATTTTCTATTAGATATAAATATAACAATTAATATTATAATTATTGAAACTGTGAAGTAGGTGAGGAATTAGATGGCCTTAGAGATGCCCCTACAACAATTTAGGAATGTTTCTCCACCACCATTAATGAACTCCAATATATGAATATGTGTATAGTGGAATATTTTTTTCCAATAATAATTTGGGTTATTTTGTCACTAAAATCATTATTGACCCATATATCCTTTTTTAAATAGCACCAGGATATCTTTTCGAGAAACTACATTATGATTCATAGATTAGATTTAGATGAGGATACCCATCATTCAATATTCCCAAAATCATGTTCATACCTATAATTATTCATCTAAGAGGATGAATTCATCCCATGAAACATAAATGGAAACAAATGTTAACCATCTAATCAAACCCAATTCATTGTGGAAGTTTAATACCTAAAATGGATCAAATCTACGGTCCACGAAATGAATAAGAATAGAAAAATATGGCTTTTCATCAAATTTAGGGATCTCAACAAGAAATTTATAAAGGATGACTTCCCATTCCAAGTCATGGAATAATGTATCGATAATACATTTTGTTTCAATGTCATCTTCTTCAGGAGGAGATATATATGGAAAAACCATATCCAGTTGTCTCGTGATGATTAGGAGGTCATCGCCTTCCCAGAACCCTAATTTTTACATTTTAATAATGTTATTAACTTTAACTTCAATAATAATGGTGCTACATAGAATCATACTAGAAACCGTATATTCAATCCACTCCTAGGGTTGTTTTTAGAAGTCTATTTTCATGATTTAGTGGTGTAGTCTAAAACATACTATTATTATCTTTCAATTAGTGACGTACTTTGCAACAAATGTTTTCCCCAAATCATAATGGAAAACCCTGTGAAATGGTACATTGGTGTGACATTGGAAAAATTCATTAGCATCGGGGTATATCATCATTAAATTGATATTAAATACATTTAAAATACTTTATATTTCAACTTCTTATAACCTCAATGAGTTAAGTGATCTCTAGGATAATCTTGAGTATATCCAATGCCACAATGAAAATAACACCAAAAAATGTTTGGCTTTCCCAAAATTGATGAAGAATGGATTCAGTAATCCATAAAATGAATTAATTTTAAAATATTTCAATGGTACTATTTAGTATATTATATTCCCAATTGTAATATTTATAATCATAGATATAAAAACTCTGATCCTTTTTATGGAAACCTTGGAGATATTCGTTAATACTCATTATATTCAGAAGAAAAATATATGAAAGAAAAAAGGCCTTTATTATATCCTAAGAACCATTTTGTATTATAAGACTCTATAAATTGATATAAAAAATATAGGTCATGCATTAATATTTATAATATTGAAGCTATGGTATTTCTTATGACATCAGAGGGTCTATCTTGTATCTTTTTTTGAAATTCTAGTATATATTATATTCATTAAAATATGGAATGGTAATATAACATGATGGGAATTCATTTTGAAGCATTTTAACACCCAGTTCATGTCATAGACGGTGTAAAATGAAAATTCATTGGTAGATTTTCTTGTATTGAACCATGTCCTTGTGAAATCACAACTGAATATGGAGATCTGAAACAAAGAAGTTCTCTTCATCCATGAAACTCACCAAATATGGTAGATATATGTTGATGATGCTTATATAATCCATAATGTAATAAAGATATAATAATTAAATGTCAACATTGTTCTCTATGAGATTTTACATGTCTCCATAGAAAAATATATTCAACAGCATTCATTTTTTTATTAGAAGGAATCACCAACAATGAGATAGGATACCAATACTTCATTATAGTATTGTAATTATCTTGTTAGATACCAATTACCTAGTTTATAAATGATGGTAAATTATAGTTTTTGATCAAAATTATCAACAATGAATATTTCATTAAAAAAAGGTTCCCCTTTTTTGTTTATATATTCATGTTGATTGTTAAAATCCACTTAGAGTAGATGCTAACTGAAAATCCTTGTTCATAAAATGTTTTTCCCGATATTTTGGCTAATGCATCCAAATATCTAGAATATATTAGCTAAGATAAATAATTCATTCACATCTCACATAGTAGGATAATAATTCCATTCCTTAATAATTATTAGGATATGATCAATGAATTTAACACATCCCTTGATTAGGTAAATACCATTCTTCTTCCATCCTATAAAACAATTGTATAGATGTATCTTATAGTTGTATACCTCAAAGGTAGAATTCACCAATCAGATTGAGCGCAGATTGTAAAGATAATGTGGTTTGTCGAAGATTTCATCCATTATGAAGTAAAACATTACCAAAAAGTCTTCTATAAATGAGACCTTGATGGAGCCCTTCTTATATACTTTTAATCTATAAAATCCCTCCATATTTTAAAGAAATTATATACTAGTGACTATAGTTCCCTATAGTTATGAGAAAATATATTCAATCAAAAAAATATAATTTTATATATATTTCCATGAATTATTCAAGATGAAATAATGTTCATAATAAAATATCCTGATTTTTGGATACATTCCAATTCAATCCATCAACTCTAAGAACAAATTCACACTTCCAAATATTGTTATCCATTTATCTATAGGATAATTTATTTTATGAGGCTATATACCCATGATATATCCAAATATTTAAGTACTTATTTTTACCAACTGACTTCATCTCAATATTGTTGGAATATAACTCTATCAGGTAAATAAAAAACAATGCTATCATAAACAACATAAGGTAGAACATTATTAATAGTTTTGGTGTTTCTCACACAATATTAGTGAACAAAAACATTGATTCACATGTAATCGAGTTGAAAATTCTTTATCATGAATATAAATTTTAGTAAAATAAATATTATTTATGTCATGTTTGGTATAATTAAGAGATAAATATTTTTAATAAAACTCTATTTATCATCAATTATAAAATAGAAGAAAGTAAAAATATTTCTTTCATAGATAAAATACTAAATTCATTATGGGAATATCAAACCACAACCTAAACTAGAAGACAATTTTCCAAATAATGAATTTAATATGGGACCAATGGAGGTTTTCTCACTAATTTTAATCTTCAATAAAATCACATTTCCACTTGAAATTAGTTTTCAAAAGTTGAGTACTATGAAATATGGTTGAATTAGTTAGAAAAACTCATACCAAAAATTTATCTAGACTAAGTAACATAGTGATTCATTATAATTGAGTCTAGTGAGTATTATATAATGAATATTACATATTATGAATATTCTAATGACCATTAGTGCTAAAATATTAAATACCAATGATAAATTAGAATAAAATTCATAAATATTTGAGGTAAATAGAGGGAACATATAATATACACAAAGTATAATCCAATTGATAGTACTCTTTAATTATAATGGATGTGGAGCATATGATAGGCACCACCAATTTGAGGTACTATATGAACTATTTCCAATAACATCACATTAATTTCACATAATTCCTAGTTACATGACTTTAAAATTTGGAGTGTTTCTTCCAAATCATAAGATGATAAACTACAAAAAAACTATGATTCCTTATCACATTACCTTAATATATAATACATATGAGTCCATTTCAATTATTTCTAAATTTTAAAACATGATATACACCATAAAAGTCCTCTCATACTATCTAGGATATTCGGTTTTTAGGACCCATAATCATTATATGAGAGTTAGATCCATGATAGATTTTTTAGTCCATGTTCCCTATCTCAATATTCAATATTAAAAAAATTATCTCACCAATAAAATAACTATACATGGAAAGATGACTATTATTTTGTAATACATATTAATATCTGAATCATATATTTTGGACCCAGCCAGCCACCCATTCCATTATCATCAAACCCCTCCAACTGTATGACCTCTTATTTCGAATCTGGTCTTTCTATATTAAAATTTATTTTGGGATAGTGGCCCCTTTTAAGAACAATGTTTTTCTTTACTCTTATTAATGATATATATAGAGTTCTATCTAGGTCCCTAAACCCATATATGTGATCAATTCTAAAAATTCCTATCTTTTTCGTAGTTCTTATTCACTCATTAATTTAAATTAGGTTTTACATAAATAATCAAAACCATGGTAGGGTTATCTAATATTCATATTAGAACAAATCTCTATATAGAAACCTTGTAATAAACGTTCTAATCCCCCTACCTAAAACCATGAATCATATAAGACCTTTTAATATTATAGTAAACTACATGAAAAATGTTCTTTCCTAAAACAACCTAAAATTCAATGAGAGGCCCATTTCATGAGATATTTCTATCTATCATACTATCTAGATCAATATGATACCCCTAAAAGTGTGGTTCTTTAACCATATACCGATTCTAAAATTAAAAAATGAATTATCTTTAAAAAACTATATCATAATGTTTGGTCCTTCTCTACGACATCTGTTATCCTAATGTTCAAGATTTCTTTCTCATCACATGATGTTATTCAAAATGATTTAAAATTCATTTTTTCTGAACTAAATCTAATTAGAATATGATATTACTTATATCCCAAATTAAATTACTCTCACATATTAACTATTTTGACATGTATAGGTGGTTCTTTATGGGGATAAATGGTTATGGTAATACTAGCCAACAATTATGTCAATTTTCAACTAAACTATGACTTGAATTTCCCCCATATACTAGAACTATGTGTGTCTATATTTTTGTTATTTCATAATAAATTATAACCCATCGGTATTCTCTCTTAGGACTGCCATATATCTCCATTAATATTATTCCCCTTATTATCCTCGTATTTGGGACCTATATACACAATTTGGATTTCTTCAATGGACCAATACAGTAAGACCTTTTAAGAACCATCCTTTGACAGATTTTTGTTATTTCAGGATATATAGTGACATTATAACCCAACATTATATACTCATTCACACAAATCCTAAAAGAGACCAAAATGTTTCTTGATGTTTGGGTCATCTAATTCATATTATATTTGTCACTATGTGTCCATCATTGGGATTAGTCCATTTCATTTATTAAATGTAAAATATATATTCTAAAACCCCCACACATACATCCATAGATTGTTCCATTAAACATCATAAAATATTTTCCAATGCTTATGAATCTTTAAATAATGTACTAAAAAATATGACCTTAAACTATTATGTGTGATATATCTCATGTGTCCTCTAGTCATAAAATCCCCAATAATAAAAGATAGTTGTCTATATTAGTGATAATATTCCCATTTATAAGTGATCCTCTAAATAGAGAGCTATCATTCAAAAAATATGATATATATGATTACATTTTCGGTATCTTAGAATAGTCACTCAAAAATTACCCGACCAGCATAATACCATCACATATATTATAATTATGTGTGTCTTGATTCATAATAACTTCAAATACCTAGGGACTCTCATGTCTCATATTCTATGCCCAATAAAAAAACTCAACTTCTGTATTGGGTTCTGATTTGATGATAAGGCCTCTCCACATATCATCATTTTACATTTCCCTTACTTGCTGACCCATTCATTATTTTATTCTTATCTCGTACATGAAGAAGATCTGGATAGATAGATTCTGTATTCAATAAGTAATTTTGGTTTGATTCCTATTATTATTGGATATGAAATGATGTTGTGATATCCTATCATGGTCCAAACAGCTACATTTATCCCCCCTTAACCCTTGATTTTACCCAATGTTTGGGATCTTTAATTTACCTCATTTTTTCCTCCATGGATTTAAAAAATTCAAATAAATTTATTTTTTATTCCAAAAAAGAGTTCTAAAAAACCACCTACCTAATGGTCCTTATCAAATAACCATATATAAATGAACTAATAAATATTTGATTAACGAAATTATACTAAATGATACATGGTATATCTAGAAATACCTTAAACATATTATAATGGTCCATTACACATAACTCAACTTCCCTACCTAATATCTAGATCCATGGAAGTGTTTCGGGAATATGGATCTCATCTAGAATTCCATTCTAGGATAACATTTCCCTATTTATATGAACAATGTCTAAGAACCATGATTTGCCTTATTTGTATCAATTATCATAGGTGACTAAATTATTGATCCATTATCCATGGTTCTATCTATAGATCTTCGTATAGGCTCAGTCATTAATTATAATAATAAATAAACCTTTCTGTACGAATGAGTTAGATATATATAGAGATTTTTTATAAATATTATGTGTGTCTATATTCCTATTATTATAGGATAATTAACAATAGATGAAAACATATATTTTGGACCCAACCACAAGAAATTATCCAAATCTATTTCCCTCCATTATACAGAAACAACCTAACCATTGTTAGTTTATTATCTTAATGTTCTAACCATATTTTAGAAAACTTCTTCTATATACTACACCCTATATACAATGCATTTTGAATCACTATTATCCTATCATAAATATCATTAATTAATGAATCCAAATCCAAGGGACACATTAACTTTGTAATTTTCATGCATCTATTTTTGGAACTACAAACTAGAGGCATAGTTTTTCCTTTGGAGGATGTCCTCTAATCTCGATATTCCTGCCAATATTATCATGGAAGACTTCATTCAATGGTTTATTTCTATTCATCATTTTCATAATTATTAGGAAAACCAATATTTCATTAAACATATATTCTTGAATTATTACCAAAAAGATACACTTAATAAAACCCAAAAAGATAGCAAGACCCAGAATATTTGTTAATATAGTTATGTAGAACATTAACCTGAATCATGGGAAAAACAACACAATTTAGAAAATTTGAAATATTCTCTTATATTTCTTGGATCATCTAATACTACATTGGATGACCTGGGTATGTACATAAAAAAGGTGTTTTATAAATCCTTGTTATGGAATAAACATATCATTGCATAAGGTAAACTAGTACATGTGAACCAACATTCTTTTCATGTTAACATTTGTGGGGGTAAGGATAAAAATATTGAACAATATAGAATGATATAACATGATAACCTAATGGAAAAAGGGGAAAGGGGAAACAAAAAAAACTTCCATAAACAGAAGTCAATGATAACTAACGATAATATATAACATACTTTAATTAGAACAACCACTCATGCCCCATATGGGGCATCACATTTGATAAATACATTTTCTAATGCATTGGATTGATATATAATTTTTTGTTTCTAGGTGCAGCGGAAGCTCAATTTAGTTGACACCCAACATTAATTTTTAACACAATCAATGCTTTTTTTGGGATCAATATAATGATGAGTTACAGTCTCCATTAAATAAAATCACAGATTTAGATAATTAAAGAATTCACCCAAATCCTCTAAAGAGGATCATACACATCTGGTTTATAATTAATTAAATTAATTTAATAAAGATAAGAATACATGGTTCTTCAGAAAATTGTTCGTTGATGATATTGATCGTTAATAATGTCCCTTTGAAATTATCTCGTTGTGTGTGTAAGGATTTGAAGTTGAATCATTCTTGAGGTGATCCACACATGCTCTGATTTCTTCCGATCAACACCACTTTTTCTCTAGGTGCTTTCATTGAAAAGCTAGTGTCTGATGTCAGTCGTTCTTGTTCTCTTGTTCTTCTTCCTTGAATAACTTCTCTATTTCATGAGAGGGTAGGTAAAAGGATTAATGAGAGAAATTGTTTAGATCAATAATTCTTAATTCACCTGGAGTGCGGCTGAGTACAAGGCACAATAGACATATGTGTCTATTTATTGACATGGGGATTCAATTACAATATCTAATTGCGTAACATAAATAAAATAAATTCACATCCTTAGAGGAAACCCATTATACAAATAGTAATATTAAAACATTATTTTTGGTGAACCAACTTCATAAAAACAAAATTATAAATAAATATTTCGTCATAATATTATATTAGCTTTATTTTAATTTTTTACAACTAGTTAAATAATTATTAATCATATAGAAAATAATTATTTTAATACTAGATAGACCATGGTCCGCTCAAACTACAATTAAATTTATTGGAAAATATAATATAGAAATAAATAATTTATTCACTTAAATAAATATTTTATTTACAAACTAGTAAATAAATATATATTAAATGTTCAATAAAATAAAAAATATATATTTTTCCTACAATCCGGTGAATATGTATTTATTTAATTTATGAAATCAATTTAACTTGAATAAAATTATTCTATTATCTTTAGAATAATATTTATTAAATAAATTCCAATAGAATTTAATCGAGGACACCAGAAACACATAGTGTTTGACCATCATGGATTCTTTCTTGTTGGCATTAGGAGGTATTTTGTAAAGTTAAAGAGTAGTTTCTATAAACGGGTCAAGGTTCCCTAGAGAAAAAACATAAATTTGTAACAAAAAATCCATATATGAATAGTCACTGTGTAATATAATCCCTTTGTCGTAATATCTCATCAAGAAGGTTTCATGATAGGGTTGTCACCATTTGTCCTTGATATATCATTATTTGACTACCCAAAATAAATTTATCGTTACGACATGGCAATTGAATTTTTCACAAAGGATATATTTCAATAAAAGGGACAATATTACAACATCCATAAATGGAAATTAAAAATCCTTCCTCGACTTATCCATTAATTACATTCCACTCATGATGCACCCAACATACAGTACTTCACACCAATTGTCTGTGTGACAGTTTTCGTTAGTAAATCAAAGGGTGTGAGTCATGACATGTTTTAATGATAATATTAATTTCATAGAATCATTACACAATCTATAACATTGAAATATCCAATGACACCAAATCATGTGGAATTTATACTGGAGGGCCTGTTATCATAATCATCGTTGTTGGTGATTACCACGTGAAAAATTCATTATAACTATCTCATCTTCTTACGAGTAATCGCACATGAAGGGGTGCATGTTAGGTGTCACATAATTGTTTTTCATCCAACCATAGAAGTATATTTTAGAATATTGATATAGAATTTCAATGATATCATCATTATAGGGAACTTTCATGACTGTATCAATGGAAAAATACTCTAGGAAATTATTACATCATAGTTATGCCGAACAATGACTAATATGTAATAACATGTTTAAAACATAAATATTTTAAATATCCATGTAATCAATGTACACCATTTTGTTCTAGGACACAAACTCTATAAAAATCTAACTTGTACTAGAGCCCACATCATACAAACTTCAGTTTCCTAGACCTCGCTTGATGATCATGTTTCTAATAAGTCAAGGATTTAGTCCAGGGGTCTTCCACGTTGTCATACTTTGAAATTATACTCACTGTAGCATCACCACTCAAAGAAAAATCCCTCAACTGATGATACATACAATGTATGTGCTACATTGGCTGATGTGACCATGGCTCTTTTGTGAGAGCCACCACAGTATTATCACAGTACATTGTAATGGGATCATTACTACTTGGTTTCACATCTAGCTCCTGGATGAAGATTTTCATCCAAACTGCTTCTCTATCTACCTTTGAAGATGTAATATATTTGGACTCTGCTGATGAATCTATGACTGCACTCTTCTTTGTGCTCTTCTAGATCACTGAACCTCCATTCAATGTGAATATGTATCATGTTTGTGACATTATGTCATATTGATCAGTCTGGAATCTAGAATCTCCATATCCTTTGCCGCCTAGTTTGACATCTCTTACAGAAAACCAGAACACATCATCAGAATGCCTCAAATACTATAGGATAGTATGTATTGACAAAAAATATTGATCACCTAGGTCATCTTGATATCTTCAAACATCACTCAATGTATAGGCGACATCCGACCTAGTACATAGCATGGCATACATGAATAGCCCAGTCGCTCATTCGTATATAGTCATTGTCTCTATATTTCATTCCTCATTTGTTTTTGGACACATTTTCATGTAATGATGAATTCCATGTGACGTTGGGAAAAATCATCTCTTGCATTGTTCCATACTAAATCGCTTTAGTATCTTATCAATGTATGTACATTGACTTAGGCCAAAAAAATAACTTGGATCTATCATGAATGATATTGATCCCATGAATAAATATTGAATCACTGAAGTCTATCATGAATAGGTTTTCATTAAACCATTCCTTAAGATTATGGAAGAATATTATAAATTTTCTGATAAGTAATAGGTCATCAACATAAACTATTAGGAAAACGGCTACACTCCCACTAAGTCATTTGCCGACAAAAGTCTCAAATTCATTCTTCATAAAACAAAATTTCATTATCGATTCATGAAAACAAATGTTCCATGACCTGGATGCTTACATTAATCCAAAATTTTATTCCTTAAACTTGTATACCGTATTTAAATCATTTGGTTTCATAAACACTTCAGGTTGTGTCCGGTAGAAAACATTATGATGGTTCCCGTTACGGATGGTTGTTTTGATATACAATTTCCAAATCTCATATTCATGGTAATAATCAATGGAAAATATAATTGTGATGTATTTCAATATTACAACTATAGAAAATGGTACATTTTAAGAAATTCCTTGATGTTTTTTACCCTTTTGCAACCATTCAGACCTTATAGGTACTGACATGCCCTTCTATGTCTTGTTTCATCTTGAATACCCATTTGGAACCAACATACATTACATAAACTGGAGAATCAACCAAAATCTATACATGGTTTTCGTGTAGGGAACCAATTTATGATTTCATGGATTCTTTCCGCATGGAATCATCGGTTCCACTTACTAATTCCTTGTCGGTTAGAGTATCATTATTATCAAATAATAATGAGTCCCATCCTCGGTAACTAAAAACCCATACCATTCTGATTCTCTAACATCTCTTGTACTCCTACGTAGTTCATGTGAATCTACAATTTTTCATTCATTGATAGGGCATTATAGAATCTGCTCATGTACCAACTCTTGTACTCCATGATCCTCGACGTCATCAAAGTCTATCTCCCTCCCACTATCTCTTGTAGAGATGTGATACCTCTCAAAAAATATGGCATCTCTAGCCACAATAACCTTTTTTCAGATGGGTTGTATAGGTAATATCTCCTTATTTCATTAGCGTAATAAAAAAAGGTACACATTGGGCCTTAGGGTGCATGTTTGTTACCTATAGAGGCTTTAACAAACGTATCGCTTCCCCACACAATTAATTTCAATTGTATAGATTTATTTCAACTCCAGAACTCTTATAGAATAACATTTATTGATTTAGTTATTACCTGGTTTAGTATGTTAACTTCTATTTGAAATGAATATCCCTAAAAGGATAATTTAAGACTTTCATGGATCATCATTGATCTATCCTTGTAAAATAGGGTGTGGTTCCTCTATTCAATCACCCCATACCACCAGTGCTTGTAAAAAGGATTGAGTTGGTATATGATCCCAAAATCCCATATTTAATAAATAGTTTATTGACTAATATATTATCCACCTCTGTTTGTGCGAAGATTCATAATATTCTTACCATGATGGTTCTCAACTTCATTCATGTATTCTTTGATCTTATCAAAATAATATGACTTATACCTCATTATGTAGATATATCCATATCAACTAAAATCAACAGTAAAAGTAATGAAGTATGAGTAAACTCTCCTTTATTTATATAGAAATAGTCCATATACATTGATAAGAACCAATTTAAGAAGTTCTTTACCCCATTAACCTTTCCCAATAAATGGAGCTTTGGTCATTTTTTCACGTAAACATGCATGACATACACCAAGTGGTTTTAGTTTGAAAGAATCTAAATATCCATCTTTATGTAACATTGTCAAGATATTATTTTTTTACATGGCCTAGCCATTGATGCCAAAGTTCTATATTCTGTGAGTCATGTGAAGTATCATTGTTATCGATTTCCATTACATAGTTTGGGTAATATAACATGTAAAGAATTTTCTATAAATATTCCCTACCAAAAAAATTATATCTTTTTAAAAGAAGAAACATTCATTTCTATAAATGGAAACAAATCCATCTCTATCTAATCTGGATACAAAAATTATGTTTTTAGTAACAACCGACACATAATAACAACCCCTTAACACCAAGATCATCCGAATTGGCAATGTGAGGTGGTAGTCCCAAACAGCTCTTAAAACAAGTTTTTCTCCATTTATAGCTCACAAATATACCTCCCCTTGGTTAATCTTCTTTAATAAAATTTATCCATTTATTTGGATTAATATTTGAGAACCACAAGATGTATATCATACCAAATTTGAACAAACAGATAGATTTCATTTGATAAAAAATACACCAAAAGATTCCAGTTGCTTCTTTGGTTTTGTGGAGTTCCTCTTCTAGTGGTGTTTATTACCACATGAGAAACAAAAAACCTCTCATTACCTTGCCTCTTCTTTGATCATCCTTTTCATTGGAGGTCATGAATAATATTTTGTCTTAACTCTATTTCCCTTCCTTTTTCTATTATTCAATATAAGGATAGAATTATTTTTTTCACTTCATATATTAATCTACTTGTTGAATGAGGATAATAAGATCATATAGAGTCATATCATAGTTTTTCTGTTGTAATTGGCAAAAATGTTGCATAATATGTAAGGTAGTGATGAAGTAATGTGATCGGGGCCCAGTTCTTCGGTGAGTTTAAAACCTATAACCTCCAGGCGCTCCATGTAGCCAATTAGATTTACTATATGACGGCTAGTTTGGGATCCCTATCCATGGTTACTCTGAATGGGTGACTTTGAGATCTAAAAACACTCCTATCATGCTCAATCCTGGTAAAGACCATGGTGGTGATCGAGCATTCTATAAGCATCCATGTTTTCATGAGACCTCATGAGCGTACTATATAATGATGATAACATAAAACATTGAATGTAGATCATGTCGTTTATTTGTTTCTCATAGACAAGGAAATCCTTATCACTCACCTCTTTGTAAGGCCGATATAGTCATTCAAACTCCAACATGTAAGACTTTTTTTCATTGCATAAGATAACCAAGAGGTGTCTAAACCATTCCTTGATGTTATATCTGGTGAGGATTTTTCCTTTATCCTGAATTGGTCATAGGGATAGATTGTTTGGTGAGAATTTAATATTCATTCTACAACTAAATGTTACGATCTTTTGTAATTTCATGATTACATTTTATGAGAAAAATAAATTAATTTTATTATATCTCACACAATTTTATCTTGTCCCAATGCCCCTCACCATTTAACTTGGAATGTCATGTTTCCATGAAATTCTAGTGGAAAGAATCCATATTACCTTTCTCATAACCCCAACAAGGGATGTCCAAGATATTTAATGATATTTTGGTATAAAATTCTATCCCCAATATGGGCTTTCATTTCCAGGATCTATTGAGTGGACTCCCCAATCATGAAATACTAACATTGGATTTCCTCAAATAATGGGTCCCATGTTACACAAAGTCTAGCAAGGGCTAATATTCTTGATGTAATATAATTATTTCAACCTAAAACCTTTCATAACGGATATAAGAATAAAAGAAAGTGCCCCAACAAGGGTTGGTCAAACACATAATTTTATTTAATTTTTCCATTAAGCAAGTAGCATAAGGAATGATCTGACATATTATTTTATGTGAGAGATTTTTATCTCTTATGCGTGAATTTTTTATTATAATTATCACATGATTGTTAATATTAATTGTAACATACTTAATTTACTAAATATTTATTGATAATAATTAAGCTTGATTCCTTGTTTGTTTACTTTCATCATGAAATCATGTTTAATTAATTAGGAATATTATTGTGTCAACACATACACAGTGATAAATCATGAAACTAATAGAAATAAAATATTGAAAATAGAATGATCATGAGCTATTATAATGTTTATATTACCAAGCGGTTGATAAAATTACACTGAACCAGGTTAAACCCACCTTGAACCATTTTGGTTCGATTTTATAGCTTTCCACCTGTCCACCTCAATATCACCTAGGATTGCATTCATCATGAATTATAGTTGAACTAGCAACACTAATTTTGGAGTTCCATTCATTACATATTTTTTTTAAACTCACATGTAGGTGATAGGTAAAATGGTGTTTTACATAAAAGAATCATTCAGTACATAGATCCCACATATTAATGAGGACAATGCTCACATGACTAAAAATTTAATTTTAATAAATTACTAGAAAACATCCACATACGAAGGTTCTAGTCTTTCCCATGATAATCCTTATATGATTCTAATTTAACGCATAAATAAAACTAGAATTCAATTATTTAATGATTCTATTTTAAAGATAAATCATGGAAGAATAAATAAATTATCACCTATAATTAATCAATAATTTTATCATAAATCCTTTTATGAATTTCATTGATATTCTTATCCATCAAAATTTTAATCATATAAATTGATATAGAATTATAATTGTACGTTAGTTGTACCTTGGAGGTAACCCATTGAATTATAATTCATAAAAACCCAATGATTTGAAATTACAATTATGCAGATGTTGAATTAAACACACATATATATAAAACATGTATCACGTGTTGTTCGTCAGTTTTATGCCCACACCATGGTATGCATATAAAGGGTTGGTATAATATAATAATAAATTCTAATTAATATGTGTAATTTGGATGAGTACACATCGTTAAGTTCCAACCACACGACATGTACTAATTCTCATCATCCATCCAAAGTACATGGCTCTGGATACAACATGTGAGTGTTCTTCAGGAATCTTTAGAGTACATGTAACGCCCCGACCCTAGTTACCCAGAGTCGGTGCATTACTTCGTAACATTGGCATGATCACAAGAAGATCAAATCTCGAAAGACCGATTGGTTTAGTAGCCTTGGAAACACTAGATATATTCATAAGTTTTACATTACATCATAAAATGAAAAACTACTACAACAACATAATGTTTCCACAATCCACACTATAATCCCCTCATAATATCCCTGCAGGTCATTCATAACTTATATCCTCACTTCCTGGGAAAAATAAAACATAGAAAACGGGTGAGCTCAAATGCCCAGTAAGGATAACAATATAGAGGAAACTTTCATAAATAAGAATAAACATTTAAGGCAATGCATTACTAAAACAAAAGCCTTTTAAACTTGAACTTCAACATAGTATGGCAAAAGTAAAATGAAATAATGCCATTTACTTATTCACATGGATATTCTACTAATCGAATAATCACATGCAAAAATCAATAACCACTTTCATAATGTTGGAATGCATAATGCCAGACTATCATAACCACATAGTCAAGGCCTCGTGCCAAGACTACAAATAAGATTTTGTCAAGGCCTTGTGCCAAGACACTAGTTTGTCTCATGAGACCTACCTATGCATCGAGGAGCTATAGCGGGCTCCACCCGTCACTTACTAAGTCCAATGCATTCCCATATGAAAAGGTTTAAACATAACATAAACATTCATATTAAAACTAGCATACGAAATGTCAATAATTTCACCATAAACTATGAATGGTATAAAAATAGCACATCCACAGTCAAACATATCACAAAACCTTCAATATAATATAGAATCTTTGTATTACAATAAATCAACTTCGAATAAGCGTAAAATCCATCAAAGGATGTTGACATAGATGAAATCAAAATTCTTTTTAAAGAAATATCTCTTTTTATTTTGAAATCATTTAAGATCCATATAAAATAAAACATTTTCTTTGAAAATATTCTTATAAGATTGTAAGGAAAGCTTTGAAGATTTTATAAAGGCGTAAAATAATTGCACCCGCCGTATAAGTTAAAAAAAACATTCTTACCTCAATTATGTCGAAAAGGTTAAAAAGGACCGTGTTTTGAAAACGACGGAAAGATTCCTTTATAAACCTCTTATAAAAAGTAAAACAAGGGTATAAATGACATTAACCCATATTCTTGTAAATAGTAAAAATGTTTTGAAATACATTTTTAAGAAACATGGATGTGGATGATAAAGATATCCCAGTAGATTATTACGTATAAACAACCTCGGATAATGAAGAGATTGTGAAATAACCCTTACCTTGTACTTTTCCTTGGTTGGGGTAGGTTAAACTCCTGTATAATGTTGAAATAATTGTTATTAAATTATACAGGAATCATATATATTAATATGATATCATATATGATCTTTTAACATTGATTTGTTAATAATATCTTAGAATTATCGTCGTTTCGGGTGTTAACTTACTCATTTTCTTTTATATGTTTTGTTACATAAGTCATGTTTGTTATATCTTATTCATATCCAGAATGATATCAAGTCCTTAAACATCATTTTTAAATCATTAAATGATAATTATACTTGAATGGATACGATGGAGAATGAATCTCATCGCGTTCGTGGAGACGGTAGTCCGTACGTACGCACGAACGCTACTTCCATTTAATTTTTATTTTAAAAGAATAGAATCCAAATGATACATAGGTATATTACTATTCCAATATAATATTTTATATATGTTACTTATGTTCATTAACACCATCCTTTATACGTTCCATGTGTGGTATGAACGAGTCATATCATTTTAAGGGGGCGGTAGTCCGCACTTCCTCAAATGAAATTATCGTATGTATATACAACATGAAACGGATAATGGTATGAAATAAAATGGAATTACAGAAGCTTATATATAAAATATATATCATTAATATCATATTTAATTACAGTGCCATCATAATGGCCACCATGAGAGGCGGTAAGATGTATTTGAACAAACATCGTTTCGTGAGGCGTTAATTTGCCATCCACAGAAACATTATGTTCATAATCCATTAGATGGAGTTGTGTGTATGTGTAGTTTGAATACATCTTATAACAATATTCTAGTATATTGAGGATACTGGTGTTGTTATAAAATAAGGGAAATAAAAAGAGTTTGGTGGTTGGAGAAGAAAAATAAATGAAAATAATCTAAGAGAAATAGTTACCTTTAATTTAGGTAACTCACTTTGGTTGGAACCAAAGGACTTGTTGAAATGCTTTCTGCCTAAGGGGAAGCTTCAAGGAGGAGTAGAGGGATGTGGGGGGCTTAGTTGGGCAGAGTTTGGATGAGCCAAGTGTCTTGAGAGGTGTGACGAAATGAGAAGGAGGAGTGCCCTTTTATAAGAGGGGTGAGGGGCACCTTTGGAAAAGCTAGAAATATTAATTTATAATAAATTCATATTCGGTTTCTAATGGCTCCAAAGTTGACTATTCAAAGGTTAAGGTGGGGATAGGTCGAAAACCACTCAACCAATAGAATTTAGACAGGTTTGGGTACTTATATTAACCTTATCATTAAGTATTAACTCTAAGTTAATTAGTTTCACTTTTACAATGTCTCTTTGTATTTTTATATAATATGGTTAATAAACTTACTATATATATCCAAGAGACCCCCAAGTGGTACATTAATGATGAACCTATCATGATATAAGTCTCTTGGCCGAACCTTAGATTTTTATGAATTTAATATCAATTAATAATATAATATTTGTTTTAAGAACTCTTTTATGTCAATTTTGACACTATTCAATAGTTGATTTTTGTGAAACTCTTAACAGATTGATTACTTCGAACAAAGTAAATTAAATCAATCCTAATATATCATATTATCATATAAAATTAGTTTAATTCATTAAAAGTTTCATATTATAATTATTTGGGTATTTAAAAGATCAATTATTTTAATTTGTCACTATTTTAGTAATTACTGCATCATCATTGTGTCATTAATAATTTAAATTATATGATGTCTAAAAATTATAAATAAAATATCATTATGTAGAAAATCATTTTATATTTCTAATGAATATTTATAATTGAAAATCCATCATGTATAACCCTATGTAAAAATTGTACTTTTAAAAGATATAAGCTTATGCCATTTTAATTTTTATTTTAACTTTATTAATATAAAGTGTCCCTACCACATACAAGTGGCTCCAAGGGGTCCCCAAATTGACCCAAGGATGCCCATGGTCAGGTATGTGTCCACCAATAAGGTTATTACTCGTTTTAGGGTAATTTTGTATTATTATAATATTATTTTTTTAACCCTTATTTACCGGATTTACCCTTTAACCATGGTAAATAAAATATTTACCACAGTAACTATTCAAAATGTCTAAAAATAAAGTAACCTATTTACACAATTTGAACATCCTGATTCCAAATATGGAATCCATTTTCCTAAATTCAAAACACAGAAGTGGCAGAAAATAATTTAAAATTAATTCCCGCAGTCAAAACAAAAAGCGTGTTTTTAAGAGATAATAACTATCAAAAGATTGACACTTGTTTAAGTTCGGTTTAATTGTAAAATTATGTCTAATGACCAACATTATATTAAACTGTAAAAATATATTCTAAATATACTTTAAAACCACTCAAATTCATAATTTATCACTATTAATTATTTTGATTAAAAAAGTTGTTTTTAATTAAAATTTAGTAATTTTCACTATTCATCAAAATATGAAAGTTATCCGAAAAGTACCAAAATTTCACCTTAGGCTAAATTCGATATTCCGAATCCAAAAATGAAGTCCATTTTGAAATATAAAATATATATATTTTCAAAAAGTAGGTATTACTATTTATAACGGCTAGTTTGATTAGTTATGGTGTGTTAGAACTCGGTGTTGCGTACAACACACGCTATCACATTATTCAAAGGGAAACGTACCGTGGAAGCTTGAGGTGTTTCATTTTAAATTTTTGATGTCCCCATTTAGTCAAAAAGTTTAAAATATTGTATTTCAAAAGGTTTCACTATTATAAGATGATAAAAGTGAAATACTGAAAATGAATCTGTTCTTGCATTATGACTAAGAAACTCATAATAGGGATTCTAAAATTATAAGGATTATATAAAGTTCAAAATGTAGTTAATACTATTCATGACCTCTTTTAATGGTGTGATTGAACTCGGTGTTGAGTGTAGTGTAAGTTATTGAATTATTTTTAAGAAATAACACACTCTGAAATCTTGGGGTGTTACATTCTCCCCTCCTTCAATAAATTGCGTCCTCGCAATTTGAAATTGTTCTTCAAAAATAAAAGGTTGAAAGTAGAAAATATATTTGTGGGAAAACCCACATCGGAAATTGGGTTACTAAAATTTAGTCTTAATATGAGGAAAAGAGAAATCAAAGGGTCACCACCAAATTATGATCTCGATTAGGAGAACATTGGTGGAAATTAGAGACATATAATCGGAGGAAAAACGTAAATATTTATAGGTAGTGATTGAGGTCATCAATCACAAACAACTGTATAATTGAGGTCCTTAAATTCATCAATCTATGATGATTTGAAATACCATCGGTTCAACAAAACATAGGGTATTAGGATAACACATTTTTGACGTTTCAAAATATCTTAGTTGAAATCCCACATCGAAAAATGAATTAATGAGGCCTCTATTTAAAATAAAGAGTGGAAAGTATGAAGACTACCGAAAATAACACATACTAGGGTTCCATGTAAGAAAATATGGATATGGAAGAAAAATCTAGCCATCAATTATCTGATGGAGAGTGGTAGAGAACATGGCTATGAAAAGGCCAACAATCCCAAAGCCATAAATTAGTGATGATTTAAGGTACCATCTAGGAAAACATTTTTGTTCTAAGTTGATTTTCTTAATGTTGAGGAATTTATTTATGATATTGGATAAGATCATAAGGAGATACACTTACTTTATAATTAGAATTTTATCCATTAATAAATTTCTACCACAAACTCATCTTTCACTCTAAAAGATAATAGAATGTAAAAAACATTCTATTTACACTATTCGTATAGGGTTCCAAAATAAACGAATTTATAATTCATCTATATGATATTTTAATAAAAACTACATTATTTAATCCAGGACATCTCATGGGCCAGTGGTAGGTGATACACCCTTGTCGCCCTTCGGTTGCGGGTTCAAGTCTCGTAGCCTTGCCGGACGCGACGGGTTGCCGCCCGACCTCCGGGTTGTCCTTTTATGGCAATCCAAAATAATCCAAACTAGAACGATCCAAAATACTTCTTTCAAAACTCACAGTACAACATTTATAAGGAAGGTAAGCATAATGTAGATCCTTTTTACCCCGTAATAGCATATGAATACCTTCATCATGTATTCTTTTAATACACTGAAACATCCTGAATTACCATATTCCTTATTGATTACATTCATTCTCCCTTATTCCATATAGAATGCTGGATATACTTCATCAATCCAAAAATGTTTTAAACCCCAAAAAAATGATGGAATATACAAATCATTAATAAGTTCCAGGGTAGTCAAGAATATCCAATATAATTTATCCAAAACAATCACATATTATTCCAAAATCACTACCTCAGTATCAGAACTATATATCAACCATATATTTTCCAAAAATTTATCCTACTATTGAGTCACTTTTCATTGTTCCACACAATCTCAAGTCCTTAATGAAATAGTACTGCAGTACAATCCTTATATACTCCATAATCATTATAACAAGTACATTGTTGATACAACACTCAATTGACATAATCAACATAAGAACTCTAATCATTCCTCTTCATCTGTGGTAGTATCATAACTTGATTATTATCCAATAGCATCATTTGTGGCATAGTCTGATGACTGGGGCATAGGTTCGCGTAGTGTCCAAACTCCTTGCAAATGAATCATTGTACATTTGAAACCATTTTCTCACCCTTGCAGTCACGTACTTTGTGCCCTTTTCCTCCACACTTATAACAAACTCCCATTCCTTTCAGGCAAGTTCCAGGGTGTTTCTTCCCACAGTTACCACATATGGGAAAATTCTTCTTTTCCCTCTTCCCTTTATCCATTTTTCTCTCTTCCATCCTTTTCTTCTCTTGCTTCCCTTCAAAGCCATAAGACTCAGTAAACTCTTTACTTATCTTATCAACACATGATATTATTTCTTCATATGATGATAACACATGGGAGACTATTTCTCTTATCAATTCTAGCTTAAGACCATGAAAGATATGATCCTTCCTTCTCTTTGGATCATGTGCATTTCTGGAGTTCTCATTCCTTCTACTGGGCGCCATTTCTAAACAATGGCATAAACTAGATCAGTTTATGAATCAAAATACATAATACCATACTTATAAAACACTTAACATAAATTGAACTATTTATGGATATAATCCATAATCATAAGAATGTTTTCTTTGAGGAAGTATATACTCATAATCCCTTCAAAATGATTTGTAAAGAAAATGAGAGTTGTCCTAAGCATATCCCCCAGGAGTGTCGTAACCAAGAGTGCAGCAAGGCCCGTTGTCGTGCACCAGTTCCCGTTCGAGTCTAGCTCAAAGCGGTGTTTTCGGGTTTTACCCCTAGGTACATCTGTGCCAGAGCCGCCTCTACCTGCTCGTATCCAGACAGGGATGTATTGCTTGGAAAACTCACAAAATCTCTACAATACCAAAATTCTAGGAAGTTCTTCTATACTAATCCTCAAAGTTCATCTTAGGTCTACGTGCTCTAATCAGAGTTTATCTAAATCTAGCTTCCAAGGTTTGTACTAAACTTCCTCTGATACCAACTGTAACGCCCCGACCCTAGTTACCCAGAGTCGGTGCATTACTTCGTAACATTGGCATGATCACAAGAAGATCAAATCTCGAAAGGCCGATTGGTTTAGTAGCCTTGGAAACACTAGATATATTCATAAGTTTTACATTACATCATAAAATGAAAAACTAATACAACAACATAATGTTTCCACAATCCACACTATAATCCCCTCATAATATCCCTGCAGGTCATTCATAACTTATATCCTCACTTCCTGGGAAAAATAAAACATAGAAAAGGGGTGAGCTCAAATGCCCAGTAAGGATAACAATATAGCGGAAACTTTCATAAATAAGAATAAACATTTAAGGCAATGCATTACTAAAAAAAAAGCCTTTTAAACTTGAACTTCAACATAGTATGGCAAAAGTAAAATGAAATAATGCCATTTACTTATTCACATGGATATTCTACTAATCGAATAATCACATGCAAAAATCAATAACCACTTTCATAATGTTGGAATGCATAATGCCAGACTATCATAACCACATAGTCAAGGCCTCGTGCCAAGACTACAAATAAGATTTTGTCAAAGCCTTGTGCCAAGACACTAGTTTGTCTCATGAGACCTACCGATGCATCGAGGAGCTATAGCGGGCTCCACCCGTCACTTACTAAGTCCAATGCATTCCCATATGAAAAGGTTTAAACATAACATAAACATTCATATTAAAACTAGCATATGAAATGTCAATAATTTCACCATAAACTATGAATGGTATAAAAATAGCACATCCATAGTCAAACATATCACAAAACCTTCAATACAATATAGAATCTTTGTATTACAATAAATCAACTTCAAATAAGCGTAAAATCCATCAAAGGATGTTGACATAGATGAAATCAAAATTCTTTTTAAAGAAATATCTCTTTTTATTTTGAAATCATTTAAGATCCATATAAAATAAAAAATTTTCTTTGAAAATATTCTTATAAGATTGTAAGGAAAGCTTTGAAGATTTTATAACGGCGTAAAATAACCGCACCCTCCGTATAAGTTAAAAAAAACATTCTTACCTCAATTCTGTCGAAAAGGTTAAAAAGGACCTTGTTTTGAAAACGACGGAAAGATTCCTTTATAAACCTCTTATAAAAAGTCAAACAAGGGTATAAATGACTTTAACCCATATTCTTGTAAATAGTAAAAATGTTTTGAAATACATTTTTAAGAAACATGGATGTGGATGATAAAGATATCCCAGTAGATTATTACGTATAAACAACCTCGGATAATGAAGAGATTGTGAAATAACCCTTACCTTGTACTTTTCCTTGGTTGGGGTAGGTTAAAATCCTGTATAATGTTGAAATAATTGTTATTAAATTATACAAGAATCATATATGTTAATATGATATCATATATGATCTTTTAACATTGATTTGTTAATAATATCTTAGAATTATCGTCGTTTCAGGTGTTAACTTACTCATTTTCTTTTATATGTTTTGTTACATAAGTCATGTTTGTTATATCTTATTCATATCCAGAATGATATCAAGTCCTTAAACATCATTTTTAAATCATTAAATGATAATTATACTTGAATGGATACGATGGAGAATGAATCTCATCGCGTTCGTGGAGACGGTAGTCCGTACGTACGCACGAACGCTACTTCCATTTAATTTTTATTTTAAAAGAATCGAATCCAAATGATACATAGGTATATTACTATTCCAATATAATATTTTATATATGTTACTTATGTTCATTAACACCATCCTTTATACGTTCCATGTGTGGTATGAACGAGTCATATCATTTTAAGGGGGCGGTAGTCCGCACTTCCTCAAATGAAATTATCGTATGTATATACAACATGAAACGAATAATGGTATGAAATAAAATGGAATTACAGAAGATTATATATAAAATATATATCATTAATATCATATTTAATTACAGTGCCATCATAATGGCCACCATGAGAGGCGGTAAGATGTATTTGAACAATCATCGTTTCGTGAGGCGTTAATTTGCCATCCACAGAAACATTATGTTCATCATCCATTAGATGGAGATGTGTGTATGTGTAGTTTGAATACTTCTTATAACAATATTCTAGTATATTGAGGTTACTGGTGTTGTTACAAAAGAAGGGAAATAAAAAGAGTTTGGTGGTTGGAGAAGCAAAATAAATGAAAATAATCTAAGAGAAATAGTTACCTTTAATTTAGGTAACTCACTTTGGTTGGAACCAAAGGACTTGTTGAAATGCTTTCTGCCTAAGGGGAAGCTTCAAGGAGGAGTAGAGGGATGTGGTGGGCTTAGTTGGGCAGAGTTTGGACGAGCCAAGTGGCTTTAGAGGTGTGAAGAAATGAGAAGGAGGAGTGCCGTTTTATAAGAGGGGTGAGGGGCACCTTTGGAAAAGCTAGAAATATTAATTTATAATAAATTCATATTCGGTTTCTAATTGCTCCAAAGTTGAATATTCAAAGTTTAAGGTGGGGATAGGTCTAAAACCACTCAACCAATAGAATTTAGACAGGTTTGGGTACTTATATTAACCTTATCATTAAGTTTTAACTCTAAGTTAATTAGTTTCACTTTTACAATGTCTCTTTGTATTTTTATATAATATGGTTAATAAACTTACTATATACATCCAAGCGACCTCCAAGTGGTACATTAATGATGAACCTATCATGATATAAGTCTCTTGGCCAAACCTTAGATTTTTATGAATTTAATATCAATTAATAATATAATATTTGTTTTAAGAACTCTTTTATGTCAATTTTGACACTATTCAATAGTTGATTTTTGTGAAACTCTTAACAGATTGATTACTTCGAACAAAGTCAATTAAATCAATCCTAATATATCATATTATCATATAAAATTAGTTTAATTCATTAAAAGTTTTATATTATAATTATTTGGGTATTTATAAGATCAATTATTTTAATTTTTCACTATTTTAGTAATTACTGCATCATCATTGTGTCATTAATAATTTAAATTATATGATGTCTAAAAATTATAAATAAAATATAATAATGTAGAAAATCGTTTTATCTTTCTAATGAATATTTATAATTGAAAATCCAACATGTATAACCCTATGTAAAAATTGTACTTCTAAAAGATGTAAGCTTATGCCATTTTTATTTTTATATTAACTTTATTAATATAAAGTGTCCCTACCACATACAAGTGGCTCCAAGGGGTCCCCAAATTGACCCAAGGATGCCCATGGTCGGGTATGTGTCCACCAATAAGGTTATGACACGTTTTAGGGTAATTTTGTATTATTATAATATAATTTTTTAACCCTTATTTACCGGATTTACCCTTTAACCATGGTAAATAAAATATTTACCACAGTAACTATTCAAAATGTCTAAAAATAAAAGTTACCTATTTACACAATTTGAACATCCTGATTCCAAATATTGAATCCATTTTCCTAAATTCAAAACACAGAAGTGGCAGAAAATAATTTAAAATTAATTCCCGCAGTCAAAACAAAAAGCGTGTTTTTAAGAGATAATAACTATCAAAAGATTGACACTTGTTTAAGTTCGGTTTAATTGTAAAATTATGTCTAATGACCAACATTATATTAAACTGTAAAAATATATTCTAAATATACTTTAAAACCACTCAAATTCATAATTTATCACTATTAATTATTTTGATTAAAAAAGTTGTTTTTAATTAAAATTTAGTAATTTTCACTATTCATCAAAATATGAAAGTTATCCGAAAAGTACCAAAATTTCACCTTAGGCTAAATTCGATATTCCGAATCCAAAAATGAAGTCCATTTTGAAATATAAAATATATATATTTTCAAAAAGTACGTATTACTATTTATAACGGCTAGTTTGATTAGTTATGGTGTGTTAGAACTCGGTGTTGCGTACAACACACGCTGTCACATTATTCAAAGGGAAACGTACCGTGGAAGCTTGAGGTGTTTCATTTTAAAAATTTTGATGTCCCCATTTAGTCAAAAAGTTTAAAATATTGTATTTCAAAAGGTTTCACTATTATAAGTTGATAAAAGTGAAATACTGAAAATGAATATGTTCTTGCATTATGACTAAGAAACTCATAATAGGGATTCTAAAATTATAAGGATTATATAAAGTTCAAAATGTAGTTAATACTATTCATGACCTCTTTTAATGGTGTGATTGAACTCGGTGTTGAGTGTAGTGCAAGTTATTGAATTATTTTTAAGAAATAACACACTCTGAAATCTTGGGGTGTTACAGTACATGACATGTCTAGTGGGCCACATGCCATGTAGTATCCACGTTACAATGTCTCTACTTGGGAAAGATGTTTATGGGGCACACAGTCCAACCTTAACCAAAAGGGACTATAAGCCATGTTCAGTGGGCTACCTGGCGTGTAATATGGAAACCTCATGACACCTATTCATTATCACGAGAATGAGTCATAAAGACATACACAAACTCTAATGACATAGCTTGGTCTAGCGAATCAGACCCAGGGAATTGAACAATGACTACATGATTTATACTGCAGAGTACACACCATGTGTTCTGGTGCTGTATGGCTATGTATCATTGGAAATTCTAGAAGAGGTCTTCTGTATTATTTTAATCAAAATTAAAAATAAATAATGTTTTTGTAAGGTGAACATGAAACGAAAGAGGAGGAACAAATCTCAAGATTCTGATTAGATGATATTTTAATAGGAATTAAAACAACAATATTATTAAATGTGTAAATCATCAATGAAATATTTAAATTATTATAAACTATGATGTAACTACTCTGATAAAAAATTAAGGTTCTGGGCACAATGGATTCTCGGTTGAGACAACACACAACTTTAATTTTTACCATGATCAACAATTATTCCAGGATCAATATGATGATGAATTCCAGTCTCCACTGAATAAAATCAAATATTTGGATAATGCATGACAAGGCCTGAGTCCTTTAGATATGATCTTACACATCATCTTTATAATTAATTTAATTAATTTCATTATGATAAGACTGCATGTATCTTCGGTATATTCTTTCTTTATGATGGTGATCGTTCATAATGACCCTTCTGATTTATCTCTTTATTCTTGTGAGGATCCAATCAAGAATAATTATTATGGTGATCCACACATACTCGGATGGCCTCTGATCGACACCACTCATTCTATGTGTGTAATGGCGGTAATTTTAGTGTCTTGTGTCGGTCATTCTGGGTTTCTTTTTCATCATCCTCTAAGAATGTCTCTTGTTCTTGAGAGCTGAGGGAAGAGGATTGGAGAGAGAAAGTGTTTAACTCAATAATTCACATTTTCCCATGTGTTCGTTTTAGTGCATAGAACAATAGAAATACGAGTCTATTTACTGACATGGGCATTCAGTTACAATATTCATTTGCGTAACATCAATTTAATACATTCAAAACCAAAGAGAAACCCCATGATATTAATAATAATATCTCTAAATTTTTTACATTGATCCAACTTGTGCAAAATGGAATTATAAATAAAATTTTGTGTCACAAAATAATAGTAAACTTATTTTAATTTGAGCCAACTAGTTGAATAATCATTTATTGCTTTTCAAATAATTATTTTATTATTGGACAATCCTATGTATGCTCGAACTCCCCTTCCATTTATTGAACAACATAATAACTTAATAAATAATTTATTCCCTTAAATAAATATTTTATTTACATGGTAATAAATAAATATTTTTTAAATCTTCAATAAAATAAATAAAGAATTTTTACCCACAATCTGGTAAATAAATATTTATTTAATTTATGAAATCATTTTAACATGAATTAAATTATTCCACTCACTTGAAAAAAAAATATAATAAAGAATTTGAAATAAAATTTAACCAAGACCACCAAAAACAATTTATGTGTAACCCTATATGATTTATTATCGTTGGCATTATGCGCGATTGCCTAAAGATCAAGAGTACTATCTAGAAATGGGTCATTTCACGCATAAGAAAGAACATAATGTCACAAAAACAAAATACACATAAAAATTCTCTTTCTATAATATAATTCCTTTGTCTCAATATCTAGCCAATCATGTTTAATTATAGTGTCATAAAATTTTATGTTTCTTACATTGTTCTTTGACAACCTGATATAAAATATCTGTTACACCATGGACATAGAATTTCTCACAGTAGTCCAATTCGAATCAATGGTCCAAGATATCAACTTCCTTAAATGGATGGTAGAAATACACTTTGACGTACTCATTAATAACGTGCCACTTGTGACACACCAAATGTTCCCTAAATCCCACCAACTATCTACAAGATAGTTTTCATTAGTAAATCAAAGTGCACGAGTCGTGAGACATATTAATGATAATCATAAATCTAAGGAACATTACAAACAATTGCATATAGAAATATCTGATGACACCAAAACTTGTGGACGTTTTACTAGTGAATCTTTTCTCATAGTCTCCTTTAATGGAGATAACCAAGATATAACATTCTAAGAGGAATTCTTATATTAATACGAGAACTCACACATGATAGTTTTCATGTTATGTGTCACATCATCATATGTCATCTAACCGTATAACTATATTTAACAATATTGTTATATAATTTCATGTATCTCATCATAGTTGAGATCTTCCATGACTTCATCGATGAAACAAATACTCTAGTACATTATTACGTCATAATCATGGATAACAATGAAAAATATGTTATAAGTGTTTAATATTTAAATAAATTAAATATCCATGTAATCATTGTACATAAAGTTGGTTCTTGGAATCCATCTCGAACAAACTTTTGTGCCCCCATTTCACATTCAGATCATATACATGCATTACTGTGTCACATAGATCACAGAACATAATTATTTATTTCATCAATTATAAACCAAACAATAAATATTGTGTGTTTGATACATGTAAATTCCCAATCAATGAAGGATATGAAAAAAATGAGAAAACCCATGAGTTCAAATGAAAATGTTTATTCAAAACACAAAATTTCAGCCTAAAAATAAAAGATGATTTCAGAATAATAAGGGGTGTAAAAATTGATTTATAGTAATAGGTATGTGTAAAAAAATATCACAAATTGATGAATTGTAAATCAAAATGCATTCCAGAAATAAAGTGCTTGAATAAAAATTAGAATGATTAGATACCCAACATTTCAAGAAAAATTAAAAAATATCAGGAGGAGATTCATAATTGATTTGAGGATCCGTAGTAGTTCACTCAGTAAAGAATAGTAGAGTAATGTAATGCACACGGGGATTTGAGAAAAGAATAATGGTAGTTTGGTTTGGTTTATATAGAATAAGAGAGGAGAATTTAGTAATAATATAAAAACCAAGGCGTTGGAATCTATAAGATATTGTAATTCAATCCAAGAAACAACCTATGGCTTTTTTACCATGGTTTCTACAAAATGTAAATTTTTAAATGATTTTTTATGTATAGAAACAGATCACAATAAATTAATTCCCATGGTGATGTGGGTGTGATTATAAATTAATGATTTCAAATTCATAAAAAATTATCAAGGTTTTAGAGGATACATTAAGGAATTATAAAATTAATAAAATATCTAAAAACACATTATTTTAATGGAAGAACAAAATTTTATACATGGATAAATAATATTGAATATATGACATCAATTTTCTGTCTTTATGATGCCATTACGCATACCATATATTTATATCATTTTTATTTTTACCCAAAAAATTCTCGGTTTAATTAAATTATGAAATTTAAACTTTTTGGATTATTTGGAATTGTATATTTTATGAAATTAATTATTTTATAAAAATAATTCTATAAATAAGAAAATCTACAATTTTATTTATAAATCCCCAATTAGTGACAAATATTGTTTATTTTAAAATAATAGTTTTTTGACCATAATAAAAAATACATTTGACCTTATGAAATTATATTATAATTAACATTTAATAAATATAATATCATGATAATATTTTATTAAATTTTTTTTTATTTTAAATATTATTTAATTCATCAAAAAGGGTGTCCTGCTCGAATCTATACATTTACAAAAAATGAATTTTTTTATCATATTAAAATCTAATTTATATCAAAACCATATTCAATAATTTAAAAGGTAATATAAAAATGATATATTGATAATAATTATTTTATTAAAAATATAATTTGTATAAATTAATATGTTTAGGGTGTTGATACATATCACATTACTACAACATCGAATTCCCTAGTGGTATGTTCTGTGATAATGATATTTTCTTAGGGCTGTATGATGAACCCTATTGGGTATGTCATATCAAAGATCTTCTATATATACCATTATTGGTTTTTCTCATACATTAGTTATTGAATATGATCCTGGGAATGGTTACATGAAAATCTCAGTTATTCAAACTCCCATGGATTCTCTAATTAATTTGATTCATTGGGAATGATCCTATTACACAAGGTTATCACTTAATTATCCTTTTTCATATGGACTTTTCATAACCCTATTAATTTATATTAATATTAATGTTCCTTGTAAAATAGTTATCATACCAATGGTTGTTACTCATAGTGTTATTTTCAATATGATACGATATAATATATAATTTTCCAAGATAACTAATGAAGTGAATGTTTCTTCAATTACTACATCACATAATAATGAATTTATTCATTAATATGGAATTAATATTATAAAATTTAAAGACACTACATTCTCCCCACCAAATAAATTTCTTCCTATAAATTTTCAATGAATACACTAAAAATGATAATGGTACTTTCGTTTCGTCACCTCTTTTAGTACCCATGTTTCTCCAATGAACATGTGGTTCTGCCACAACACGTTGAAAGATTGAGTTTTTTTATTTCATTGAACATTGAATATACGACATAATATCTTTACCATATTTTCATCATATGAATGATCATTCTCTAATTGTACCACCTTTGGATTCAATACATTTCTGGGGTCAGGTAAATAATTCCCCAATAGGGAGACACATCATGTACGTGATGCCCGATAGTCCACTTCTCCACTTCGATCAAGTATCTCAATATATATGATGTATCTTGGAATAACCAATCCTCATGACTTTATTCAATTGTGATATATGAGGAAAGACTTTATCATCAACCACAAACCATAGGTCTCAACAATGATTAACTGCTTATATTTTATATAGAGTTATTGTAGCTTTCTTATAATGCTAAATTGTTAGAGCCATATCTGTCATATCATAGATGATATTCAGTCTCATCATATTACATTCTCCAGCATTACATGATAATGTCAAATTAAACCACCCCATTAAATGTATATCCTCCCAAGGTTTCATTTAAAAGATATAATATACAATATTTTTACATATGAACTCCATGAGGGTAAGGTTTTCATCCCAATATCCTTTCAAATCCATTTAATACAATCTCAAGATATCCTCATGATTTTTAATTATAATATCATATTGACTGTACATATGAGGGTGATATGTATCATCAAAGCTCTATTCTTCATCCAAAACAAGCTAATGGGTTATCAAAAACATCGAGTTAAGAATCATATCTCCATCGGATATGATTTAAAATGGATCTACTAATAGTATTATCACATCCATTAAGATTATATTTTCAATATTTTTAGGAGAAAAATATAATTTATAACAAAAAAATATGTTGAATTGGTATGAAGATTGACTACCACCCAAATGGTGTTATTATCATCAGGGGATCATGGGAGTATTGTATTGAAATCCATATTTATTTATTCACATTTTCATACAGGTATAAGAAATATTTACAACATACCATTAAAATTCTATTATTGAACCTTATATTGTTGGAATAAAAAGAACCGTGATAAAACTTATGCAATCTTCATCTTTTTGTTATCCCACCTGAAAATGTTCATGAAATATCTATACATATTTTATTATTCATGTATGGATAGAAAATGTAGAGATATTACCATCATCTAGAATTTCACGTCACAAATATGGTTTTTAGGGGACACATATCCAGATTCATGACCTTATATCTCCATATTCACCAATTTTGGTCTTCAGAATATTTTCTACCTCTTCTTGAAGAATTAATTATCATTTTTTCCCTCTAAGATTCTCTTATGTAAATATTTATTGAATTTATTTAAAATGGTAGGATATATATCTTAATATTATTCCAATATTCATCATTTTCATATTTAATAGTATTGGAACCTGTCATCCCTAGTCATTGATAGGGTTACAAGATCCTTTATAATCAGTGAATCTACCACTTTATCTACCATCCCTGGATAGTAATTTGATAGAAAATCTGAATCATTGTTAAGATAAAATATCATTATCTAAATCATATTAATATATTTTATTAACAATTTAATGAGGATTTTATTGTGTTTATATATGTCACACTTCTCCTTGTAGAGATAAATCCTCCATATTGTCAATTCAAATAACTCTACATCTAATTTTAGATCATGTGTTGGATATGATTTCTCCTAGATATTAAATATTCATGATGCATAGGGTATCCATTTTTCATTTTTCATGTGAAAAAAACCCAATCCATTATTGGATGAATCATTAAAAATCATAAATCCATCCATAATGGTTGTTAATTTCAGAAACGTTACGGTTATTAGAATCATTTTAAACTATATATATCCTTATCTATCACAACCATTCTATTTATTTCGTACTTAAACATGATTTATTACATAAAACATTCACTTGATACAAAATAGAAGATAGATTGGTCTACGGTCTTTTGGGATTAGGAATATTACATAACAAATTAAAACATATAATGAAAAATATTATTGAAAACTTCCTTTACTTGACCACTACATACCCACGTACATAGCATTTCATGGGATAACCTAAGTGCATGCATAACAAAAGGGTGAGCTAAAACTCCAGTAAGGGAGTAAAAAATTAATAAAATTAAGATTACAATACATGTTAGGAAATAGGAAAATCAATCTATCACATGATTAACATGAACATAATGTCTTGATAAAGCATGATAATCATAACATGGAAAAGTGGCAAGATCACTTAACATGTAATTAGCACTAGCCAGGCCTCATTGCACATTGAGCATGAGTAAACCCTCATTGAACATAAAGAACTAGTAAAACCTCATTTCACTTGAATTATATTAATTCAACACTCATTGAACATGACGTATCATGATACTATAAATTACCCAATGCATCAGAGCGCTATCAAGGCTCACCCTTCTTAAACATTTTATTTAATGCATAAGTGTGCAACATGGATCATACAACATGGAATCAATCATCATCATTTATTCCAAAATAAGGGGATGTGGAATACATAAATGAATCTTTATAATCAATAAGTAAATGTACATAAAATCGAATACCCTTGAAAGAGAAATGGTCATGGTATTCACTACAAAATGACTTTGGCTTGGAAAATCATAGTGCAATTTCTGCAGTATAATGGTGTGAAATAAGAACTTTTAAGTAATGGATGATGAGACGTAATGGGGTGTCTCATCAGATTTAATTGAATTAATATGTAAGGTGTAAATATATATTCATGTCCCAAAAAACATAATAGAATTTAGATACACAATACAAAAGAATTAATTGTATGTAAAAGAGGTGTGAGAAATCCCTCATGGAATTTCATCTTTGTAACGGGAGTACATGGGAATCATTATTGATAGAGAATGGTGTATACCATCATCCAAAACTAAAATAGGATGAATTTTGGAGGTGTGAAATCATACCCCAAACATTTTTAATTGATAACCAAAGGGCATACCAACTTATTGAAGATTGGACAAAAATGAAGAAGAAAGAAATCCCTTACTAGGATGTGTGCTTCCAAAGACATGGGAGAGGGTTAAAAGAAGCTTATTTGGAGCTTGGGGTTACTCGAGATGATTCTAGAGAGAGGAGAGAAGAGGTTTGATGATCTTAAAAGGATTTGAGTGAAGAGGAAGTTGGATATTTGGGGGGTCGGTATATAGGAAAGTAGAGGGAATTCTTTATTAGTTCGGTTTGGGACACCACACATTAAACTAATAAAAACCAAAAACATGTCCATGTTTTTAAACATGGTTTATGCCAAAGGGGAGTGGAAAACAATATTTTATGATTACAATGGTAGAAATTCTTAAAATAATAGTGTTGATTAAGTACAGTAGAGTCACACTCTCAAGGAAAACAATTTAAAATTTCAACATGTTTTTTAAGTCTTGGAGGGTCCACTAAATCATTATAAAATAAATTTAAAAAATCTATAATCAAATAATTTTAATGGTTAAATATATATTGGCTGAGAATAATGTTTATATAATTTAATTACATCACTATTATTTCATTATGATGTCATAAAACACAGTATATATTTAAATTGTATTTAATTTTTAACCAAAAATTAAACTATCTTAAAAAATTATGAAAAATTCACCATTGGATAATTTTGACATCCTAAATCCAAAAATAATATTCATTTTATCTAACTAATTTTCTAAAAATGTGAATTTTAAATTTTAATATAAAAACCAACATTTATGGAAAATTCATGGGATTCGACGCAAACAACATTCAAACTTTAATAAAAATTACAATCTTATACACAGAGAATTGTATGATCATTTAGATTTAATAAAAAGAAAGTGATTAAAAATATTTTATTTAAATATTATTTTATTCAATAATCCATTTATTCATAAAAATAGATTTCTTAGTTGAATATTAACTAAAAAAATACTATTTGTTTTTTAAAAACTATTTACATAGTAACAATAATAAAATGAATACACATTATTTATAAAAATATAGTGTACATAGTAATTGTGCTAGGATCTTATTACATAACCCCTTATAACACCCACATAAGACTGAAGGGTAAGGTGTTCATGTGTGACAGACTCTTGGGGTGGCTCGGATAACATCGCTCGAGTGGTAATATCTATTAACTTCCACTTATCCTGTAGTCGGTTCTGCTCATGCATAATATTTTTAAGCTCGGAATGAGATTGGTCAAGAGTGAAGCCCATTGATGACACCTCCTCTTTGAGCTCCGAAAAATGGGATTTGTATGGGGCATGTCTTCTGGATGAGGCCATCACATCCTTTGTCATAGTAAATCAGATTTGGTAAAGCCCAATGTTTATACTAATCATGTGATTACTGTTCAATGGCTATATTAGAAATTCTCATAATTCATAATGGTATTTTAAAATATAGAAACATAAAACCAATGATGTTCACAATTTATATAACCATATTAAGGCATTTAATTAGATCAAGATAAATTTTCATTAATGAATGTTTAGGTCATCACAATCTTCTCCCCTTAAGAAATTTATCCCTTTAAATTTTCTTTTCCCACACTAAAGTATATGTGGGTAACATTTCTTCATCACATCCCCAAATTACCACATATATTCTTCATACATGTCGTTTCTCCACACCACATTGATGAGGGGAATTTCCATATTTTGTAGAACTAATTCTCTATGATATAAGATCATCACAAGTTGCTCCTCATAAGAAAGAGAATCTTGTAACTATACAACCTCTGAAGAGAGTACATGTTAATGATATGTTATATATGTACTTAAGAGGGATACATTAAAGACATCTTGTTAATTGGCCATGGTATGTGGGAGTTCTAGTTGATAGGCCACAACTCCGACACAATCAAGAATATCGATGGGGTTGAGATATCTAAGACATACCTTCCCTTTCATTACAAACCACATGACCATCTTCCATTGATATATTGATAGAAATAGCATGCCATCAACTTTAAACTCATTGTCTCATCAACGATTATCTTCAAAATCTTCTGTATACTCTGGGATTCCTTGATATGCCGCGGAATGGATTTCACCTTCTCAACGATTTCATCAACCATTTATAGTTCTAAAAGCTTATGCTCTCCGACTTCATCCCAACATGCAAGTGTTATAAACCTTTTCCCATACAAGGATTCATAAGGTGACATTTAGATGATTGAGTGGAAACATTAATAGTAGGAAAATTCAACCAGTTGAAGATGTTGGTCCCACCATCCTTTGAAGTCCATATACCATGATCTTAACATATCCTCCAGTGTCTGAATAGTTGACTCAGATTGTCCATCTATTTGAGGATGATAGGTTGTAATGATGATAAGTTCAGTGTTCATATAATGTTGAAGACTCTTCCCAAACATAGAGGTGAATATTTGATATTGATTTGATACAATATATAGTGCAACTCTATGAAGCCATACCACTTCCCAAATATATATCTGTTCCAATGGATCCAATCTGAAATCCTCCCAAATTGAAATGATGTGTGCATTATTTCTATGAATATCCATAACAACACAGATTTTGTTATTGAATTTGAATGTCTTCAGAAGTCCGGTGATAATGTCCATGGGACCGTTCTCTCATTTCCATGTTGTTTTGGGAAATGGTTGCATCATCCCTCTAGACTTAGGAAACTCTACCTTCACTCTATGGAACACATGGAACATTGATGTATACTCAGTCTTGTCATTCTTCATATTATCCAAGATATTATTCTCTAGGATATCTCGATACATCCATGTGTTTCTTGGGTGAGTAAAGAAATTTGAACTATGTGAATCATCCAACTGTTAATTCTTCAGCTCCGGACATGATGAAACACATTTTCTTTTCCCAAATCTCATAATTCCTTCTTCATTAACATTGATCACTGAGGATTTCCCTTTTCTGATGGCTTCTATTTTCTTTTGAATTCCCATATAATCCTTTTGTGCATCCTTTATCTTTTCCATGAGAGATGGTTCAACAATCAATATTTATAGGATTTATGATGTTCCATTATTTATGATTTCCATTTCTATCATCATAAAATCTATGAATAGTGGATCATTTTAAATTATAATCAATGATAGAATCGTTTTGTTCTTTCTACTTGGGGCATCCACCACCTTGTTCACGTTCCCAATGTGGTAATGGATTGATTAGTCAAAGTATTTGATCAGCTCTAACCATATTCATTGGCGCATTTTCAAATATTTCTATGTGAATATATACTTGAGTCTTTTTTGGTTCCTATATATTTCACACTTCTCCACAAAGAGAAAATGCTGCAATATTTATAATGTGAAGATCAATGCAGCCAACTCTAGATCATGTGTTAGATTATTCTACATAGGACCATTCAATTTCCTTGAAGCATAGGCAATGACTTTGTAATTTTTCATCAACACACATCCCAAACCCTTCTTCGAAGAATCAACATATACCACAAATAGTTCTACACTTGTGGGTAATGTGAGCAGGGTCATAGTGATAAGCCTCCTTTTCAACTACTTGTTTCTTTTTTCAAATTCACCACCCTATAAAAAAATTACTCCCTTTATAGTTATCTTGGTAAGAGGGTTGGAAAATTATGAGAAATTTCTCACAAATCATAAAAAATATCTTCATAACACCAAGAAGCTATGGATAACTATTACTGATGTTGGCCTCGATTATCACTCTTTTTCATCAATCTTGGAGGGATCCATAGATATCCCATTATTTGTGACAATGTGGCCCAATAATGAGACCTCCTTCAACTAGAACTAACACATGTTGTACTTTTCATGGACCTTCATGTTTTCCAAGGCCTCTAGTACCGTTTTATGATGGCCCCCATGATCCTCCATTGTATTGGAGTATATTTGAATATCATCTATAAATACTACCAGTTTTTATTTGAAGTAATATATAAAGTCTCTATTCATCAATTCCATGAAGATTTCTGGAGAATTAGTGACTCTGAAAGACATTACTATGAATTCATAGTGCCAGTATCTTGTATAAAAAGTAATTTTTGGGATATCTTCATTCTTCACCCTTACTTGATAATATAAATAACACAAATATACCTTGGAGAAGTATTGTACTCCATGTCGCTGTTTGAAGAAGTCATCAATTCATGGGGGGTATAATTTTGCTTTATTATGATTTTTTGGCTCACTATAATTGATGCAAAGGTGCATTAACCCATCCTTCTTCTAGATGAAGAGGACTGGTACACCACAGGGTGATTCACATGGTCCAATAAACCCTTTATTCAGATTCTCATGTGGTTGTTTTTTCTTCAACTCCTCAAGCTCCACAACATCCATTCTACTAGGATTCTTGGATATTGGCAATTCCCTAGGTGTAAGATCAATATAAAATTAAACATATCTTCTAGGAGGAAGTCAAAGACATTCATTGAGAAACACTTCATTGAATTCCATCATAATATTCACGTCTTCAAGAATGGTTTCCTCCTTAGAATCAATCATCTAATCTAGATACAGGTTCTCAAAGGGATATAATATCCACACTTGAGATGACGGTGCAAAATAAGAATCATCGTCCTTCTTGTACGTGTACAGAATCGGGGGTAAATTCTCCACATGGAGAGAGATTTTACCCTCAAGGAAATATAGTTTGTATTTATATAAGGAAAGCCAATCCATTCCATGAATTGCATCAAAGTCCACCAGAGCGAGTATGATGAGGTTCTCCGGGATGTTCAATCCACTAATTAAATCATGGGAGGAGTTTTATTCATGGGATGTAATAATAGTTTCATTTTTTTTACTCACCAACATCATTACATTCATGATTTTTGGTGGTTTTGGGATTGTTCTACTAAACATTCGGTATATAAAAGAATGAATTGAACCTAAATCAAAAAGTACATCCTCTATTCTTGAATGAATAACTAGCATACCATTCACTACTTCATTGTTGGTGTTCACATCGGCAGTAGTGATTGAAAAAAGATCTCCCTTCATGACTAGGAGGTTGTTGGTTGCCTTTGAAAACACATGGCTTAGGGAAATGATTTTCAATATGCCATGGTTCTTTGCAGTTGAAGCAATGAACAATGTGTAGAGATTCGAGCAGAGTATTCCTCTCCTCTGTCACAACAATAGGTTATTCTTGTCAGTAGTTAATATCTAGTCTCTATTCTCTTCCACACCTAAAGCATTTCCTCATCACCTTCAAGTAATTTATGGGGAGATTCATTCCACACCATTGGAAAGTGGTGTGCTGTATTTTCTTAGCACAAACGGATTTATACATTGGACTGTCAGAATTGAATTCCACCTTATGCTTCTTATCCCCATGATACCCTTGAGGTTCAATGATCACCATTTCAACCAAGAGGGCTCATCTGACAATTTCTCATAGCTGTCAAAGTTGAGGATCACCATCGATTTCTGTAGGCTAGGATTCAGCACACAAAAGAAGTGGTCAACCTTGTATTCAGGGGTAGCAAAAAAATTGAAGCATATCGTGCAAGCCTTGTGATGTTTTCCTCATATGCTCTGACAGATTCGTTATCATTTTTTTTGAGGGAAAGGACATCCCTTTCCATCTTAAGCCGATGGGTTCATGGAAAATATTTATCAAAATAAATCTTTTGGAAATCTATCCATTATAATGCCATGATCTCCTCCTTAGGATTTTTATTTTTGATCAATGTCCACCATTGATCATCTTTAACCTCCATATGATAAGCATCAAGAAGAACATTCTCTTGTTTGAATCATTGAAGGATGGAGAAGATCTATTCAATGGAGTTGATCCATTATTCAGCGATTGAGGGATCACATGATCCATTTAATGTAGGAGGCCTTTGTCTCATGAAGCTCTCAATAGAGACATTTTATTTCATAGGGGTGGTTGAAAATTCCACTTGACCCATGTTTCAATTCAATGATTGTCTTAACTGAGATAGTATCAGGGCAAGTTTTGAGATTCCCGCTCCCATCGGATAGGGTATCTCAATAAAACCATCATCACATTGGTCCTCACATTAGTTGTAAGCCAATGGTCTCTAATTAATAGATATTGGATGGAATAAAATAAATTTTATGGGAAACCCATAAAGGGTAATTGAAAAGTATATAACTTATAAATTGATTTTATATAATTATCTAATGAATCTATAGGCTTCAATATATGTTATCCAGGATCAACTTTGAAACATATATTCTTAGTGGAATATTTGTATTCCCTTAATAATGGTTTATACTATGATTGTGAATTTACCAATTCATATCCCCTGGGAGTGTCCTACCCAAGAGTGTGTCAAGGCCTATTGTTGTGTACCAGGATACCCCAGGTCAATCCCCAAACTCTTTGTCCTGGTATTCACCCCAAGGGACATCTGTGCTAGAGCTGCATTTACCTGCTCGTATCCAGACATGGATGAATTTCCATGATAAAACACTTACTCAATACTCACAAAAACGATGTTTTTATTATACATAGTATTATCCCGAAGGTTTTCACTATGGTTTGGTAATACTAACCCCAAAAATAACTGAACCTATCACCTGATACAAAAGATAACAACCCAACTCTTTATTGTATATGTAAAAGATTATTATTACTTAAAACATTCACATAGTACAACAAAAAAGATAAAAAGGTCTAGTGTCTTTGTGGATTATTAACATTACATAAAAACATAAAACATAGAATATAACATCTTATAGAAAACATCCTTTGCATGTCCTCTATATTCCACCGTACTTAGAATTGCATTGGATAACCTGAGGACATATATTAGAAAAGGGTGAACTATAAATCCCAATGAGGGAGTAAATAAGGAATAACATGATGATTAAATTATATTTTAGTAAATAATAATATTAATGGTGAAATGAGAAAAATGAACATAAAGGCATGATAAATAATTATAATCATAACATGGAAATGTGGCAACAACACTTAACATGGAATTAGCATGAACCAAAGATCATTGTAAATGGAGCCGGAGAAAACCCACATTACACATGAAGCATGGGTAAAACCGCATTTCACATGAATTAGAATTGTTCAGAATTTATTGCACATGATTTATCAAGATACTATACTTACCCAATGCATTGGAGTGATATCAGGGCACACCCTTCTTTAATGTTTCATTTCACGTAACAGTGTGCCACATGGATCATACAACATGGAATCAGTCATAATAATTTATTCCATGATCACTGTATTGTGAATCAAAACATGGATCATTATAATCAATAATTAATGGTTCATAAAGGTGAATACACTTGATAGAGAAATGGGCATGGTATTCACTACATAATAACATTAGTTTGGAAAATCATAGTGCAATTTCCACAGCATAACAGAGTGAAATATGAACTCATAAGAAATGGATGAAAAGATTGAAAGGGGTTTCTCATCATATATACATGAAATTGTTATCAAGGTTGTCATATAGATACATTTCTCAACAATCAAAATGAAATTCTAGATGCAAAATACACAAGAATTACTTGGATGTAAAAGAGGGGAGAGAAGTCCCTCAGGGAATTTCGGTACGGTAATGGGTGTACATGGGAGGAAATAATGAGAGATAAATGGATATAACAACATCGTAAAATTAATATGATAGTTTGGGGGAGTTGAAGAATAATTCCCCACCATTTTTAATTGTGAAAAATCGCATAACAACTTAATGAAAATTGGACAAAAAATGTGAAAGGAAGAAATCCATTACATGGAAGTGTTCTTCAAAAGGCATGGGAGAGGCTTGAGAGAGGCTTCATTGGAACTTGGGAAACCGTGGGATGGTTCCAGAGAGAGGAGGGAAGAGTTTGGATGAACTAAAAATGCATTGGGTGAAGAATAATTGGGAGATTGGGTGGGATTATATTGTAAATGAGAGATAATTCTTTATTATTTGGGTTTGGGAAAACACACATTATTCTTATCCAAACCACAAAGCAGCCCATGGATTTTTCCAATGATTTATTTAAAAGGATAGTGGAGAACAATATTTTATGTGTTCGATGGCTGAAAATATTAAAATAATTGGGTTGATTAAGGGAAGGTTAGTGAAACTCTCAAGGAAAACAATTCAAAATTACAAAATGTTTTATATGTTCTGGAGGATCCACAAATGATTTTTAAAATAAATAAAAAAATATAAAATTAAATTATTTGAATGAAAAAACATATATTTTCCAACATAATTTCTATAGTATGTTATTACATCACTATTGAGTCATTATGATGTCATAAAACACATTATACATTTAAACGGTATGTAATTTTTACACAAAAATTCGACTGTCTTAGAAAATTATGAAAACTTCACCATTGGATAATTTTGAAATCCTAATTCCAATAATAATATTCATTTTATTTAAATAATTTCCTAAATATGTGAATTTTTACATTTAAAATAAAAATAGATATTTATTGAAAATTCATGGGTTTTGACTATAACAGCTTCCAAAACATAATAGAAATTACAATTGTATTCATAAAAAATAGTTCATTCATTAATATTTAAAAAAAAGTAATTAATTAATAATATTTTATGAAAATATTATTTAATTAAAATAATATATAAATTCATCCAAATATATTACTTTATTTGATTATTATCTAAACAAATACAATTTTTGCTTTAAAAACTATTTAAAAAGTAACAATAATGAAATGAATGCACATTATTTATACAAAAATAATGTACATAGTCATAGTGCTAGGTTCAAGTTACATTACCCATAATAACACCCAAATATGTCTGAAGTGTATGGTGTGTGATGGTTACAGACTCTTGATGTGGTTCAGATAACATTGCTCGACTGGGAATCTCTATTAACTTCCACATCTCTTGTAGTCGGTTCCACCCAAGCTTAACATGTTCAATTTCATTGTGGGCTTGGTCAAGAGAGAATCCAAATGACACCCCCTTCTTTCTGATCTCCAAAAAATGGGCTTCATGTGGGGAATTTCTACCAGGTAAGGCCATCGCTTCCTTTGTTTGAGTAAATTAGTTTTGTTAAACCCCAATATTTCTACTAATCATGTGATCACTATTCAACAACTACATTAGAAATGGTCACAATTCTCAATGGTATTTTAAATATATAAAACATAAAACCAATGATGTTAACATTTCCTATAACCATAAAAAGACATTTAATTAGATCATTATGAATTATCATTAATGAATTTTTTGTTCATTATAATATTAAAATTCATCATTATAGAAAACATTCAATCCCTTTAGAGTAATCTTGTTTAGTTGGATTAAAAATCATGATAATTTTCACAAAAATCAATGATACGACTATGATAATCGAATGAAACATTGGATTTAGAATCATTGATATTGGTATGGAACATCATTCAATTGCCTCTAATTTTATGGATCCATAGTTATATGTTTTTTGGTGATAACATCCCCAAACAAAGTTCATTTGTTCATAAAAACACTAATTTACTATAAACTTAATATACATTTTCTTTTCATAATTTCATTGTTATTGTATTTAAATTCGTCCCATTTTAATCCATGTTTTTTGAGTTAATAAGAAAATATTCTATAAATATTTCCACTTTTTCATGTAAATCCTAAAATACTATTCATTGTGTCGTTTATAATTTTTGAAAATTAGTTACTCAAAATGGCATCAGTATGAACTCGTAGGTACCACACCTTGTATGAAATATAGTCAGGGGTTTATCCTCCTTCTTCATCATTACTTGAAAATATCACAAACAAAGATCCACCTTAGGGAAGTATTGGGATCCATGTAGTTGATCAAACAAATCATCAATCCAAGGAAGAGGATAAGTATTCCATATTTTTAACTTTTTTATATTTTGATAATAACTTATAAGGTTCATTAACCTATAATTATTGCTGATAAAAATGATTAGTAGACCCCAATGTGAATCACATGGGTATATAAACCATTTATCTACATTCTCCTATAGTTGGTTCTTTATCTAACCATGTTTAAAAATGGACATTCTATATGGAGAATTGGGTAATCGAGAATTACAAGGTAAAATATCTATTGAGAAATCAGCCTATCGTCTATAAATATGGCCCTGGAATTCATTGGAAAATTTCTCAATGTACTCTCTTATAATGTTAATGTCTTGATGGTTGATTATTTCCATATTGTCAATAATTTGAGACTGGTAAACATTCACATATAGATATAATAATATTACTTTATATGTTGATACCAAATCATATTCATCTTTATCTATTTTATTTTATATAATCGTCGTATGATTCGTGACATAGGGGGTGATTTCATTATCTCAAAAATTTATGTTGGCAATAATTAAGGAGATAATCCATCTCAAAAATATCATCAAATTCATCATAGGGGTGTTTTATAGTTTTTTATAAGAGATTCATCCCAAAAATTGGGATCGGGTTAATTAATATGATTAGGATGAAAAAATTGATCCACTTATAATCTACACTGATAACATTAATTCCATGTTTTTGGGTTGTGGGTGAATAGGTATACTAAAGATTCATGATAAGAATGAATAATAAAATCAATGTATGCTAAACATGTAATTATGTCAAACATTGACCCTAGTTTTTTCTATATTTTATTGTTTTAATGACCTTAGTTCTTTTGGTTGATGTTCACATAGTGTTTCCAGTAAGTGTTTTAGACATTTAGATATTTTAGGTAATTTTTTATATTTTCTTGGATTGGGTACCTTGTTTGACGGTAAATCACATCGACGGTTATGGATAGTGTTTATTTAGTTATTTCATCTACATTTATGGGTTTTCCAAAACATTGTCATGTAACAGGGTAATTTTGTAACATGGGGTTCTCTCCTAATCCACAGTTCACATATTTCTCATGGTTAGGATAAACCATGTTAAAATCATGTTGGATGTTATAACATTTAAAAAAACATTTTTCACAATCTTCAAATAGATTCCCAAATATTGTGGCCATTTCATGTGGGTTTCCTCATCATCTAGTGGGGTGTCCAAATTTGACACATGGTTTATAAAACTATGCAAAAAAACTATGTTCCCTTCCATGATTCTTAAAAAAAAGTAATTCATATTCCTCCCATGGTATATTTAATCCCCAACACAAAATTCTCCTCCCCCATTAGTCCTAGGTCCACATATGGATATTATAGGATCTCTCCCTTCATCTCTCCCTCCTCAATTGATGTTCTATAAATATTCCATGGTATGTTTCGTTGGAATTTTGGGTGTTTTCCCTCTTCTCTTATTTCGACTACGGTATTATTCTATTTTATGGTAGGTTTTCCTGTTGGTCAAAACCTAGGGTGAGGGTAGCATATTTTGGATCAATTTTCATAGTTTATGGTGTACATGTTGTCTCTTTAGGCATTTTCATTCCTATTCAATAGTTTTATCGCATATTCATGTCGTTGAGGTATGTTTATCCATCCATTTCCTTTTTAAAACATTCAATTTGTTTCTTGAGTGTTTCTAATTAATTTACAAATGATGATCTAATTCTTATTACCAGTTGATGTGAATTTTTGTGGTGTTTTCATGTTGTAAAATTCGAAAAATTGGTTTCTATGGAATTTCATTGTGTGTTCAAACATATATGTATATATAAATGGTTTTTAATAATATTTCAATTGAACATTTAAATATTAAATTTCATCTTTGGTATTGTGTTAGGCCTTTTTCAGATTTTGGTAATTGGTTGACTTGTGAAATTGTTCTTGGTGTGTGGTTGATGTGTCTTTAATGGCATGATGAATTTATGTGGATCCATGTTATTGGTTACAATGCTCTTTCTTACCAGAGTTATCTTTGATGTTGGTATATCCATATGTTCATAGGGTTCACAAATTCATTGGTCAGACAAATTATACATGATTTCTATAATAACATTGACATTGATGCCCTGATTTAGAAACAAAATTCATTTACTCTTTCTTCTCCTCTATCGATTACTCAAAATGGTTTCTCTAAAAATGAAATGTTTTTTAAGTAGTATCATGGTTTCATAATGAATAAAATTTGGTTTCAAATGATGTTTTCCAAATGTTTGGTGTGTTTGGATCCTTCATGTCTTTTTTGGTACGTATGTGACTCCAATGAAGTATTTGGAATCTTCTAAGAATTTCATATGTTTTCTCTATGGATTTATTAAATTATTCAGTAATGGATTTGTAAATGTATTTATATATGATTTTTTTTGGTTATGTTGGAACTTTATTGGAATTTAGAAAATTGGTTTCAATGTGATGTGATTTGTAGGCCTAGATTGAACTTGTGAATGGTTTGATTTGTGAAAGGAACCTTTATGGCTGCCCTATTGAGGATTAGATCACTACAATGATGGTGTTGAAGATTAGGCTATTTATCCATTATAGAATAAATGTTTTATTTTTCTATTTCATTGTTTTTAGGACTTACTCATTCTCCATGTACTACTATCATCATATTCATGGGCATCATCTAGAGGGTCGAGTGTTAACATATTTTTAGTTCAATAAATATTCATTAGTACCCCTAGATTTTTTGATAGGATATTGGGGTGTTTTTAGTTGTATGTATAGTTTATAGAATCTATTTGGTTATTGAATCTATAGATAGACTATATTCTAGAATGTGAGGAAAAACTAAAACCGTCCAAATATTTTTTCTTGTGAATTTTAGTATATTCTCTTAATTATTTATCATAAATTTGAGCTTTATCTAGATACAAATGGGCAACCTGTTCTATTTGTGGTTTTTCTCTTACACCTTCATTGATTAATTTATTTATTATTTGGTTGGGTATTCATTATTTCATGTATTTGATTTTTAGATACTATTATTATATTAATTAGTTGAACTAGATTTTATATTTTATAATTAAACTAGATTTTGAAATTAGAAAATGTTAATGGGACATTTAATATGGGAAAACCAATTTTCTAAATTTTATATCAAATTTGAGTTTTAGGTTGTTTTTCTAAAAAGTTTTTCTAAATTCTATAGATTTTAAAAGGTGATTATCTTATAATCATGCAATACTTTTTCCCCTTGGCATCATTTTAAATGACATTTTTTTCATGTATAGTTTCATTCATGTTTCTAGTAGAGATGTCCATGTTTGAATTATAGTGGTGAAAATTACGTCACATATTGATCATGTTGGATTTGGTTTGGTATATGTTTTTTCTGTTTTCGTTTGTTGATTCATTCTTCTAATGTCGTATATTGAGATTTTTATGTTTTTATTAATGATCAGTTATTACTATTTCTTTAAATATGCACATTTCTTATTTTTATCAGTTTATCTTGGGTGGAATTATTGTCACTATGATATATTTGATTTTTTCCACTAGTCACAATATCAGGAGGATTAGGAACACCACATTGGCCTCGTCATAGGATGGTTTAGGTGTCATGTTGGATGGAATCCCACCTTGGTTCAAGAAAAAATCATTTCAACGCAACCATTTTTTATTTTGGGGGTCAAGTAGTTTTGATATAGGATTTTAAAGGTAGGGTCGTTGGTACATAAGTAGAATCGCCAACTCCTGATTATCCTAATACTGTGGTTTCAAGGGTAGTTAGAGGCTTGATTCCTTGGTTTTAGTTTCTAAGTATATAGATTGGGGGATGATAGTTGAGGTAAACTGGTGTTACATTGTGAGATCGCATAGTATAGCGAACCATATAGAGATCAGGTATAGAAATTTGGATACATCCATTGTTTGGTTCTCACATACGTTATTTTATGCTAAACAATGTATTCAGTTTATAAATAGAAACTAGTTCCCTATTTATAGAGTTCTTTTTAGTTATTATTTGTCATGGTTATTGTTTTTGAGAGTGTATTTAAAAAATGTAAAATGGGTTTGTGACAAAAAATTTAAATTGGGAAATTATTTTAGAACATTGTTCTCTTTAAAAAAGTGCTATTTTATGGCTAATTTGTGTTTGTAAATGAGTATAGATATTTGATATATGGCCTTGGAATAATGCATAATTTGAATTTGGTGTAGAAATTGGTGCTTTCAATGTGGATTCTGGTTTTGATTTGTGTTGTTTGGGTGGTTAGAAGGCTATTTTTGTTTTGAATTTTTTGGATTTTGTCTTTGATCGAGTTTTATGATGATTTTTGTGTTGTGTTTTTCATTTTCTATAAGTATGTTTCCCAAAATATGATTCAATGTTTTACAGTGGGTTTTGTTTAAATATTGTCCCTTCCCAGACTCCTAGTGGAGTGGTTGGATGATGTTATTCTTAGTTTATTCATGTTATAATTGGTGTTTGAGGTTTGTTAGATGAAGAAAAGTGGTTTTAGGATGTTTGATGTTTTTTAGGTCTTTATGAATTCCAAAATATTTAGTGGAGTGATATTTTATGGAGTTTTTTGAAGGACCAAGTTAAGATCAATGAAATGTAATCCTTATACCGTCATTACTTATTGGAATGTATTTTGATCTATTTTAAATAAATTACCCAATTATAAATAACATTGGAGGTGAATGTGAGAAATTGTACAGAGCATTATGGAATTCAACATGGTCAATTGATGGTGATGGTCAATGTTTATCACATTAATGATATGATTTCCATTTCTCTAAAGAACAATTTAAAGGATTAGTTAAAGGCTCCTTTTTTAATATAGGATCTTTATAAAGAAATTAAGGATCACATTCTCTCATATAGGAATAATCGGTTTTCGATAATGTTGTATTAGCTCTTTCATGCTGAGATTGGTCCTATGGGGGCATTCTGTGGAACATGGAAATCTAGTTTATCAAGTTCCTTAAGAGGCATTCACATATAATGAGGGGTGTGTTATATGGGAACCTTTTACAGACGAGATTATATTATCAGTTTCATCTTCTTTTCCCTCATGTTGTTCATCTATATAGTCCTATATAGATATGTTCAGATATTCAAAGTTTTCATGTCACAATTCTCAGAATACTTGTCGTCAATGTGGCTAAATAGGTCCTCTAGAGTAGTCTTATATATATTTTTTCTAGAAGACAAAGTCTCGTGTGGAGGTTTTAAACTTTTTACTATAGGGAAATAGATTCTCAAGTCATCAAGGCTATATCCATAGGCCCGATAGTGAAGCTAGTCTTGCAGTCATGGATTTTTGGGTGTGGGTTTCTATAGATGAACTTCTGTAATAGTGTGTAGTGAAAGGTGTTTTAGTTTCACTTATGTAGTTTTACTTTTTTTCATATTTCCATCCCATTATTGAAAAATGATTAGTGATGAAATTGTCCAGTATTTTTTTGGTTTTATACTTTGATAATATTATGTGGATAGGTTTTTTGGGATGCTTTCAGTTTTTATTCTACGTTGTTCTCGAATTTCATTTGTCTATGTTTTATTAAAACTATGAATTGTTTGTTAACATGGTTATTGGTTTGATTATGTTTTTCTAGGGGCACCAATATTTAGGGGAGGGGGATGAGTTGGTTTCAGGAGTACTAGTTTCAGTGTTACCATGTTGGGAGTTTCTGTGTTTAACACATAGCTCATGTTCTTATTGTGGGGAGAACCCTTATCTATTCTTACTATTTATTTCTTATTGGTTCTCTCTATAGGTATACTAGTGTGACTAATAGATTTTAAAGGTCATAATAATTTTCATGGCCTTGTGCATTTCATTCAGTTTGACCTAGAGCTTTTTTCCTCATTATCTTGGTTGATATTATAGGTGAATAAAGTGTTTGTGGTTGGGGACAATTTTACTACCTTACCACATATTTTTCCATTATTTTATTCAAAACTCCCAATGTTATCTATGTTTTTTATTAGATTCAAGAAGACTGAAATTTGGTTTTCAAATATTTTTTTCTAATTTTTGGACATTTATTCCCCCTAATGTATAGTGTTTTACATATGTGACACAAAATGATAATTTATAATACTATATGAATTTAATATGGTTTCACCATGGGATAGGAAAATTATTTACAAATGGATTTGGAAATAGATTTTGAATTTCAAATGTTATATCCTGGTTGGTACATTGTGGAATTTTAGATTTTTTTTAAAAGTAACGTGGTATGTTGGCCTGATTGGAACTAGTATATGGTTTGATGTATTATGTGATCCTATAAGGTAGTCCATCTGAGTAGAGGATCTCTCCATAATTGTTGTTGGGGTTTGTGCTAGGCAAGAATAGTGGAATCTTTGGGATATTGGTTTATTCCATGTTTGTGATAATCACCTCATTGTACATGTACTACTATCAAGGTATTTCTTCTGACAATCTAAAGGGTTCAATGAAACATTCATTTATGTCTTGATTAAAAGGATTATTACACCTAGATATTTGGGGAGGTTAGTGGGGCGTTGCCACCATGGAGGCTAGTTTAGAGTTGGTAATTGGTTATTGAATATAGAGATTCAACATACATCTCTATGTGAGTCTGAATGGATTACATGAACAGATTTCTTATAGTTATGTATAAGAAATCCACATTATTATTTGTCTATATGTTTCTTCTATGTCTTACTGAACCTAGGTTACATGTATAGTTAGTAGTTTTATTCCTAAACAAGTGTAGTTTTATTTATTTCTCATTTAATAAGATATGTCGTGTTTCCTTCCATTAGTTTCGAACTACCATTCATTTATGAATTATTGATATTTTTTTAATTATTAGGGTATCAATTTTTTAATGAGAAAATTTGTATTTAACTTTTAATATTAATAACCTAATTATTCATAAATGTATTTCAAAATAGAAATCTAGTAAGTTTTTAGGGAAGGATGTCTATGTATTCTATTGTGATTACCTACAGAGTTGATTTATAGTCACATTATACTTGTTCCATTCATTTTCAATATATCTGAGATGTTTTGTTGCTTAATTTCATTTAGGTTACCTAAAGGGAAGGACGAGTTTGATGGATAGTTGTGACCAAGGCGACATTTTTAGATTGTGTTGGTTTCAATTTGGTAATGTTTTTGGTTCTATATTAGTTTTTTTATTTTTTATGATGTTGTTGTATTAGGGGTTATTTATCTATTTATTGATTATCAGTTATTATTGTTTTTTTGTGCATCCTTTGTTTATTTTTTATCAGTTTATCATGGGATATATCATTCCCACTATGCTATCATTGTTTCTCAAAAATTGTTTTCATCCCTAGAGGATCTGGAATTCCTCTCTTTCCTTATCGTGGTCCGGGTTAGGATTTATGTTAGATGTAAGTCCAACCTAGTTTATGAAACCTTCACTTTTTTATAATGGTTCAAATCATTTATAATTTCCAAAATAGATAGAGGGATAAAATTATTAGAAAAAATAAAAGGAAATCTATGAAAATTTTAGTTCAAACCCATAAATGGCATTTATTCCTTAACCATTGAATTTCTATTTTCTAGTATATGTTATTCATGGAAATTTTCTAAGTATAAAATTTATGGGATTTTTTATCCATTTATAAATGTTCATATGAGATTTTGAATTTAATAATGAATATCACTAGGTAGAAATAAACCAAGTTTTTAGAATGGATCATTATTGAGAACAATGTGGTAAACATCGCCAACTCAATGTTCCCTTTTTTGGTCTTTTCCCCTATGTACATATATTAAAAAAATATCCACTTATAGTATCTAGAAAAGGATATATTCTCTAGGAAACCAATTTCTCTATAGATTACCATTATTTATGGATTCCTTAAATATTTAGTATTATCCATAAGTCTTCCACTAGGGTTGTATAACACTAAACCTAAAAAACACCACTTTCCTATGATACCCACTAAAAAACCCCATTTTTTATTACACATTAATTCATGATTTTTTATATAACTATACACTAATGAAAACCCTAAAAGATAAGGATTAATATAACCAATCATGAAATATTTATGTTAAATTAATATATACGATCCAAGAGCCATATAATGGTAACAATATAGGGGTAAAAAATCATTAATACTGATGAATGATATAACAAGATAACCTGATGGAAACATATGAATGATTGTAGAAAAAAACAAATGAATTCAAAATAATGAGTCAAATATAAAATCGATGAAATCATATCATAGTGTTATTAGGATAACCTATCATAAACCATACATTTCATATCATGAGATAAAACCATTACCAAATGTGTTGGGGGGATATATGATTTTTGGCCCACATATCACTTTCATTACATGTACATAAAAATGTGTGCCACATAGAATATACAACATAAGGATGTATTACATAAATTATAAACCCATGATTAATGAGTTAACGTAAAATTAATTTATATCCAAAATTAATAATGGAATGGCATAACATGTTGAATACCCATACATGGGAATAGATATGGGTATTCACTACACAAATGTTTGACATGAAAAAATGAAAGAATAATTTCAGCAGCATAACAGTTGTACATAAGGTTTATTGAAGGGGAAAATGATAGAAATATAAGTCTTAAATTTCTATGGAATCAAATTTATAGTAAAAGTAATTTCTAAAAAATTCATAACATAAAAAATTGGAAATCAATATGTACGACATAATGATGGTACTATAATAAAGAAAATAAGGAGTGGATCTCTGTCCTTGGTAGGGTTTTTCTAAAAGCTTGGTAGGATCTTCTAAATATCTTAAGTGATCCTTTAGAGGGATATAGAGTGATAATAGGAGATTAAATTCATGATACATGGGATTTTAGTGATTACTAAAGGGAAGATGGGTGCCTTTATATAGTAAATGATAAGAAAATTCCTTATCAATTTCCAAACACATGTTTTCAACTCTATATGATAAATTACTCAAAATTAGAAAAAATCCAATCGTTTTTGCCAATAATTTCATAAAAATACAAGTGTTGTTAATTATTTAATAATTCTATTAAACTAAAAAATATACCCTTGATGATGTGTATGTTAGTGCTGTTTTTATAGAATTTATATTAAAATCTCATAATATAATATTGGTTTTAATGTATTCATTAATGTTTTATAAAATTAATAAAATAATTATAAAAAAATATGTTGATGAGTAAATACAGTTTTGGTTATGGTGTCCTATTATAGAAAACAATACATAACATTCATGTCATTATAATGTCACAATACAAAATGTATATTTATATCATAGTTAATTTTTACACTAAAATTGAATTGTTGTAGAAAATTTTATAAAATTAACCATTGGGTAATTTTGATGTTATTATTGATAAAATAATATTTATTTTTAAAAAATTATCATATGAATATGACAATTTACACTTTTAAATACCTATGTAGATTTGTTGAATCATATTGTGTTATTTGACAATAATTGTTTTCAAACCCTTTAAAAATTACATTTAAATTCCAAAAATATTATTACCACATAGATTTAATAAATATTTTTTTATAATGATAAATAAATAAAAATTTAATTCATTAAAAAATACTTAAAATAAAAAAGAATGATTCTCTTGATTGAAACTATATATTTACCAATAATGATATTTTTGGTTCCCCATATCAAAAACAAATTTTTATCCAAACTATTATTTGATAATTTAAAATATAATAAAATAACGGGATAAAATTAAGAATATTAAATCCAAAATAAAATAAAATAAAATATAATATAATTTTAATGTCCAGATAAATAGACCTTTATAAGACTAGTAGATTCCCCAGTTGTATGGTGTGCGGTGGGGAGATATTCATATGGTGATTTGGTAAATTTGGTTTGGGATTTCAACATAGTGAGTTTGAGTGTATCCCATATACATTTATTCTCCTTATTTATTTTTTGGATAAAAACATGCTATTATTCCAGGTAAAATCATAATGATTCTATCTATGTTAGAAGCCCTGATAAATGGGGTTCATAGGGAATCATCCTATTAGTTGAGGCCATCACTTACTTTGTTTGTGTCAAATGGATTTTTCATAAACATGTATATATATTAATATGAATGGTAATTGTAAAATGAATAAAATATCAATATTTATAAATCTAAATAGTATTTTAATTTTGATAGTATACGACATAAAATTGTTTTAAAAAATTCATATATTTTTTTTACATATCTTAATATTGAATTTATTCATTCAAAAAAGAAAATAAAATTGTAAAATTTCAGGTTATTTAATTTATTCCATATCATCATACTAATTTAAATAACTTCTAATGTGATCTAAATCATCTTCATCCCCTATTTATGGTGTTGGTATTATCTCAAATCATTACCCCGATCTAGATGGTTATATCACACACAATATTTATAGTCTAACAACTATTATCTTAGACTAGGTTTTCTATTTTTCAAGATGGTTTATAATAACCTTGGTCTTATCAATAATTATAGGTATACATAACCCTTTCGACATAAAATATCTATCTTTTTTTCATGGTTTTTAATCCTTGAACCGTAGGAATTTTTATTAAAGTGGTATGACTTTAAAATCAATCCCAAAATTGTCAAAATTGTGGGATATTAAAATATAAATAAAAGAGACATATAAATTTTATGGTTTAATGTTTTATATGATGTCCCTATAAAAAAATATTTATCTCCACTTTTGAAGTCACCTCATCATGAAATATGAAAAAGAAAGTGTAAAATTTAATAAGTCCCAAATATTATAAGACACAATATTTGGACCAATAAAATGTAAACATGTGCTATATTTTCCCACTAATTAAGGAAAAATATAGAGAGTAATTAATGTAAATATTCTTACAAACATGATATGGAATTTTTATGTACTAAAATTGTCCCCTATATATGTGTTGTATAAAAGGTAGATTGTACTTTAGGGTTCCCAAAAAATTATTATATATCATTTCCCCCATTACTCTAATTCATTCCTTACGTATTTTATTTCTTGGGGATGTTTCATTGGTTTCATAAAAGTGTATCCATATAGATGGGACACCACTTCTATGAAATATTCATCAAAAAATGTTTGGAACTACCAGCATAGAACATCTTAATCTTGAGTATATGGTCTCTTAATAAGTGGGTAGAATTCTAGAGCAAAGATAAAACCATAAATAAAATGTGGTAAAATATAATTCTATAAATTCTAGAGGATTGAAATAGTTTATGTATATTCTTAATTACAAGAGGGGAGGTCAAGATATATTTTAAAACTATTGTTTTAACCCTTGATTAAAACTATGTTTTACAATGTTAATCAAGGAAAATTCACAAATTGTCTTTGGATATTCTCTATAAAAATCATTCTTAGGGTCTGGAAATAAGAATCCAAAAAAGAAACATTATAATAGATTATATAGAGAATGATTCTACCTTAAATCATAATGAATATTATTTATAAATTTATGTAAATGTATAGTAAATTATCTGAAATATATACATTATTTGTTTATCAAAATACATTGGAAATAAAACTAGAAACAATAACATGTATCAAGTATGAAATTTTCTAACACATTTAGTTGGGCATCCAACAACCTTGGAGAATTTTCCCTTGATTTATATATTCATGAAATTGTTTCTTACCCACACTAGGATAATCTATAAATAAGAATATCAGAATCTGTATTGCTATACCTACAAGCCATCACACATTAAAGAAGTCAGAACCTCTGTCTTTTTATCCCAAGAATCCATCGATTGTACTCAGAATCAATTATAGGTGCACAAAACATGCTGAACAAGATTTTCCTAGCAGAACAAGATGTTCAAAAAAAACATACAAGTCTTGAGAGTCTTTCTATCTCTATAATTCAAGTCAAAAAATTTAATCTATAGGATCATCAGACAATAGGTTGACCAATAACTATTTTGATGAGATCATTTGAATGAGATCTTGTTTATATTCAAAACATTAACACATGGCTCCCTCCTCCAATGATCATATTATTTCTAGGATTTTTTAGGGACATGTGAACCTGTCAATAAACGAATTGTTAGTTAGGAAAAACTTATATGACATTGTATTATAGTTATAAAATCTTGTGTAAGGATTATGAAGTAGCTTAACTAAACGAATAATCTGAAATCTAGGAAAATGTATAATACAGAATCTAAACATATAAACAATCATATTATAGAAACAAATCAATATTTGGATTCAATTTTATAATGAATTTGGATTATAAATTATTAGTAATTCAGATACCAAATTCTGCCAAATTGCGAGTTTGAAGTCTACGGAATTTAGTGTCTTAATTCTGAGGAATTCAGAGCCGAAATTCTGCATAATTCAATGTCCTAATTCTGATGAATTTGGAATCTGAATTTTTTAGAATTCAGAGTCTTAGTTTCTGAGGAATCAGATTATGAATTTCATAGAATGCAGAGTATGAATTTAAGGGAAGTCATTGTTTGAATTTCTAATAATTGGGAGTTTGAATTTTAGAGAATTCACAATCGGAATTTTAGAGAATTATAATTCTACAAACAGTAAGACATGTAAATTTTAAGAAACATAATAGTTGTGAATATTTTTGTTAAGTATCTTAATTTGTTTCCTTTAGTAAAAAATTAGAATTGGTTTTGAGAAAACATTAAATAAGATAATGAAAACCGAGATAAGGGTAAAACATTCTATAGAGAAATTAGTTATTTCTTAAGAAAAAAATTCTTAGAGAAAGAAAATTTTCTATAATAAAATGTGTTTGTTATTTTAAAAACATTGAGGAATGTAAAATTCATAAAAAAGCATATTGAATCAACAATTTCACACTTTTTTAGAAGGACAAATTTTTTTGAAAATGAATATAATGTATGAAAAGGTTTATTTTTGATCTATGAAAGATAAACTTGTCTCCCATTACTTATGAACCATGATAAATAATTATAACTCCCAGTTAGTTTTTTGAAATCCCTGAGGATTATATTCTTGTCTTTTTTAGGGAAGTTACATTTTCATTCATTAGTTGGTCTTCTTTAGGAAGACTACCCTTACATAATCATCCCCTTACTTAGGGAATTATCTTCTTTATACTTATTATTCATTTGATCATTATTTTCTCCCTATTTTTTATTTTTAAAAAGAAATATAAAGAATTAGAAAATAATGCTACCTGGAATATTAGAACTATAAAAAACAAAAAAAATTAGGGTGAGAAAATTTTCATTATGATAGGAAAAATTATTGCAGCGTAATAATACCACAAAATATCTGAATGACATGAAAATTATTCATACATATTTTTTATAGACATGATCACACTAAAAGTAGCATTTCACTTCTTGAGTTCTTTATGATAATCCTAAAACTCTTTGAGAAACTATTCTTGATCTAGATTTTTGTTTTCTAGAGCCTAGAATTTTTCATCAGAAGACTTTTTTATGCCTGAGACATCACTAATGCTTCATAGTGAAGTAACATTTCTTGAAACTCTTCCTTGAGTTCGTTTTCAATATTCAAATTTAATGAAACTGAATTTAACTTCTCATTCAGATCATTATCCTCTTATATCTAGGCTACTTTCTCTAGATTCATGATTTCTAAAAAACATGTTGAAATATTATTAATTCTATCAGACAATTTATGTAATGGCTCAGACCTCCCTGGTCCATTAATTTGTGAAAATGTGGTGTTGGAGGTGTTCTGGGAGGTCAAGGTGACTTATCCCCTAGCTGCTACCTACCGGTAGCTCAGTCTACCGGTAGCTGCTGCCCACCGGTAGCCGCCACGTACCAGTAGCTCGGTCTACCAGTAGCTGCTGTCTACCGGTAGCTCAGTCTACTGGTAGTTTCTGCCTACCAGTGGCTCGGTCTACCGATAGCTTCTATCTACCGGTAGTTGTTGCCTACCGGTAGCTCGGTCTACCAGTACCTGCTGCCTACCAGTAGCCACCACTTACTAGTAGCTGGGTTTACCGGTAGCCACGGCGTACTGATAGCTCGATATACTGGTAGCCGCAGTCTAGCAGTAGCTCAGCTAACACATTGCCAAATTTCCAGTTCAGTGAACAATGTCTCTATCGGCGAGGTTCTATCGGTGAGGTTCAGTGAACATTGATTCTATCAGTGAGGTTCTATCGGTGGACTTCTATCGGTGAGGTTCAGTGAACTGTGCTTCTATCGGTGAGGTTCAGTGAATATTGTTTCTATCGGTGAGGTTCTATCGGTGTACTTCTACCGGTGAGGTTCAGCGAATAGTGTTTCTATCGGTGAGGTTCAGTGAACAATGTTTCTATCGGTGAGGTTCTATCGGTGGACTTCTATCGGGGAGGATCAGTGAACAATGTTTCTATCGGTGAGGTTTAGTGAACAGTGTTTCTATCGGTGAGGTTCTATCGGTGGAATTCTATCAGTGAGGTTCAGTGAAAAATGTTTCTATCGGTGAGGTTCAGTGAACAGTGTTTCTATCGGTGAGGTTCTATCGGTGGACTTCTATCGGTGAGGTTCAGTGAACAGTGTTTCTATCGGTGAGGTTCTATCGGTGGACTTCTATTGGTGAGGTTCAGTGAACAATGCTTCCATCGGTGAGGTTCAGTGAACAGTGTTTCTAACGGTGAGGTTCTATCGGTGGACTTCTATCGGTGAGGTTCAGTGAACAATGTTTCTATCGGTGAGGTTCAGTGAACAGTGTTTCTATCGGTGAGGTTCTATCGGTGGACTTCTATCGGTGAGGTTCAGTGAACAGTGTTTCTATCAGTGAGGTTCAGTGAACAGTGTTTCTATCAGTGAGGTTCTATCGGTGGACTTCTATCGGTGAGGTTCAGTGAACAGTGTTTCCAGAGTTCATAAGAGCTATCGATTCCATACTTTGCCAAATTTTTGAGTATGTGAACAGTGTTTCCAGCTTCGCAAATTTGACGTTTTCATTGATTTAAAATACTTTTAAAACCTTATTTTAGTACTTTATTACCGATTCAAAGGCCATAAATTCTATATTAATTATTCCTAAGGCCGGGATGTTTTTACTTGGTCAAACCGCATGGGTTAATGCGATCCATTTTTAATGGAGAATAAATCTGATCTTAAACTGTCGCCCCATTAAATCTTCAAAAAGGTACGAGATATCATTCTCCCTTGTTCTTTCCCATTGTTCTCAACTAAGAGGCACTAGAACCGTTCAATCCTTTCTGTAGGAGTTTCACAATCAATCTTTACTCTTAGGATTGGTTCTGCTCTTTTTTGGATGCAACTGAGACGTGTCGATCAATCTTCGATAAAAGGTATGTTGTATCATCATTCTTTTGGGGTTTATCTTCTCCTATCCTCCTTTCCATAATTATACCATGTAATTTCCAAGATTCTAATGGGTTTTCTTGGGGTTGGTTGGTACTGTCGTACCACAGCATCTTCTCGTGGATGCAGTTGTCGCGAGAGAAGGATTGTGTCCCGTTGTGTGGATAAAGGACGTCAAGAACTCTTCGAGGTTGGGGATTCATGGCTTCTCTAATTTTTTATGTGCAACTATAGAATTAGCATGATTTAGTCCTTTGGATCACAATGAAATTGACCTAATTAAATACTTGAAGTGGATTAAAATAATTGGTTGATCGCATGTTGTTGCTTTGTACCGTGAAAATGGTTTGCCTCATGTTTTTCCAAGATAGAGTTATATCTATGTTTTTCTTTAATTAGTTGCCCGTTCATGATGGAAATTGATAAAGAACGTAAAGCCGGAATTATTTGTTAAATAATTGGCTAAAGATAAAGAGGCATGTTAATGAATCTGTTAATTCAAAATGGATTAAAGAACTACTAGTTCGATAATTTCAAAAGGGTTCTGAGTCACCCGCTTGCTTGTAAGGCTGAATGCCTTGTGGTTTGGAGCTCTGAGTTCTCATTTTGTATGAAGGCTGAATGCCTTGTTAAAGGGCCGAGAGCCCATTTTGTGATCTTTTATTTCCTGCTGCTTGTGATTTGATGTGAGCCTGGATGGCTGTTGTGATATTTGGAGGTATGGGGAATTGCGGTTATGGCAGCGGATGACGCCTAGTGTGGCGAGATGCATCGGTTTATGCATGTGGGTGTCGGGGAGGACACCAAGGATGATGGTATGAGATGAATCTGATGGGTTGGTTTGGTTGTTTATCTTCTTTAATTTTCCCCACTGCTCAAGGCAGCTGGTATTGCTTACCCTCTTTCCGAAGGAGGCGAAGACACGCGGGGTATGCCACATGCTTTCCTTGTTTAGCCTCTCGATGAAGGATGGGTCTATGCTCTTGCTATAGGTGGAAAATACTTGATGGGTAGTATATCTACTCACCGTGTTGAGCCCCTTTGTGTTTAGTATCATAGAATGCTTTTCTAGAATGCCTAGGAATATGGGAAAGTAATTCCATAATGAAAGTTTGTTTAAATGGTGATAATCCACGGGGATGGAGAAACTGGAATTTAATAGTGATGTGAATCCTAAAAAGGAGCAGTTTTTGAATGTGATGCCAATTTAGATTAATGTGGTAAATTGTTCATGGTTAATTAATGTTTAAAGAATTAATTAACGTACAGTGGAACTGATAAAATGATAATGGAGTAATCAAATAAAGCTCTTCAAATTGTTGTGTGCTTATAGGATGCCTAGTCTTAGAAGTAGCAGCCTGGAGTCTGAGAGACGTTAGCTGTAGTTGTGCCTATGACTAGGTAATGCCCATAGTGTGGTTGTGAGTCATATATATTCTATACTTTTTTGTTTATATATGCTACTCCACCCTGTCGGTAAGGGAAACCGACACCCCAGGGATTCTGAGCCCTGGGGGGGGGGGTGTTTTCCCCAACATTCTGATGGGAGGTTGAATGGCTGACTACCCCCTTTGGCCCCGCTCTATTCTCTTGGTAGATCTTTTTGCTAGTAGACATAGTGGTTAGTTTTACCCATATATGTGTGTAGATGTCAGTAATGGCTTGTGGTTATTTCACACACATATATTCTGGATATAGTATCCTATGGACTACTATAGGTGTAACGTGTATAGGATATAATGGCTTGAGGATCCTTACTCGGAGTATGGGCTGTAATGGCTTGAGGTATTATACCCGACGTATGATACACGTTATGCGAGCTGTGGTGGATCTCGGAAACTACCTGGTTACTTTTGGTTGTGAGGAAGGTGTGGTGCTTCGCCCAGGTGTCTGCGGGGATGCCTATGTGGTGCACGAGGTGCAGATTGTGGAGCTTAGCCCAGGTGTCTACGGGCAAGCCTTTAGAGAGAGATGCACATGACGTATGTCATTGGGGACAAGCAGCAAACCAGTGGGGAGGTATTAGCGGGGTACCCTTGATATTCTTTACTATATGCTATATTTCTTGTATGCGTTACTTGGTGAGAGTAGCCATGGTGAGGTTGGGAACTTAGTATACCAGTTTAGGTAACGAGTTAGTTTCACTTGTTGTTCAATGGGCTTTAGCATGCTTTCTTTACTTTCACACGAGAGGCTTGAGGAGGATCCTACTGAGTATACTGTTATACTCACCCTATGTATTTATAAACTGTTTTTCAGGTAACTTGGAGCAGGTTGGAGGCCATGCTGGTTACTTCTAGCTTGTGGTTGGAGGAGGAGATGTTCGGGCTTGTGGTCGCTGTTGTTATACATTCTTTTGGCTACATTTAGTTTCCCCTTTCAGTTGTAGCACTTTTGCATGACATTTCATATATGTACATGGTTTCCTTTTATATCTCAGTTCTAAGTTGGAGTTGATTGGAGTTTATTCTATCTCTCTCTTCCGCATGTGTTCTCTTAGAGGGTAATGCCTCCCATTTGTGTGCGTATTATACCCTCGGTGCTAGTCGCCAACCCGGGGCCTACTGGAGGTGGGACTCGGGGGTCATTATCTCCGTTCTCACATTGCCGGCCTAGGAGGGGTACACTTTATGGGGAGGGGGTCATGACAGAGTGGTATCAGAGCTCTGGTTGAGGGTTAAGATGGAGTTTGGAGTTAGGCACAGGTGAGGATGCATGGGATGGTAGGGAAATAGTGTCATTCATGTTTAGAAAGTGGGGTAAACACTGGAGACTGGCAGAGACATAGGCATTTAGGGCCCCCTATGATCTGTTGCATGAACCTTTAAGTTTACGATGGCTACTAAACAAAGTGTTACCGGTTGCAGGGTAGAGACCTAGGAAAGGATCATGCATCATTATTATTTTCGCTTGTGTTTGAATGGGTAGACCTTGGGATAGGTAACCTAAAATAAATAATACAAAACAATTAATTAATTAATGTTGAGTCTTCCATATTCCAGGCTTAGGAGCTCTAACAGTTGTTATTTTGCAGGTATGGCTCCAGGTCGACATCCTCATCAGGTTTGCGCAGAAGATGCCCATCAGGCTGTTCCAGCAGATCGTCGCCGAGTAGAGGTTAACGACGATGACACTGGGAGGAAGACACTTCGAGAGTTTTAGTGCTAGAGTCTACAGAAGTAAGAGGGATCCGTTTCAGATACAGTCACAGAAGACTGGTTGGAGGAGATCGAGATAGGCTTCAGTTCGATTCGTGCTCGGAAGGAACAATGGGTGTCCTTGGTTGTGACGATGCTGCGTGGAGCAACGAGGCAGTGGTTGTTCTTGTTCCTCGGTGATCGTGAGGAGTCATCAATCTCATGGGAGGAGATTCGAGACAGGTTTAGAGTCGAGTTTCTTTCATCGACTGCGAAGGTGTCCAGTCGCCAGGAGCTTCTCACCCATCGACAGGGGAGTGCCAGTGTTCGAGAGATTGGAATCCGTTTCAGGAACCTTCTACGATATGCATCAGACCTGTTACCAGATGATGAGGTCAGAGCGAGGCATTTCGAGGAGGCATTGCGTCCAGAGATCCAGTTCCTGGTCACCCCATTTATGCTGATAACATATCTTGAGGTGCTGGCGAGGGCCGAGGTTGCTGAGAGGAGTTTGGCCAGGACTCGATCGTCATGAGAGGGGAATCGTCATGATTCCTCACGAAGTAGAGCTGTGGTCCGGGGTTCCCGGTTTTCAGGATAGAAGAGTTTCCGTTCACCTGGGGGTCGATCCCAGCCCTTCCCATCTCATTTCTCCGGAGGCAGAAACTCTCAGACCTATGCCAAGGGATCATGAGCTTGTTTTTCTTGTGGTGGTCATGGTCATCAACAGCGGGAGTGCCCGACTTTTCAGAGCAGTCCTCGTGCACCGGGCGCTCCACTCCAGGTTCCTCCGTTGAGGCAGTTCTAGCCGAGGCATCAGCAGCAGATTGCACCAGTTTTAGATCACCAAAGGGTAGATGGAGCAGGAAGAGGACAGCCCCATGACGCTCCCCGTCCTCAGAGAGCAGAGCACGGCCATGGTGGTAGTCGTCATCAGGGTCAGAGAGGCCGTGGAGGTGGTCATGGTCAGCTTCATGCTCTAGTGTTACCAGCCCCAGGCGAGCCAGATGTCGTTCGAGGTACCCTTTTCTTGTTTTCTACCTTGGTGTATGCCTTGTTTGATTCGGGAGAAACACACTCCTTCATATCACCTACCCTTGTCCATGCTTTGGGACTTGAGGTAGAGAGGCTTCCAGTGCCCTTGGCGTTGACTATGCCAGTTGGAGGTCGAGCTGACATGTTTGAAGTATGTAGAGACTGTGAGCTAGTGTTGGGGCAACACCTCTCTTGGGGAGATTTCCTATGTTTGCGAATACAACCATATGATGTCATACATGGCATGGATTGGTTGTATTCGGTGCAGGATGTTGTGGATTGCTAGAGGAAGAATGTCGTTTTCATTGATGAAGATGGAGAGAAAGTGGTGTTTGTTGGTGAGAGAGATCCTCGGATGAGTCATAGACGAGTTCCATCCTTATCATCCATGATGGCTGGGATGACGCTGAGTTCTTTAGAGGTTCAACAGTTGGCGTTTCCTAGGGTCATAGAGGAGTACCCTGACGTCTTTCCAGAATAGGTTGTATCCTTACCCCCTCGACGAGAGATTGAGTTTGGGATCGAGCTACATCCAGGGGCGTCTCATATCTCTATGTCTCCGTATAGGATGGCCCCTTCTGAGTTATGAGAGCTACGTATTCAGCTCGACGGTCTGTTGCAGTGTGGTTTTGTTCGGCCAAGTGTGTCACCATGGGGTGCACCAGTTTTGATTATGAAAAAGGATGATGGAAGTTTGCGGTTGTGCGTCGATTATCGTCGGTTAAATAAAGTGACAATAAAGAACCTCTATCATCTCCCACGGATTGATGAACTATTCGATCAACTGAAGGGTCCAAGTTGGTTCTCAAAGATAGACTTGCGGTCAGGATATCATCAGATGCGTGTAAAGGATGAGGATATCCGGAAGACTACTTTCCGCTGTCGTAATGGGCATTATGAGTTTGTTGTAATGCCATTCGGCGTGACAAATGCTCCAGCTGTTTTCATGGGGTTGATAAATGCTGTGTTCCGTGAATTCTTGGACATGTTTGTTGTGGTTTTCATCGACGAAATCCTTGTGTACTCAACATATGAAGAGGAGCATGCAGAGCATATACGAGCCGTTTTGGTAGTTCTTCGCTAACATCAGTTGTTTGGGAAGTTGTCCAAGTGTGAGTTCTGGGCTCAAGAAGTTCGTTTCTGGGGACATGTTGTGTCCCAATAGGGAGTAGCTATGGATCCTTCGAAGATAGAAGCAGTTGTGTCTTGGCCAGCCCCCAAGACCGTGTCGGAGGTGCGAAGTTTCCTTGGTCTCGCAGACTATTATAAGAGGTTTGTAGCTAATTTCTCCCGAGTTGCGACTCCTCTGATAGCTTTGACTAGAAAGGACCATGCGTTCATATGGACTGATCAGTGTTAGACAGCTTTCAATTATCTAAAGGAGAAGTTGGTAAGTGCTCCAGTCCTTTGTCTTCCAGCGGAGGGAGTCCAGTTTGATGTTTTCTGTGATGATTCACATCTAGGGCTAGGCTGTGTTCTCATGCAGCAGAGGTCAGTTGTTTCTTATGGGTCTCGGTAGTTGCGTCCCCATGAATGAAACTATGCCACCCATGATCTTGAGTTGGAAGCTGTGGTGTTTGCTCTAAAGTTGTTGATACATTACCTCATTGGTGAGCACTTTGTGGTTTTCACCGATCATAAGAGTTTGAGGTATGTTTTCTCCACACGTGACTTGAACTTGAGGCAGCGTCGGTGGATGGAGTTCTTTCTGGAATACGACTTTGAAATATCGAATACACCTGTAAAATGGAATGTTGTAGCTGAAGTACTAAGCCGAATGATACGTAATGATGTTGTGCGTGAATCTGGTGATTCTTGGAGAGTGATGGAAGAGCTATCAGCTTTTAATCTTGATATGGGAGAAGTTGGGGGTAGAGGTTGTCTTTTCCAGATGACGGTGCAGTCATCCCTGATGCAGAAGGTGGAAGAGTCTCAGTTGGGTGACCAAGAAGGGGAAGTTTGGAGAGACAGAGTTGTATGTGGTGAGGCCCCTAATGGTTGGTCGGAGGATGAACAACACCGGGTGTTGTATCATGGCAGGCTTTTTGTTCCCTTGGCGATGCGCGAGACGGTTCTCTGAGAGATCCATAGTTCACCCTTGGAGGTACATCCTGGTGTGACGACGATGTACCGATCCTTGAGGAGTCAGTTTTGGTGGCCTGGGCTGAAGCGTATAGTTGCAGAATGTGTGTCTCGATGTTTAGTCTGCCAGAAGGTGAAGGTCGAACACCGTGTTCCTGGTCTTCTCCAGCACTTAGAGATTCCTCAGTAGAAGTGGGAGGACATCTCAATGGACTTTGTTACAGGTTTACCTCGAGCTCCGGGTGGACATGATGCTATATGGGTGGTAGTGGATCGTTTAACAAAATCATCCCACTTCATAGCAATCAAGGAGTCGAGCTCAGTGGATGTTTTGTCGAGGCAGTATGTAGAGGAGGTGGTGAGACTCCATGGAGTACCTAGGATGAACATTTCTGATCAGGATCCTCGTTTTACCTCCATGGTGTGGAGAGGTCTCCAGCATGCCTTTGGCTCTGAACTGTGCCTTAGAACTTCTTTTCATCCTCAAACGGATGGTCAGACAGAGCGAACCATCCAGAATCTTGAAGACATGTTGCGCTCTTGTGTTCTTAATTTTGGAGGTTCATGGACAAAGCAATTACCCTTAGTAGAGTTCGCATACAATAATAGTTTCCACTCTACCATCTGTATGGCGCCGTTTGAATCCTTGTATGGATGGCCAGGCCGTTATCCGTTGTGCTCGACAGGGGTCAGAGAGTCAGCAATTCTCGGACCAGAAATAGTGTAGAATACAACAGAGATGGTTCAAGTGATTCGTGAGAGGATGAAGACATCACAAGATCGTCAGAAATCATATGCTGATCAAAGGAGGAGACCGTTAGAGTTTAATGTTGGGGATCATGTGTTTCTGAAGGTGACTCCCCACCGTGGGCAGTGAAGGTTTTGTCGTGGAAGTAAGCTTTCTCCCCGATTTGTTGGGCCTTTCGAGGTGTTGGCTCATGTTGGAGCTGTGGCATATCGAGTAGCACTTCTCACTCAGATGAGTCGGATACATGATGTTTTCCATGTATCACAGCTCCGTAGTTATCTTCATGATGAATCTCATATTGTCGATTGGGGAGAGATCGATATTGGCGATGATGCAACCTTCGAGGAGCGACCTGTGGAGATCCAAGACCGCAATGAGAAGGGGTTGTGTGGGCATTCCTTTCCTTTAGTTCGTGTCTTGTGGCGACATGGTGGCATGGAGGAGAGTACCTGGGAGCGTAAGTCACAAATACGTGCTCAGTACCAAGAGTTGTTTAATGTTTAACTCTTTTTATGTAATGACGTTTCCTTTATGGTTAGACCTTTCATGTTTTATTTATGTACCTTTTTTTGTGTGATGTTATGATTGAATTGTTTGGATATGGATTGTTTGTTTCCATATTCTCAGATATCGTAGCATTGTTCCAGCTTTCGAACAACTCATGGTTGTTTTCCCCTAAGAGGTATCTTATGGGGTGGTGGTTCGGACCCCTCTATTCCTCTGAGTTTGTTTTTAATTCTCAAGGACAAGAATGTTTTGAGAGGTATCTAATGTAATGGAACGGACCTCCCTGGTTTATTACATTGTGAAAATGTGGTGTTGGAGGTGTTCCGGGAGGTCATGGTGACTTATCCCCTAGCTGCTGCCTACCAGTAGCTCGGTCTACCGGTAGTTGTTGCCCACCGGTAGCCGCCGCTTACCAGTAGCTCGTTCTACCGGTAGCTGCTGTCTACCGGTAGCTCGGTCTATCGGTAGCTGCTGCCTACCGGTGGCTTGGTCTACCAGTAGCTGCTGTCTACCGGTACCTGCTGCCTACGGGTAGCTCGGTCTACCGGTAGCTGCTGCCTACCGGTAGCCACCGCTTACTAGTAGCTGGGTTTACCTGTAGCTGCGGCGTACTGATAGCTCGGTATACTGGTAGCCGCAGTCTAGCAGTAGCTCGGCTAACACTTTGCCAAATTTCTAGTTCAGTGAACAGTGTTTCTATCGGTGAGTTTCTATCGGTGGAATTCTATCGGTGAGGTTCAGTAAACAGTGTTTCTATCGGTGCGGTTCAGTGAACAGTGTTTCTATCGGTGAGGTTCTATTGGTGGAATTCTATCGGTGTGGTTCAGTGAACAGTGTTTCTATTGGTGAGCTTCTATCGGTGGACTTCTATCTGTGAGATTCAGTGAACAGTGCTTCTATCGGTGAGGTTCAGTGAACAGTGTTTCTATCGGTGAGGTTAAGTGAACAGTGTTTCTATCGGTGAGGTTCAGTGAACATTTTTTCTATCGGTGAGGTTCTATCGATGGACTTCAATCGGTGAGGTTCAGTGAACAATGTTTCTATCGGAGAGGTTCTATCAGTGGACTTATATCGGTGAGGTTCAATGAACAATGCTTCTATCGGTGAGGTTTAGTGAACAGTGTTTCTATCGGTGAGGTTCTATCGGTGGACTTCTATCGGTGAGGTTCAGTGAACAGTGTATCTATCGGTGAGGTTCAGTGAATAGTGTTTCTATCGGTGGACTTATATCGGTGAGGTTCAGTGAACAATGTTTCTATCGGTGAGGTTCAGTGAACAGTGTTTCCAGAGTTAATAAGAGCTTCTGATTCCATACTTTTCCAAATTTTTGAGTAATTGAACAGTGTATCCAGGTTCGCAAATTTGACGTTTTCTTTGATGTAAAATACTTTTAAAACCTTATTTTAAGGACTTTAATACCGATTCAAAGTCCATAAATTCTATATTAATTATTCCTAAGGCCGGGATGTTTTTACTTGGTCAAACCGCGTGGGTTAATGCGATCCATTTTTAATGGAGAATAAATCGGATATTAAACCGTCGCCCCATAAAATATTCAAAAAGGGACGAGATATCATTCTCCCTTGTTCCTTTCCTTTGATCTCAACTAAGAGGCAGTAGAACCGTTCAATCCTTTCCGTAGGAGTTTCACAATCAATCTTTACTCCTAGGATGGGTTCTGCTCTGTTTTGGATGCAACCGAGCCGTGTCGATCAATCTTCGATATAAGGTATGTTGTATCATCATTCTTTTGGGGTTTATCTTCTCCTATCCTCCTTTCCATAATTATACCATGTAATTTCCAAGATTCAAATGGGTTTTCTTGGGGTTGGTTGGTACTGTCGTACCGCAGCATCCTCCGGTGGATGCAGTTGTCGCGAGAGAAGGATTGTGGCCCGTTGTGTGGATAAAGGACGTCAAGAACTCTTCGAGGTAGGGGATTCATGGATTCTCTAATTGTTTATGTGCAACTATAGAATTATCATGATTTAGTCCTTTGGATCACAATGAAAATGACTTAATTAAATACTTGAACCGGATTAAAATAATAGGTTGATCGGATGTTGTTGCTTTGTACCGTGATAACGGTTTGCCTCATGTTTTTCCTAGATAGAGTGATATCTATGTTTTTCTTTAATTAGTTTCCCATTCATGATGGAAATTGATAAAGAACGTAAAGCCGGAATTACTTGTTAAATAATTGGATAAAGATAAAGAGGCATGTTAATGAATATGTTAATTCAAAATTGAATAAAGAACTATTAGTTCGATAATTTCAAAAGGGTTTTGAGTCACCTGCTTGCTTGTAAGGCTGAATGCCTTGTGGTTTGGAGCTCTGAGTGGTCATTTTGTTTGAAGGATGAATGCCTTGTTAAAGGGCCGAGAGCCCATTTTGTGATCTTTGATTTCCTGCTGCTTGTGATTTTATGTGAGACTGGATGGCTGTTGTGATATGTGGAGGTATGGGGACTTGTGGTTGTGGCAGCGGATGACGCCTAGTGTGGTGAGATGCATCGGTTTATGCATGTGGGTGTCGGGGAGGACACCAAGGATGATGGTATGAGATGAATATGATGGTTTGATGTTGGTGGTTTGGTTTGGTTGTTTATCTGATTTAATTTTCCCCACTGCTCAAAGCAGCTGGTATTACTTACCCTCTTTCCGAAGGAGGCGAAGACACGCGGGGTATGCCACGTGCTTTCTGTGTTTAGCCTCTCGATGGAGGATGGGTCTATGCTTTTGATATAGGCGGCAAAGTCTCGACGGGTAGTATATCTACTCGCCGTGTTGAGCCCCTTTGTGTTTAGTAGCATAGGATGCTTTTCTAGAATGCCTGGGAATATGGGAAAGTAATTCCATAATGAAAGTTTTTTTAAATGGTGATAATCCACGGGGATGGAGAATCTGGAATTTAATAGTGATGTGAATCCTAAAAAGGAGCAGTTTTTGAATGTGATGCTAATTTAGTTTAATGTGGTAAATTATTCATGGTTAATTAATGTTTAAAGAATTAATTAACTTACAGTGGAACTGATAAAATGATAATGGAGTAATCTAATAAATCTCTTCAAATGGTTGTGCGCTTTTTGGATGCCTAGTCTTAGAAGTAGCATCCTGGATTCTGAGAGACGTTAGTGGCAGTTGTGCCTAGGACTAGGTAATCCCCATAGTGTGGTTGTGAGTCATATATATTCTGTACTTTTTTGTTTCTATACGCTACTCCACCATGTCGGTAAGGGCAACTGACACCCCGGGGATTCTGAGCCCTGGGGGGGGGGGTGGTGGTTTCCCCAACATTCTGATGGGAGGTTGAATGGCTGACTACCCCCTTTGGCCCCGCTCTCTTCTCTTGGTAGATCTTTGTGATGGTAGGCACAATGGTTAGTTTTACCCATATATGTGTGTAGATGGCTGTAATGGCTTGTGGTTATTTCACACACATATATTCTGGATATAGTATCCTATGGACTACTATAGGTGTAATGTGTATAGGCTATAATGGCTTGAGGATCCTTACTTGGAGTATGGGATGTAATGGATTGAGGTATTATACCCGACGTATGATACATGTTATGCGAGATGTGGTGGATCTTGGAAACTACCTGGGTACTTTTTGTTGTGAGGATGGTGTGGTGCTTCGACGAGGTGTCTGCGGGCAAGCCTATGTGGTGCACGAGGTGCAGATTGTGGAGTTTAGCCTAGGTGTCTGTGGGCAAGCCATTGGAGAGAGATGTACAGGATGTATGTCGTTGGGGCAAAGTGGCAAACCAGTGGGGAAGTAGTATAGGGGTACCCTTGATATTCATTACAATATGCTATATTTCTTGTATACGTTACTTGGTGAGAGTAGCCATGGTGAGGTTGGGAACTTAGTATACCTGTTTAGGTAACGAGTTAGTTTCACATGTTGTTCACTGGGATTTAGCATGCTTTCTTTACTTTTGCACGAGAGGCTAGAGGAGGATCCTACTGAGTATACTGTTATACTCACCCTATGTATTTATAAACTGTTTTTCATGTCACTTGGAGCAGTTTGGAGGTCAAGCTGGTTACTTCTAGCTTGTGGTTGGAGGAGGAGCTATTCGGGCTTGTGGTCGCTGTCGTTTTACTTTCTTTTGGGTACTTTTAGTTTCCCCTTTCAATTGTAGCACTTTTTCATGACATTTCATATATGTACTTGGTTTCCTTTTATATCTCAGTTATAAGTTGGAGTTGATTGGAGTTTATTCTATCTCTCTCTCTTCCACATGTGTTCTCTTAGAGGGTAATGCCTCCCATTTGTGTGTGTATTATACCGTCAGTGCTAGTCGCCAACCCGGGGCCTACTGGAGGCGGGACTCGGGGGGTCATTATCTCCCTTCTCACATTGCCGGCCCAGGAGGGGTACACTTTTTGGGCAGGGGGTCGTGACAATTTATCAAAATCATCATTTAATAAATAATGGTATTCATCAATGATTCTAATGTCTTAAATCGTTCTTTTAGGCCATTGTGTTATTTCCATACATTATATCCTATGACCATCATAAACAGTAGGAATGGGTTTAAAATATACCTCAATCCTGATAAAATTATCGACGATCATGCTTAATGAATATGACATCTGATTAAATTATTTTTGAAGCAAATTCCATGTTGAATAAATACTAGGGACCAAGTTATTATTTTCACATGCATCTTTAACCACTAAACAATTAAATACTAACCCATCGATGAAGATGATTCAGAATAAGATTCCCTAGAAGGGGTGGATAATTTTTCTATCCCATTATCTTTTCTCAGGGATAATATACCAATATATTTCTTAACATTGACAATAATAACATTCATAAGAGTATCAACAACCAAATATTTTACAATTCCCACATTGGAAATAACATTCTCAGCCCTCATATACTCATGATTACTACAAGAGAGTTCTCATAACTTATCTTCATCAACCTCTTCTTTCTCACCATCTTCCATAACATAATTAGGTTGGATAGAATCATGGTTTCTACTCTCATCATCAGTAGGTTTATCAACCTCTTCCTGTCCATTGTCCTCTTTTCCTTGAGAAGAATATTTTGTTGATTCAACATTAGATGTTTAGATTGAAAGAATTTTTGGAGGACTTTCCTTCTCATGGTATTGATCTACTTTTTTAATAACATCAACACTTTTATCTTCATCTTCCTCATATTATTTTTCTACTTCTTCCTCTTCAACTATATTTTCCTCCAAAACATGTTCTGTAATAGAAATTTTTTCCCCCATGTTTTTAAAAGTAGTCACTCATGGAGAATGGATTCTGGTACCTGAATCTGTTCAAAGGACTTTTCTATATCTATGAGAAATTCATGAACAATCTCTATTTCATGCATTTTATTTTTCAATTTTTTATATTTTTATTGACTTTCATTCTATTCATTAGCTTTAATTTTCATGTATTTTTCAATTGATGGATCTAAGACAAATCATAAATCTCTTTCTTTTTGGTTCTTCTTCAGTTCCTGCAACATCTCTACTAATCCATAAAGGAATGTTGTTTTCTTTTCTGGATTTGGTGGTGTGTATTGTCTTTCTGGAAGAATATATTTTTCTTTTGTTTCTTGTTCCTTCACTTTTCATTTATGTTGAAATCTCTGAGATGTTTCAACTAGTTCATCTTTCTTATCTAAAACTATCAATCCCACTTTCAAAACGATCATAAAATTCCTCATATTTTCTATTGAAACGAACTTTCATCATCCTTAACGTATCATCACTCCACAACATGATCTTGATGGTTCTTGTTTTAGAGTATCATTGAATTTTGAAAGATTCTAGGCAATGTAGTTTGATCATTGGCATGATCTCCGGATACATGGTAAAATGACATTTTGGAGTTCCAATCATAATTTTTGGGATTTTCTGGAGGATATACTTCACCAGATCTTCCATTCTTATGTTAACAAAAAAATTGAATATAAATATATATCTTTTTGTTAGATTGTACTTGTCACCCATTCTCATAATGGGGAAACCATGTAATTATAATGCTAACATCATAATTTTATTTTTGAAAGCTAGTTGATATTAGGTGAATTTACACCCTTGATTCAACATAACACAATTCCATTTTCCTTATCAATACATCTTAGATGATCTGAAAACACAAGAGAGTATAAAAATCACTAACCTTCATATGTAATTACATGAATATTTTCTAACATATTAGAAAATAGTGAATAGGATTTCCAATATCTTTGGAATGAAAACATCTCCCATATACCTTCATCATGAATGCTTATTGTTTCATATAACACTTTAAGTAATTATGAAAAAACAAGATTCTAACTCGTTTCCTTGGAAATACAAAAACTCACCCATCCATTTAGGTTGATAATTTTCAAAATCAATGAATTATACTTAAAAAATAACTTTGGGTCAAAAAACCTATCCCTTTAGTTTTTACAATCCTTTATTTCTATAATGGAAAACATCTATTTCAGGGTAAAGATTCCAACGACATCAATATTATAAGAAAAAATGGAAAAAACAACGGTATATTTGAAGAGAAGCAATGCTTATATGAAAAATTTCATGAATGCCGACATGGGAGAAGAAATAAGAGTCCTATTATAGTCTTTAAGAAAACGATTTTAATTAATGATATTATCCAAAAATTAAAACAACAATGATCTAATCAGATGGTTGAAAAAAATTCCAAATAAAGATTTGGTAGATTCTGATATTTTGAGGTTTTAAGGAGAAATTGGATTTAAAGAATGTGAATTTGAATGATTTTTCAAAAAAAAAATAAAAAACCAATAACAAAAAAAATTACAAAAAATTATGTATGTAATCAAACCTTCTAGGTTTCTTGGAAAAAGAATTTTAGTTTAGAAAAGGTTTTCCATGAACGAAATTAATTTCAAAAAGATTTATTAGGGTACATAAATTTGTGATTCTTGAATGTTGGGTTATGAAAACAAATTTGGGAAAAAAATTATTGATAAAATATTTATTAAGGAAATGGAATATAAAAATTTTACTTAAAAAACATGATTGTGAACATTTTCTTATGAACAAAGAAGTGATTAAAAAAATTTATTTTCAATTTCTTTTGTTAAATAATAAATTTACTCCCCTTATGAAAATTTATTTTTTATGTAAGAAGATATGTTTCAATAAAAATTTCATATGTGTTAGGTCCATAAGGCTGAATACCCTAAGAGGGAGGGTGAATCAGGGTATGAAAAATTTAAACTTAAAGCCCATTCTCATCTTGTTTCTCTATTAAGCAAAAAACTATTCTCTCCCTTTCTAGTTGCACAATATAAACAGAAAGTAAAGCAAGCACATGACACATCAATTTTACTTGGTTCACCACTAAGGGCTACGTCCAAGGAGCGTATGCTGACAGGTTTCCGGTCGTACCAATTACACTAAACTTCACTAGCTGTGGATTACAAGGTTCGGGCTAGATCACTTCTAAGCCCAGGCTCACTGCCTTGACAAGTTTAAGGTCAGCTCACTACTTTCCCAAGAGTCACTCCCTATTTCTCTCTCTGGCTCCCTACCGTTGGAGAGGATCACCTTCTTCCTCTTCTTTTGCTCACTGCTCTGGAAAGAATCCAGTCACAGTTTATAGACCTGTTGGTATCATCATTTGAATGAAGGAATGCATATTCCTTTGTGTGTAGATTCTCTGTTGAAGCCCAGCTTTCACCCGTAGAAGAATTTGTATTTGAACTGAATGTATCGGGAAAACATCCATATTTCACGCAGCCCGAAAATCACTGCTGGAAATAAACCTTACTTGGGGCGCAAGACAATCTCGGTGCGCAAGTATCGGCGCGCAAGTCACAACTGGCGCGCATGTCCTCCTTACAAACTTGCGTGAATCAATCTTCCTCAACTCCAATCATGCGCGACTCTCTTCCTTTTAAGCCCAAACCAATATTGGCGCATAACTTCCAACCGGCGCGCAACTTGTCACACTGGCGCGCAACTTCAACCACCGGCGCGGAAATTCACTTGCGCGACCCACACACCACTTGTGCGACCACCAAACCTGCGAGACGAGAGAACTAATTTCTCAATGTGTTGAACTCCGGGAAAGAATGAAGAGGGGTGGTCCAGTATTTATAGGAAAATTGAATACCATGAGCGACGACGCGCAAGTCTCCCTTCGGCGCGCATGTCTGGGCGTGCAGCTCTCTGCCCCTCCAAGTCATTTGTGTGACCCACTTCCAAACTTGCGTGAACATCATTCCTTTTCTATATTTTGATCTTCTGATCTTGAAAAACCATAGGCATGCATGTTATCATGCTTCCAAGGCATCGACGCACAAGTATCTTTCTCGACGCGCATGTTACCTGCGCGACCTCACCAAAACTTGCACGAACCTTATCCCTTTTCCATATTTTGATGATCTGATCTTGAAAAACATATGGCGTGCAAGTTTCCAAGCATTCATGTACACGGCGTGCAGGGTCCTTTTCCAAAAACCACTTTTCATTATTTTTCATTTTTCAGGCCCAAAAATTTAGCAAACACTGGAAAACGATGACCCATTGTATCTGTTCTTTTATACCACCTCCAGATCGTTCATTCTTTTTGTCAACGTTCTTGAATAAAACATGGATCATTGACCTCAGCTCTTGAACTTGACATTCCATCAGGAAATCTTCTTTGTCATCAAATTTGTATGTCATTGTTTTTCTTTGTCAACAATCAGTACTCAGATGTCCACTTTATCAACAAACACAATCACCACAAAAATGCTTCAGTGATACCTTTAGCGATTTTTGACCAACAATCTCCCCCTTTGGGTTTGTTGAAAACTCTTCCATAAAAAGATACGTCGTTGATTCTTTATCCACCATTCTCCTCATTGTGATTCTGATAGCAGTCATGGATTTACTCAACACATACTCTAAGACCACATGAGAAATGCTCGGCATGATAAACTAGAAGAAATGAAAAGTTCATCAATGAATCACTTTATCTCTGACTCCCACTATGGACACCAAACTGATACCAATTTGTACTAAACTGATACCAATTGTTGATGGACTTGTTGGAAGACCAATTTTTGGTTTGGAAATATTCATACCACTTTCCAACATCACTCTTATGCTTTTATCACGATCCTCAACTGTCTAGATATCTATTATTTGATCAATCACTTATATCATCATCATATTTAATACGCTACCCCATTCTTCTCACAGCTTCAACACCTCTTTAACCCTATTTCCTATGTTGTCCAAGCTAAGCTCTGGCTAAGCACATTAAACTAGCTTCAACTCCCATTATCTGGCTGCTCCACCTGCCAGCTTCTCCCCATATCATTCATGATTTATCAAATCTACACAATTTATCCTCCTTGAAAAATCACTATTTTATCCCCCTTTTTCAATGAACCCAAAGGTCACTATTTTGTAGTCTGTAATAGAGTAGAGAAAAAATCAACACATTAGAAGAAAGCACACATCATACCTCGGGGAGAGGGGGAGTGGTTCCACATCCACACTATTTCAAGTGCGGGAAATCAACTAAACACCCAGAGCCAGTCGATGACTCTCAAAAGCTTCCTTGGGTAAGGCCTTTGTCAGAATGTATGCAACCTGTAGCTCTATAGGCACATAAACCAACTTCACGATTCCCTGCTCAACCTTCTCCTTGATGAAATGATACATGATCTCAATGTTCTTTGTACATGAATGGTGGAAGGGATTTTCTCTATGTTTTATAGTACTTGAGTTGTCACACTGGATTCTGATTAGAGAATTCACTTCAACTCCCATATCACCAAGCTGCTAATTTATCCACAATAACTGTGTGCATGCTTGAGTGGCAGCAATATATTCAGCTTCTGCGGTGCTCAATGAAATGCAATATTTCTTCTTGCTGAGCCAAAAAATACACAATCCACCAATATAGAATGCACAACCTAATGTTTATTTTATATTATCCGCTGAGCCGGCCCAGTTTGCATCAGTATATCCCAGTAACACTGTCTATGATTTGTCAGTATTTGTCAAGCCGAAATCCACTATGTCGTGGATATAATGATGTATTCATTTCTATGAAACCATGTGGACTTCCTTGGGATTAATTTGATATCTCACTGCTTGGCATGTGGCGAAAAACAATATCAGGTCTTGTTGCAGTCACGTATAACATACTTCCAATAATTTTCCTATATTCTGTGATATTAACTGCCTTGCCATCCTCATATTTTGATAATTTCATCTAGGCAGCAACTGGAGTCTTCATCTCCTTGGAATTCTCCATTCCAAAACATCTCAAAACCTCCTTGGCATATTTAGATGGATAAATTAATGTTACATTCTTTCTTTGTGTCACCTGTAGACCAAGGAAAAATGTTATCTCTCCATTCATTGACATTTCGAACTCATTTTTCATGAATTCGGAAAACTGTCTACACTGAGCTTCATCTGATCCACAAAAAATGATGTCATCGACATACACCAGCATCATAATCTGTTGATTACTGTAATTACTGAAATAGGGATTGTAATCAACTGCTCCACGCTGAAAAACAAGATTCTTCTAGTACTAATCAAGCCTTGAGTACCATGATCTTGGTGCTTGTTTCAGCCCATACAATGCTTTCTTCAGCCTGAAAACTTTGTTCTCATCCCCATCAATGAGGAATCCATCTGGATGCTCAATGAACATATCTTTTTTCAGAACCCCATTCAAGAATGTGGATTTAACATCCATCTTAAACAATTTGATCTTTCTTTTCACTACTAGGGCTAAAAATAATCTTATTGTCTCCAGACTTGCAACTGGTGGAAATGTCTCATCTACATCTATTCCCTCTATCTGGGTGTATCCCTTTCACACTAGCCATTCTTTGTTTCGAATCAAAGTTCCATCTTCATTAATCTTGTTGCGATAGACCCATTTATCCTCGATGACATTCTTATCTACTGGCCTCAAAACAATCTCCCATGTTTGATTGTTTTCAATCTGATCTAGCTCTTCATTCATAGCCTAAACCCAGTTTTCATCTTCAACTGCATCAGAAAAAAATTTCCGCTCCACCTGAGATAAAAACGATTTTTTCTATAATGAATTCATTCTTCGAGTCTGAACTGGAGCTGTCTGATCCCCAATGATATTCAGCCTATCAATTTCAGCTTGACTATTTGGCTTCCTTGCAGACACAAATTCACACTTTCTTTTTCATCATCAGTATCTTTTTCTGAGTCAGCCTATGCCACATCTACTCCCCCTGTGTTTCTTACCTCATCATCACTTTCATCCAGGAACTGTTCACTGGGACATTGATTATTCTATTCATTTTCAACTACAATGACATCATTAATCTCAACAATTTTTCCCAGCCTTTTGTTGAAACATTTATACGCTTTGATTTTCCCTTAGTATCCAAGGAATATACCGTCATCTCCTCATGCCTCAAACATCCTATGATTTTCTTTGTAGATAATGAAACACTTACTTCGAAATATTCGAATTTATTTCAACATTGGCTTCTTTCCATACCACAGTTCATACAGAGTCTTCCCTTGCTTCGGACACAACAAGGACCTGTTTGAAACATAGACGGATGTCCAAACTTCTTGCTTCCGAAATTTATCTGGTAGGTCCTTATCAGTAAGCATTGTTCTGGTCATGTTGTTGATGATCTGATTTCTTATTTCAACCACTCCATTCTGTTGGGGATTTCTCATTGTTGAAACTTGATTCCTTATCCCGTGTTTCTCGAGATAGTTTTTAACTTGAGTGTTTGTGAATTCTTTACCATTATCAGTACAGATCTTCTAAATTCTCTGCCCAAGCTTCCTTTCTGATTCTCTCCTATACTGCTTTATGCAACTGAAAACCTCTGTCTTGTGGGTAATAACAAATACCAGACCCATTCTTCTATAATCATCAATGAAAAGAACATAGAACCTTTACCCATTTATATCTCATGGTGAGATAGGTCCACATACATCAGCATGAGCCAATTCGAGCACCCTTGTTGATTTCTATTCCTTTGCCATGTATGTCTTTCTGATGATCTTTCCTTGTTAACAAGCATCAAAAGTACGAGTGAGATCACGTGACAGTTTGGGAAGGTCTCTAGTAGTATCACACTTTGCCAGATCTTCGATGGATGGTTGATATATATGTCTAAGTCACTTATGTCATAGCTGGTTTTATTCTTCTCTGGATAAAAAGCACGAATCTTATTCCCCACCTACCAGGTAATGATTTCCATTTGTTCGTTTTCCCTATAGAATGACTGCTCCATCCTTTACTTTGACAATACACATATTTTTGGTAAATCGGATAGAGTGCCCAATGTCACATAGTTGACTGACACTAAACAATTTATGACTGAGACCATCTACTACCAAGATATCAGCACGTCTCATTTCTTTTCCCCCAAACATGGCTTTCCCTAAGCCAAAAATCTTCCTGCCTTTATCATTTACAAATTTGACAACTCCTTCTTTGTAAAATTTTCTTCCTGTAACCAGATCCTTATTGCCTGTCATGTGAGACGTACAACCACTATCAAGAATCCACACACCATAATGATCTGATGCTTTAAGGGCAATTTCAGCTACTACAACCTTCTCAATTTTCTTATTCTTAGTCCATACTTTTTCTTTATTACTAGGAATGGATTGAGGCTTCTGTTCTTTCTCAGAGTATGATGGACCAGCTTCATCTTGCAGAGCTACAATTCTATTCTGAACTTTTAACTCACTTGTCGGTTTATTGATCTACTGCTTTCGAACATTTTGATTCATCTTTGTCACATTTTTTTGAATGGTCGTAGTGTAGTACGTAGCCATGTTTCCAAATCCTCTGCACCAAAAACAGTGTCATTCGAAATATGTTCTAGAAAACCATTCTTTGTTTGGCTGCCATATCTGTTATTGTTCCCATATATATCTTTTGGCTATGGAACACACATACTGTGAATGTCCCATCATTCCACAACAATAACACCTGATATAAGGTAAATTCTTTAATGTTATTTCAGCACTACGAGTTTCTCCTTGGGATCTCTGAATATTTTGATTATGCTTTGTGCCCAAATCCACCTTCAATCTTGGGTCGGGTTTTTGCAGTCTGACTTTAACTACCATAGATTTTTTTTTTCTGATTAAGAGATGAATCATCCTAAACTTCTAAGCTCAATTGTTGCTTATTTCCTACTGAACTACTAGTCTCTTCATTCATCTTTTCAGTCTTCGTAACGACCTTCTTTCCCAAGAATGTGATTGTATTCAAAGGTTTTTCCTGGGCTTTAACTTTTCTCTGCAAACCAACAACTTCCTCTTTAAGCTCATCGATATGCTTGACGTGATGTTTCACTTTTCTATTCAAGCAATCGGTATCCCTTTTTTGTTCTTCAAATATGACATTATACTCATCAACCTTTTCTGTATGCTCTGGCCTTGAAGACATAATATTTTCAATTTCTTTTACTAGATCAGACTTCTCTTCTTCTTGCTATTTCATGTAGAGGATGGCATCATATACCACCTTATTGGATTTCTTTGTTTTTTCTCTCCAAACATCTATCTCTTCAAGAGATGCTTCTAATTCTTCTTCCATGTCAACTCTCCATTCAATTTCTTCTTCTTCCTCATCAGTTTCGGTTTATTTCGTTTCTTGAGCACCACTGACAATAGCCACCATTGCATTTTTCCCACGATCTTTGCAGTTTTCTATCTCTTCAATTTCTTCTCCCAAAGACTCATTTGAACTGTCAATTCTTGTGAAAGAAGATTCTTCTTCTTAAAAAAATTTCTCTTGAACTACTTCTTTCCTTTCACATAGGATAAAGATTTCTTCTTGGGAATTTCAACTTCATCTTCATAGTTTTTTTCTTGAAACCTTTTGGGGAATCTTGTAGAAATATGACAAACTTTTCCATATATAAAGAAACAAGTGGAATCTTTCCTTTGAACATTCCTTTTCTTCATTGAAGATTTGAGGATAGGAATGAAATTACATCATATGTATCTTCTTCATCCTGAGAATCTTCAATGGTAATCTTCTTCATGGCCTTAAATTCCGCCTCTTTAGACATCCCATTTTCCACAACCTCATTATCATATTTCCTCATTTCATATGGAACCATGGTATTGTGAAAATTGTCTAGTGTCATCTCTTTTGGATCATTATCTTCTAGTACTATAACTTTCAGATTGAATAAAGGTGGAACTTTCCTCATGATGCACTTTACAATCTTTATGTCTTCAATGACTTTTCCAAGACCCTTCATATCTTACACAAAAATTTTTACCCTATCAAAGAATGCGTCAACAGACTCATTCGGGTTCATTTTAAGATCTTCATATTTGTTCCACAACACCTTTAGCTTTGCCTCTCTGACCTTTGTATCCCCTTCAAATATATTAAAAAGCTTTTCCCACATTGCATGTGACGTTTTGAATGACATCACCTTCATGTACATGGTATTGGAAAGGGATCCCCCTAAGGCATTGATTTCTTTGGAATCATCATCCAACTCTCTATGCTCAGCTTCTGATAATGCACCACTATTAATATCATCTGTGATACCATGCATAGCTTCGGAAAACACACCCATTCCCAAGGATCAGATACAGTGTTGTATTTGATTCTTCCATATCTGAAAATTACATCCGTCGAAGATCGGAATCCCTTTATGATTACTGACCTTTATTGAGAGAAGAACAACTTTCATCCTTTCCCACTGATACCAATTGTTAGGTCCATAAGGCTAAATATCCTGAGAGGGGGGGGGGTGAATCAGGGTATGACTAATTTAAACTTAATGCCCATTCTGATCTTGTTTCGCTATTAAGCAAAACACTCTTCTCCCCCTTTCCTATTGCACAATATAAACAGAAAGTAAAGCAAGCACAGGACACAACAATTTTACTTGGTTCATCGCTAAGGGCTACTTCCAAGGAGCATATGCCGACAGGTTTCCTGTCGTACCAATTCCACTAAACTTCACTAGCTATGGATTACAAGGTTCGGGCTAGATCACTTCTAAGCCCAGGATCACTGCCTTTACATGTTTAGGGTCAGCTCACTGCTTTCCCAAGGGTCACTCTTAGTTTCTCTCTCTAGCTCACTGCCGGTGGAGAGGATCACCTTCTTCCACTTCCTTTGCTCACTGCTCCGGAAAAGATCCCCTCACAGTTTATAGACCTATAGGTCTCTTCATTTTAATGAAGGAATGTATCTTCCTATGTGTGTAGATGATCTTTTGAAGCCCAACATTCACCCATAGATGAATTTCTCATTGCACCGAAAGTATCGGGCAAACTTCCAGATTCCACGCAGCCTGAAAATCACTGTTGGAAATAAACCTTACTTGGCGTGCAAGTCAATCTCGGCATTCAAGTATCGGCGCGCAAGTCACAACAGGTGCGAAAGTCCTCCATAGACACTTGCGCGACTCAAGATTCCTCAGCTCCTAACTTGTGCGAGTCTCTTCCTTTTACGCCCATTCCAATATTGGAGCGTAACTGCCAACTGGAACGCAACTTCTCACACTGGCGCGCAACATCAACCACCGGCGCGCAAAATCACTTGCGCGACCCACACACCACTTGTGCGACCACCACACCTGCATGACTGGAGCTCTGATTTCTCAAAGTGTTGAACTCCGATCATGAATGAAGAGGGGTGCTCTAGTATTTATAGGCAAATTGATCACCCAGCACGACGGTGTGAAAGTCTCCATTCGGGGTGCAAGTCTCGGCGCACAGCTCTTTGCCCCTCCAAGTTATTTGCACGACCCACTTCCAAACATGGGAGAACATATTTCCATTGCTACATTTTGGTCTTTTGATCTTGAAAAACCATAGGCGCACATGTTATCAAGCTTCCAAGGCATCAAGGAACAAGTATCTTTCTCGGCGTGCATGTTACCTGCGCGACCTCACCTAAAATTGCACGAACCATATCCCTTTGCCATATTTTGATGATCTGATCTTGAGAAACATATGGTGTGGATGTTCTCCAGCCTTCAAGTACACGGCGCACAAGTCCCTTTTCAAAAAACCACTTTTCGTTATTTGTCAATTTTTAGGCTAAAAATTTTGGCAAACACTGGAAAACGGTGACACCTTGTATCTGTTCTCTTGTACTGCCTCCAGACCGTTCATTCATTTTGTCAACATTCTTGAATCAAACATGGATTGTTGAAATCAGCTCCTGAACTCAACATTCCATCATGAAATCATCTTTGTCAACAAATTTCTATGTCATTGTTTTTCTTTGTCAACAATCACTACTCAGATGTCCAATTTTTCAACAAACACAATCACATCAAAAAATGATTCAATGATACCTTGAGGGATTTTTTCCAACAATATGTTATATTAACTTCATGTTATAATAACTAACTTTTTATTAATGTATTCAGATCTATCTAAAGGTAATAATTTTGTAAAAACTAGTACTCCGCCTGTGCGATGCACGACACTATAAAATAATTATTACTATTTACTATATATTACTATTTATAAAACATAATATTTTATATTAATATTGAATATATTTGAAAATAAAATGACATAAATAATGAGGAATAAAAGTTACGGAAATTGAGGAAGAAAATTTAGATACTGGGTAGCCTTGTATATAAAATTATCAATTAAGGAATCAACAGTTAAACAGAATAAAAATTAATAAATAATATATTGAAATAATAAATTGTTTCATATAAACAAAGTATGAAATTCTTATTTGCATGGGATTATTCAATTTTATTTTGAAATAATCTTTCAATGAAATAGTATGGTTCTACTTAATTTTAAAAAAAATGTATTTTCATTGTACTCAATGCACTGAAACAATTTTTTCGTGTTACTGAAAATTCAATATTGTAGTAAAAAAGAAGAAATCAATATTTTAATAAATAGAAGAATGTTCATATGAAAATTAATAGTAATATATTGTCAAAAAATAAAAATAAGATAGATGATGTATTATTTATATCAATTATGAAGAAGTAATATAAATAGTGAAATATTTAAACTGAATCAACAATGGTTTCAGAGTTAATTTTCAAATCAACACTTGAAAAAAAAATCGATTGTTTCGACACATTATTTATTTATCAAAGAGTTGGGTGAATAATATTACAATAAAAGAATAATGTAATAGTTATGGTGTCCCCTTTGGAATGAAGCTAAATTCAATAAATTTTGGTAGTAAAAACCTTCCAAAATTGGGTTCTTGTGGCTCTGTAGTAGACAAGTATTGGTGTTTGCTGGTTGGTAGTAATCTGGTACCTTCACATGTTTTTAGAAATATGTTACAAATGCATATAACATTTTTAGATATCATACATACACAATAGAACCAATTTCATACTCTATTATTCTTGAAAAATCACACGACCATGCAAACAAAGATATGGAAAATGATCCTGAAAATTAAACAAACCAAACCATTCAGCCATTTGAATCTTACCATAATTTCAATTATCCTCATTCCAAACATAACCTGCAAAATCTAAATGATAACTAAATTAGTTCTAATTGTAGGACCAGTAAAACACTAAGAAAAAATATGTAATACAAAACTCTAGTAATGAGTAAAAATGAAGGCAATGACAAACCAGCTTAACCAAAAGTACCCATCCATCTATTAAATCTCTTCAGTTGCAATCCAGTGGACTCCTGCAATGGACCCACATACAACAAGAGGATGATTGTGTAATACCAAGCATGTTTTTCTAAATTCTAAAAAATAACCCTTAATAAATTATAGCACAAAAAATTGAAAACACAATCAACAATTGGGTAGAAAATTGAAAATAAATAATATTTTGAATGTCTAATATGAAATATACAATGGGTAGTTATTATTAACATTAAATTAATGGTAGATTAATCTAGATTCATTACAGGTATTAAAAATAGAGTTGGTCTATTTTCTCCGACTTCATTTTCCTTGAAATAGAGGAAGATGCTACTTATAATTGATCCCCATAGTTTTGTGAGAACTCAAGCTATATAAATGGTTGCAGGTGTAGCCAGTATCATGTTTAGTGAAGACCTCCATTCATTGCAAACATCATCCTATAAAAAAACATGGATTAGTTTTAGAAAAAACATATGCTCACATTATGAAGTAGCATAACTTCTGGTAACTAAAAAACAACAATTCAATAACATTAAATTGATAATTACTTGGTAAAAAACCATATTATGTGGTAACCATATTTATAATGTGGTAGACATAGATATTGGACACATTATGTAACATGGAGTTGGTGTAATGATCTTGAATGCATGGATGGTTGAAAATAACATCATATAGTAACTGTATATACCTTGATTCTCCATTGAATTTTCAACCATTTCATGAGCATTTGGTTTTTCATGAATAAACATGGGTCATATAACAATCTAAAAAACAGAAACTGATTGAAATATTTTAGAATTCACAATATATGTCAAATCTCTAATATTGGAATAAAATATGAGAGCATAAAAATCCTATTTGATGTAATATTTAGAGTGATTTCAAGATCTGAGTAGCTGATTCCATGGACGGCGAGAACTCATGCTACATTAATGGTTGTAGGTGTATCCAATATCATGTTCAGTGAAGTCCTCCACTCACACAAATTAGCAGCCTATAAAAACACCATGCATTATGTTAAAAAAGAACTTGTGCTCACTTCATGATGTAGCATAACTCCTGGTAACATAAAAACAATAATTAAATAACTATAAATTGATAATTACATTGTAAAAAAATCATATTATGTGGTAACTATATTGACAATGAGGTGGACATAGCGTGTGGACACTTTATTTAACATGGAGTGGGTAAAATGACCTTGAATGCATGGTCAGTAATAATTATAATCATATAGTAACTCTAGATACCATGATTTTCCATTGAATATTCAATTATTTCATGCACATTTGGTTTTACATGTATAAATATGAGTCACATTACAATCTGAAATAGTTGAAACTGATTGAAATATACTAAAATGTATAATATATGTGCAATATTATATATTGGTGTATAGTATGAGAGGATACAAATCCTATTTAATGTATGCTTCCGAGTTTTTTCAATATCTGAGTAGGTGAATCCATGGAATTAGAGAATTCATGGTACATAAATTGTTGAAGGTGTAGTCAATATCATGTTTAGTGAAGGCCTCCACTCACTGCAAGTAGTGGCCTATATAAAACATGAAATAGAAAATAACTGTAATGTTTAAGTAAAACATTCATTTTCTAAGTTATCTGAACAAAAATTTCTTCATTTTATAAAGAATAATGAAATATAGATAATAGACTTACATTTCCAATGCAACAAACTGCCTATTATTATGATGTATATGAGGAGTTATCAGGAAAAAATATATATTTATGGAATTCTACAAACCCTAAATAGTTGAAGAGAAATCAGTGGAACTTTAGACCACTTAAATAGGAATTTCAACCATCATAATAGTTAAATGAAATATAAAAAAATTCTATTATCGTCCTAACCAAAAACATCTAATGATAATTTGATCCATATAAGTAACATTTCAATAGAATAACTGATTAAAACTACGAAACACTATAAACGAAAGATTAATGTTGGAACCAAAATCATAGAATCAGGAAACACACACAGTGATTAAAATAGACTAACAGTGAAGATGATATACAAATAATTAATGGAAGTAGATATTGCTGAAATAAGCTAAATGGTAGTGAATATATTAGGAAAATGATATGTGATACTTCTTATTAGGAAAATAATCAGCCATGGGTACTCAGGAAAATCTATGAAACCATAACAATTGAATAAAAATCATAATAACTTTAGACCACTTAAACAGAGATTTCAAACATCAGCATAGTTAAGGAGGCCCGCCCCTCTACCCCTCCCCACCCAGCCCCCTACCCAGCCCCTCCCCTCCACTTACCCAGCTTCCCCCCCCCTTTCCCAACACCTCCCCCTCATCCTCCCCCCTTCCTAGCTCTTCCCCTCCCCTCCCCCTACCCATCTTGTCCTCCCACCCATTCCAAGCACCTTCCCCTCCCACCTCCTCCTCCCCACTACCTAGCCCCTTCCCCCACCAGCCCCTCCCCCCTACCCAACCCCATCCCCCTGCCCAGCCCCATCCCCTGCCCATCCCCCTCCCCTACCCAGTTCTTCCCCTCTCATCCTCCCCCCTGCCCAGCCCCTCCCCTCCCCTCCCCCCTAACTAGCTTCAACCATAATGGATTCCATCAGGCTATAGAGTACCCTACAATCAAACTTAAACAATTAAAGATTTATGTCATAATTTTTTGTTACATGTATTGAAAACATATGAGCATCCAACTATAAAATAAAAATTTAAACATTATATGAATTTCTATGATCTTTAGTCTTTAATAAAAAAAACTTTTTCAAAAAATGTACAGTTTTCATGATACACATGATTGTCAAAAATCACAACTATCATCATATTTCATGACAGACATTTTAAACATGTTTTCAAAAAAAATTACATATTTTGTGACAAAATGTTAAAAAGATTTGTCATTAAATGATAAAAATGTTATGAATGTACAACTTATAGATTGCAGAAATATTAAACGTGTTTGTTAATAAAATGTATAGATTTCAGATAGCAAAACTCCATGGGTAATTGATTTGTAATCTATAAAAATTACCTACCTACTCGAGAATGTTAAACATGTATGTCAAAAAAACACTAATTAGTATAAATTTTAACCATTTTTAAATGTTAGTAATTCGAAACATGATTGTCAAAAAATGTATAGATTACAGATATCAGAATTCACACAAATTAGAAGATTGCATGAAAATTTTTTTTGTCATCAAATTTAAGTACTGTAGATTCTTAAGTAGATAACACAAATACTAAAAATATATATATTATATGATAAAGAGATTTTTCAACAATGGTTACCAGATAAGGTGTTAGTTCTATCTTTGTGGTTCATTTTCATGATAAAAAAGATAGAAAAAATTGAAATATTTATGAAAATGCAAATATTTAAATGTACAAACTCCTATAACTGTAGAAAATTTAGAGATGGAAGGACCATTTTGTTTGAAAGACTTAGAATAAACATTCTATATTGAATTAATACACATGTTTTTATGTTAATGTAATTAAATTAGTAATCATTAAATAAAACTATTGAATACCTGAGTAGTGGACAAATTCAAGGTTGCAGTATCAAATCGTGTGCCAATGCTTGATGTCCCTAGAGAAGACCTAATATTTTGATGGTCCAATCCTGAATTGTTAAAATTAACATAACAGTAATAATAATTTCAATTTTAAATAAAACAAATTAAAGAACAACTAAATTTTACCTAGATATATTCGATGCCACTACATATGAAGATGCATTACTTTGATCTCCCTATTAAATAATGAGGAAAAATATAGTATTTTGTGTATTTTGTTTTTTAATATAAATAGATATTTTTATACACTCCTACCTGGATGTCTTCAAATCAATCTGTAAATATGTTGATGTAGTTGTCATTATTGTGGATGAAAATTACTTTATAGCTTTTTTTGTTTGAGAGAAACATTCAGATTCATGTCACAGAAGAAGAGTTCATGTTCTAATAGTATACCACATGCTGATGTGTTGATTCTCTCCAATAATAGTAAAATGATACACACTAAATTAAATTTCCATTAAACATCAATGTAAGCTACTCCTACATTTAAAAATAAATAAACAAAAATAATATAAATATAAATAGATGATATTATGGGCATATCAAAAAATATTAATTTTTAAATCTAGTAGAATCTTTATGAGATCCCAAAAATTAAAATATAAAACAAATTAAAAAGTAAGAAGAAACATAAAATATACAAAATTTCAAAGATACTTAGACCCCTAACATGAATAGTATGCATTGTGATCAGATAACAGAAATATATAGCAGTTATTTCAATGATGTTCATACTTCAGTAGCTTGAAATTTTGATTTCTAGGATTTACAAAATCCACCAATTTCTCAATGGATGTGATTTTTTTTCAGAATGATGTTCAATCAAACCGATGTATATAATAGATATCCACATTCATAAAAAGTATTTCTATGTATTAATGTGATCGTACAAAAAAGGAAATAGTACAGATAATTAAAAATGAAGATGAAACATAAAAGAATCAATATTTCAAGGATACTAGATCTCGTAACATGAATAGTATACATTATGACCAAAAAATCGAAATCTATAGCAGTTGTTTCAAGGATGTTCATACTTCAATAACATGAATTTTTGATTTCCAGGCTTTACAAAATCCAACAATTGCTCAATGGGTGTGATTAATTTCAAAATGAAGTTCCATCAAACTGATGCATATAATATATATGTGCATTCATAAAAATTATTTGTAGGTATTAATGTGACCATAAAAAAATATATTGAAGGCAGTTCTTCATACAAAAAGGTGATAGGGAAACTGCAAATCAATTCCAAATTGCTAAATAAATATCATCTTTAGGACAACGATTATTATTTTGAAAACAAATTTCAACTCAAACTATGTGCTTGTGTTTGTAATCTTTATCTGTAGAACACACACAAACCTAGCTTGAATCATGAATAGATATGTAATAAACCCTTATTTTATATTTTAAAATATACCTTACTGCTACTCAAATTCAATTCAAGTATATTCTTGCGACTCTTAAATAGATGTTCTATTATGAGTTCTATTTCCGTGAATTAGAATTTGGATTCAGAGACCCATCAGCCATGGAAAAGAATACAGATTAATAATCTAATAAAATTACCAAAAAAAATCATATAAATTAAGACATAAAGATAATTGACACTGGTTTATACAATTGACACTGGTTTATAAAGAAGGTCTCCTAGTTATAGTGGGTTGGGGTCTCAGTATGTTAAATTGGAAAAAAAATATTGTTTGGAATATATAGTGAATCAATGGATAAAACAGGTCTCCTGGCCATCCTAGTTTAACTAAAATATAGTTTCTGCATCGAACGTGAGCAATTTTCTAGGTCATATTTGGAACAGGCTAGGATTGAGATCATGGCACGAATTATATCATCAAATGATGATCCTTCAGAAAACCTGAGAACCTTGAAACCATTCTATACCAACATGTCTAATGACATAGAGTTGTCCACTTTTAAGCCAGCGAGGGACGCAGTGGTTTAGAATAAAGTGTGATGCGAAAGGATAGGGGATTCATGGAAGAGGGTGGGGAGTTGTGGTGTGGAGAGGGGTTGAGTGATTTGAGGATGGCGGCGATGCCGAGATGGGGAGTTGGGGATGGAGGGAGTCAGGGAGGAGGATGGAAATCGAGGCGAAGGGAGAGTGGAGCAAGGGATAGAGGAAGTGGCTAGAGAGGCAACTCGGGGATGGAGATGAGGTGTAACCCTAGGCGCAATGGTGGAAGGTTACCTGAGAATGGGAAGGAGGAGACAAAGTAAGGAAACTCTAATAGAGAGGGAAGATCTGATGAAGCGCAGGGGTAAGGGGACATCGTAGGAGTAGAATCACGATTTTTGAGGAAGTAGAAATATGTTATTGGTGTCGTGGAGCATTGTTGTGGTGACACATAGTCCAGGAGGAATCCATGATTAGTATAGATAAGAGATTTCAAAATGTTGATCTTGAGTTCAGATAAACTGAATAATGATATCTCTTATAATTGTATGATCCCTAAGAATGTGATGCATAATATCTATGTGTTTTTATGGGGGTGACGTAGAGGGGTTTTTTTAGGTAAATGGAACTTGTATTATCACACAATACAACTATTTTTGTAAACTCATTCCATAATCTATGAATACGTGTTTCATATACAAAATTTGAGAATAAAAACATCAAGGTGATATATATTCTACTTCAGAAGTGAAAAGTTCAATTGATTGTTCCTTCGTGCATTAACATGAAACTAATGAATATCCTAACAAATGACAAGTTCCAGATGTACTTTTTCAATCCATTCTACATCCACCCTAATCATCATCTGATAAAACATTTTAATACATAATTATTTCTTGAAGAATAAAAAATTCTTAAACCCAGGGTTCCCTTATAAATAGATGTAAATTATTTTCAATAATTATAAATTATATTAGATTGAATTACATTAATATCATGCACATAATAATACTAAAATAATTAATTCTAGGAAACTAGATGTCTTGTAAAGTAATCATTTTATCATACCACAAAACAATTATTGATTTTATTGGTTTCCCTTCATTATCAAGATCAAGATAATTTGATGTGATGATTGGAGTGATTATACTTTTAGTGTTGTCTTGTATATACTTTTTATGATGAAGTATAATGTACTTATTTTTACATATATAGGTTCTTTTTGATTATTTATAAATTTAAAAAAAAAAGATAAAATGTTAACTCATCCATCAAACTCATCTGAAATGAATATTTCATAATATTCACAGATGAATCCGTTAATGATTTGTGGGTTGAATTGAATATACTGTCATCAACATTTATTTAAACAATCAATTTTTTTTTCTTATCTTTATTTATAAATAGTGTTGGATCAAAAATTCCCATAACAAAATTGTTTTGTAAAAAAATTCAAGTAATTATGTCATTCAAGGATCTAGGGGCTTGTTTAAATCCATGAAATTCATTGGTATGTTTGAAAACATATTCATGATGTTTTGTGTCTTCAAATCCTAGAGGGTTTTCAACATAACCATTATCTAGAACATATACGTTATGTAAAGAACACTTCACATCCATTTTGAAACTGTATGAAATAAATAAATTCTACAAAGGTATGTAAAATACAAATAGATTCAAGTCTAGATACAAGTGAATAAGTTTATTCAAAGTCTATTCCTTCTTGTTGATTATATACTTTTCAAACTAATCTAAATATATTTCATACAATGTTTCCATTTTCATTACATTTATTTCAAAAGAACCTTTTTACTAAAAATACATAATATTCCTCAGGTCTTTACACCAAGGTCTACACATTGTTCCATTTATTTAATTTAACACATCATTCATAGCTTTAATCTAATCATTATAACCTAAAGCGTCATCAGTTTTTTTTGGTTTAATTGGGAAAGGAAATATAGATGTCTGACTTCATTTTTTAAGGAACATCTATCCCTTACATGTTTATTTACATCACAAATGATACTAACATTAGGATGATTCTATAGAAACAATGGATTTGGGTATTGTAAACCCTGTTCATCAACATAAGAAAAAAAATATTTTGGGTTAAATACATGAGATACATTTTCCTGAGTATTCTTTTTATTGGAAGAATATTCTATCAAAGAATGATAATTAGTTTTTGAAAACACATCTGATGTGGTTGGTTGTGGATTTCAAAAAATTTGGACTAGTTTCATCAAATTTAACATCAACGTTTCTTTAAAAGTACAAGTATTTTTGTTAAATATCTATAAGGTTTTGAAGTAGTGGATTTTCCTATGAAAATTCCTTCATTGGATTTGGGATCAAATATAGGTTTGTTATCGTTATTATTAAAAATGAAAAAAAAACATCCAAAACATGGAAGTATGAAAGTCTATATTTTTAACCAATCTGTAATTTATAAGGTTTTTTTAAAAGTGTTGATAAAAAAATTATTCGTAGTATGTCAAAAACTACTATGTGTCTGCCCAAATATTGTTTAGCAATAGAATATTCACTAAAAATGGTTCTAGTTATTTTATAATGAATTTTAATTCTTATTTCAATAACACCATTATATTTAGGATTTCATGAAGCTGATAAGTTATGAGAAATTTCTTTTTATTACAATAATTTTAAAAACATGAGTTTTGAAATTGTTTTCCATGATAACAATTAATAGTTATCAATTGAAGGATTTTATTATTTTTAACACAAGATCTAAAATTTTTAAAATAAGAAAAGGCTTCTTATTTATTTTCTAGAAAATTGACCAATGAAAATATGGTTTAATACTAAACTAAAACAACTACATAATATTTTCCTCTAACACATACAATTTCTGTTGGACCAAAAAGAACCATATACACTAAATTTAATGCATTAGAAGTTGATACTTCACCAATTGATTTAAATATTGACTTGTGTTTCTTTCAAAATTGAAAATGATCACAATCTTTTGAATAATCAAATATGTGCTTTTCTAGATCCTCAAAAAGTCTTTTCTTATATAATTTTCATAGATTATTATGGCTATTGATTCAAAGTCTTCTATTACATAACCAAGATTTATCTTCCATTTCATAAAGGCATCGTAGGTATTAGATCCTAAGGCATTCTAAATTTAGTGTATAAACATTCTCATGCATATGGTCGGAATGAATAAACTCTTCCTTGGAACTGTGTAGTAGGTATTTATCATTCCTAATATTCATAGACAAACCATCATCAAATAATTGCCCTATGATAATGAGGTATTTCATAAGATCCATAATAAATAAAATGTTTGAAAAAAAAATTTTCCATGAAAGACAATTATACCAAGAAAAACATTTATCCCTAAGAATTATCACTAAAATAATCTTTTCCTCCTACCATCTTGATAATATTTTCAATTTATGTTTTTTACTATTTATAATTCTGGGGAAATCCACTATTATTGTACCATATATTTCTGTTTCTACATTAATTAGTTTACTAATAAAAAAGTTTTAATATTTTGGAGTACAATCATTCTCGAATCCAAAAAATTTCAGAAAGTAAAATCTTAGGAATCATCATTTTCATAGAAAATTCAGATTTATGAAAACCTTGAGATAGGGATTTATTTGAAGAAATAGTTTTATTCCAATGTCCACCACATTAACATTTTATACAAAAGGAAGCACCATGGGTAACATAAAAATTATTACATAAAATTGGTTTTAAATGAGTATAAAAAATCCAAAACTATTCCTAATAGGATGAAGATGTGAAAATATTTTATCAACTTATTTAAAACGAGATTTAAAAGTTTATAAAACCTTATTTATGGAAAAAAATTTGGATTTTATTCTGGTGACTAAATACTCATCCTCAATGTATTTACTTTTATAACTTGGGTTATTCTATAATATATTTTTCTTAGAAGTAACATTTTCATAACCCTTAGAAATGGTATCCTTCTCAGAATTAACATTTATAAGGTTTTAAGAAACACTTTCAAAATTAAATGTTCTCTAATCAAGATCATTAAGAATATCTGATAAAACTTTTGATAAAACATATATTTTAGAATTGGATTTTTATAACAGCTTTTTTTATCTTGTTATTTTTATTCTCAATAATATTAGAAAATATAGATACTTATTCAAATGATGGTTATGTGTTTTCTTCTAATGAGGATAATTCAACATATAAAGATTCATAATTGCCTTCATTTAGAAGATTTTCATTTAATGAAATATTGGTTAAGGATTTAACATTGTGTATCTTATCCAGAAGATAATGATTTACAATATGTACTCTGGCTATGAGACCAATATTCTTCATACCATAAGATTTATATTCTAAGGATTACTCTAAATAATCACCACCACTGGAACAGAAGGATTCATTTTCATTCAGTACATTCCTATCCTTATACTTCTCATACATTATTCTGTTCCTTTCAGAATGCTTTCCTTTCCTGACTATTCACTTAAGCATAGGGAAATCAGGTTAGATTTGTCTATCCCTTTTACATTAAAAATATGTTACTTTGGAATCACTCTTATCCATTTTATATTATTTATTATATATAAACTTAAAATCATTATTTACTACAATATTTTTCATCCTTCGATCAATATTGGAAAATTCATTCTTATATTGATCATTGTCACTTGATTGAGATATAGAAACATCATTATTATCTTTAGATCTAGTTACCCTTTCCAGAGTCTTAATAGTAGATGTAGTAGTGAATGATACACTTCCATAACCATTTTTATCTTTGTTTAAATCCGCACCTATCTTCATTATTTTTTTATACTGAACAAGAGTTCCAAATTACTCATGAAGATTAATGTCGATACTTTTCTATTTTTATCAATAAATGTACTTTTTTATTACCCCTCATGGGAATGATATCAATTTTCTTATCCGCAAGAACATCATAATCAAGATCTTTCTCTCCCATATATTTATGTCTATTGAAAATGGTCATAAATCATTTTTGTACATTAAAAAATGGTTCTTTATAATGATATAATAATCCCTAATATTCACTTCTTAACATAACTCTTCTAGTTTCTGTCACATAAAAAGTTCAGAAAAGTTCAACTTCATGAATCTTCTTAATGTAGTTGGATGCTTCAGAAAAAAATATTTGACTATATAAATTCCGTGTCATAGAATAAAACATTGAATTGAATACCATTTAATTTTGTTGATATTACTGATTCTCTTGGTTGGTGAAGGTTCATAAATCCTTGTCTGAAACATTGTAGTTTCAAGTTATCATTACAAAATTGTCTGCTATAGTGTTAATGTCAAAATTTATCAATATATCTCTAAATTACACAGAATAATTACCAACAAAAATTTGTATTCAGGTAGGGTTTATATTATCAAGGGAACAAAAATTCATTCCTTCTGTTCTATAAGAAAATACTTTTGTAGAAAACAAGTTAATAGAAAAAGTTGAGAAAACAAAGATAAAAATCATTATTTAAAACTAGAACAAGAAATTTTAAGAAATTATTTTAGAATAAAAAATACGTGAGAATGAAAACATATATATGATTACATGTATTTCATATACCTCATTTAATTCTAATTTTAAGATAGAAATATTATATGTTGATGTTCAATTGTAGGAGGGGTGAATTATAGATTTAAAAAAATTTGCTTTTATCCATAAAGAAAATTTTGTTTTAAAACGGTAAAAAGGGTAAATTCCCAAACCCTATTTAGTTCATAAAAATAAAATAATCTATATTATGTTCTAGAAATATGAATCTAGAAAAGAATAATAATACCGTTTACTTAGAGAATGATTTTACCTTAAATCATATAAAATATTATTTTACAGAGTTTGTAAAAGTACAAGAAAATATAAGAAATATATTATTTTTTCACTATCAAAATACATCCGCAATAAAACATGAAACAAGAACAAGAAACATCTAGGTTGTTTTAACCCAAATAGTATGGTATCCAAAAACCATAGTTAAAAGTCCCTTGGATTTATAATTTCATGAATGCATGTCTTACCCACACCAGGGCAAGCCCACGATTTGAATATCAGAGTCTGTGTTGATATCTCGTCTAAACCACGAACAATATAGTGGTTAGTACCTATGACTTCCTATCCCCAAAAGTCCTCGATTTTTCTCAGAAACAATCAGAGTCACACAATTCAATCTGAACAAGATATTCACTACAGAACAAGATGTTCACAAAAACCCACATGTCATGTGAGTAATTCTATCTCTAGAAATCCCATCACATCATGTCATCTCAAGGATCATCAGTCCACATATTTTATCAATAGATTGATTGATGATATTAGCCTAATGAGTTCATATTTTTAGGAACAATATCAACAGTGTACTCCATCCCCCAAAAATCATATTTTTTTCTTTAAACTTCTGAGGGACATATACACATGCCACACTACCAATATTTAGTTAATGTCATATTGTATGACATCATTTTACAATTAAAAATTCATGCGTGATGAAAATGATGTAGCTTAACAAAATGAAAAATCCAGATTCTAGTGAACAATATAATTTACAATATAAACATATAAAAAAATCTAATTTATGAAATAAAAGGATATTTTGATTCTATTTTACAAAGAATTTAGAATGAAAATTATGAGGAATTTGAAGTCCAAATTATATGGAATTTAGAGTATAAATTCTTATGAATTCAGAGACTGAATTCAACAGAATGAGGAGTTAGAATTCTGAGTAACATAGAGTCTGAATTTCATATATTTTAGAGTATGAAGTTAAAATAATTGAAAGTCAAAATATCATAGAATTCAGAGTAGTAATTTCTGATGATTAAAAGTTTTAATTTTAGAAAATTCATTGTCTGGTTTTTTTATAAAATTTTGATCATTAATTTTCTAGAATTTGGAGTCTGAATATTGGAGAATTCGAAGTCTGAATTTCATTGAATTTGTAGTATTAATATCAAACAATTTGGGTTCTGAATTTTAGAGAAGTATTAATCTGAAAATAGTATAACTTGGTAGTTTCAAGAAAATGTATTCATTAAGATGTTTTTTAAGGATCCTATAGTTTTCATTAAAAAAAATGGAGGCTTGTTTTTGAGAATACACAGAATAATAAAATGAAAACCAAGGTAAGGGTAAAAGATTCCATAAAGAATATAAATTTTACATATGAAAATAATTCTTATAGAAGGATAATTTTCCTTACGAAATTTGGTTTGTGATTTTCAAAACATAGAGCAATAGAAAATTCATAAGGAAACCTTTTTGACCCAACACAAGATTATTATATACCATCAATTCCAATTAAAATTCTTCAAGTTATTATTTACACATATTAGAATACATATATTAGTGTGGATAAGAATATGATCAATGTTAAACATTCTATAATCATATCCATTTTCAAGGTAATATAATGACATAGTGTTCTTTAACCTTAATTGGACTTTTTCATGTATCTCTAAACCACAGGATGTAATGGTCAAATAACTATGATCTAAACATATTTTCACATTTTTTTGTGATGCCTATAGTATTGTGGATATTCTCTAACTTGTGTTCGGTCATCATTAGCTCCATATTAGACTCACAATCTCTCCATTCACCATTTGGAGAATTTTTTTTGAAGTTAATCATTTTCAATCCTTCATACAAGAATCATGACCCCCCCAGATACATGAAATATCCCACGAGACCATCCATATTAGTGGCTTTGGGTACCTAATTCACATTGATTTTCAGCGGCCCTTATTTTTGTATAGATGACCAGACATTTTAGTCAGATTTGTCTAACCTTAATCACTAGTTACATTGCTATGACATGTAGGACTGTAAACATCCTATTAAAATATATTCAATAATAACCATGTTTAAAACTAAAAATGGGGTATCCAAGATAAATTTTGAGTATCCTTTTTCTAATCATGAAACTCAACTGATCAAGACATGATTGAGAGTTTGAAAAGGAAAATGTAATAAATCATTTTATGTTGGAAAACCTCAAAGGATGGATTATGAAATAATGATTCCTTTCTCATTATCCCTCACATCTATGTATTATGGAAAATATATGGCTAAAGGACATAATAATATTGTGTTACACTATATCCCATAATGAAAATTTAATCTATGCTACTTAGGCCACTTGATATAGGAAAATATTGGATAACAATTTTCATCCTCTAATATATATTGCTTCATATAACCCATGACAAATGCATGAAAGTGTAGTCTTATGGTGATAAATACCAATTAAAAATTTAAATAACCTTTCTGAATCCATCATCATGATTCTATTCATGTTATGTCACTATTCTGGACTGAACCTAGTGTACTATGACTGTAAATATTTCTCCATGTATGGTTATCCAAAAACGTTCAAAGATATTACATCAAGGAGTAGATGATATCTCATTTCCAAATGATCCATCGTTGGATTTTATTGATGGAATGAGTTCTTTTATATCCATTTATCCTATATGATTTTAAGTGCTTATGATTTAAATGAATCTAAACCACACAATATTTCCAGTTATTAATTAACAACGAAATATACTTATGAAATATATTCCACCATATTTTTTTCCACTATATCTCAATAAGGTAATATGTTTTTTGGATATGTAATTTACTAATATATAATTGATTGACTCACGAATTTGGAGGATGTAATTTACTTCACCCATATTGGTTTAAGGTGCAATTGGATTTGATTATCCCAATGTTATTCTTCATGTGATTCTCTAGTAGTAGAAAATTATAAGGAAGGTTATAAAAGAGGAAAAGTGATGGACAAAAAATTAAAAAATTATAACCTATGTTTTCAATTTATTTTCAAGAGAGGTGAAGTGTATCCAAAATAAAAACATTACCCAAATAAAAAGAGAGGAAAAAGGAATAAAAAATGAAACACCACACTATTGTAAAATATCTCCAACTAAGTTATATTGATTATCCAACACCTAATTGGTGGAATTGATTAATTATGACAGGTCTACTATTGAGGTAGCTTCAGTTTTGACCAATGGACCCCCCCCCCCCCCGAAATTGTTTTTTCTTATTCTTTATATCCCTATTGGGTGGTCTTGGGATTGATTGTCCCATTTATGATGTGTGCTTTAATTTTTTTATATTGTCCTATTTTTTTTAAATATATATGGTTAGAGTTTCCATCTTGTAATGTAGTCGATCCTCTTCAACAATATGATTTTTTAGCACATGGGTAGTTCACTACATGGACTCCCATTTTAATTTAATCTTTTCAAAAGATAATAAATACCTCTCTTGTATAAAAAATTATTGTATGTAACCCATAATTTTCTAAACAATATCATATTTTAACTTCTGAAATATTGGAAAAAAGAATTAATTTATCCTCATCCCAACAAGTGTGGTTCAGGTGATCAAATAAGGAACATTCTTCCATGAATTCTTATCTATATGTTGGTTTATTGAAGCTATGGTAATTCTAGGGGAGGCTTCATCCTATATAATAGGAATTTATTCCAAGATAATCCTACATTTAGAGATATTTTGGAAGCTTATGATAATACAAAAATTATTGGGTTTATGACACCCATTTTATAAATGACATATTTTGAGTAGTTCTGTTTTAAAGATAAATAATGAACATTCAAAACTAAAAATTCCCTAGAACTTTTATTTGAGAATCCATCTTTTATGGATCATAGACTATGACGTGTTGTATATGTCTCTCCATTATCATTTATGGAGTCTAACATAATAGAATTATCACTCCACTCTGCATCCTAGTGATCTACCCATTTGGCCTAGAATGGTGGTGTGAATGTTATTAGAGTAAGTACCTTCAAGATCATGACACTTTATCATTTGGTCCATAACTCTTCATTCACTAAATATTATTCTATGTGATAATTTTATAAGAGTAGTTTTAATGGATTTATATCATCCACATACAACATCATTCACCAGAGTGGACATTGGGTCATCATGTGTTGATCACCATGAACATTATAGATGGGTGAAAAGTTTACCTCTAATATATGTGTTATTGTATCTTTGTCATGGATGTAGTATAAGACTCATAGGTAAAGACCTCATTGACCTTTTAATGAAGATAACTATCTTGCAATGCAATTCTATATGAGAATCCAAGAGTTTTGTCTTTGATATTAGCCACCAGTATATGGATGGTAGAATGTTTTGGGTTAATGAAAAAATAATAATGATCATATATGAGGTAGTCAAGGTATTTGGAATCAATAAATATTCATCATATTCTGATGATTTTCAAATGTGCGGGTTTTGGGTTAATTATGGGTCTAAGAAAGATTCCTTAAAATAAATATGGTAAGGAATAAAATGTTTATCAATGTCGAAATTATATTGGCATATGTGTCCAATTAAATGTATCAATCCATTCAACAAATACAAATACTTGATAGATCCCCCCAATTAATACATAGAATTATTTACATAGACACATGTTTTTTATTTCACAACCATCACAAAAGTGGTTAACCTCACCAAGATATCAACATCCCTAGTATGTAGAAACCACACACTACGGAACACTATATGAAGTCACACCAACTATATAACATGGATTATATATTACAAGGTTTGGTAACCTTATCTTTAATATTATCCATTATCAATAATGAACCCATGTTTGAACTTACACCCGCCAGAATATTGTTTCAAGATTGTCATATCATTATCATATTGGGAAAATATATATTGGGGAGTATATGATTTTTGACTAGGTATTTAAGGGGATATTAAGATATTTGAGAACACCCTTCTTTTGAACTTTCTTAATTATCCTTAAAAAGTAAAATTCAAAGATAGGAGTGTGATTGATTTTGTCCCAAATTCCATATGGGGGGGGGGGCGAGAAAGTCATCATAAATGTATCCAAGAATGGGAACCCCCCAAATACTATAATTGTATCATAAAATAATTCTCACACCCCCTTTTGTTAAATGAACGGATTTGGTATTTGAGCTCCACTAACTAATTATCTAATTGATGTGGTCATTATATCAATACAGTAAAAAATTTGAGTCTTAGAATACATCATAAATTTTGATAGGTATTTGATGATCATACAATTAGTTATAAATTTGCTTCACCCAATAGGACCATTAACACTCCTCATAAAAAATAACCCTAGAGAGGAGGAGTTATTAACTACCCCAATCTCTCTATTGACTCCATGGGTAATGATGGTTTAATGGTAGGGCTTCATGTTAATGGTAACACATCACCATTATAGAATGTATTAGTTGGTAAATACCCAAACTATTACCCTAATAAATAGTCTTATTTTCCAATGATATATTTTCTCAGGAGACATATATTGCTGATATATTGTATTTGATGTGATAATTAATGTCTAGTTCTGTAATTTTTAGTCAATAAAAAAGAAAAATATGTACAATGGAATCCATTTTAACAGTTTATAGTTCCATATATCTATTTCAATAATAAATTATATTTATTGATGTAATATTGTTAAAATGTTCTATAAGATGGTAATAATAATGTCAACTATGTTCACTATACAGACTGTAGCTTGATTATTATAAATGATGACTAATGTGTGGGATATATTATTTCTTCCTCAAGAATTTTAAACAAATTTTAGTTGAATGAATATATGGAAATACATGAAGGACATGATATGTTCAGTAACAAGATAATTGAGAGATGATTTGATTCAGTAAAAAAATTCCTAGGTGACCTCACCAAGGATTCATCAAATTCTTGTTAGAACCAAGGAATTCTCACTCTGGTGATATTTTATTGGTAACATCTACCAATAACTAACCATATTTCAGTTCACCTAAGTGTACGTGATTCATCAATCTCATCAGCACTCAACACCATTATGCTTAGGCAAAATCGAGGTAGGAAGGATACATTCTTACCTTCAGTAGTGGAAAAAGGCTTATGTTATATGATAAAGAGAACATATAGGGATAAATCAATTTTAAAAAATTCATATATTAAAGGGGAACCACTATATATTTATAGATATTTTTATCCATAGTTATTGAATATGAGGATTCACCAATGTGTCAACACGGACTGACCATGACACATAGTGCACAGATATAACTGAGGTTACCTGAGTCGCACGCTTGTCTAATATAGGTAGTAATATTATCCCATGGAAGAAATATTAATCGTATAGTCACATTTATCGTATAATTAGATCCTCCTTGTTCAAATTGGATCCAATTTGGGGGGGGGGTCTTTTGTGCTATTTTTTGGAAAAGGATGGAAACCATTTTATCATAATGGAAAATTCATAAGATGTGGAAAATTTCATTGCTCATAACCCTAGGAACATGCCCACATCACATCAATAGATCCATACAAGTGTACTATGGGTTATTTCACTAGGTTATCTATATAAAACAAAGACAAAAGGTCCAGTATTTATGTCTACTTATGAAATCATTTTTTAAAGAGTGTACTTGAACAAGAGAATATGTTCTATTCGTTCATGTTCTCAACCACTAGAATGAACGATCTCATGTTTCCATACCTTTTTTTCAATAGTTGAATATTTTAACTATAAATATACACCATTTGTCTCTATTTATTTTAATAACACCGATATATTGATATATGACATGGGACACCTTAAGAGAACATACCATTTTACAGACTACTCTATATTTCCATTTCAAGTAGATTAATTACACCAAAAACCTATAATAATTAACCAAAAATTAAGGATTATAGAGTTTCTAGTAGTTGTGATACCTATAAACCATTGACAGATACCACTTCATCATTAATTATCCAAGACTAATGTAATGAACCCCAAACTAGATGATACTCTAGGGTTCCACTCACCAAAATCATACATAAGTCCACCATACTAGGTAGACCCATCACCCATGGACTACCATTTGGGATACCAATTTTACATACATTACAATAAGGTAATGTTGTCCCTAAACCACTATATTTGGTTTTCCACAAAAACTAATAACAATTAGTTTACCACTTTACCCTTCCCTTAACCAGGGTGCTATATTGACCCTATCCAATATGACTTGGGTGAACTCTCACCTCTAAATTCATACTAGGGTGAAATATTTATCTGGCATACTACTAGAGAACCATATTTTACCATCCTAGTTAATTGGAAGGACACTACATCCCCCCCTATACTAGGTTCACCAAATTTCCCTACATGCTACAAAGGATGTATATTTACTTAGGGCTCCAACAGGGAACCTCTTCACCCAAGAACACCAATAGGTTGAATCATCACCAAGAAACCTCTTCATTGTAAAAAGGATTTACCCACAAATCCAACATATGTACCACATTCAACCTGGTCTCCTATATTGGTGGTTACCCATCTAGTTTACAATTACGACCTTCTAATTTGAATTGTAATATTTTGTACACTAGTTTGATCCCCATTTATTATGTTTATCCATGTAATAATATCCATCCGGGAAAATCCTCCATATAAGATAGGGCTTGTATATTAATGAGGTATTGAACCTTTGAAAACATGGGATCCTATCATGGAAATATTTTTATGACCTCCCTAGATCATAATACTCATCTTGGCATCCCCATGTCAAGAATTACATCATCATAGTCATTTATTAGTCCGTCTGTGTCCATTAAATGTGATTGAGAGAGATAATGGGGATGGGTTGAATCTATGTCTAGTGTTCCATTCCACAATATAAGAAACACCAATGTAAGCCCTACCCATTCCCCGTTTATTATTTCTTCCCTATGACTCATCGATTATGCAAGGACATCCATATGAGGATCCCTCAAGCACAATCCTTAACCACTTCCTACTTATACTATGTTACCAATCACATAAAATTAACATAATATTATTATTACAAGCATAAAAGATGGAAATATTCTCACATTATATATTCATATGAATCACCCAATCAAATTTTCTTCTAGTATCTAATTATTACCCAGACATCCCACGCAAATTCCATATTCATCTTCTCTTGAGGATATATATCTCATGGGTCTAGTCATACTTCCATGTATATCCCATAATGGTAAGGATGGTGACACATATGATTGACTCCTACCAGGTATAATCCCTAATATTATAACCATTAATTATATAATCCATTTGAATCAAGTGATACATCATAGGCCACCCATGTTTAATCCCATGTTCGTTTGCATGAGCTTGTATCCCCCATGACGTCATCCTCAAAATTTCATGTTTTTTTATCATTAATGGTAAATATTCACTAAAAATCACTCATTACTCAATGGTTCATATTATATATGATCCAATATACTCAAAGGTCCATATTTATTGTGATTCAACATATTTAAAGGGGAATATTCCCAATAACACTACCACATATTTTATTATGTAGTAACCAAAAAACAAGGTGAATCATAGTGGGTAACTATTTTTAATCCCCCATCATCTATTTCTATGATAACATTCATGTAGTAGTCCATGATAAATGAATTTAAATAGAATATCAAACAACTTAATTATATGACGCAACAATGCATGGCATGATTCTGAGAGATGAACTAAAACATTGTATCTTTGACTATATGGTCTTTTATTTTTGGAATCAATGATGTGTAGGATTCCACTACAATGTTCAATACCAATATATAATTATTCATTTTAAATGAAAATAAATGGAACCACATTGGTCTATGTCAAATTACCATAAAAGAGAAAACATTTCCCAATAATTTGCATAAAAAAATTGTGGTTTTAACTCACTTTATATTGAGACATTGGAATCACAATTCATTTGATAAATTCCAAATAAATGATAATTAATTCCTTCTTATAGTGCTATAAATACTAGTGTTCCAATTTTTGAGGCTTGAAAATCTTTGTAATCAACTAAAAAGTAAAATAAATATTGAGAATCATTGATAAATCTATTAGTTTCCATCAATGAATGGTTTTGTGAAAATAACTAGCATGGTGGAAAATAATAACACACCATGATTCAAGAAGGATTCACAAATATAACAATCTATAAGAAAAACCTTGATTAGAAATTAATTCCCCTAAATTCAAATGATGATCTCAAACACTCATTCTCTCAACCAATGTGCATTACATAACATTTCTAATGTGTCCCTATGACCACATTTCGTTAGAAAGAATGTCAATATCGAAAAAAATCATCATGGTTTGATAATCCATATAAAAAATACATGCATATAGAGAAAATTTATCTGGGAGTGTCATTGATAATTACTAAATGTTACCAACAAAACAAAACAGTGTATTATGGCTATGATTTACAAAATTGACATGGGGATATGGGAAGAATTTGTGACAGTGAAAGGTGACAGATGAGATTTTCTTTTTTCACTCTAATACATTCTTTATATTAAATAGATATTTTCGATTATAAATTTAATTAAATGTATAAATTATATATATATTTATTAATAAAATATAAATAATATCATGGTGATGAATGATTTGAACATAAATGGATTTATAATATATGATTTTCTGGTTTTGATGTAACATTTCATATTTTTGGTTTTATGGTATATTCAACAGAAAATATATTAACAGAAAATATCCATAATTTGTTTCATTTTTATATGGAATATTTTGCGATGTTATTAACCAGATAATGTTGAAAATTATAGAAATGTAAATTGATTATATATAATATGAATTAGAGATGTTATTCACACTATATTTCTTTGATATAATAGCTCTTTTAATGGTTCACATGTTTTGAATGATGAAACTATATGGTCAAATATATTAAATATGGATGAACAAAATTTCGTAGTATATGATGATTTTTAAAGAGAACGTAAAAATTCTGATTCATCTAGAAGGATTTTTTAGTAGTGATATATTATTATATAATACATTTACTTATGTTCTGACTAAATATCCATTTTGGATTCCATTATTATAATAAAATATCAAATTAATGAGAAACATGTTGGTGAAGGAATTTTTTGAGATTTGTTTTCCAATTTACAATTACAAATCATGAGGACGATCTCTTTTGTACTAATCATAAAAGGATATAGGTTGCACCATATGTTAAAACTCAGAAATTAATTCATAGGTATTTGAATATATAAAGGGATGAAAGATGCATAGATTAAAAATTCAAATATTTTATAGTTTATTTTATGTAATTATTTTTATGTATTTGTATGAAAATATTAATTTAATATTTGGAGAAAAATTAACATGTATCCAAAGGAAGAAAGAGTACATAGTATTATATTAAAATGGAGAAGTTATTAATAGTAATAAGTTATATAAAAATGAATTGTGTGAAAATTGTATAATGAAATGTACTTGAGATTGTATGGTGGTAAATGATATATATACTTCTATTAAGAAATAAATAAATCTAATTTGAGCTAATATGTAATAGTTTTGAGTCAAAAATATTTTTTGGGAGTAATATTTTACAACATTTTATGTAATTATATATATATATTAAAAATGATTGATAATATGTGTGTAATTAATATAAATGAATTGATACTCATGAAATTGAATTTAATTCAGGAATGGGACAAGAATTAACCTTTCATAATTGAATTGCAATAATTATGGGTATTTTGTACCCAAAATCATGAAAATGAAAATTTTTCAATTTTCCCAAAATCAACTAAAACAATAGTAGGAATAAAATTAAATTACAATAAGGATGACCATTTTTGGTGATGTCATATTCATTACATGGTTTTCATAATATATACAGTTCCTTATATGTCATATGGAGGACAATTAGGGAATTGTGATACTTAATAAATGTGCCAAATCTCTTCATCATTTATAAAATAAAATTGTTAAATGAATATGAAAAATATATCATATTTGAATTTATATACACTATGATTCTTTTTAATCATATATATTAACTAAATCATTTATATAAAACATATTAAATATTTATATAACTATGAATATAATGGATTTATCACCTTATAGAGATACCAATCTCTAGAAACCCATAGTGTCGATATTCAAATTGAGAAAATGGTATCATGTGAAAACTGTTTTGGACAATAGAAAAAACCTACATGTGTGTAAGTGGAAAATAAATAGAATATTAATTTTTTTCATAACATAGTATGAAAATGTTAGTAAAATTTATTAAGTCTATAAGTGAATTTAAATAATTTTAGGACATATTGAATACATTTGGTAGACCTATTATCCCCAAAAGAATATTTTAATTAGTTATATTGAGTTTAGTACTAAAATTCATGTGATGATTGATAAGGCATGAGGAATAATATTTTTGCTACACTAAATCTAATAACAGAGAAATAAATTATTGGATTTGGTTCCCAAGAACCAACAAAACTTGTAAATTCAATTACAACAATACCCAATAACCTGAATATTGATGACACTATTATCACATGATTATTTTTCATTAGTGAATAAATAGTTTTATAATTTAAATAGATTAATTTTCAAATAGAAATGTTATATATTTTATTCTCAATAATGAGAAACTATATATTATTTAACAATATTCTTAATCATGTGTTATATGTTTTGGATGAAATGTGTTTGATGGGATGAAGATGATGTGAAAGGTATCATCAAGATCTATGTGATCACTGAGAGGGAGTGGGGGTGAATCGATAATATTCTATATATTATTTGTTTTCTTACATAAGAGAAAACTATTACCTTTGGTTAGTGATAAATGAATCTTATAGAAAACAATAAATGAGAACACTCTATGAGACATAGATATTAACAAGTTTAACTACTCAATAAGATTAGTTAGTCGTTAGCATGGTTTTTTATGTAATTCAATACAAAAAAACCACTAGAATTTTTTAGTGGTTATATAATGTAGGTAATATATATCCCATGAGTAGCACCATATTATTTTGACAGTGAATGTGATCATCAAATAGATAATATGATATAAAAAATTTTATAACAATAAAAGAATCATTGCCAATAAAATTTAATGTTTTCACTATGCTTCTTGAAAATTAGTAACTCATTTATAATTAAATTTCATTATTTTTTCTCTTCAATTTATTTAATAATTTTATGAAATAACTTTAGTATCAACATCTTCACCCCTCCCCGTGAATCTAATTCTCTGTGTCCAATACACTTGGTATGTTTCCCTTACGATAAAAACCTTAATTTAGTGTCCACTATCTTATATCTTATTCCAGTAAGACAAATTAATTCCTTATTCATATGATATTATATTTATCCAATTAATCAGAGACCAAATTTAAGAAATACTATGTCTGGAATAAAATTGTTTAATGCATCTTAATTTGATCCTTTGATATAAAATATCACAAAAACATTAGTTATGTCTACAATTATTTCGTAATTCACAAAAAATAATATTAGTAGACTAGTCTAAGTGGAATTTATACCCTTTATATATATAGTGCTTCTTCAAAAAATAAACATAAAGTAACACCAACATTAAATTCAATGTTCCTGCTCAAATTTGAACATAACAATCAAATCACACACCGTCCCACCGTGTTCTATCAACCAAAAATATATGATATGCTATTTTTTGAAAATAGTTTCCCTATATTTCTACATAAAAATTATTCAAATCTTCTTAAAAACATATATTTAATCATGATCATCCCTTAATAATTATTTTAACATTAAAAAGCATCTCAACATTGTCACATGTAGTAAATTTACAAAAAATTTATAATGATTCATAAAAATATTTCAAAATCAACATCATATAAACTTCCTATTCATAGAAAAATATATCTAGAACAAAATATATGATGGATTCATTAGATAGACTCTTACTAATGAATTGGTATCATTTTTCTATGTACCATAAAGTAAATACATTTGATAGCACTATCTAATGACTTCACTTGAAAACATTTTTCTGAAATCGTCATCTAGATACCATAGTCTGGTACATTCATTTGATAACATTGATAAAATGACCTTCACAAGTTTCTTCTAATTGATGAATTCTTTAGGAAAAATTAATCCGGTTATTTTAAAACTACTATAAATGAAGTTAATTCAAAAAAATTCATTTGTATTACATTCATTCATATTTTTTTGATAATAGTTTTCTCACAACATCCAAGTTTATTCTTCAATATATTTTTTATCTTATAAAGTAAATCTAATTAATTTCAGTTTCCATATACAATGGAATTAAAAAAATTATTTCAGATCTATTAGTATCATTTATTCAGTAGACTTTAAAATCCTCAAATTCAAACCTAAAATCATTGCCATCTTCCAAAAATATTTTGTAAATTGGTCATACAAACATTCTTCATTAAACAACTTAATCTAAAATAATTAATATATTTCAAAAAATATAATGTTTGATTAAAATGAATGTCATCAAAAAATATATTTATATTATCTTATGAACATATTTTCATAATGGTTTTATGAATATACCCATATAAACATTTTAGTGTCTTACTAAGTCTGATCTCTTCAGTTAATTGTGTGCTGACTGATTAACTAGGTTTTTTCACCTTTGTCAGGTCAAATCATTATACAGAACCAAATATTTACACATTGGTATAGAATGTTAATTTTTTTAAAGGGATTTATGTTTTAAAACAAAAGAAAATATTCAATCAAATTATTTTACTTCTAAAATAGCTTCTTCGTAGAACCTATAAACCATTTAGCCTTAATAATCTCACCCATTTTATTTTGATGAAAAAAGGGATATAAAACTTATATGCATTGAAACTCATGATTTGAATAATCGATCAATAAATTCTATGCCGACATTTGTATAAATAATTTAGGAAGAAATGTTCACTGTAGATCAATACAATTTTTTCATTAAGGAAGGGATTACAAAACATTTCCTAAGAGACTTTTCCAATATCATCAATTCTAATGACTTCATAATATAAACATGTTAGAAATAATTTGTACAACCAATCAAAAAAACTCCATATATAGTCCACACAAGCAAAAATCACATATTTCTAAATTTAAAAACTCATCATAAATATAATATCTTTATTCAAAGGTAATCTACATACGAATAAATAGTTTTTTGTTACATATTTTATGCATATTTGAAAATATTTTACAAATAAAATATGAAATAGGGGTTTGAATACATATTCCTTAACATTGAAAATAATGAGTTTGTGCACCAATTATCAACTACGTGTTTATAAATGAAACCCCTTAAAATGTTCTATTGAATATATTAGAAACAAGATCCATTGTAGATATAAAACTCCATCCACATATCATTTCATTCCTCATCATATTTAATGATGTGATATTTAATATAAATGTTCTTAGAAAGAGAATGTTGGGCCGAATTTTTTTGGATTTTTATAACCCAATTATTATAATTTCCAAACATAATGGAAACCATCACATAAACTATCAAATATTCTATCTGTGTCTTTGTACACATTAATTGTGTTTCGAATCAAATGGATGTGACATACTCTGCTTCCTCAGTACTATGTATTAATGAATTTTACTTATTTATATAAAAATTCTAACATCATTATCCCTTGAAAAAAGATCCACTATATATGGATATTTTATCATCGACATTCCAAATATGCATCTATGCAACCAAACAATTCAATTTTTCATAGGTTTTCGTATTTCATTTTGAATGCGATTATTCAATTGATATATCTAGGAATTATTTTTTCCATCCAAATTATATGATTAATTTGGTTCCGATAGATTCCAAAAAAATTGTAATTATATAAACTATATATATCCTTGAGTCTATTAGATATAATAATATACCAATTTACATCTTAAATACATTAGTATCTATGTTTATTCATTATTAGTATTTTATTAACGTTGTTTCTAGTGAATATGGTGTGGATAATTTATTTAACTACACCATGCCAAAAATATTCATATTTTTATTTGAAGATTAATCTTAAAATAGGAAAATGTACCTATTCTTTAAAGAAATTTAAAAGATATGAAATTATTTCATTTCTCGAACCATGGAAATTTAAATTAAATTATTTTCTCAAAAAAAATTCACACATTTACCCTTTATTCGATGTTAATATGATTGCATATATGTGAAAAAAAATTAATAGGGTAATCCTCTTTTTTATATAATGGTTAATATTAACTTTCTCCTTTAATAAATTATAATTCATTGTGAAAGTGTACATTTTATAAAATTATTCTCTCAAAGCATGGTTGAACCCATTCAAAAAATTCTTCAACATACCCACAGAATATTCTTATTTACCATGTATAATGTCACATGGTTTCCAAATATAAACTTCTCCATCGACATCAACATTAAGAAAATCTTAATTGACAACAATATGAAATATCTTTTATCATCAAATGTGGATATATAATAAATTTGTTAATGGTTTAAAGTCTTTTTATATGAGAAAAGGTCACATAAATATCAATTCCTTTGACCTCTAATAATCCATTACAAATTAATATTTCATTATTTATTATAACATTACATTATTAATCAAAATTTTCTTTGGGAAATAATATTGTTCAAATAATATTAATATTTTAGGGTCTAGGAATGAGTTCTAAGGACACATTATTCCCAGTATAATTCAATTATTCATCATAGAGTCATTCCACTCATGATCTTTAAATTATTATATAAAATATCTTCGATCAACCCTTGATTATAATGTTATATTTGAGAATTTTCATGATTTTTTTTATTTTTATGTATTTACTTGATCACCAATTATATTTGGTACTAGCACTTTTTTTTCAACCTAGGATAAGACCGATGAGGTTGTCCCTCATCAATTGAAATGGTTGAATCAACATCATCCTCCTGTTTAGCTTATAAATCATTATATCTATTCCTAATTTTTTATTCTTTTAATAAAAAAACATGATCTTTAATTATAATGATATCATTATGTAACATCGAATCATTTCTATTTGAATTATCTAGAAGATTCACATTTTTATATTTGACTATCACTCATATTTATCAATAATATAACATGTAACCTATACAATTAAAAGGGTATCATGAATGATACTATAAAAACATCATTGATCTATCTTTTTAAGTCTCTCACCCATGAATATGATAATGCAAGGACTTCCAAATATCCATAGAAATTTCAATCCTGGGGTTTGTTTTTAATACATATCTGAATGAGTCAAATAAGAGTAAAAATAGAGGAAAAAAATAATATTATTTTTTATTAGTTGTCCATTAACTTATCTATAAAAGAATAAAATGTATCATGTTTAATTAGTATAACTAAATTCTTCTCAACTAACATTTATTTTCATTTAAAAAAGTGTTATTTTTATGTGTGTAAAATGCACTAAATTTATAATGAATGAAATTATATTACAGATAATATTTAATCTTCAAATTTTTGTATTTAACACCATTATAAATTTTAACCTTCTTCAAGGAAAATAAAAAAAATTGTTTCTTATCTTTAAATCTTAATAATTTTTGTATTATCAAATATATGTTTTAAAAAACTAATACATGGAATATGATTAAAATCATTAATAAATAAAAAAATAACCATGTTTATTTATTTATTTATTCATCATGGTCTGATATATTTCATAATGTATCATCTCTATAGGATGATTCGAATGTATATCATACATTATTGTCAACTATGTTGGTATTCTTCCCTTTCATCCATATTGAAAAATAATAATCTCTTATTCTTGTCGTATTCGGAATAACCCAAATTCAATATCTCATTCTTAAATTTATGACATTCCTTCGGAACAAATTAAGAATCATCAAATTCCATTAATCATTTTCATACATACCACATTGATAGCTTTGACCTTGTGCAAATCCGGCATGAATCAAGATTCCCTTTATTGATTTTTTAATTGTTACAAACTATCCATATTCAATTCATTTAAACAAAAACACACCTATTAATAACACAAATTATTTTACATTATCACTTATTTTTTAAACACATAATAGTTTGTATTTAAATATATAATTAAATAATCCTATTTTGGAATTTAACTTTTTTTATAATGATAAAAGATTCATTACATTTAATTTTTAGGGACTCATCATTTCTAAAATTCATTATCCCTTTATTTTAATATTTTATGTAGTTTAATATATTCAAATATATTTTCATATATGAAGAACACCTACTATCTAATATACAATGTTTATCTCCTTTATGTATTTAAAATCATTTTTAATTCCAATGCATTTCTCTTTTTATTCTTATTATATTGCATGAGGCTTCTTTTAGTTATCATAGATATGTAATTGAACCACCCACATAACATGGAATAATTTAGCAATATGTCCTAGATGATCAAATATTAATCTTAATTATTAACCTATGAAAATAATTTTTTAATTTTTGTCATTTACACTACTTATAAATTTCTCTATTTTCGAAAACTATTTTTTGTAGGTTTCCTTTTCCATTATCAGAGTCAATAATAATTTTCTTAGTAATATAAATTTTTTATCCTTTTTCTATATATCTTGGTAATTATTGATGTTGTGGTATTAATATTCATTAGGTAACATCTACATGTCATTAATATTTCTTAGAAATATGAATTTTTTATTATGAAAATATTCATTATTGTTTGCAAAAACATATTTTTCCTTTAACTTATTGTTATCTTTATCACATCAAATAATTTTCAAAAGTCAATATTTAAAATATATTATAAGAACAAACCCTATATGTTTATTCTATTGTTCTAATTTATAGATATTTCATTTATCCCAAATATACTTATCATTATTAACTTCTGTGATAGTCAATTACTTAGCAGCATTAAAAATGGAGTTTTCAACTTCCGTGTCATTCCCATCAACATCCTCAAATATAGGAAAAAATTTACCTTTTTATATTTAGATACCATATACCCTTTTCTTTGGATGATGAATTTTATTTTTCTATCTTCCTTTCTAGAGATCTTCTTGACGTTATATCTTCGGCATCACTATCTTCATCATACTTTGTCTTGGTAATTTTAGAACAAAATTTTCAGTATCTCTAAATCTAAATCACTTCAAATGTAAAATTTCTTTTAAATCCACGTGATTCATTAGTCATTTCATGAAAAACATAAATTTATTCATTAATATTTTAAATAAATTATCATCAGTTTTGGAATCACATACTTCATCCCAGTTTAAATTCTTATTCTTTTCTTCTATTATTTCCTTATAGTTATTTCTTGATAATCCATATTTTATTGTTGAAAATATTTTATCTTTTCTTTTCATATGTGATAATAATGATATGTAAATAATCCATAGATAGAGTTTTTGGTGATATATCATCTAAATATGACACATAATCTTAAAAGTTATCATGGAGAATTCTTATAATATTTCCATCATTATTTGAATCTTTCAACTTCTCATAAAATCATATTAATGTGGTTATAAATTAATTAACTCAGGTAAATATGACACTAAGATATTCATCATCGACACTAATAAGATCTCCATAATTAAATATATAGATATGAAACACATATTTCTATGGTTCGCCTTATTATTAATAGAATTCTAGATATCCCTTTAAACCACTATTTTCTATAAGCATCAGAATATATTAAATGAATAAAAAATCCATTTAATTCCAATTGAACGAACCAATCCATATCTATGAGATCAAAAAGAGGGGGAGAGGTGAATCAGTTATATTCTCTTTGTATTCTTTACTTGTTATAAGACAACCATCCCATGAAGTTAGTGAGAAATGAATCGATTTGAAAAACAATAGCAACAAAGCCCATGTTAATATATTCCTTTACATGGATCACTATGACATAATAGAATCTTTTTTTTGACGGGGTTTGGATGTAATCTATGATCGTAAAACCTCTATAAAAATAATATTGTTGTTTAAAATAATTAGGAAATATTAATCACTTGTGTAGCACTATAGATTTTTTATGGCACTTGTTCTCCTCACAAAAATATTATGATATAAAGAAACACTCAAAAAATAAAATAACCTTCAATTATAATAGTCATTATTTTCAGTTTGGTTTTTATACATTCTATACACTTTTTTTTTTGTAGGTTCTTATTTTATATCGATACATTCTTTCGAAAAAAATGAGTTAAATCTTCAGTATAAAATTATTTATTTGTACACCTCTATATAGAAATTCAAGTCTAGCACACTCAACCAATTATCCTCTATAAGATACCCTTTAACTAATACCCTCTATTTCTTAAATAATTCTAATAAAAGTAATTTATTCCATGTTCATATAACGACCCATTTACACTATTCATCTAATACAAAAGAATAGGAGAACTATGTTTGGTATCTATTTATTCAATGCTATTATGTTTGATGTTTCAACACAATATATCTAAATATCTACAGTCAAAAAATTAATTATTCCATAATTTTCTGAGTGAAAATTCTAATAGATTTCTCACAATTCACATTATCCCATTTAAATAAAGAGTGTTTCTTTGAAAATTTTTGGAGTAGTGTAAACATCAAATTCAACGATCTATATGAAAATCTAAAAATCCTTATTAGATCATTCAATGCTTGATCTCTTTCTAACATTGTAATTATAAGATTCAACATTTGTTGAGAACACATTCATAATATATCAGTGTCAATATTCATCAAACCTTCTTAAAAATTGGTAGATTCACTATCTTACATTATAGATTAATAAATAATTGAACAACCATATTTGGATCATTACATTTAACATCAATATAAATACTTTATAAAGATTCACAAAACATTGTTGGATTCATATTCAATGAGACTTCTTCCATCTTTTAGCCTTTATAAATAATTACATGTCATATTGTATTATTATAAATCCTCTATCTAATGATATGGAATCATTTTTTTGATTCCATTTTAGTCCACCAGTCTAATGGATCTTCTAAATAACATCATGAAAACACTTCATTCTAGACACTTCATTCATATAATTATATTTTTATCCTTCACGTGATAGCTTACAGTCAATGATATTCACATGTTTTATCTCTATGATGACTTTTTTAATATCCATTTTTAAAATCATTTGAAAATGTACATTCTTCTTAAGAACTCAAAAATTGTTCATCAGGTTTCCCATCAAACATATTTCCATCAGATTGAAATTTACTAAGAATGTCCATATATCAATATTTGGAACTAAACTATCTGAATGAGTATATATGATAACTATTAGATTATTTATTTGGTGGAATTTGTGAAACTACATCAGATGTACAAGCAATTTTCATTTGGTAATCATTATACACCTCTCTATCTGATACATGTTTATCAACTTCCTCTAAAAATGTTATATTATTTTTTATTAAAAACATTATTCCATCCAAAAATGTAATATACAATTATGAATATATTTATATAAACAATATTTTGGAGAAATGTGATGATCCTTGATGATTATTTTGATTAAAATTTATTGAACATACTTATTTGATATTACTTTAATTTTAATTGGATAAACATTTTAGTGTCACACTTTATTTGTTAACATTATAATGTTGGACTCCAACCAAACAAATCAGTTCGTTCTTAATTTTATGATCAACACGATCAATTGGAATCCATCTATTCACCATTTTTAGAAGTTGTTTTAAATTTATTATTGTTTTAAAAAAATAGTACTTAAGAAAAGTTCATTCTCAAGGATTTTATACATAGTAATGTCTAGAAGAGGAAATCATAGGTATTGAACTACCAATAGGAAATACGCTTGATATATGTGTCAATGGTATTCTTATCTGCATAAATTTGTTTTGGTTTATAAAAATTACATTATTATTAATTTATATCATGTATCGCATAATTTTATGTATCCTAAAAATCATGTTGACAAAAACATATAGAATGTTTTGATATGTTTTGTGAATTTATTAAAAAAGTCAATAAAGTATTTTACATTTTGAGTTGATGGAATAATATAAGTCTAGAAATTTGACAAAAATGAATCAATCATAATTAAAAAATTGAATCGGTAGCTCATCGATGAGTTCATTTCAGAAAATAAAATAAATATATATAAAAAATATAGGATGATGACACATGTAAGAATAATTATTGATGATATATAAATATAGAGTGATTATATTACACAATTAGCATTAATAAGAAGTAATGTTTTTCCACATTATCTTAATTCTATATGGGTTCATTGATGTGTGATTAGACATTAATCATTAGCTTTAGCAAACATTTCATAATTCCATATAGAATGAATTCAATATGTTTACACACAAAGATTTTCCAAAATCTATGTTAAATTCCACATGATTTTAATATTAGCCATGGGTATTATTCCAGAATAATGGTTCTAGAATTATTCAATTATTATTAATTATATAAATTCATTCATAAGGTATATTAAATGTTAGAATATATATATATATATATATATATATCTATGTGTGTGTGTGATTTTAAGATTAAATAACTATTAATTGATATTTAGAAAATATATTCTTTAATAATTCCCAATATTTTATTTATAATATAATAAGTAAATATTTATTTACTCATTATTTTACTTAATAGTATCATATAAATATTTTTTTAGTTTCAGAAATCATTTAAAAAACATTTATTCACAAGGATAGTGAATTTAGTTTTTATTTTATTAAATTTAAAAAATAATATAATTATATTTAATTATTAAATTGAATATTTATTATTCAATATGTGATATACACTGAGGAGAATTATCGGGTTGAGTTATGGTCCCAACTAGAATGATATCTCAATCCATAATTTTACCTCATGTAATTAAAATATAATCATAATATTACTATAATTTCAAAATGGGTTAACTGAGATTAAACATTAATATACTGAGCCACTATCCAATTACTAATTTTTAAAAACTTTTTAAATAATCTAAATTATATCATTTTAAAGAAGGAGTATGTTGTTCATAATAAATTCTGGAAGTGGAATTCATTTATATATATGTATAAAAAAAATTTAGAACTATGTCAAGAAGGATTTATAACCCCAACCACCCTTCCTAAGTGTGAGACAAAAAAAAGTGAATTATTTAAAGACCAATAGATTACATTTTGTGATCAATATTCTATGACATATTTTTCTTGGATCCATCATGCTTGCATATAAAATACCATTTTTGATGTTCTCAGATTCATAGGGAGAATGTGTATAGTATTAGAGGAGTTGTATTATATTTTCATTACCACTATTATGATATGATACAATAGGATACTAGATTGATAATTGATCAAGAAGAATGATCATGACTAGTTAATTCTTATTTTAAAGTAATTATATATTATATGTGAAAATATACACTCTATGAAGAATATGGGAATTCTATATTAATTTCATCATATTTTTTCCATTGAAACCAATGAAAAACATTGGTTGGAATTAAATTGACTACTTATACAAAACCATTGATACCTCAAGTGGTATTATAGTAATAATAATATAATTTTTAATTATCAATTAAATGGTTGATCATATTTTTGTTTTCATAACATGATTCCATTTTTTATTTTTAAATCAATAATCTAAAAGATTAGATAATGAGAAAAAATTGAGTTCCTATGACATATTAATGTCCAAGGATAATTAAAAAACACTCAAAGAACCCATATGTAGGTTCATAAGATGAATGTATCTAGAGATGTATACACTAAATGATTCTCAAATTATATGTCATATAACCTCTGTCAAAAACACCAGTACATGCCATGTAAATAATTGAATCCTATGTGGGTATCAGTATATGGTGTTATTACACACTAGATATTGAAATCCAGTAGTCACATAGTTTAAAAGGAGAATATGTTGTGTAGTTGGTGTACTAATTTTGTTACCCCACATGGTTTGGAAAACATGACGTAAAGGTATGAGGTGTGTAATTTGTAAAAAAATGATGTATTAACTTCCAATAATGTTACATGACATCATGTAACGTACATATAATCTAACTAGTTGTTGAGAGCATATTACATATGATAATCCTTTCCAGTTACACACAGAGTCCTTAGGAATGTGGTAAGGATATCAATAATTTAATTAGATGGTGTTTTGTATAATGTACATGTAATGTAGCTCATGTAATATCATGGAAGGTACAAATAAAGAAATTAAGAGAAAACTATGTGTATGAGTGGTATTTGCATTCAATGGTTTCCAATTTTAGTCGATTAAATAGAAATATTTTCATGAGAACAATATATTTAATAGGTTATAAAATTTAGGTTCCTAAGAATATTGGGTTATGTATCAAATCATTTTAATGAATATGATGTAACTAAGATTAATTAAAAAATGGAGTTACTATGTACTTTTTAATAGAAGAAGATAAATTTTTTTCAACTTTTAAATATGTGGTATATAGTCATTGCTTTGTATATTAAATACTATCAGGTGATGGTTTGTTTAAATATTTGAAAATATTATGATGATTGGTGATCTGATTATAATGTCTCCAACATGTGCTTAATTCATGGATAATCATGTTCATTTTCAATAGTATGATGTTTTCTTTTTTAGTTTCATTGATAAATTTTTAGGAATATTGTTACTATATGTAGATAGAGGAGATGAATGGATTGGGAAGTATGTGATGAAAGTATGGATTAAGATGAGGCCATCAAATTCTGTTAGATTCCAGTGTACCAATGGTCTTGAATAGAGTTGATAATACTAAGGTGACTGGCCGATGGATGGAACAAAATGACAGCTTAGATAAATCCATAGTACCATCAAAAAATGATCTCTTGAAAAATATTTTTGGATTATTAGTTATGTAATATTCATTTCATAATAATCATAATACATTATGGATATGATTCAAAGATGAATTTTAGATGAAGAGAAAATTATTTTTGAAATAAATGTAAAATAGTTTATGTGTTGATCATCATTAAAGTATTAAACATCATGACTGTTCAAAAGAATTCATGATTATTGCTAATGTTTTTAAAATGATTAGTTTGGTGGAACTTAATAGAACTTCCAATCATAGTCATTTTAAGTACCTATTTATGTTGTATGAAGAGATAAACCAAGACTAACAAATGTTCTTATAAAAATGACATGTTTATAAGTATTAGGGAAATTTCTGATAGTGTTTTTTATAAAGAAAAAAAGTATTAAGTTAGTCGTACAATCATGGTGAACCATTGTACACACTCTATCATATTTATTATCTCAAATAATCAAGTTTAATTTTGCAATAATATTAATCAAATAGAGGAAATAAGAGAAAATTATCAAAAGAAGTGGGTTTTATTTAATTTCATGATATCAAAGAATTGGTTTGAAATCAAAAGAAAAGTATTATTCAAATGTATTGATCAAAAATCATTCAAAATGATTCAAACTAAATATTTATGAATGATAGGCAAGAATATTAAAAGTAATCAGGTATAAACATTTTTATAAAGATTTCAGGTAGAAATTTTCCACCAATATGATGTATAGAATATTCTAAAAAAAGGAATTAGATAAAATATTCCAAACCACGTATTTAAATAGAATTTTCTAGGTGATAAAATTTGATTGAATGTTATGAAAAAATTTAATATAGTAATAAAATTACTTTTCAAAGTGTACTATAATGTCATTTGATTGAGGTAGTAGAGTATATCATTGAGGGTATACTAGAGAGAGGAAAATGTAAATACACCTTGAAACCTATCAGATGGAGGACGATCCTTATACAATAATTTCAGATTGAATTTTTAAGGGTAGATAAAATAGAGACATCATAAAAATAGTTTTCGAAAGAATAAGATCATAATGAAGTAACACTATGATAAGTCTTACTAATTGGTTAATTATCACATAGATTATATCATATTATAATGTGTGAAATGATTTTTCAAATAACATTGAAAAATCTTCTTATCATCATAAATTTGTGAATTTTTGAGCTAGATATTTAATGGTATAGTAATCAAGAATTATGAATCCTGATTCATTATATGATTATAGAAGGATTAAAGATAATATTTGGCATAGAGATATAAGGATAGTTCCAATACATCTTTTTGAATCCAATATTTAGAATGTTTTAAGGTGATAAAATGAATAACGACTTGAGTGGTATATTCAAATTTCGAAATGAATAATTTAGATTGTGTTCATAGTTCTCCCAATGTTTCAAGAGAAACTATTCCTATATAAATGGAGTAGGTGATGGAATAAAATGTTGATTGATCTCTTATATTTCTCAAAAAAAAATTATCAATACGTATTCTTGAAAAATTTTAGATCCATAATGATGTTCTTACCATGAATCTATAGAGAAATTCTCATTTGGTCCAATCCATCAGATGAAGAGGTATTGAACGGAACAAAGGGTACTATATAGAGAAAAAAACTGGACGGAGAAATAAATCACCATATAAATAAGATAATAAGTGATCAACTAATATGGTAATGGTTGTAATGCTTGAAAATAGGGGGTAATCATTGAAGTGATGTCATATATAACATTTCTATCAATTGGAATTTAAGAATAATGGTGTACAAGAAGTGATTTGATGAACTATCAGTAGATAAAATTTCCATGGATGCACAATATTGGATTAAATTACAATAATGGGAAGTTCAAAATGAAATATTTATAGATTGAAACAATATTTTAAGAACAATTATAGAAACAGGTTCCACAAAATAAGCTAAATTATATCTACAGTATAAAAGAATTGTTCATTGTATGTAGTTCTAAAAGAAATTGAATAATAATAAAATGACAAAAAATATCATTTTAACACCCATAAAGAGTAACATTGGGGGAATACTTATTCGATGTTTCAAACTAAATATTGAAAAATCTAGAGACTATCTACACCAAAACAATAACGAACTAGTGAGGAGGAGTACATTGGATGAGTGATTCACCGGTCCAAGGATTTGGGATTATTTCCATGTCCCACCTCCTAATGTTTAGGGAACTACAAAAGGAATCAATATTTTTTTATCCAACCGAATTTATATTATATCTCATTATAGTGGAGATTTTTTTACTTCTATGCACCATACATGGAACAGAATGACTACTATTATTGAATGTCAAACGTTATAAAACAATCATTGGAAAAAACTTTCATACTTGTATATTCTTTTGTACTATAAGGATAATAGAAAAAGAGAATATTTACCCAAATAAGTTATTATTATAATAATATAAAAAGATACGACTTGTTTAAAATTCTATAACACTAATACCCCCTTCTATGTGTTAATCATACCCCAAAGTGGTCCTCTTAAGTGGTATCTAAGTGTTTGTTCACCTCTACTAGATTCTCTACTTTTTCGTTATTATATTACGATGATTTGATTATATATATTTTATTAATAATAAATTATATCATTTTTTAAAATCCTAATATCATAGTACAGAAGTCCATTTTTACAAAGACCGTTTTGAAAATGGTGAAGAATGAGAAAATAATAATGATGAGGTTATCCCTATTATTCTAAGAGGAAGAAGGATATTTGGTTTCTCTATGGAATAATAAATTATGATATAGTTCTATCTAGTAATTTGAGGAACATATTGTTCTAGTTACCCTCTTTTATAAGGAAAACATTTCTAACTTATGTTATTCAAGAATATGTGATCATGTTGTTTGTGAAAATTCTATTACAAACTCTCATCCAAAAGAATATACTAGAATAATTGGTGATGATGATCTATCTACAAATAATAATGATATATTTTTTAGTATATTGAATTATATTTTATAAATTTTTCTCAAAGACACAATTTCTCTAGTTTTTATAGTCTTAAATATAATTAGGATGAAATCAACCATCTAGAATAAGAAATAGATAATATGAAGAAGAATTTGTAGGATTATTCGTAGAATGTATACCACCCTATAAGAAGGTTTTTATCATTGAAACCAGAATGGTGGAGCTTAAAAGACCTTCCTCAATGATTGAAAATAATTTCTCAAATAAGTTGAAGATGAGTATTGTTTCAAGAGCATGAAGAGAATATCCTTATGCTTGACTAAAAGTTGAAAAATTGTATTATAGTCAAGTATTAACTATTGGAAGGTAAATCCATGTTGATGAGGGCACATGCATTATTTTTATATAAAAAATTAAATCATCATAAATATTTGATTTAAATAATGAAGTAGTATTATGAATAGATGGTGGTTATGATTATAGATCTGAAAAACACTATTAATAGGAGGTGTCTAGAATTGGAATTCAAGTTATTTAACAATGAAAAGACACATATTGAGTCCGTATAGAAGAAGGAAAATTTTTTTGACTACATAATTATCAATATATGATTCGTATAATAAAATACCTCTAACATGTGATTAAAATATCAAAAAATCACTTATGCTTCTGTCTCAAGTAGTTGTTAAGAAAGAGATAGGACTTATATCATCTTGTAAAAATGTTTCTCCATAGGTTTTCCAAAACTATGTATATAGGAGAGAATATATATATAGGTATTGATAAATAAATTTAATTTTATGTACAATAACTATTATAAGGTAGAGAGTAATGTTTTTGTGGAAAATGGTTCCCCACAAAGTGTCCAACATGTTAAAAGAAAACCAAAATGATAATATTTGTTATATAATAAGTTAGAGGTTTTTGTTTTAGTGGTGAGGATGTAATAGATTTTAGAATTATGAATTTTAGTTTCAATATAATAATATAAATGTTATTCTATAATTGATGGTCATGTAAGGGGTGAAATCTATTGATGAATATAGAACCTCCACATATTATGAAAAATATGACAATATCAAGTATATTTGGTGCACATAAATATTCATGTGATGTTATAAATGGTTTTTGTCCTCATGTTGATACCCAATTATCTAAATATATATAAAAATATTATATAAATAGAGTTATAGTGATTTTGGTTAATAAATAAGATGAAATAATGGGAATTATGTTGAATAATGTTATAAAAAATAATTTTCCCAATAAGAGGTCTAGTAGGAACTGAGATAAGCCATTGGATTATGAATCCACGATGTTGAATAAGTGTGAATAATATAAAATAACTAATTTTGTAAGGGGATCCTAAATGAATTCTTTTTTTGTCTCTAAGAAGGATTCTAATGTCCCAAGTCATAAATTAGTAATCAAGATTGAATATTTAAGGATATAAATATACATGGATAAAGAATAATAAAAGGCTAGCACAAAAATAATGTAAAATATTCCACCTGAAGAATCATAAATTTTTTATGAGGTTAAATATGTATGAACATGCTATTATGGATTGTAAGACAATAATTATATCACAAGAATAGTTCTTAAGAATGATAAAATTTGTACCATGTGATAAAAGTTCTTTAAAGGCACTTTAGAAGATAAGGCCTTAAAATAAGAAAATATAGATGGGATTTGATCCGTAAAACCCAATTAAGAATTAATAATCAAATATTAATGAACGATGATTTGATGAAATAGTGAAATTTGATTAAAAAACCCATATCAACATTTCTATCCATATTGAGAATAATGGAAGATCCACCTTATTCCATTAATTTTTTTAACGTGTATTTGTAATTTAAATATATTGATTTGAAGATGAATAATGATATTAGTGGGAGAACCCAATAAAGTGGAAAGGATATAAATTTTGGACAACATTATATAAATAATTATCAATCCATGAATGTTTCATAAATTTTTCAACTAACAATATTATGAGATGATCAATTTTGGTGAAGATGTGGAAATTTTTAAATTTTTATATACACATGGAAAATTTCCAGTTTGATGCACTATCAGCATGGAGATCAAAAAGAATATATTTTAAAGGTACTCTAAGACATTATGATATTCAAAAAATAACCTTGAAATGGAGTCATTGATAATTCTAATTCATTCCTAATATCTCTACCATGGTGACTAAAAATAAATATATTAAAACAAAGGGAAATAAATAGAATTAAATTGTATCATAATAAAAGTTAAAGAATGAATTTATTCCAATAATGAATGAAAAAAATTTAATAATTTATTATTATCCTCTTCCAAGGATAATTTGTTTTCTTATCAATAAGGGGGTATAATGTGAAATGAAATATTAGAATTTTAAAAAGTAATGGGGGAGAAAGAAGGAAAGATCAAGGGGTGAGAAAGATGATAAAGAATATTATATTGAAATATTAATTTTAAAGACACATTAAATGTATTACATGCAAATAAAATAGGGTTATTTATTATCACAATATTTTTTTTAGTTTTGATAATTGGTATCAATGGTAATTAATGAAATGTAAATATTTCTAGGATTCAATATGGTAAGAATTCAGATATTCTGCATGGTTTGAATCCCTTTATTTCATATTTAATTACATAATTATATTATTATAGAAATTCATAATGATTTCGTGGGATCCATGTGGTTTTTGGAGGTTTTACAATGCCCGAAGTTCCAGATTTGAGAGGAAACAGCTGGGATATATGTTAAATTTAATCTGTGTATCCCAGTTTGCTTTGATTAATTAAACCCAATTGGGTGGTCCAGTTCTATGACTTTGGATTTATAGTTTATTATTACAATGTAACCTATTACGTGTCAACATGCTAGAGTTAAATGAACCATTATATAGTGTTTTTTCATGTGATATGCATGGTTAGTCAACTCCTTGTTCCTAACCCAGGAGAGGGTTGCGTTAGAGAAATTCATTTACCACTTTTGGACCATGGTTTGAACAACCATGTGGCCAGATTATGAGATCCTTTCAAAAACAGAGAGATTACATTTTTCAAAACATTAATTTTCAATACCTCTATATTTTTCTTTTATTTCCCATTCACAATAGCCCATTAACCATTTCATCTCACACAAGGAATCCATATAGGATTTATGATTACTCTTCCATCCATACTCTAAATGGACCATCATCTATCACATTGAATACCCATATAAGATCATCATTCCAATTGTTTCATTCGTAATATATCATCATATCAATGGAGTTATTTTTGTACAAGATCAAATTTCCCATTTTCAGGAAATTTTTAATTTTTCTCTATTACTTCAGATCTATCATGGATTAGAGGACCAAAATATATAAAGAGTTTACTACCAATAAGTGGTAGGTATTATCATGTCTTTTCCATTAGGTCTTGGTGTTTATGTATTTTGACATTGTGACATGCATAAGATTTTCTAAATGTAACATATTAATTAGATAATTCCTTAAATTAAATGAATATTAATAACCTATATATCTCACTATACACTTTTATGCATCATTAGAGGTATGGTAACATGAATTGAACCACCCCATTTTTATTTTGTTAAAATTGATAAAATTACCATGTGTGACCTATGTGTTTGATTCAACATTTTAGGTGTGTTGTTTTACACCTTTCATTATTAATGTTAAATAAATGTATTGAAGTTTTATTGGGTAAAATTAAAGAGGGAATAGTAAAACATATCTTTATTCCATTGATCTTTATACCTTATCCATTTTCCAAGAGATATTCATTAAAATAATGATTTATAATTAAGATATATTGATGGTTTCATGGGATTATAGGCCTTTTAATCTAATGATATGTTATGATCCACCATTGGAGGTTAGATATTTTATTATTAAAATTTCATGTCAAATTGAATTAAATATAAAATTAAAAATAATGGTTAGACATAGGGCATAGGACCATTCATATTTCCATGTCCAAAGTGAAATTTGGGTTCTCTCATGGAATCCCAAAAATGGACTCATCGAGATTAATGAATTTAATGAATTGTTAATGAGTTTTTTAATGTGCATTGGATGAATCAGTGGGAATCATAGGGATTATATTATTAGAATCACTTGGCTGCTAGATTATATATTACCAATTGGTACATGGACTCCCTTTGTAGACTACAAAGGATTTTTGGATAGGGTATACCTTATATATATAATATTGATACTTGGAATCCATATGTAGACTACCAAGAGAAATCTGAGTGAGAAGATATTTATATACACTACAAGGGTCACTTGGGCTCCCTTTACGGACCTTCAATGATGGACATATGGGTATTTGAATTTACACCACTCCTAAAGTGATATTAGAGATCATATGAAAAATTCTTAGAATGGGATTATAAGGTTAAGGGTTCATGTTATGCCTTGATAGACACATTTAATCCAAATTTGGAAAACCATGGATATGCTTAGGTTTATTTTCAATCATAATCAATAATTTACACAGCATTACATCCATGAAAAAGAACAACATTAGATTTTATTGGGGCCTTACATTGTTATAATTTCAAAATTATACATATTATGCTCTCAAGTGTCTCATGGAGGATTATTTAGCAAAAATACATTCCCCAGGACATTATTATAAATATATTTGTACTGATTGTTTACTTATATATATTCTGACTTAGGTTGAAGAAGGTAGTAGAGAATGAGTGTTCCCTGGGAACCCAGAACCATGTGGGTTATTTTATAACAACATTTCATTGATAGAATTTATTTTCACTGTCTGTGTGCTTAATATATAATCACAGAATAGAAGGAATTAGACACTCTTGGTCTTAGAGTACATTGTATTTCTCACACCCCATTTTGTTAATCACTGTGTACACATATAGACTTCATGTAAGACAGTAAGGATAAGTGAAATCTACCCACCAAGGATGCTAGATTATCATTCTAGGGTAGCGTACGGGGGAAGAGGACTGAAACAATGCTCGAGATTCTATCGGATATAGCCTTAAGACTTTTTCATTTTATTATAGAATCATTTATATAATTGTTCCCATGGACCCAATATATTTACCATTATTATAGCATTCCCTTATCATCACTTTTCATATGACATTGAAGGATATGATTTCTTGGTTACCTCTGTGATGGATGATTACTCTTTGGAAAATTAGTTATATATTATTCTTCCTTTATTAATTGATATGATTATAAAATTGTGATACACTCTAATCATGAGGGTATTGTCACCCCACTATTTCTCTGTGGACCCTCATGGCTAGTAATCATTTATTGGGGTGTGGAGAGGCTCGCATGAGGCCATGTTGCCAACTAGGTTTGGTAACATTTTAGTGTATTGAGTCTGTAGTGTCCTAAACTATTATAGGAGAAGATTATTTTATATTATTTTCCATTCCTTACAAATTTGTATGATGTATATCCTAAAAATAGGTTTTTTAGGGTTTGTCCATGATCTTGTTCCTAAGAGAAACAAACCCCCATATAGTTAAAAGGAAAATTTCCTAGGATGGGACTTGTGGTTCTTTTTTGTGATTATTACAGTTCCATTGAATTAACCGTTAGGTGATGCACACATTGTACGATTGTCCTTTAGACTATGGGGGTAACATCCCATCCATATATATCATAGAGACACAGTATGCTATCAATTACATTTTCAATATTACAAGGAATCAATCCCCAACAGATTCAATAGTTTAGTAGTCTTGGAAAAGCAGATACCTAAATCAGAAAATTTTAAAATATTGATACACTAAATAAATTTTTTTTAATATAAAGAAATAAAGAACATCTAGGATTACTCTAATCCATTTGGTAATTTATTTCAAATCATTCATACTATGATTCTTGTATTCCTATGTAACGAGAGATAATAAAGGTGAGCTCAAATGATCTGTAAGGGAAAACTATATCATAATCAATTATAAATCAATTAGAATAGTCAATATGTAAAGGTAAATAACTATAAATACAGTCCATTCAAATAGGTATATATGGAAAAATAAATATCTAAAGGTATGAAACAATACTCCATTATTGTAATAAATTATATAAAATGAAATGTATCAATATATATGTAGACACAAAATCTCATTGATGAATAATAACTGAAACTACTATGATAGAAATTAATTCTTAATAGATTTCATGCCTAAAGAACATGGTCACCTATTATCATCATAACCATTCACATGAATTTTTAATACTAATGGTAGAATCTCATTTTCAATATTATTCGTCTCATGAGAACCTATATATGCATTGAAGAGCTGTATAATGATTTGGCACCACCCGTCATTGAATGTCCAAATATTCATCATATAGAATAATAAAAATAAATAATAAGTATTATCAGATATATATACTGAATAATGTGATATAATTTATCAATATTTCCCTGAATAATCAAATAAATGTCAATGTAGACACTGTATGAAAAATGGTATACTGTTTAGTCAATAGTAATATCCATGAAAATTGAAATGGATAATTTATGTAAATTTAATTTTCTATGATCGTAGGAGATTGAATATTTAAAGGGGAGTAACAAATAATTCAAGGAATCTAATTTTATTACTATACATGGAAGAATCAATAGTAAACCATCTAGAATAAGAATAAAGATGGTTTCAATACCACAAACCCATGTTGAGTAAAATAATTGGTAGTTGTTGTTGAATGAATAAATGAGGAATGCTTAAAAATATTAATGACCAATATATCATTTATATTTGGAAAACATTCGTGTAATACTTTAATCTCAGAACGAGGGATTAAATGAAATGATTGTGGATGAATCCATACATGTCGTACGAGGTAAAAATAATATACATTTTGTACAGAAAAGTGTTAAAAATTCCTAGTTAGGAAACTGGCAAGAATATTTTAACAGAACAATGGTAAAATACAGAATGTGAAACAATATCTTTACCAAATCATTTTAAAAACATTTTTGGAAACGTTTTAATAAATCATGGTATCTATAAGAAAATAGGTTCTCAGACTAAAGAGTGATATAATGTTGGGCTTTTTGAAAAACATTTCCTAAAAGAATATTAATAATAAAGAGTTTAATAATGTTATAAACACATGAAATGGTAATTATTAAACCTATAATAATAAAATTATTTTTTGTAAAATGGTTATATATTTTTCTCTAATGGGAATTCCATTGAAATATCATTAGAAATAGTCTTGAAGTACACAATCATTAAACATTATAAATTGTCCTGTACCACTTTTATACATATTTGAATAATAAAAATCAATAAAGAAAAATAAAAATGAATGTATTAAATAAAATGAATTAAAATAAATTCATGATATAATATATCAAAATTTCATGTAGGTACACCACCCAAAATATTTAATTAGGGATTATGAAATTTATCTAACGGTTGTAAAATGTGAGATAAAAATATGTACTAATGTGTTAACAAAAGGATTAGAAAACCAAAAGTTAAAAATCCATTAATGAAAAATAAAAATAATATGAATATTATATAATTTATGATTTTATTTTTCAATTTAGCAGAATTTACTCGACATATATAATAAATTAAGTGTCCAATAATTAATTATTTGATGCATAATAACTATTGAGACAATAATCCCTTACATTTTATTTCTATTCAGGACAACATTCTTTAACATAATGTATAATAAACTTATCTAAATATTATACATTATTTATAATCTTTTTATTATTATAATTACTTTTATTTCACTTAATAAAATTCCATTTACATCAACATAATCAATCAATTTTTCATCGGGACTTTTTGACAAAATTTTGTTAATGTGTCAAAATAACTATTATTGGTCAACTGTGGTTAAATGGGTCATTATATAAAATCTACATAATTATAACCCATAAAATAATTATCATATTTTTCATTCAATTATACATTTTCTATAAATCATTTAATATGTTTATAAAAATAATATTATGTTACAATAATGGAGATGATAGGTCATACGTACATAAGAGTGACATTCCAATTTATAAATGATCCTTCTAGAAAGATAGAAATTAAATGAAATATTTAAAGAAATATATAATTATATAATAAATAAAATATTATTTAATAACATGTACTTATATATATAATTATGTGATATAAAATGAATCACATAATGTTGAAGAGGCGGTAGTCCACACATCCACAAAAGACATTTTTCCTTTTTAAGTGGGTGAAATGAAAATAATGAATATTATATATATATATATATGTATATATATTATTTCGAGAAATATAATTATTTAATGAATATATTATAGATGTTTTGAATGTAAATAATGTTTAATTATAACCTTTTATTTATACATTCCATGTATCATGTGAACGAATCACATGACATTGAGGGGGAAATAGTCTAAAATTTCTAAAAAAAATTAATCATGTTAACATAAAAAATATTGTATTAATTTATTATAAAAGGTATAAATATTTATAAATACTTAATAAATATTATATATAACATATAGAAATAATGTGTACTTTATTATGGTAGCCATGAGAGGCGGTAAGGGAAGAATAAACAATCATGGTTTAATGAGGTAGTAGTGTCCATCCAAAAATGCATAATATTCATTACCCATTAGATGGATGTAATTGTATTTTTATGTTATAATAAATTAATAAAAACATCCTTTTATAGTTAGGATATGTTTTATAAAATAATATAATAAAGAGATTTTATGGGGGTGGAGATTGGAAATGAAACTATAGAGACTTAGAGAAGATATTACCTTTAAATCTGCTAACATCATTTTGTTTTAACCAAAAGGATTTGTTAGAAGTGTTTCTGGACAATGGGATGATTTTATATTAAATATGGGAATTATGGTATACTATTTGAGTTGTTATTGGATGAATACAAGAGGTTTGAGTGGTGTGAGGAATGGGTATAGTTGCAGGTCTTCTATAAGAAATTAAAAGGACACACTTCTTATTTTTGAAAATAAGAAAGGCGTGCACATGTTATTTTTTCAAAAGTCATAAAAACCAAATACCACTCAATTATTGTTGGTTAATATACTAGATATGTCCATAAATGGGTCTTTTACAAGTTTCTAGGTTATATTTGGCCCTTATGATAATGGTTTAGTCCTTTATTAAGGTTAGTTTTACCTTAATAATTGTAATTAATTTTAATCATATTCAACAATAGTTGGTTAAAAAAACAAAGTTTTATAAATTAGAAATTAGAAATTTATCTTAATACAAATATATATTCCATTTTTAAAAATTTCATTAAGATATCGCTCATAAATTAAATTTAATTAAATCATGAATATGAGACAACAATACAGATTTTCATAGTAAAAATGTCTTAATGATGGCTATGTTTTTATAATCAATTATAAATTGAAATTTATCTCAATAACCTAAATTGTATAAATTTATAAAAATATGATCTAATTAATATTTAGTACCAATTAAATTTATAAGTTATTCTTAATGATAAATTAGATGAAAAAGAGGATATGGACGGGAACTTGGTAATTTTTTTATTAATTAAAAAAATGATATGTCTGAAGATAATATAAAAATTAACCATAAACTATTTAATAGGATTCATTTTTAAACAATTATTATATTTTGATATATTTAATTAATTAATGTTTCAAAATTCATATATAAAATTGTTTCTCTATTAAAATGTGGTAAAATAAAAATATTGGTTATTATGTGTAAAATAAAGTTTGTTCTTATCTTATTTAGATAAATTCCAATGGACGAATATCCAAAATATTTGATTGAATATATAACATATATATTTATTTATAATCATTTACTAATTATAATTAATTATTCATAATAATAGAAAACTCCAATGTATCCATAAAAATAATATTATTTCTTTTTATATCGAATATGTTTTTAATTTAATTTCTCATTAATTTATAACCCAAGAATTTGTTTTATATTTATTTAAACAATATGTTTCTATAATATAGTTAATCTATTCATAAACACTACCATAATTCCTAGGTTAAACCATACTATATTAATGAAAAATATTTTAATAATACGTTGTTATTTGGTGAAACTCAATCATGAATGTAACCCAATAATTCAAGGAAGGATGGTCCTACATGCAACACAAGATTTCGAGGAAGGTCTCTCTTGCGTGTAACATAATCCAAATTAATGTTTTTTTCATTAAAATATATATATAATCTATTTTAAATATATATTATATTATAAATTATTTATATATATGTATATGGGCTTTGTGTGGAATGTCATACATTCTATCAAATAAAATGTCTTTACTTATGTTTTTCGAGGCATCACATTCTCCACACATTATATAAACTATGTCCTCACAATTTAAACATGATCTTGGTGATATATTTTTTATACTTTTCATTTCTAAATCCCCCATAATGACATTATTATTCAAAAAATCTTATAGAAAAGCGATAATGCGAATTAAAAAGTCCACATGGACTACCATGTAACAAGGTATATATGTCTGAGAACATTAGTGGTATTTAGAGATACATACATGGGAGAAAAATGTAAATATTTATATTGAGTGAATGAGGTCATTAATCACAAACAATTGAATTGTGTATAGAATTTTTAGGTCCTCAAAGCCATATATCAATGATGATTTATTAGGCCACATGGTTGATAAAAAATTAAGTATTAGAAAAACATTTTATTTATAAGTCATGTTACTAATATTGGAAAATTTTTTAACTGAACAATAATATAACAAAATATTCTTACATGATAGGTATAAATCTCATATAAATAATCCTAATTTTTTTTTCTATGATCAAATTTTAATTCATCCGGTTACTCCAAATACATTTTTTTCCAACAATAAATTATTTATACCAAAATAACTGAATGATAATTTCAAATGATTATTATGCCAATAAAAGACAGACATTTCATACTATTTATGTTTTTCTATATCAAAAAAATATGGTTAATATTTCAATTTATAATCCTCAGAAGTGTTTCTTTTGGTTCAACATTAATATTTACTCATTAAATTGTTTAACAATAAATATTTAAAATTAACAAGGGAATCACATATCATAGTGGTTGGAGTGAACCATCATCATCCTTTGGTCATCAGTTTATGACCTTCTGTCTTTTTGGATTTTATTGGTTTCCACCCGGATTAAATGTTATCCTTTTCTAAAACCATACTAATATATATAAAAAAATTATGATGGACATCCTTGAAATTTTTTTATTCACAAAACATTATTTGAATGACGGTTTTTAACACAAAATAAATACATCAATACATTATCTATTTATTTCCAAATATGTCCATCTTTATTCTAGTGGTTAGCCATAATATCATTAGTTGGATATAAATATAATGAAACCATGTATTAAATCTAAATCTCCTTAGGTTTAACCAAGGTTATTTTTTTCACTATCAATTCAAAAACATTATAATGTGTCGTAAATAAAATGTGGATTATCCTAAGCATATCACATTAGAGTGTTAAACCATGTACCTAGTAAGGAATGTTGTTATATACCAGGATACACCGAGTTAGGCCCGAAACACTTTGTAAGAGTTTTTACTCCTAGGTACATCTATTCAAAACAATCTTCCACATTCAGTATCCTAACATGCATGTATTTCTAGTAATAACGACATAATTTATAAAAAAATATGTTCTCATATATCCTTATCGTAATATTAAATCTTAAGGTTTAGTTCTCTTAAATAAATTTTCTTAAATTAGTTCCAAAGGATTCTACTAAACTTACATAGATTCCAACTATAGAAAACCTGCTACAAATAACCCAGTTCTAGGGTCTACTATAAATTAAATTAGAATGATTACAAGGTATCAATCCCCAAAGGACTGACCACATTTTTAGTCCTGAAAAACTAGATAAATAAATAAGAATTGTATTAAAGATGTATAAATTAATTAAGTCATTTTTTCTCTTCTAAAAACATAAAATTTAGGGATTACTCGAATACATATAGTATATTTCATCATATATTTAATTGTACACTTCGTGGATTCATGGTGAAATAAAAAATAATAAACTTGAGATCAAAGGTTAAGTAATAGAAAAATATAGAATAAGTAGTAATGGATAAATCACTACAACCAATATGAAAGGGTAAATTATTGGAAATAAAAGGTATTCAAATAAATAGATAAGGATTAATAGATATGGAAATATATAAAACTAAAACACATTCCATTAATCAATGATGTAAAATTAAATGTGTCCATAGATACATCGACACAAAATATCATGAATGAGTAATAACTCAAACTACTATGAGAGAAATTCATTGTTAATCGCCGTCATGTTTAAGGTACATGAAGAACTATTTTTATCAATACCATTCACCAAATAGTTTGAAACAAAAGGTAGAAATCCATTTTTATAATTTTCTGTCTTATATGAACCTACTGATTCATCTAGAATCTATATAAATTCATTGCACCACCAGTCAATTCATTTCAAAATAATTATTCATGATTAATAATAAACACAAATAAGTTTTCTTATCAAATATACATATTAAATAAATTTCAAAATTTTATCAATATTTACCGAAATAATCAAACAAGTTTCAAAGTATACATTCTAAGTAAAATTTCATACAGTTTAAGAAATAGTAACATCCATGATAAATAAAATGGATAATTTATAGAAATTATATTTTCAAAGATTATTGGATATTGAATATTTCAAGGGGACTAAAAATAAGTCAAAGAACTAAATTTTAATTTTATACATGTCTAAATAAATAATAATACATCCATAAGAAGAATTTAGATTTTATCAATACAACAATAGAAAGTGGATTTATATAGAGTATTATTGTTGTTGTTGAAATGAAATAATAACTATTAAAAATATTCTTAAGGATGATATGCTTTTATTTTGAAAAACATTGTGAAAATATTATTATTAAAAAAACGTTTTTACTTAAAAATGTGGCTTCAAATAAAATACAGTTGATGAATCCATACATATCGTATAAGGGTAAAAGAATATTCCATTATTATGGATATGAGTTATAAATTCCACTTTAGGAAATTGATATGAATATTCCATCGAAACATAGTTAAAAGAATAAAAAGGGTCAAATTGTCTTCACAATATAATTTTAATAACATATCTTAAAACCTTTTAATATAAAATGGCCATTAGAATAAAATTAGTTCTCTGACTAAAAAGAGACATAAATACCAATTTGTGAAAATAATTTTATAAAAAACACCATAGTACCTGTGGGGGGTAAAGGTACTAACAGTTTAAATGGTAATGAATAACTAGATTATAGTGAATGTTTTTTATGGAAAAGTGTTTAATATTTTTATCGAATGGAAATTCTATTGAAATATCATTACGATTAGTCTTGAGGAAAATAATCTTTAAGCTTTCCAATATATCCTATACCACTATGAAAAAATTATAAATCATAAACCTCATGAAATATTAATATTAATTTAAAGTTTAAAATTCCCTAAAATAAATTAGTTCATGATAAAATATTTGAAAATGAATAGCATGTACACAACAAAATATATGTAAGTTGTTAATATGACATTTATCTCATGTATGTAAAAAGTGAAATAGAAATCCTTACTAATCTAGTAACAAATGGATTGGGAAACCCAATGGTAATAATACTAAAATAAAACATTTAAATTCCATTATGATAATAGAATTTATGACATTATATTTACATTTTTCAATAAGTACCTATTTTATATGAAATTTGGAGTAAAATAAATAATTTTGCCTTATGTAATGAAAATGAGAAAAGAATAACATAACTTGTGTCTCCTTTCAGATCAAAATCCATTAAATTCATTTATAACAAACTTATTTCAATTTTATACTTTAGTAAGAACCCGTTTCATGTTTATAATTTACATTTTTTTCACTTATAATAATGATTTTTACAACTATTTGAATAATTAAATTAGCATTGGTAGTTTTTGAGAAAATTTGGTTTAGGTGTCCAAACAACCTTTGTAGGTAAAATCTGGTAAAATGTGTCATTATATAAATTTTTTAAAATGATAACCATAATATAGTTATCATATATTAATAAAATTTATACTTTTAAAATCAATCATTAAATATCGTTATGAAATGTTAGTATATTAGAATCATGGAGATGGTAGGTAGTATATATGCATGAGTATCATTCTCATTTTTAAATGATCGTTTTGGATACAAGGTATGTAACTAAAATCTTTCCAGAATAAAATTTATATAATTAATAACAAATTATTTAAAAAAATATACTTATATAAAACTATATGTTATATAATATAAATCACATCATCATGAGGAGGCGATAGTCCACCCATCCACAAACAAAATTATCTCTTTTAAGATGTGTGAAAGGGTAACAAAAGAGATGATATATATATATATATATATCATTATTATATTTATAGAAAGAAAATTATTTCATGAATATATTATTGATGTTTTTTATATCACATATGTTTAACTATAACCATTTTTTTACATTACATTTGTTGTGTAAAAGAATCACATCACTTTGAGGGGGCAGTATTCTATACATCCTAAAAAAATGTTATCGTATTAATGTAAAATGAAAAGTATTGAATTTATGTCTTATAAAAGGTTTAAATTAGTATAATTACATGTTAAATATTATATATAACATATAAAAAAAATTTAGTATCATAATTTCCTCAATGAGTGGCGGTAATGGAAGAATAAAAAATCATCATTTTGTGAGGCAATAGTTCTTCGTCTATAGAAATATTATATTTATTTCCCATTAGATGGTGGTCTGTGTATGATTATGTTAAAATCTCAAAATAACAACATACTAGTATATTTATGATATTGTTTTATTTATAGAATAATAGAATAATTAGATTTTATGTTTGTAGGGAATGGAATTGAAACTATAGAGATTTAGAAAACACAATACATTTTAATCCGGTAAATTCTTTTGGTTTGAACTAAAAAATATTTTTAGAATATTTTCTACCCAAAAAGATGCTTCTAGGTCAAAAGACAGTAAAAATTGTAAACTATTGTTTATGGTCTAGGATGATATTATGAGGTTTGAGATGTGTGGGGAATAAGAAGATTTTGTAGAAATTTATAGAAAATGAAAAGGACCGACATGGTATTTTGGAAAAGAAGATAGATGTGGACTTGTTATTTCCTAAAAAATGACAAAAACCCAATAAAACAAAATAATAATAAGATAGTTGACGAGATATTTCCATTCAATGGTTGTTGTACCAGTTTCTTTTTCATTTTTGCCCTTATGGCAATGGTTTAGTCCCATATTAAGCTTTGTTTTACCTCAATTACTATAATTTATTTTAATCAGATTGAATAATAGTTTTGTCAAAAAACAAATATGATCTTATTATACTATATAGATTATTATTATTAGAAATATGGAATCATATTTCCCAAATTCCAATCATATAATTAGGGTAAATTACGTTAAATTAAAATTAATTCCACAGATTGGATGACAATGCATATTTTTAATGTCAAAACATCCAAACATTGGCTATTTTTTATAATCAATTTCAAAGTGAAATTAATCCAAATAAGATTAATTTTATTAATTTATATGAATAATATATAATTATACTTTAAAACGAATTAATATTAAAATTTTACCTAATAAATAAATTAAATTAAAATGTTATTTTGAACTAAAATTTAATATTTTTAGTCATTCATTAAAATTTAAAATTTATCATAAAATAATAAAAAATTAAACCTATCATATTATTATGTTTAAATTTCAAAGGATAACTTTATTTTGACATATTAAATCAATTAAAATGTAAAAATCAATATTTAGTATTGGTTCAACATTAAATGAAGGTAATAAATATAGTTTTTTTTGTAGAAAATAGGGTTTGTTCTTATATTATGCATATAAAATTCAATGGATGAATATAAAAAATAGTTTATATAATATAATATATATATATATCATTATAATCATTCAATAATTGTAATTAATTTTGTTTATTAAGATAAAACTCCATTGGATGCATATAAATAACAATATTTCTTTTTTAAAATTAATTAGTTCATATTTTGATTTCTCCTAAAATAGTAACCCATGAAATAAATTTGTATTTATATAAACCATTTATTTTCATATATTAGTTAATATTATTCCTGATCACTATCATAAATACTAGGATAAATCATAATAGAGAAAATAATAATATTTTAACAATACATTGTCAATTAGTGAAACTCATTATTTCCTGTAAAAAGAAATTTTGAGGAAGGCCATACTTGCGTGTAACACAAGATATTGCACAAGGTCTCTCTTGCATGTAATTTAAGAAAAATAATGTTTGAAGGCATTGAAATATATATAGAATCTATAATAAATATTAAATATATTATAAAGTATCAGGATATTAACTTATGTTCTTATGGTCACCTATTATACATGTTATCGAATACAAAGTTTTTACGTTAGTTTTTCGGGGCATCATAATGGGTTTTTAAACATGGATGTTATTGAATTGAAGTATTTATTAAGTCATAAAACCATTAACATATATAAGATAACATGACCTTGATGTGGCATTATTATTGGTTATTAGGGATATTTTATTACTTTTCATGTGATATATTCATCGCATATATATGGCATTAAGAGTAGGAAGAGGGTTGTGAATTTTATATAGGGAGTCTAATACAAATACCATTCAAATATCTTCATTTCATGTGGTTATAGAATATTTCATAATGGCATGTGTCTGGAATATTTTGATGCATTCCTCCATGATATCATTCATTAATGTTCTAGAAGGGTGGTGATGGCCATGGTCCATAGGTGTTGGGTTCTGGGGCCCCCATAGAACCTATAGAAGTACCACTTATGGAGGCCCTATTTATACCTACTATGGGAGTTGATGCCCTATTTCATGAGGTTTCCCTTCATTTTCTGCATACTCTTCATAGATTATTATAACCTTTTCCAATTATTCTATTGTTGATGCATGCGTTTTACAATAGTATCTTTCCATGATTTTAGGAGATGAAAGACAAGAGGCTCCAGATTCATGGAAAAACGCCATGTTATCTATTTTTTAGCATCAATAAATACCTTCTAAGATGATAGTTAATATTACTACATGTATGATTCAAGATTACTCTAAGAGATGGTTTGATGGTATAACCTAGATGGATCATCATCGATATATGGATTCGATGGATTTTCATACTTCATTTTATGATTATTTCTATACCCATATATTAAAGGCTGATCCAGTATGAATGTTTATAAACAAGGATTATGATTAATTTTTTGTAATAGAATATGTATACTATTTTATGGTGTTCTAGAACATAACACTTATTATGTTGGGTGATGAGGTTTCCAATGATATGATATTTGATTATGGTTTCACCTATTTAATCAGATTGCAAATGAATGTTTTTAGGCACACAAATTTATTTGGGATAGTAAATCAAGAACATATCATGGAGAGTAAGATGAGTGAGAGATTGAAGGTGAGATCCAGGGTGGTTCATCAATAATAAATATAACTACATTGACCAGTAGTAGGAAGTGTCATTTAATTGTTCCACATAGTTATATTGGTAGCCAGTGCCCATACGTGGCTGTCCAGGTAAGGTACCATCACTGTGGGATGTCGTGACATATGATACCCTGGTAAACAAAGGAACAAGTTGATTACGGGTCATTAAATAAGATGGTACATATTCCAAACCTTTCCAAATTGTTTCCTCAAGTATCTAATCATATAGGGTCTTCACTGACTCTATTTTCATGAGCGGGGTCAGTAGCTCCTCATCGAGTAGGCAGATGGAGTGAAACCAACTAATTAGGACAAGGCACGAGTAATGACTAGGTTATACAAAAACTAGATTTAATGATCCATGAGATAATTCCAACTCCTGGTTGATAGGATATATCTCAGGGATGAAAATTATTCCCTACCTATGTGGTGTAACTGATACCTAAGGGAAAAAATATATTGTCTTCTATAGTATATGGTACTATTTTAGTAGCCGCTAGTTTAGTATCTACTATTTTTGATACAGGTGATTCGTACTCTTTTGTATCTACTCCTGATGTAGACAGGTATTTGATCAAGGTTTTGTTTTACTATGGAATAATAAAATGTGATACTACCATTTGGAATTTGATCGAACATAGTCTGCTAGTTCATAGATTCCCCACTCTAGATAGGTTGGTGTCTCATTATATAAGACCTTTTTATTCTAAAGGTGATATGGTTATACATACATCTTGAGATAAACTAATTCATTAAAAATATTTATTACATTGATTTATATAATTTCAGTGTAACTTTCACACCAACACGGGGATAGATTTTTTTTCACAACGGTAAATGGGATGTCATGAAAATTCAATCTGGACCCAAGAATCAGGTGTTAGGGGGTTAAAGCTTTTATTTATTTCCGAATATATTGATGATCATGGAACACGTCAGTTTGATTTCCCATTAGTAGTATATAATTTAATGGGTTTTATCATATTAATTTTTAGATCTACCTCTTGAAATAGAGGAAGAAATTCCCATCGATCTAGTTCCAGTATCTAAACATGTGTCTTATCCTCATTATGGTATGGGAAATATTGAGTTGTAAGATATTAAGAGGCAACTAGATGATTTTGAATCATAGTGTTTTATAAAACACATTTCTTCAATGGTGGTTTTATTAATCATTTTATCTATGAATTAATATTTCACCGTCATTATTTTTATAGATTAATATTTTTTTAACCTACTTTTGGTTAATATATGATATCTATATCCTTATGTAGAAGATATATTCAACCAACTTAAATGAAAATTTTTTTCTCTATGATTGATTTGAGATTGTGTTATCGTGATTTGAATATAAAACAATCATATATTCATTGTTACCCATTCCATTGTAGATATGTATTGTACATGTTCTTGGTCATTTTGTTCAGATTCATAAACGCACCAATAGTTTTAATAGAACTATTGAATTTTTTTTCCACCCAATTCTAGATTCATATGTATTGGAATTAATGGGTTATAAAATTATGTATTCTTCCACTAAACACAAACAATTTAATCATTTTGAGATCATAAAAAATACACTAAGAGATAATTAGTTATATGAAATGCTCACAAAGATACACTTTTGGATGGATACAACTCACTTTTGGAGTCACATTATCTCATACATAGAAGTATTAGGTTACCAATAGATGGTGAGAGTTTCAGTTTCTTGGAAGGAGCCCAATAACCACTTTGACAAATGGAATTTATACGAGATAGATTGTTATTTAAAAATGTCATTCAAGTCTACTCATTCCCAACAGAGCGTTTTAGAGGACTGAATAAGATGGGTGTTTTTTTCATATGGTGAGAAGACTATGCGACAACCTTTCAGTTGCTGAAAGGAAGACTAGCATTAACACTGATCCTAATTCTTCTAGAGTTGGAAAATATATATATGTTCTATTATGGTGTCTTGAGCATAGTTATATGAGTAGTTCAGACATGGTAAGAGGTATTTTTGGATTATTGTTCCCTTTTATAAGTGACACATGAGAGGAACTAACAATAAAAATATATCTTGTTATCCATTGTTTTTCCTTCCATGTGATATTAGTAAAATTATTTATTAGAAGACAATTTTTCAGTGTATATAGAACACAATATCCTAAAGTACATAATTACACATCATGACTTAATTCTCATGAAATGAAGTCATCATGAATTATCCGAGTCCTTTAACTACAAGCTATCCTAAATTCCATGTTAAGGCATTGTGGTGGAAGATTCTCTACCCAAGAAGACATTATATTAGGATTTTTTCTGTGGATATTAGAGAGTGTATTCTTATGGACCTATTTTCATTCTTTCACATCGAGGTTCAAGGACATAATAGGAAATATATACATTCATCATTGTCAATGATCTCCTCACTTTTGGAGGGCGTAATGATGGGGAAGCTATCAGATTCTGACGGTTGTTCCTACAAGATGATATTGTAGGTGATGAACAATAATAAATTTAAGTCATTATATAGAATAAGATTTTCTGATTTCATTGATGCATTTGGGTTCCAATATAATTCTGAGAAGATTTGATATGAGTGCCCCATGCCTTTATATTGCATTGAATCATAGTCATAGAAATATGTATTGTGATATATTCCACCAATACAATGGGTAATGGAAGAAAATATAGATTGATAAGTATGATACATGATGTTCCACATATCAGGAGCTAAGGCAAATCAACTGTGACTGTTGGGGATTTTATATCCATTGGATATTCATCAATGGATGTTATATGTTGTTGACATGGTTTTTGTGATGGGATTTCCAATATCATCTCGGTTCAGTTCCATTTTATGGGTGATCATAGAATGATTAAATAAGTTCACCCATTTCCTACCTACTTGTGTGGACTTTTCAATGGATGACCTTAGAAGGCTCTACATTCTTGTTATTTCATACCACCACAGAGTTCTACATCCCATCATATTGGATCAAGATGCTTATTCCAAATTACATTTCTTGAAGGGTTTTCATAGGGAATAGGGTACATAGGTAATTTTGAGTACAAAATATCACCTACATACCGAATTTTAGTCAAATCATACAATACAGGTTTAGAGGACATGTTTTGAGCATGCATCCTGTATTTCAGAGGTTCTTGGGGGAAACACTTACCTCTCATTGATTTCCCTTTCAATAACATCGTCTTGGTGACCACATCTATTGCTACTTACAAGGTCCATATGATAGGTCATTATATTCACCCCTATATTAGTTAACGCAATGAGAGGTAGTGATACAAGGTCCTCATCTCATTCAAGAGACATTATATTGTGTTTAGGTTATTGAGAAGGTGATGTTTGTAGCCTAGTTTTTGTAGAATTCATACAATGATAATCATTATTGAACACTAGAGTGTGAGGTGTGGAGTCTTGTTTTGTTAAAATTTCTCCTAAAATAATGTATAAAAAAATTTAGAAACAATATAATTTATCACCTTGTTACATCGGGCCCTTTTAGATTTTGGAGATTTTCTGGATGGTAGACTATAATTTGAAGTTAAATCAGAGGATTTGGATCAGGGAAGAAATATTACATGTATCTCAATTTAACCAATATCATTCAAATTTTTCTAATATTATTCACCATGTTGAGGTTGAATTGGAGGTTGATGCAAACTTTGAAGATAACCATATCAGTATTATTGATTAGGGCTCGATGGATCCCTAAGACGAGTTAATTGTTATGGTGTGGGTGTAATGGATAAACAACCATGTATAAACTGTTACATGTGAGAGGGAGGTCGATGTATATACCCACTGCTTAGGGTTATTCTCATATTATGTTTTATATCCCAGAAAAGGAAAAATCACGGGGTGACTTTCATTACAGGGGGTGGTTGGAATCTATTTTTTCATTAAGGTACATTATTGTTTATGTTTAGTTTTTTTCCATTGTTTTATCTTTATAGACGTTTATAATGAGATCATGTGAGTTTTTAATGTTTATATAGAATTTAAGAGCCAGAAACCCCGTCATTTTAAGGAAAAGGTGGGCTACATGATTTTTAGATATAGTGAAACCTAGTCCACACTATTTGATTAAATTGTGTGGGGGTGTTTTGGTGCCCTTTCAGGGGGCACACAATTTTCTTCAACCATGAATCCCATGAAACACGGATATTCATGAGTTTTTTGTCCCCTTCCAAAGGTTTTATATAGGGGCTATACAGGGCTAGTCAAACTATGTTCCCAGCACATGTGAGGGCTATATTGTTTCGGTGCATGTTTCAAAAATGGAGATTTCTTTGTCCAACCATACATACAAACTATGTAACCCTTTAAAAAAGTGAAAAATGATGTTTTCCCTTTGTTTATATTTAACCCCTCTGACATTTTATTTATTTCCCATTACAATATACTCGTCGTCCATTAAAGGTAACCCCAATAATCAATATATGGTTTGATGTCACTCTTATATCTAGAATGTGATCGTACTATTTTATGTCACATTGGATAGCCACTTGTATGATCTTATTTTCATTTTTTCATTTCAACTTTAATATTCATATTGATAGATTTATTTCAGTGTGAGATCATATGCCATATTTTTATTTAAATTTTTATATTTTATTGAATTATTCAATTCTATCTTGGATTATAGGTAAATATATATGTTAATTTGACTACCAAGATGTTGTATGTTTCCACATTAATTTACCTTATGGTCTTGTTGTTAATGTATTACATCATTGTGACATGCAACAGAATTTATAAGAATCACTTATTAAATGGATTTATAATTTAATTAAAGGAATTATAATAACCTATCAATATTATCGGCCCCAATTATGTATTTTTAGAGGTCAATGAATATAAACTGAAACACCCCAAGGGTGTGTTTTTAAATTGGATAAAACCACCACATGTCGATTATGATTTTAAATCAAATTTTCTATTATTTTATTTTACTGATTTATTTTGGGTTGTTAAATAAATTGATTAATGTGTGATTGAGGTAAATGATCAATGAAATGGAAGACCATGTTTATATTTATAAGTCTATTATCCCTTGTCTCTTAGGATTAATATTTTATATAATTTTGTTTCCCAAAAATGATGAATTGATGGAATCATGGGACGTTATGCCTTCAAATCCATGGGTATGATTTGAGATACATTTTGAGGTGTGGTAATTGTTTATATAAATGTGATAGACAACTAAATTAAATGTGAATAGAAATGGAATGTTTATACATCTTTCCCATGACCATTCATTTTTTTATTAAGAGTCAAATTTGGGATTTGTTATGGAACACAATAAATAGACTGATCCGGATTATTGAATGAAATGAATTTTATTTTTTAATTCTCCATAGATGAAAGTCGGTTCTCATATAAAATCTATGGATGAACATACTGGGAAGGTATATTATACACACCTGATTTATACATAGACTCCCATCATGGATTAATAAGGAAAACCTATAAGGGAAGACCTAAATGCACCTGACTGATGTTTGAACCCCCTGTGTGGACTATCAAGGAAGAACTCAGATTGTAGATCATTATATAATTTGTGATTGACACTTTGGATCCCTCTAATGAATTCCAATGACATTCTATCTGGGTGGTGATTTTAAATCACACATAATGTGATATTAGGGTCCCTATAAGGGATTATTAGTTAGGCATTTTATGGTTATGTGTTCAGGTTATGCCCCGAGTGATACCAAGATTCCAAATTATGAATTATACTGATAGCCTTTTTTATATTTGATAATAATGAATTAATTATATGAAATTAAAACCAATACAAAGAAAAATTATGGATTCAATCATGACATACATTTTATGATGGCCTTAAATCACATATCATGATCAAATAAGATTCAAAGATGTGTTTTGACACAAATTTTAGTCATGATACATTATTTTAAATAGAATCATAATTATTGTTCACTACGAGAAATTTTAGAATAGTTATAATTAGTATCAGGGGATATGTGTTCCATGGGAACTAAGAGATTTTTGGGTTATATTATTACTTCACTTCATTTAAATATTCTACTATTACTTATATACTACTTATTATGTACTCACATACAAGAGGGAATTGATCATCATTAAAATGGAAAATTTATTATATCTCACACCGTATTTGGGATTCCATTAGGTGACCATACTGAAATCATGTATAAATGTATGTAAAGGGTAAAACAACCTACCAAGGATCCTTGATTTTCTTTCAAGGACGATGTTCATGGGTCAAGTATCGAGAATATTCTCATGATTTTAAAGTCTAGAACCATCAGTATTTTCTAACTTTTTGTATAGCATGTTGTATATTTTTTTATTTCCTTTTTTATATAATTACATGATAATAATTATCATTTATGACATTTATGGTAATGATTTGTTGAGTATTTATTTGATGTATTATTACTCTCCTGTTATTTAGTTATCTAATATGATTTTACTATGCATTGATATGATTATACCACTTTGAAATTCTATAATAATGAGATTATTTTATCCCAACTATTCCTACATTGATCCTCACTACTAGTTGATGGCCTCTAGGTTATGGATAGGTTCACTTGAGGTCATGTGTCCAACCATGTTCGGTTACATCAGGTTGAACTTGGTATGAGGTGTCACAAATAAATATAAGAGGTTATAAATAATATGTTCTTTAAATGTTTGGTGAGGTATCCAATTTTAGTAATGAATTTGATATGGTTTAGTTGAAGATGGAAATTTCATTTCCATGTCTTGTTATATAGGAAGAAAATAAAAGGTGATATTTCCATTGAAATATTTGGAATATATTCATTTATTGATATATTCATAATTTGAAGGAGAAATGTTGTTTGAAAATTTGATGATTTTGTGATGATGGGTAAGATAATATAAATGTCTCAAACATGTGATTAATTTTTAGAGAAAATTGTTTTGTTCATTATTATGAATTATAATTATTTAGATTCTTTGATGATTTTTTGAAATAATGTGACCCGATAATGAACTCAAATCCAACTAGATAGAGTAGTATTTGAAAAAAAATACTGGGAAATTTGAGATCATTGGTTCTAGTCAGACTCTAATGGATTATATTGATTGGTTGTCGTTAATTACATATTGTATGAAACCAAATGATATCTCAATTAATTCCCTTATTCCATCAAATAAATATCTCTAATCAATTATCACAAGATTTATAATGATGTATTTTTTATAGTATAATCTTCACAATTTCATACTGTTTTGATTCAAATATTATGTTCAGAAGAAGATAATAGTAATTATTAAATAGTGATAAATGATGAAATGTATCATTCATATTTAATGCATGAAAATTTATGTAATTTATAATGAATTCCAGATTCTTGCTAAATCTTCTCAAAGTAAAACCATGAAGGAACTCAGGGAAAATATGGTTCTAAAACATTGTGAAGTGATTATTAATGATTTTTGAAATATTATACAATGTCTAATTGATACAATTGTACAATGATAAAGATTATATGTATTGTGGAATATGATTAAGAGGTTCTTTCTGAAAAATTGAATTATGAATTATATCATATAAACATTGTGAGTCAACATAAACACTCTATCAAATTGAATATATTTAATAATGAATCAATGATTTCTTTTAAAATAATTTTATATATGAAGAAAGAGAAGATAGTCAAATTAATGGGTTTTCAAAGTAGGTGATTAGTAATAAAAATTGATGTGAAGTCATTAGATAAGTATTCTTCAAATGAATCCCTCATGGAAGTGTTTCTAAATGAACCAAATTGATAATTTCTAAATGATCAAACAAAATATTATATGTTATCAGTGAGATTTTAGTTTATTAATAAAAGACACATAATATTACATGATATAGAATGAAATCCAATATTATATGACAAATCATGGGATAAATTTTTTTTCATTAAGAATTAGATAAAAATGTATGAGTGATATCATCAAAAATTATGTTATTAAGTAATCATATATAGAATCAAAAATTCATTATAATATGTTTGATGATGTCACAAAACCAAAGGATAATGAATAATTTTAAAGGGTTATTTAGATTTATAAATTCTGAAAAGCAACTATGAACCCACCAGATAGTGGAAGTGCTATTTGAAATTATGAAGTTAATACATTTGATGGGTATACCGAACATAGATGTTTTAAAAAGAATATCATGATGTTGGATCCCCAGAAAGTGTATTTCATATTGATAAATTTTTTGAAAGATAAGATCCTATGTAGAATTATAGGATGAAGTTTCAAATAAAATTACAATGTCTTTTGCAATGACATAAATTATGTTGATGTTGATTTGGTCCTTCAACGATATAGTAATCATGGTGGAATAATCGAGACTCTAGATAAGATTGTTAGAGGATTGAATAATATAAATAATGTTGAGATATCAAGAGAGTTCCTACAAATATCATTGAATCAAATATTTAATAAATATTTTATGAGTTCAATTGAATAATTAATTTCAAGGTATAACAAAAAAATTTTGTTAGAAATTATAATTTATGTTCTAAATTCTTCTTGTATTTTCAATGAAATTATTCCTAGATAAATGGGAGGGGTGCATCGATTAATGTTTGTCCATGATATTATGCTTCTCATGTTATTATAGGGATATATATTTTAGAAAAAGTTATGTTTTTTGAGGAATATCAAAACACGATACTTGAGATAAATTCTAAATTGGATCAAAGCATTAGAAAAAATATTCCCGGTAGAGTAGGAGGTACAAGACTGCTGAAAAAGATCAAATGATGTAATTAATAACCAAAAAAAGAGAGGATAAAATGGGATCATTAAAGATGGTAATGGATAATTATGTGGTAGATGGTGGATAATATATGAATTAATTATAGATAGATATTTCTTGTCATTTGGTTTAAAATGAGAAGGGTGTATTAGAATTGATCAAACAACATTTCAATTGAAGATTTATTATGGGAAAGAAATTATTTGGATGGAAGGAATGGAAATAAAAAAATTAAAAATTGAAAATAATGAAAAAATTATGAGATGAAAATATCATGAAACTCGTGTAAGAAAAGAATATTTCTATTATCTACTATGAAGAAGTATAGTTTCTTATATACTACTGATAATGTAAGATAACAAGAATAATTAAAAAATCAATTTAATTTATAATAGAGGTCACATTAGTGGAATAATTTTGTGGTATCTCAAAGTATCTAGAGAAAAATTTTGAGACTATCACCATAATAATTATAAAGAAGAAATGATAAGATTAAATTTTGATAACATGTTCATTAGTATAATTATTTATTATTGTATTATGATCCCCCACCCCTGTGGTATATGTAAAAACAAATGCGTTCATGATTTCTTAATCCAACCCACTACTCATGGTATCTCATTATATTTGATAATTCATGTATTGGGAATTTACAAACACAGTAAGAACTAGAAAGCCTTATTGAGTAGTGAACTTTACAAAAACATCATAGTCGATCCATTTATTTTTTTCACATTCTTGTATATTATATGGAAAATAAAATAAGGTAATCATGATCTTAAAAGGTCTAAAAATTAAATGGATACAAAATTATAATGTGATCAAATTTCTCTAACACTGATTCAACCCCAGTGTTAGGTACATCACAATTTAGTCCTCTTATGGAAGATGTGTCATGTGAGTCAATCATTCATATAAATATAAGTGAGATGAAAAACCAATTTCTATATAGTTGTACATACCATGTAATTGGTAATACCACACTCGCATACACAATAAGTGATTTTCAATGGGTCATTTGGGGATAAATGATTTTAATTAAAACATTCATTATTCAATGATGACAGTGTATTTATTTCCATCATAAACACTATTCACTTCAAGGGAGTATAGAGTAGTGCATGTAAAATATATTATTGGGAATTGTTTTCCATACATGTTTTGAAAACAATATAGATTCAATAATAGGATAGTATTTCAGGTATATTTTAATCAATCCATGTAGGCATATATGCTAGAAAAATACGTATAAAATGACATATATAATACACAAGATTAGTCAAAGTTGTTGGGAAGAAATACTTGTTATGTATGTATTAAACTATAGTAATAGATTTAATTATTTATTGATGGATACATTCTATGATACCTACAAGACATATTTAGCAATTTATTTAGTATTATAAAAGATAATAACCTCATGAAAGTTTTGGACTAATAATTTAGATAAATAAGTCAAAAATATTAAATTTAATAAATAATGAATTTAAATGAAAACTAGAAAAAATATTTCATATTTAATAAATCTTGTGAATAATAATGAGAAGAAATGATCTTTTTATTTTTTGGGTTTCTAGTTAATTTACCTATTTATTTTATGGTTTTTTTGATAAATTTATTATTACATTAATTATGATGGTCTATATATCATCCATTTCTATGTTATTAGGAATTGTACTAGATTTCAATTTATTATTGTGTGTATTGAAAAATCCCATATTATCCTCACTTATTAGTGAGTAAGATATTATAATCATAGGATCTCCTAGTGAGAGGATATGTTATAGTACAAAATATGAGGTTAAATAATCCAATAAGATATATAAGTTAATAGAGGCATTCTACATCACAAAAAGGTATTTATATAAAGGGTGCCTTCAAGGGGTCAAGAAATTTTTATCTTCCAATATATAAACTATATTGTAGTAGAATGAACATGATCATGTGACCTACTTATTTTATATGTTGTAAAATTTTTACTTATTTATGTGTGTCGTGTTTATTGGATGATTAAATGTGATCACAACATAAAAATAAAAAATATGTTTTCAATATGAAATAATATAATGTTATAATGAATAATTTATTATATAAGATATATTAGAATATTATATCAAGTCTATATTGTATTAAATATCCCGTAGAAGATAAATTAATGAATAATAATGCATAATGTTAAAAAATTTCCATAAGGAAATATTATCTTAGATCACACCTTCCACCTCAATTATTTAGATAAAACCTTAGTAGATATATCTATGAGTTCATCATCAAGACCAAAAATCAATTATCAATGCTTTTGAATAATGATAGTTTGTTATATTAAACTAATTAATATTAAATGTAATTTAAAGAGTCTAGTTTATACAATTTAGTGGAATGTTTTTTAGAAATACCTTTTTTGGATTTCAGTATTGTGGTTTCCCCTCAAAAAATAAAGGGACCTTGAGTTAATGTAGTTGTAAAGAGAACAAACCTAAATAACATTGAGGAATTTTCAGGTCCTTGGTCCTAGTTATGAGAATGTGAGTTTATATATTTTTTCACTACAAAATTAATATAATGTAATATTCAAAAACAAATGTATAAGTCTATTACGTTCTGTTAAAGTAGTGGAATAAAAATAAAATATATCTATAACATCATGCTGGTTATCAAGATAAATATATAAAATATTATTTTAATTATTTTATAAAAATGGGAAATTATTTTTCAATGACAATATCCCTACAATTATTAAAAGACCAAGAACATTTCATTTCCTACGTGAATTTCCAATAGTTATATTTTGGTTTCTATATTTTAGTACTCATTAAAAAATTATACTATGTGATAGACTCACATATATCTGATTATCCACAACCGCGAGCGAGTAATGATTAAATGTATTCATATGGTATATATATGGAGGATTCCTCAAATGTCTATTGTATCATGTTATATTAATTTTCCAGATATATTCATATAAAACACATGTAAATGGAAGCAAAGAGTATGATAAATAATTTCCATGATCCTAAAAACAACCAAGAAGCTAAAGATATATGATATTGTCATTGCTTTTTACATGTTTTAATAGGAAGATAAGTACCATGCTAGTGATCTTTCATTTATGAAGTTAAAAATACATTCAATAAAAATTCAATTCGGGCTTCCATTTTGATATGAAATTATTTATAAATATAATATTTTCATCATTTCCACCTATATTAACTTTAATCACTAAGAATTACATGATGAAAATTATTAAAAATCCACATTGGAATATTTTTACAGTGATTCAATAGGAATATAATGATTTATGGTAATATAGTTTCTCCTCTCATTTACAGAAGTAAAATAAGGTAAAGGATGAAAATGGCATGGAAATTTATGTTAAATGGATACTTCAAAACATCATTGAAAATGATAAAAGTTTGAACGGTATTGAAATTAAAAAGATGTTATCTTCATAAAATGCCACACCAATGGTTTCTGGAAGACGATATATATTGAATTTATAAATACGAATGTCGAAGCCTCTACCATAAGTATATTTATCATTATCAATAATATATATTCTCCACTTATTTAATATCAAATAAAATATATATCTCAAATATTTATATTTCAATAAAATATACATGAAAGTTCTTAAAGATTATAAGAGGTAAAGATAATTTTCTATGTAGATGATGATGGTGATTCTTAAGGTAGTAAATCAATTACGTGAAATTGGATACCTAGTGGATTTATTGTCATAAAACTATTATTTTTAACTTAGAGTCACCAAAACATTGATATCAGGGTCTATTTCTAGACCTAATAAAAAATTATTTAATATTTAAAATTATAATTTTTTATTTTAATTAATTTTTAATAATTTTATAATACATGAATCATATGCAACCAATATAAAAAAATAATGATAAAATATAAAATATTATACAAATACCCATGTGTGGAATGGAAATTATTTGTTGAGTAAATAAAAATATAATTTTCAAATATATTCCCAAAAAGTTATAACCATTCTTTTAATCATGAAATCATAGGAATTTTATATAATAACATATTAAATTTTAAGACAAATAAACTTATGTATATAAAGGTATTTAGCACATAAGCCTCAGCCCAGTTGATGAGGTATCCATAAGTGCATCCACAAGAACCAGGTTCAATACTAGGTAGAGGAAAATTTCCGGTACTATAGCAGTACTACAACATGTACTATTGCAGACCCAATAGTAGTACTATAGTAGTACTGGACACTTTGTGAGTGCTGTAGAAGAACTGTACATTGTACAGGTACTATATAAGAACTATACAATGCGTGGGTACTTTAGCAGGCACTGTAGAAGTTACTGTAGAAGGTACTGTTCGGTATTATAGCAGCTGGAACAATTCACCTTGGGCCACTGGATTGGGCTTGGAGTCCTTAAGGCTTTTGGGCCACCCATGTCTTATATTATGTAGGGATTTCAGGCCACCTTTAAGGCCCTCGGGCCACCTCAAAGTCTTCGAGTCCCATGCAGTTTCCCCAGACACACTACAAAAGAGGAGTATCCCTTGAGGAGGATTCAGAGCTGGTGAACTAACTAGAGCATGGACAAATGGATTTGTCTGAATGAGAGGGTATGTCTATAACATCGGGACCAGCCTATGATTTCATGAAAAGCCTAGCCAGACAGCTATGAAAAGGTGGAGAGCTACTATCATGACGATGATACTAAGGAGGGGCTGTTCCAAGTATAAAGACTGGTTGAATTCCATAAGACCTTTGGGTCATGTAATCTCCTAAGCCTACGAGCCTTGTAATCTCTAAGCCTACAGTCTTTGTAAGGGTTCCCCCTCATCCCTTGAAACGGGTTATCAAAAATCAATAAAAAATAATTCCTTCAGGCCATTTGGGTGTATAGATACTTAGATAAATATCTATAATTACATGAACATGATATTGTGAAAAAATTATAAATAGAATCACGAGGTAAATTTATATATGTAATGAGATATTGAACATATTTTAGGAATGAAAAATGGAAGTAATGAATGTATGTTGTAAAATATATAAGATCTTTTTTGGATAGATTGATAATATATTAACTATGTGCGGATAAATAATTTGAATATAGTGCGGATTGATTCATGAACAGAAATTTACATATAAATAACTAATTGGTGATGGTGGTAAAGGGGGTTCACTAGGGAGTCTTGTACTTATTGAAAGACTTCAATATTTCATTTCAATGTGTTTTTTGTAGATAAAAATATAATATCTAACTATATTAGTACATGATTTAATATTACATATTTTATTATATAAATTAAATTAATAATCTATTTCATTATATAATTATGGGGTTGATCAAAATGATTTTTTACAGTTAATCATAGAAAAAAAACATATGTCAAATAAAAAACTAAATAAATCTCAGTTAATTTTCCTATAACTAATCATCATATTAATTTCCCTAAAAAATAAAATTATTAGTAATGTTAGAATATATTTATATAAGTGGGAAACACTTTTATTGTGAGATAGTGGGAGTAATATCGACTACCTAGATGAAAAATCATTGAATTCACAACGGTTTTCATAAGAATACTAAAATCCACAAGTTATAGTGGTAGTATTTATTCAATTGTCACATACATTTTGGGAATGTGAAAACAAAAGTGGTAGTTTCAGATGAAATATGATGGGTGATATTTTTTTCAATAATAATATTGAATCCTATAAAGATGAAGTACATAAAAACTATATATGATTAGAATGTTCATAAGGATTCACATATGAATTTCATATAATAAAATCATCTTCCATATTTTTGATGTTTATATAGTTGATTTAAAACCATTGGTAATTATTCAAGATGAAACTAGACATGGATGCCACATGTCGGTACTACTAAAGATTAATTAAATACTAAAGGCTTAAAAAAAATCTAGATAGCCTATGAGGAATTTTTCTCACCAGTCATCAAGCTAAAATATTTTATTATTCTACTTATCATAGTATAAAACAATGAAATTATATTGGTCATTAGATGTCAAAACAACCTTCCATGAAGTGAATCCTAAGGTATATGTCTATAATATTTAACGATAAGGGTTGGTGAAACCAATGAAATCAAATATGTAATTCATGTTGAATAGATCCATTATTAAATTAAAATATAAAAATGAAATTAAAATATTTATTTTGAGGAATACATATGATATTTTGACTTTTTCATCAGTTATTATGTCCCATTTTTCAAAAATATGCTATTGGTATTGATATAGTTTTCCATGGATAATTTCATATTAATATATTGAAAACAAATATTTTTTATTTTATTTTTTAAAATTATGGAAAAAATATTTCACCATGAATGAAATAATTTATCATCCCAAATTCTAGGGAATAAGATTATATATACAATGAAATATAGGCTTTTTAGATCTATTCATATTATAAACATTTGTAAAGTATTTAAAAATACCAGGTGGAAAATGTCAGGAATGGATTGTTTCGTATGTCACATGGCATGAAATCCCACTATGTTGATGTATAAAATCATATGAGTAGATTATTATTATTAATAAAATTTAATTCAATAACTGTTTTAATTCATCGCATATTACAAAAACTTTATAGATGTATGATAATTATTATCCACTGATTATAGTGAGAGATTGTCCAACTCGACCTTGAGACATTCTTGAGGATGAAATTATAACTATCTGATAGTATTTGAGAATCAATGATGTAAAAAATCCTAGTAATTGCATAAATAATAATTCTGGTTTTTAGAGGGGTATTTAAATTGTATCCCATAATATGAATTTAATCATGTATCCTAATAAGTCTAATGTAATAATAAATGGAATCATATTTAAGCCAGTGGATTCCATGTCTACATAGACTGAGTAAATTTTGGCTTCTAATGTGGATTAAGAATCATTTTACCAGCATTGCGTTCAATATTTTGGAATTGTACCCAGATATTAAATATAAAAGTATTTTTTATTACATTATGATTAATCCTATACATAACTATATAGTGATAAATTCCTTGGATTATCTTCCATATCGTACTGTTATACTATTTTCCTACTATAATAAGAACCTATAGATTTTATGAACATATTATTAAACATATTCCCTATTTTATAGATGAAATATTTCTAATAGTCCATCGATAATCTTTGAATATATATTGATGTAAACTCATAAGAAGACGAGGCTAGTTCTCAAGATTTTCTCACTTCATAATCTCCAAGAAAATAAATTATTATGACATGACTATTAATTGGAATTCAAAATGTTATTCTGTTATCGTATACTTCTATTTGAATAATGTTTTATAGGTCATTGGATTTTATTTTATTATTAATATATATTATGAATTATATATATTTTAATATAAATGAAAACCATGATGATATAAACTTGAAATGATGTAGGATATATTGGGTACAGCATAAGTGATATAGAATTAATTTAATAATTCAAGAAAGAATTTTTCTATTTTGAGTTAATAGAAGAAGATATGCATATAAATATATGTCTAATTGAAATACAATATTATGGTTAAATCCATGTCCATGACATTTAATCAAGAAGTTCATTTTAGAGATATAATGAAAGATAATCAATCAAAGAGGATTCTAAAACAATTGTTTATCAGGCTTGATGAGAAACAAATGACAAATTATTTAATTACATGGTAAGTGTTCATAGAAGTTATTTTCCATTACAACAGTTGATTCATTCTATGTAGGTGATTAGATATAAAGCAATATATTGATCATGGACACTAGGAAAGTTATCTTAATTCCACAGATAATGATTCCTTGAGTGTGATACACTGTCTATATCTAAAATATCATTGAAACTTTATTGGTATTTAATTATAAGAATAAATATTATTCTTCACTTATGGATTAATAAATACTATACTATTTATTATTATCTAAATTCAATTACCAGATCTATCTTATCTTCTAAAATTAATATGAATAAAATATTATTTAAATATTATGTAAATGTTATTGAGTGTAATAATTATTTTATTTATGATTATAATTAAATAATTGGTAAATATATATTTATTTATTTACTATTTTAGTTAATATATTAATATTAATATTAATTTAGTTAAAAAACCTTTAAAAATAAAAAACTATTCATCTTGTTAATGTATGTAGAATTTATTTATTTTTAGAATGAAATATATTTTGATAATTACTTTTTTAAAAAGTTATTTATTAATCAAGATATGATAAATGATGAGGAGGGATTATGGGATGTGTTAAGGGCTTGAAAAATGATATATTGTCCCCTTAGGTTAACATATGTCCGGAGAAAATAATCATTATTTTTATTGTTATCATAATTATTATTCTTTGACACAATGTTCAATTAGAATAATCAATTGGATAAAGGGCTTATAAGTAATTTCTAATTATTTATTAATAAGCATGTAATATGATTTATATCATTTCCAAGAAGGATTCTATTGGGTGCAATGTTTTCTTGCAAGAGAATTTTCTCAAATCCTTTGAAAGAACATCACAAGAACTCACCAAAGAATGGGTGTTTATCCTAATCCTTCATCTCAATACTGATAAAATATGAGTTAATTCTATCATAAAAAAGAGTTCAAATGTTGTGATCAAAGGCATAAAATGCATGATTTTAGGTTCCTCCACCCTAGAATCTGAAATACCAACAATTATTTATCGATAATTATGGAGAATGTATGGATACAACTTGAGGAATTCCATTTTTGATTGTTCACCACAATGATGTTATGAAAAGGGTTGTTACTTGTATGAAAAAAGTGAAAAATTAATAAATAAAATTATTTATTTATTTATATTAAATAAAAATTATATAAAAAACCCCTCATTGAATAATATATGTTCACTTTATCAAGTCCATATTATTTTATTCATTGAAACATAAAAACATTTTTCATAATGAGACTAGCTACTTTAAATATTTCATTGATCCTTGAGACATCAAGGTAACATTATGAAGTAATTTATCATTTTTATTGAAAATTAAATAATGAAACAATGATTTAATCATCAATATCCTTTCGATTATACATATATATATATTTGAATAATATATGTTGATGTTTTAGTATTGGTCCTTGGGGAGGATAATTTAATATTACAAAACATTTCTTATAAAACATCATCTTAAGGATGATGTAGGGAATGATATACCCCACGCACTAGCTAGATACACACATGTAATATACTTATATACATTGGATGATTTTTTTAACCGTTGGACGGAGTGAAAATTTACGTTACATTATAATTTTTATATTTGTTTTTGAAATTAGGTGTATTAATAAATCTTATTCAAAATTACTATTTCATAAAAAAAAGAATGAAAATAAATAACAATTGTGCATTAAAAAACCTATACTCCAACCATAAAGTTAGTATTGGGTATTATTAACTTGTAAAAAAGTTATTTATTTTAAATATGTAGTAAAATATTTTTATGACAGAATGTAATATCATATTTATTTTCCATTCTTATATAAACAATTATGACAAAATATTTAAATTTTCCTTTTTACCACATCAGGTTCTATGGTAGAAGGATTAGGTAAATAAAAACGAAAAAATAGTATATGAAAATGAATTTTATGGGGTGTTTACGAAGTGATAAAGAATATTTAAAACAATTAATTTCATCATTTTATTCTAATTTAATTTACAAATCATGATAAAGAAACCATGAATTATTTATAAAGTGGATAGGATTAGAAAAAAAGAATAATTAATTTAAAATAAGAATTACCTTTACATGATAATTATTTATATGATTTTGATCAATTTGGTAGTCTCTCTTGTTTTGTCATACACTTGTTTTCTAATACCAATAAAAATTCTTCTATAAATATCGACACATTCTTGATGAATACTAGAACATAAACATATATATTTTCGGTGATAGAATAGTGATGTACCCACATAGATTATGGTTTTAATATGGTTTTTTTTCTAATATAATTGTTGTATGAAATTTAATGTGTTTTTACAGATTAATAATACACCCAATTAAGTTATAGGTGTTTCACATGTCCTAATTTATAGAAAAATAAAGAGTTGGTTCCCATGAATTGATAGATGAATAAATTCAATTGAAAATATTTTATTTGTAACAATTACCGAGTTAGTCCTCATTTCAAAGACATGTACTATGATTATAATTGTGTTATCTATAATATTCAATGAATTTTTTGATATGCAGTTATATATAGATATTGAATATATATGAATACTAAGTGGAATCTATATTACATGTGGAGTAACCATCTACAGGATTATATATAATGTTTTAAAGAGGCTAAAGTAATTAAGAATGTATTCCCATGTGGTCAAGCATAATGGATACTAAATTAGTTGAAAATTATCAATTTACTGAAGGTTTTGAGAATATGTGATTTAAAATATAGGGTATGTAAAATAAAATTATCTAAAATGGGTATATATATGTTTTAAAGTATGCTAGAAGAAACATTGGTCTAGAAATATTTTTATTTCATAGAAATATTTTCATCTCGTATAAGGTGAATTGACTTTTTTGGATTTACCTAAGAATATTTATATATTTTTTCAAATAATTTGGATAACACATATATTTTTGGAGTTCTTTAGAATGAAAAAGATTTTTTGTTTAAGGAATTTATATAGAATGGAATTGAATTTTAGATTTATTTGGATGGACAACCAAGTACACATAATATTCCCCATGATTTTTCATATTAGTCATTGTGGATATCAAATATGGAATTTGAAATAAGCGTGATGACTCCACAAGTGACTTTTATGATTAGAAACATCTTTATACATGTTATTATAGAATAAGTACAAGTCACTGGGACATGTGTATGATTCATTTGTAATTCATTGTTTGATCCATTTATGAAGAATTTTATGAGTCATACAAATATTATTTATTTCAATTTATGAATGTGTGATCTAAAGGACTGTATGAGTCATTCATTTTTTAGAATAAATGATCTATTTCTATGTAAGAATCAACTAGGACTACTTAAAAATCATTTTATATATTTAAATGTATGAATACATCATAATCATTCTTGTAAGGATGAAAATTTTCTATGTAAAGATCATTTATGATCTTATTAAGTATAATTTTACATCTATTTAAGTATTATTAATTATCCATCATCATAATGATCAACAAATAGAAATTCTGATAATATTCATATATGAAAACATGTGTATCTTGAATAAACTATTTCTAATGAAAAACTCATTTTATAATGCTAGAGAAGTTCTTCATTGTACAAAAACATCAAAACCACTCAAATGATATGTTATTGAAGTTAAATGATTGATGATACTGAGGAACTCAATATTGGATGATAACATCAATTTTATAGATGATAAGTGACGTCTAAACATTATATCTTCTAGAATTAAATTTTAAAAGAAAAAAATGAACCATGATGATTCTTATGTTGTTTTTTAAGAAACAAATTTTATTAGTTAGTGTAAATCCATTATTCGAGATTGTTTGGAGGAATATTAAATGATTGTATCACTGTTCTACTTATAATTCATTTTAAAATGAAAATATATGAAAATAAATATTATTGAATAGTTATAAATGAATTTATGGAAACATGTATTAACAATATTGTGTAATACATATGAGATATATTAATCAAAGAATGATTTTTTTTCAATAGGTGAATTAGATTATCAGGTTGAGGTGGATTTAGTAATTCGAAATACCTGTGGATGTTGTCTAGTTCTTTAGATGTACCTATGATGGGAATTGTCAAGCCTTACATGAGACTCATGTATGATTTTTATACAAATTCCAATATTTTTAATATTCATTTTTTTATGGTATATTTTCTAGATGATGGATAATGGGTATAATGAAAGATAACTGATATATTCACCTAATTGAAAATTAAAATGAAAAGTGGAAAATGATATTCAGGCTATTATTATATAGAAAATTGTTTTATTGAAAAAGAAGATACCTATATCATGGGAGACACATGTTGATAAGTTGTTAAGAAAAGGTGGTATGAAGGAAATTGAATAGTATTTAATTAATAATATTCTATATAAAAATATTTAAAATAAATGTTGGTGACAAGTGTTTAAATGGGGATAAGAATGTAAGTGGTGTGGTATGAAACCTAGTGCACGCATGCCAAGAGAACCAAAATAGCTATCAAGGATAAAAAATATTAACAAAGTATATTATTAATGAATAAAAACTATATGGGTATATAAGAAGAGGTAAGAATAAGGATATTGATTAACATGTTCATATTCCAGTTCATACAATATATATTCTTACAAAAGTAGTGAGAATGAATGAAGAAGAATAATTTCAGATGTTTTACATGAATGCAATATATCTTATCGATTTCAAGTTTCCTAATAACATCAGTTTATTAATATAATCCTATAAATTGATTATATTCAATATATGGGATTTCAGCTAGAAATAGAGATTTATTTCATGTTTTTTATTGATGATTCAAATGAAATCAATGAATTTTGTTGAGAGGAATAAAATCTAATTATATTAATGTTTTGATATCATACTATAAAATAAGATGTACATTATTAGGATTGATGATATGATAATATTGAAAGATCCATTATAAATAAATAATAGGATACAATATACATTCGTGTGTGTAATATTATCAATGATCATTTTTGTAATCTACTGAGAGGGTATGTAACATATCTTATCAATTACAGTTTGTCTAAGAATGTCACTTTATTTTATATAATCCTATAAATTGAATCTAATTATTATCTATTATTTCATCTAGAAATATATATTTAATTGAATGTTATTGTTATTGGAGATTGAAATGCAATCAATGAATTTGTGTTGAGATGAATGAGATCTAATTTAAGTGATGTTATGATATACTATTCTAAAATAAGATGTACATTATATGGTTTTAATTTAAGAAAAACATGGGGGATTTATTACATATAACATATAAGATCCAATATACATTCATATGTGTCATGTTTTAAAAGATGATTTTATTAATATGGTTAGAGGGTATAAAATATTTCCTACAAATAGAATTTGTAATTTATGTTAAAATTTTTATTGGATAATTTGTGTCTTGATGGAACATGATCCCTATAAAGAATAATTTATAATTTTTAGTGACGAACCAAATAAAACTAGTTTATACAAAATATTAATTTATTTAGAATATTGTATGTTGTGTATTTTATTAGGAAGGGTCCAAAAAATACATTTACATTGAATAAAGCTGTCAATGATTAAAATCTAAAGGAGGTAAAAATATAATATGACTAATTTGGAATTTGGTCAAATTTGGGAAATAATTGACTCATACCAACGGTCATATGTCTCCACCAGTTCATTGGGTCTAAAAATGGGTTTCTTAAAAATCATAGTTCTATATGGTTAGATCTATTTTGAAGACCAAATTGAGTTAATCTGATTGAATGAAGTTTATATTTGAATTTTTTTATTTTACAAATTTGTATACCGAATTATACTATTACTCTTGATGTTACATAATAGGATGTTTTGTAAAATACAATAAAAGGGAAGATAATAGAAGGAAATAGGTAGAGTAAGATCATAAATATGAAAATGTAAAAAATACAAGATAATGATAGTCAGATTGGTAGATGTTTTTATTAATAAATTAAGAATTATTTTTCCAATTAATAATTTTTAGGATGTGTATAATATAAAGAATACCCATATGATGAATCAATCATTTATTTTTATATTAAATTCTTGAATTATATTTTAATGGTTCCCATTAAAATTGTAAAATATATATGTTCAATACTATGGGACAATAGGATGAAAAGACACTACTTGAACATGTAGTTGGTGAAATAGAAGATTCATCAGTAAAAAAAGGTATGGAGTTGAAACAAAATAAAAAATTGATGAATGAGAAAGATGAATCTAGTTTAAATTTACTGAATAATATTATTGATATGATGAAAAATTGAAAACATTTTTCTAGAATGTGGTTTCTCATGATTTTTTCAAGGAACAAATCCATGTTGTGTAGGAACTGAAAACTGTCACCATGAATTCAAAGGAAGCTTAGATAGGAGTTAAAAGAAATGTAATAATATAGATGGATATTTGTATATTAGATATATGTTAATATAATGTGGATTAGTAAATTTATCTAAAAAAATATTATGGAAGGGTGAAATTACTGGAATACCTGAAGTACTTTCTCAATATGAAATGTCTAGAGTTGGGTTCCTTCATGATAAATATTTCATTCACACATAGAGATATTTATATTCTACTGAAAAAATGATAATAATACAGATGTTATTTTTTTCTGAATCTTACTTCCATAATGACTAAATAGGTGGAAATAATTGTTTTGAATCATATACTGATCAATACATAACTAACTCATTAAAATAGATATCTCATTCTAATATTAATTTAGTTATCATTACTTTTGTTTTAACAATTAATGTGATATTAAATTAAAAAAATTTAAATGTATGGAGGGAGGTGAATTCTGATAAATAAACTATTGTATTGTGGTTGGGTATACAAATAGAGATGGTAGTTTTTAAATTTTGAACTATTTTAAATTATAATTTTACTCAATAATTGATTTAAAAGGAAGGAAATTTTTTCACTTCTGTTACATTTTCAAATATATAATAATATTTATAAATGAATATTCTCTTGGTTTTTAAATATTTTTTATTTATTCAGTATAAATTTTTTATCCACACTTTTATTATTTTATATTTGGTGTAGATTTTTAAAAATTATTAATTAAGATTTTTGTTATTTAGATAAATTTTAGAATAAATCAAAAAAACATACAATGATATTTTTTTACAGTTGCATGTTCTAGAATCAAATTTAGAAGAGATACTAATATAGTGTTTCAACATTGACTCCATAGAGAAAATGTGTATTTAATCTATATGTAGTGTAAACAAAATACCTGATGTAGATTTGTCAAGCTAATGTGGAGTTGAATGTTGAGTTAATATTTATTTGTAGAGTTGATAATTAAGGGGAAATGGTAAAGGAATAAACCCATTGTAAGACTATTTGTACTAACCTTACAAAAATTCCATTCATTTAATCAATGTTTTAAGGCCTATAAGTCACTTTTACTTTCCCAAAATGATTAATAAGAATTGTACATTATTTCATGTACACTATAAAACATTTACTGGGGAATCCAATAAGACATTCACCATTGATCCAATTTTCATATTTCTGTTCCCAACGTATGATATATTTTTACATAATATGGGACTTTCAATACATGGTAAACCCTTCTGAATATTCCTCCCCATATTACTTTTTCTGAAAATCATTTTATGTTAGGACTTTTCAAAATTTCAATCCATTATGGATACAAATATATGATTTTTTATTTATAGAAGTGAATAACCTAAATTTTTTAAATTCTTATTATATAACCAAATAGTACATTGTTACCCTTAATATTCCTCATATTTTTCATCCATTGGAATAATAAGGTATATATGATGTTATAGAAGTAATATATGAATTTGTAAGATTCTGTTATTAAGAATCTGAACCCCTCGAACTGTGCAATGAAATTAATAAATGAAATGTGATTTGGGAATTAACAACCCAGAAGATTCTTGAATCACTACATTTGACTATAGATAAAAAAAGTTATGACTACTCACATGGGGTGTATATTTTTAGAAGCATTTGTGGGACCCTAAAAAACATTTTTATGAGGTTAAATATTCACTGAAAAAAGGAGGGAGATATCTCTTATGGATCAATATGGGTTTTCATTCCATAATTTTTTATAGTTACTTCATTTTCATTAATTTTAATATTCCTAGAGATAGAATATTAGACCATTAATGATCAATATTAGTAAATTCACCTTTCCCATACTGAATAATTTTAAATTTTATTAATTACATTACTTTTTTAAAATCTCTAAAAGTGATTAATTGTTATAGACATTTAAAAATTTACATTGTTCATTGAATTTAACTTCTTATTCTATCACTCTCAGTTTTTCACATACAGGAATCCTAGATCTTCTTCAAAGACTGAGATGGTGAGTTTTAGGTAAATTCAAGAGTCAATGGATATATCTAACTACTAATTTTGTTATAATTAATAAAATATATGATCATTTCATTTCACAATGTAGTCTATAATTAACAAGTGAGGGTGATAAATAACGTCTCATATGATTATATAGTGTTCATAAGATTAAAATAAAATAATAATATAACAATTAATTTGCATATTCATAAGGTTAGACCATTATATTTTAAAAATTATTTTAGTATTTTGTGTCTTATCATTTCTCAAACAATAAATTCATTATTTTTTACACATATTGAACCCACAAAAAAATAGGAAAACAAATTAGAATAACCCACTTGGCCTAGATTACCCAATTATAGCTATTTCAAAAAAATTAAATGGGGTTTAATTTTTTTGATAGGATCCCTAATTTAGGGATTACATCAACCTATTTATATTTATGGGGAGGTAGGAAACATTTTTTGTTCTTCTTATGTTTTTTAATATTTCATGTAAAATAATTTTTATAAATTACCTGATATAGTTTGAATCGCCTTTTTTTGTTTTTATTAAATGTATGAATAGACTATACTAGAAAGAATAGGGAACGTAAAATTATAAATATTGTATAGAGGGCTTTTCTTTCAATTTCATTGATATAGTCTACATCTTGTTTTCCATCTTCCACTAGATCCACATTAGGATGTTAATGTATAGAGTTCAATTTATCTTATCTAAATAAGGCACATAAAGATATATATACACAAAAAATTATTAATAATATTATTCTAGTATATTTAAAATATCCAAAACATTGAAATCATAGAACTGCGATGATAAAAATTATACTAAATAATGATGGTTTTTTGGAGAGTATACCAAAATCCACATGAATGTATTTGGGGGATATATGAAATAATATTAAACCTAGAGTATTCCATGAGTCTCATATCGTTACAAATGTCTTTTAATACTTTTTATAAGGATTAAGTATTCAAGGTATGTATGGAGAACAACTTGTAAAATATACCTTACGGGATAAATATTAGAATTATTTCATCTCTAAATTCTTCCAACATCAAGGAGATACCAGACGAGAATATATTTGATGTTAACAACCTCATAATAGACTAAGAATATCATAATTTTGGGCTCAATTAGATACCCTCAAGAAGAGTAATATTTTTTATACTAACTCAATATGAAATTCCTTATTATTTTAAAGAATAATTGGAAGTGTATGTTGAAATAATTCAATTAAATGAATTTTGAAGATAAAAAATTTTGTTATTAATGTTTTTCAAAAAAAATTTATTTCCGGAAATACTTATGACTCTACTACCATTTGAGTAACTAAATTAACATTTTTTATGATTTACATAAATATTCCACTAACACATATTCCTTAAATAAGTATATTATAGAAAAGAGTAATTCTAATTAAAAAATATCTATATAGTATACTCGATAATGGAAGTAATTTTTTCCCTTAAACAAATAATATTCTTACCTTGATGAAAATTAAATACTACATGTCAAAATTTCAAAATACATAGAACCTAATGAAGAATACCAATTTTATTAATTTTTGAATAAAAATTATTTATCATTAGGTTAGTCATTAATACACATCCACGAATTTAGTCCAATAATTTTTGATAATTATATTATCTTAGAAAGTGATTATAAACCTATAAGGAACCCCCAAATAAGGCTTAACCCAACTTTCATTTAATTCATAGAAAAAAATGGAGATAATTATAGGATGTTGAATCATATATCCCATCGCAGACTCCCATTTTATTGATCCGGTTAATCTTATATCACGATAAATGGAATCAACACTATGAAGAATGAGAATATTAATTTAGTTCCCCCGAGGATTCAGAATATTTAGAATTCACTATAGGATATAAAATCATGCAACCCAAAGAGACCATTTCCAAATCCCATTTATATAACTAATGTATGAGAGAAAATCATGAAAGGGTGAACACTATTTAATTGATATATTATTTCGGTTTTTTAGGTACATATACCTCTATAATACTTTGAAAAAAATACACTAACATGCCTTTTTAGTGCATTGTCTTACTAAAGGATTCCCTTTTGGTTAATCAATTCACCATGTAACTTTCAAAAATGGGAGGTTATAATCTTTTTAAATGTGATTAAGAGAGGAATATGGGTAATTTTTTATGATTTTTATATTAATGATACATACATTGAAACACCTCTTGAAAATCAAGAAAAAAATTAAATAAATTCATCCAAAAAACATTGTATTAAACATTGAAAAATGTAATCTTATAGGGGTAAAAGGAAATATTTTTGTCCACATAATTTCTATGTATAGAATTTATATATATCATTATATGGTTGAAATCATTTGAAAACTATCACAAACATCTTAACTGATACATATTATATAATTGTTTTTCCCATATATGATTTTATAAGTGGTTTAATAAATGTTTTAGAAACATTTATTTTCTAATGAACAATCCAATATATAAATAAATTGATTTTTTTTCATGATTAATGTTGTAATGACTTCGAAAAGAAATAAGAAATCAAAACTAAAACATATATAATCTATCCAATAACCATTTGAACCCCTTTGGAGATGACATTTGATGCTTCAAATAATGTCATGGGAGGTTTTATACCCCATAATATGGATTGTAACTACCATGTTTAAACATCCTTGAAACCAGTCGCATAGAGACAATGTCGATTTTATTAAAATGGAATATATAATAGATATCACATCAATTGTGGTCGATCTATTTAGTTTTATTGATGATAAAAATAGACACAAATATCCTTTATTAAGTTATTAATTAAACATTGAACATAATATAGAAAATAAACTATTTCTTTCACACTTATTCAAATATTACATCATTATAAACTGGGGAACAAAAATGATAAATGGGTGAAATAATATACTTATTAAGGGTAAAATATTTCAAAAACGTAAATCAATAATTAGGGAAGAATAATGAATAAGGATTAATTGATGCATAATGGAAAATAGCTGATAAAAATATTCCATTTAATAAAAAAACAAAGAATGAAAAAAAAATCCACAGATTTTGTCAGAGTGAAAATATCATGGATAGTAAAAACTAAATATTGAAATAAGGAAATGATACAATATTGGGTGATATGTATCTAGAACATGAAAAATTATTGACAAGACCCATAACCTGATAGTTTGAGTTTGTGTGTAGAATCATTTCTAATTCTATAAGGAAACAAACTTGGAGGGTTTATCGCAATTTGTTTTGTCTCATTAGACCAATCGATGAATCGAGGGGCTATCTATAATTATAACCAATCAAGGATTTTAGGTCCAAAGTATCCTTAATAGATAAAAAAATAGATTTAAATCAGGAACGCTATTCATCATCAAAATATATGTATTTATTTAAGGATAGAGATTTATAAATATTTACTCAGTTAAAATAACAATCAAAGTAAACAATATATATAAAAATGGAATATGAATTAGAAAATAATCGTATCCATGATATAAGAAATACAGATATTTCAGAGAAATATAATTTAAAATTAAGAATGATCTTGAAGAGGAAATATATACGATACATAAAAATTATTATTAGTGTGCAATTCAAAGTCACACTGAATTTAAAATTGAGATGAAGTCCCTTACCTAATGTCTGAAAATGTATTTAACTAGTACATAATGTTTAGTATAATCGAATCAGATTAATTTATTACATAAAAAATTACCACTTAAAAGTATATTTGATTTATTATAATTTAATTAAGTTCATTTATGGCCATTATAATGAGTGGTAATACTTAATTTATTTGTTCAGAGAACATTTGTTTCATTGTTTTATGGTAGGTTCCCTTGTGTATAAATATGGGTGTTCTTGTCAAATGAAAGAAAAGAATCCACTAGTGAAATTATTCAGTATCAATCATATTTTATATTTTTAAATGGAATAATTTATAATTTTGCTTTGGGTATAAATATGAATCATTAGATAAAATTTTAAATAATAATTATTAGTTTATTTGAGTATTTTTTACAAGAACCACAAACATGTATCATTTTATTTAATATTTTGTTTATATAATAGTTCTCGAAAATTAAATAACATTTAACACAAATATTTTAATGTTTTAACAATAAAAATATTTTACTACTAGGATTGATATTTTCAATGATAAACTCATCATCCACAGAGGTGTGGAATCGACACCTCATGGATAATGTTTTCATTTTTTGAATTTAATGGATAGGAGAATAAATTTGATGATGTATATTTTGTTAAAAAATAACATTCCAATATATATTTGATATTGTATCTATAATTATATTTTCTATAAGGGTAGGTAAGGATATAATAATAAAAAGAAATAAAATAATAGGTAATGAAGGATGATTTTACCTTATTAATATTGTCTCCTTGATATTAACCTTATGGCACGTAGAAATGATCTTTTGGTTATAATAGAAAGACTAGAATGTGGGGAACTATGTTAAGAGAGTATTTTTTACATAATATTTTCATGTATTAATTCGTATAATGTTTGAGTAGAAGGGGTGTTGAGAGTGGTATTTACAGTGGGGGAGTGGGGTGTTTTTTGATTATTCTATTGATTTGTTCATTATTTTGGCTCAACGCTGTCAATAGTCTTCATTCTGAGGAAAATATAAAATGCCAAGATAATGTGTATTTATAATAATGGATTATTAACCCATAAATATATCATCTATGATTCAAAAATTCCTTTTTTACATATAAAATTAAATACTGTAAATTAATTTTTTACTCTATTCACTAAAAATTCAAGTTTCTTAGAAAATTTTCAAAAAATCACCCTAACCATACTTTTAAATGGTGATGTCAAAAATTGAAAACATTTAATGAAAATAATTCTCTAAATAAGAAAAATTTATATTCATAATTAATATATTTATTCATTAAAAAATATTTATTATAATATTATAACTGGTTTTACGACACATTGAAAATTTAATTATGGTCTCATTAAATTATATTATTTTTATAATACAAAACAATGTTGATTTGTGAGTTTATATTATGAAAAAAATTTCTTTCAAATCGTTATATTAATTATAAAATTATAAAAAAAACATTTTTCACAAAAATACAATCACTTAATTTACGGTTTCTAAAAATAATTATTTAGTTATTATATGATTTAAATATATCATATTTTCATTTATGAGAAATCAAAAATTTATTTATAACTTCATAGTTGATGTAATTATTCTAATGGAAATAGTACTAGTCATATTAGTAAAACAATTATTCCAATAGTCAGGTTAATATTAAATATTATACCATAGTTTGTAAAATGTAAAAAATCAAACAAATTAATTTTTTTAAGAAGATACATACTATAAAATCTTGGTGTTTTAGATTCTTCCTACCATAAAAAAAGTTATCTCAAAATTTTCATGCTTATTACCTTCAAAATAGATGTGGGTTGTTCTTCATGAAATCATCATGTTCCCCTGATTATTTTTCCATTTTATGGATTCCTAAAAGAACATTTACCATTTGAGTCATCTAATTTTTCAATAATTTCTCTCAACATTCATTAATATAGATACGATCCTTATAGAAATAAAAATCAGGTTAATGTTTTATTTTTCATTGGTTATTACATTTATTTAGAATGGCATGTACATCTTTTATGGTGATATCTAGAACACATCATGATATTGAGAGAGACATTATGGCATTATCAATTTTAAGTCTAATGTTCTAATTCTTTCTATAATTTATAATTTTTTGAGGCACCTAGGGATTAGTTTTCCAATTTTACCATATATTATTGCAGCTTTTGTTGGAGATGATTTTATAAATACATGATCTCTAACTTTAATTTCCGAATCCCTTATTTGGTTTTCAGTATAGCAGTTTTTCATTCATTAAAACTATTTATTATGAGCATAAATATTCATTAACATTGTTGACGTCTCTTTATTAAATTATTGGACTATATATTTCCTCCCTCAAACATCATCCCAAAATGTTGTTTTCTAGAATCTCTTTCTATATAATGCTTTATATGTCGCCATTTTTAATACAATATTGAAAAATAATATTGTAGTTCAATAAAACTATATATAAATAATGATTCCTCATACCTTGAAAGTAAAATGTGCACGATCAAAACATTTTTTCCAATGATTAAATGGTACTTTCAATCTATCCATCTGTTTGAGTGAGATAATATATTCTAAAATTAATCTTAGTATCCAAATCCTTCTAAATAGATTTCCTTAATTTTAATGTAAAAAGAAGTTATTGATCATACACAATTGATATAGGAGAAAATTAATGTTTTAAAACAAAATTAATGTAACTTATTTTTATGGTATCAATAGTTAAATATTTTTTTATTTTAAGAAAATATGCCTATTTATTAATTTGATAAAAAATAACCCTTATATTTTTATTATTTCTTGGGGTATTTTATAATATAGTAACAAATTACATAGTAATTTCATCCACGTTCTATATATAAATAGGTATAGGTTTCATGATTCCTCATGGATTCTATTGCTCAATCTTACCTTTTTGATAAACAAGGAATAAGGACAAATAGTCTATAATTTCATTCTTCATATTATCCAACCAAATATTTTCCTTTAAATCTCTATAAATATTGATAATACCAAGGTTTATTGTTGAATTTTTCCTATTAGAATCATTTAATTTTTCCCTTTTATATCTCAAGTATTGATAGAAAACATAAAATATTCCAAAATTATAGACTTACATCCTTAAACATGATGTCTACCAATCAACCATCCCTAATAGATTTAATTTTCATTTTAAATTTTTCATTATCATAATAAGTTATTTTTATCTTTTCAAAAAATAATTATTTAGAAATGATTGGAGATTTTTTTGATTTTTTCCCTTAACAATTTCTCTATTCATATTTTCAAATTCCTTGAATGTAGGATCTTTCCAAAACCTTATTTTAGTTTTATGTATTTTATCTTTCCAATGTGATGAATATTCTACCTTATTTTCTTTTCATGGGTAGTAGTGTATTTATTAATAATCATTTTTGGGTAACTCGAGTAGTCAAAAAGAATAATCTAAAATGACATCAATATAGATTTTCTATGATAATGAAATTTTAAACAATGAGTTCATTTAAAAACCTAGAGTAAATCAATGTAGAATCATGAGAAAGGAATGAGCCTTAAATAAAAAATTTAGACTCATTGTATGAAAATAGCAGTCTACATATAACATTTCCTAGGACCATATGAAATTAATAAATTGTAAATGTTATAAAAATTTCCCATATGATATTTCATATTCATTATATGTTAATTCATTGTCTATTCTATAAAATAATTACCATATAGACATGTCATGTGTGAATTTTTCTCCTCATGAGATATTTTCCACTATATGTTGAAAATTTATCTCTAGGATTTCTTTTTATTACTTTTTCGCATAATAGAATATTTTCTTATGATCTTATGATAATGATATTTTTTAAAATTTCCATCCATGGGAGATTAAAATTTTCTTTTAATCATAAATAAAAATCATGACCTAAACTGAAATTCATTAATCATGTCTTCCAAAATAAGAAAATGATGTCCCTATGATTCCACATTAATCTTATCATACTAAATAAAAATATTTTGATCATTGATCTTAGATAATATGATAATGTTTAAGACTCCCATCTAATGAATTATGCCCCTCGAGCTCCTCAAAATGTAACCACCAATGCATGTGAGCAAGGTACTAAAAACTGAGATGATTCTAAAAGCATGGAATTAAATAAGGGGAAATGAACGTGTTTGTTTTAGCCATGCACAATTTGGATTTATTCCACTTTGAAATAGAAAATGTACAATTTCTTTAAAATCATGATTTCCCACTACAAATAGGGGTAGCATCATCCGATCGATGGAGCTGAGATGCTTTTGTTGAATTTCCTATATTTATTTTCTTTATATTCATTGTACTCTATCTAGTGATGGAACAACTATACCATTTTTTCTCGTGAGAAGGAAATTATCCTAACCCCTGTGAAAAAATTAAAATTAAAATTTATTATTTTATTCTATTCATCTCATTTTATGAGTTTAATTTTTATAGATAGTATCCTACTTACCTTAATTTTGTTCATTTTAATTCGGCATCTCTCACTTTGGTTGTCGCATACAATATAAACCTAGATCTCCTTCACTACCAATGATAGTGATTATTTTTTTGATCAATGGGTGGTCATAGTTATCAAATTAGTCTTGTAGGTAACAATACTGGATGTGGTGACTATTATATTTGACTTTATATGTCAAATTAGCATGGGAGAGTGATAATTATGGTCATATCATGTTATAGTGGGAGAAGGAGAGTGGAGTAGAAAACATATCTAACTAGTCTAAAAATAATCTATTATGGTGGGTATTCATAGAAGATATATTTCCCATAACTATTCATGAAACCATGATCAAAATGGGATGATGATATTTCGATTCATCCATCCATGGATTCCTCATTGGAGTTCATCTCCTATTCCGGGACTCCCTACAGATTTAGGATATATTCCTAAATCTTATTCCCCAAAAGATCATTAACTGGATACTGGTTAATTAAATATTATTTATATGAAAAGGTGACTACCATATATTTTGAGAAAATGAACAATCATTGGAGTGTTGATTATCTATTAGTATATTATATATATGGGATAATGGTATCCTATTATCAAGGAATAATGAATCCTAGGATAAAATCCCAATGCATACCATTATCTTTAAGATTAAACCTATGATCAGTGCATAAGTAATCAAAAGATCATATCATAATCCATACTTTTATCATTACACAATGTAGATAAATTCTTTCACATGGGTCATTTGATGCTCATCACACCAAGAAAAATATTTTTTCTCATAAGACATATCATTCTCATCCATAAAGTTGTCCTATTTTTTTACAAGTGAATGTATCTCAGGCTCATCATATAAGTGAATAATGAAAATATCCCATGCTCATAAAATATGTTTCTCATTCTTGTAAAAAAATTAATTTCATGCTTTCCACTTGAGGAAACATCTTCGGCTCATCTCCAAGAATAAACCTTACTCTCAGCACATATGGTTCGTAGTCTCAACACATAAGGAGACTTAGGTTCATCACTTAGGATTGGGTTTCTATTGAATTAGTATAGGTAACATATTTAGATTCTAGTGAGGATGGTCACGTATATTCTAATCATATATGGGTCAATAAGAAAATTAATGTCCAGTGGTGATGTTATTTCTTTTAATAATAAAATATGGTTTTATCATATATTTAGAGTCTAGTGTTTTTTGTTCCACTTATCCATGTCATATATGGTTCCATGATATAATTATATTCTATTTTTTATTGTACTAGATACCCTCATCACAAATTTTTTTATCACATGTTTCATTTATAGTAATGATGCCCCCCATACAGTCATCATGTAAGGGTCGATAACAGGTTAACATCTGAGAATGATGAAAAATCCTAGATGAGTCATTGGAAATTTATAATGAGGTGTTTTTATACATTTTAATGAGGATATGTATTTGGTACACATTATATTATGGGATATATGGAATTATGGTTATGTTGGGATTGGACCTCCATGGTGTGTCACACACACCCTATTGGATAACAAAGATCTAAACCACATAGTTCATGGTGTACCATTTAAGTTCATTTAATAGGACCACCCATATAGTTTAATATCATTTGTTAAAGAGTATAGTTTTGAGAAAACGAATAAATAAGGGATGTGGTGGGTTTTATTATTTTGGAATCCTTATATATAGGATGATCATGTCATGCTCATCACATGATGTATCCAGAAATTTTTATATGGGGTACCCCAGGCTCAAAACAGGGAGAATTCTATTCACATCCCAAGGGGTAAGGATATATTTTAATATATTTTGATGAATATGTTTTCCCATAGTTTAACATCTGGTAAATAGGAAATTATCATATAGTTTATCTACAATTGATAAGGATGACAGTGTCATAAGGTGGGGATAGGGAAGGAATTACTGATTCTTATACATTACACCACCCATTACCAGTTTGGATGGGATGATAAAATAACAGAAAAAGTATAATGTGTTATATTGGGGTGAAATAATTGGTCACCATATATAAGTCAATGATAGGGGATTTCATAACCACGGGGTTGGTGTTTTCAGAATAAAAATTGTCATAGACCCTTCCAGTTTCTGGTAGCATGTTGGGGGCTCTGTGTCAGCGTTCCCATACATAGGTGAATAAGGAAAAGTGACTGAATATCCCTATCATGGTGTATATTTATTGGTAATTATAGTCCATTATACAAGTGTGCATTTTTATTTTGTGTGAATAATCCTAGACTAAGTGAATGTTAGACCCATTAATACTTGACTTTAATAAAACATTGTTTGGTTAATGGAGAAATAAAATTTGGGTCTCTGAGGGTTTTCATTCATAAAACCCTTTAGTTTCTTGAACATATATAATCTTGGAAATAGATGGTTATTTTTATATAATGGGATAAATTTTTTATTTCCTATGATATTAATATTTAATGATCCTAATTACTCATTAATGTCTCTAATGATTTATATAGAGCTCTTGGAAGTTAAAATTGTCATGTGTTGATATTATTTATTATATGATCTTAAAGAAATCTTGTTATAATTTGGAAATAACATTACAAATTCCAGAAAGATGTATTGATGGACTTTAGGAACACATGGATTAATGTTCTAAAACATATATAAGTAATGCGATGAAGCATAATAGACATTGAGTTATTTGGACACCAGCAGATAGTACTAGCTAACTAATGCATATCCAATGTCCAATTAGTTGTAAAGGTAGAAGCCTCCACTTTTAGTGGAATTCAACAATATACTAGATAATGTAGAACTATCCAGCCGATGCAGATCGTTGGAAGTTAACTATAGGATATTTTCTCACTACCCATCTAGTGGGAGCTCACTGGACATTAAGTGGTTTTAGTATATACCTGAACCCCATTGGTGGTTCAAATGTTGGTTATTGAAAAATACACATAACTAAAATTCTAAAATATATCACTTATCATGTATGTAATATATTCATTTATTCTCATTATCTTACTACATACAGAAAAGATAAATGGACTTCTGTTGATTTTTTTTGTTTTTAAATTCGATGGAAAAGTATGGAATATATTTCATTATTTTTAGTACCCAATAAATTAAATATAATTCATATAAGAAAAATATATCATAAAATGTATAAACACTTATAATTAAATAAGGATGTAATGAAAAATGTGAAATATACTAGAATATATATGTTTTCAATTGACCTTGAATGATTACTTATAAATCCTAATGAATCTATTGCTGAAATGATAATTTGATTCATTAATAATTGTAATGGTAAAAAATCACTGGGTGATTCCATTTATATATAAATTTGTTAAAAAGTAATTTTTGTATTTCAAAGTAATTATGCACCCAAATTCACCATAATCCATAATGATAAAGTCATAAATAACATAACATTTGATGAGATAATCAAATCTCTCTTAAAATATGAGATAAAAATAAGATGAAAATTAAGAAATAAACAAGTACGTAAAATATAATATACATTCTCAGTTATTTTAAATAGAAAAACAACAAATTTAATTTTATTTCTATGGTTTCAAATAATACAAGTAACATTAAGTCATATTTAACAGTTTAAAAGTATAATAAATAGTAGAAGAAAAGTAAGAATGAAATAAAATATTCAACGTGGAATGATATTTTAGAGACACATTCAATAAAAATATTTATGTGATGAATGTCCTAGGTGCCTTATGAACTATGTTGATGTATGTAAGGAACTAAATACTGGATGTTCTATATCATACAATTATATTTATTTAACAATTTCATTTAGATAATAAGTTATTATTTAATATAGATATCAACTAAAAATGTTATTATTGATCTTGTTTCTAAATATAAATCTCTTAATGAGAATTAAAATCTTAATATTATTGAAAATAAAAACATGAAAAGAAAAAAATTGAATTTTTTATAAAATAAATTGACAACCTAATAATAAAAATTTGTAATGTCAAATTAATGAATTTAAAAACAAAATTTCAAAATTTAATCAATCATATAATTATCTTAATTTTTTTGTCCCTACAAATTTTATTAAAAGTAATAATAGATTTATTTTTCAAAAGAATAATGTATATAAAATATATTAGAATAAATACTTTTGTGATAAAGGAATCCAAAAATTAGTTTTTTTATTATATAAAATTTATTAATATTGTTTTTTGATATAAATATAAAAATTGAAAATATGATAGTCCAAGGACAATTAATCATTCATATCAATTTTATAATGAAATAAATATTTGTAAAAATAATGTGTTCTAATGATTTTATTAACTAACTTATATGGATGCAATATATGGGAAACAAAAATATTAGTCCATTAATATTTTATAGGAAATGGTCTCATGAATAAAAACCTAAGATATACTGTATATGGAAAGAATATGATCAGGTAAAATGTTTGGTCAAACATCTTGTGGATATTAATAGAGGAAATTTCACATTTTGAGATGACTCAAACAATTAAATCACTAGTATATCTAAAATTTGATTTCCTATATATAAATTAATTAAATATGATTTATTTTTTAAGGGATGTAATTATAATTTACTAATTATTAGTATTACATGTTATAATGGTTCTAAAATTAATTTTGGAAATGGGTTATTATATTGTTTTTTCTTCTAAAGGAATACTTTTACATACCCCATCTTGTTTACAAAATATTAAAATCATATATTAAAAATACCATTATTATAAAAATGTTATTTTTTATGTCAAAAAAGAATATGAATTTTTGATTTTGAATCAGTACACATGTTAACGATTCATTCAATTTCACGTCAAAATCAACCATACTGATTAGTGTGAGAATTACCAAAATTAAATTTCAAATATTAATTAGTCTGTAAAACTTATTAGCATATAATGAAAATAAATATTCATTAAAATATTATAAGTAATATATCTCTTATAAATCCATAAAACTAGTTCACCATAATATTTTCAAACATAAATCTTTTTCCTATTATTGTAAGAATAACTTCATCCTCTGTAATTATATTTTACTATAATCAATTTACATGGATTTTATTTTATATTAAAAACAATGTTTTAATATGCATTATCAATTTTCAAGGAATGTATAAAATGAAAATTCATATAAACTCCCTTGATTTAGATGTTATGATAACCGATAAATTGATAAAATATCTATTAATTATTTGTTTCTTCTCTAGGTTATCATCATTCAATATCTACTTCTAAAACACCTCAATAGAAGAGGTTTTCAGAAATATACAATAGTACTCTATAAGATATTTATAAGACTATGTAGAATGATTTGATGTTTATTAATCTATTTTGTGACATGGAAGTTAATAACTCTTTTTTATCTATAACCAAAGTATCATAAGTTCAATCTTTGTAAAATCGTATTATGATGGTAGAAATGGAAATTTTATTAAATTATCCTTCTACAAAGTTTTATGTTGTAAATGACATAACCATAATACCAAATATAATATAATAAACACTTAACCCAAATATAGTGAAGGTATCATTATTGGTAACTCGAACTCATGTAAATACTAGTATGTCTTTATTAAGAGGTACAATAATATAGAGGTGTTAATTAAAATCAAATTTAAGGTTTATCTTCTTAAAACTCATCCTCAAAATGTAGATGATGTTGGTAAAGCGTGTTTTACATTACATAAGCCTTGATATTATGAATAATTTGAAAATACTCGATAAACCCCAAGTATTAATTTACCCATGTAATGGGTTTATTCCATGGACCACACCCGTGATAAAAGTATTGTTGAATTAAAATTTTGAACTCATACTAAAGGTCAATCTTATATACGGTTGAACATAGATATTTTATCTCTCTTATTCAATGATAATCCTTTGATAATTATATTTAGGATGATAATTTCAAAAGTTACATAAAAGTGAAGTTTCTCCAATCTCCATGGTTGAATGTATGGAATCTCTTAGAATGAACTCATTATCATCCAATTATTGTAACCAAGTGGGTTTGTCAAAGAAATCATGATTAAAAAATATTTATCACACATAACATGGATCATGATTTTTCTAATGGATATAATCAAGAATAATTTATTCATTGTGGTGAAACATTTTCCTATGTTTCTCTATTAGAATCCATGAAAATATTTTTTCCTTTCATCACCCATCTTCAATGAAAAATATATCCATTGAATGTCAATAAATTTCTATGTGTATTTGTTCCAAAAAATGTTTTTTTGGATCAACCACCCAATTTTATAAAACATAAATTAAAAAATATTTCATTCTTTTTAATTTAGTCTCTTCATTCATTTAAACATGACCCTTAGGATTGGAATAATAGCTTAACTAAAATCCTTTTTCGAATGATGATAAAATAGAAAAATATGATTCCCAAATTTTTCTGAAATCATTTTCAAAGGATTTATTAATTATTACATATTTTATTGAACTGTAATTTTTAAGTAATCCTATGATATTATTTTTGATTATTTTTTTATTTTATAAATAATGTTTTTTAAATGAGTTTTAATGGATAAATATAATTCATAGTTTTTCTAAAAAATATCCAATATTCTGATGGATTATTTTAAATAAATTTAAAGAAATTAATAAAAATCTCAATTATTTTATCATGGATCATGATAAACAAATTATAACTCCCCTTAGTGAAATATATAAGCAAAAAATAGATGAAGCCTGTGAATTGGTTGATGATAATATTTATAGATGTATTATTGTATCTACATTACCTCACAATTAACTGAATGTACATCATGTTTAATGTAAAAAAAATTTCATCATTAAATAAAATTGAATGTAATATATTCTAAAATCCTTAAAAATAATAATTTTTTATGTTTAAAAGGAACTAAAATCTTTATATTATTTTACCCTATAGAAACCAATTTTGAACGTACTTATTTTTATAATGTTTATTTTAGAGGATTCTAATGATATTTGAAATGTAAAAGTGGGACATGAAATCTACTAGGAAAATACCTTATATCATATAGTGGTTAGAGGTAAAAATCATTTTTTACTCTTACATCTAAAGAAGAATACATATCTCATGGGAGATTTTTGTACCCAAATTTTATGGATGAAACATATACACCTAGAGTTTGGGAGAATATATGATCATGTAATTATCAATTGTGACAACACAATTCTGATTAGTATCTCTCAAAAAATATAAATAATTCTCACACAAATCATTGTATTTTGAGAAATCAAATTAACTGAGAACATTTTCAAAATGTGATATTTTTTTTTTCCAAGAACAATCCAAATGATAATATGATCCCTAAAACCCTTACATATGGCCACATTCAAAATATTAAAGTGTATTTTTTTATGAGAATACTATTATACATACACAATAATCAAGTAAATATTTAGATTGTGTCAATTTTTTATATTTTTAAAATTATTTTTGAAATAATATTTATTGAAAAAAATTTCATTATTTACATAATTTTAGTAATTAAAAGTGTGTATTATACTCCATGGAAGTATATTTTCCCATATAACAAAAAGTGTATTTGTTCATATTATATATTAATCTATTTTTATAAACATAAAAATGACTGGTTGGTTGTCAATAAGATCTTTAGTATGGGAATGATAATATTGTCTTTATTTCCCAAATATTTTTACAATCCCGGGAAATTCATTATTGCTTATTGAAATTTCAATTTATATACCTTTTTCATCTAATGAAAAAATATTTAAAATATTTTATTTATTAGTTTCTTTATTGGATCCTCCTATTATAATTCATTATTTAATAGGGGACTAATATTGTTCTCAGTGAATTGATCTATGGAGAGACACCATTATTCTAAATTGTTTTTCAAAACATTATTAAACTCTTTATATTTTTGAGCCATGTTTTGAATGGTTTACATCTCCCATGAACTATATTTATAAAGGAAAAATGATTACTTTTCATTTATTAATATTTATATGAAATATCACTTTTTTTAGTTCTAAAAAATATCAAGACATTAAATTTCATTTATTTAATCAACCCTAGTTTTTCCATTATTTTTAATAATTGAAAAAAGGGGACCTTGAGAATATTTTTATTTATAGAACATTCATGTAAATATAATTATATAAACATTAGATTTTATTTTTTCTCTGTGTAATTATATAGTTGTTTTATAAATGAATAAAATTTAAGGGATAGACATCACATTTTTATGTAGGATAAATGTTGTTTTTTTTACATCATGATATAATTTTTATATTATTATTTTATTAACATAATATTCATTTCATTTTGATCATAAAAAATGGGTATATTTTTATGATTCAAACTTTATATGTTATTAATTTTAAGATAAACTCTTTAACATGTCTAATGATTTCCTTCATGATGTTGGTATTTAAAAGTTTTGTGTGCTGATATGGGCTATTATAATATTTAGCTGATATCACGTTCAGAATTAAAAAAAATACCCGAAGAATAATTTATTATTTCTAGATATAATTTGTGTACTATTTGTGTGATGTTATGAGATATTTAAAAGGAAATGTTGAGAGATTGAATGCTAGGGGTGTTTTCACACCATCCAGAAAAATAGAATACCAGGTTCATAACAATTGGAAAGAAAATATTGAATTTAATAGCCTCAATAACAATATAAATCTACTCTCTAGCTGGAATAAAGGGATGAATAAACCCCATGGTAGGTTTTCTCCTAGCTATGTGGTGGGTTTTGGAGGATCTTATAGAGAAGTAGCATCCCCACCAGCTACCCAGTGGAAGATTCTTGATTATCTGATGGTATCTACATATTATATTATAGGTTGAATTTAATATTTTGTATAATAAAATTAATTTAATCAACATCAATATCATTTTTGATGAACACAAACATTTTCTTCAATATTTTTATGATTTAAATTGACCTAATATTGTCATTGGAAACTAACCATATCAATAATCTACAAATAACAATGTGTTTTGATCACTAGGTTTCCCCCAATTTCGATAATTGTATAAATACTCCCTATTTATATCTACAATGTGATCTCATTATAAAACGCATCTCTCTCAATCATCATTATGACTCTCATAGTTTGCCTTCTTATTATTTTTATAGAATATAGATCCTGGCTAAACATGAATGATTCTAGAAATCCTTTCCTTCCTCAAATAAATTTTCTATTTCAGTTCTATCTCCATTTTAAATTTATGGATTCATGATTCATTCAATAACCACTACTATTTAAGGGACTACTTTTATTTATGTACTCTAGCTATAACTTTTGAAACTATATGGTCAAATTCATTCTTGTTTCTTTATATAACTATTAAAAATAATTTTTTTAATATTTTATGTACAAATAAATCTAAGGTATGAATACATAAAATCCCCAATACATTAAGGTGGGAGACATTGGGACTCTGGTTAATATTATTCCTAACTTATTTAAAAAATTGGAATCCATATTTACTTTCCCCGTCATTATTTATTAATCACTTTTGTAAAATATATTAATCCATCAATGAATACATAAATAAAAGTGATACATTATTTAATATTACTCCCTATTTTTATAAATCCACTTTTATAAAATTTATAATTATTCAATTACACTTTTATATTTATTTTAATTGTTCTTTTATATTTCTTCAAAAAAAATTTATTAACAACAAAACATAAAAATTGGTTTTCATCCAGAAAATATTTATTCATTTCATTTCTTTATATAAAGGTAAATCAACCGCTATTTTTTGGTGACACCCCATGATTTCTCACTATGTCACATCTTAAATAAATTTAATCTTATCTATAGATTGTATTGGATGTAATACCCACCATAAACGAACAATGAAATATTATTATATTATCATTAAAACCATGTCATTAAATTTATAATAATGACAATTATTAACAAAATTAAGAAATATATAATACCAAAAATTATTTATAATGTCTTAATTTAATATTTATGAATAATAACATGATTTTTAATAAATTTAATTTAATCATTAAAAAAATTCATTTAAAAATATATTTCTTTTTAATGAGTAAATATTTTAATCAATTAATGGTAATTAAATAAATTTTTTAAAAACAATATTATTTTTCATATCAAAATATTAATTTTATATGATGGTGAAGTTTTTTTAATTTAATAAAAATTGATTTTCAATGGAATATTGAAAAATCCAGATTTTCTAAAATCTATCAATTTTATTATATTAAAAGTATCTTTAGGATTTAAATTTCATATCAATTTTAGATATGTAATAATTAGTTATATATAATATAATTATTATAATTTTAATAATAAATTTATATAATTTTTGTTTAAATATATTTTTGTTGCATAAAATGGATTTCTCATAAAATATAATTTTTCTAGCTTTATATGAGATTAATTTTCAAATAAAATAAAAAGCATTTGTGTTTTTTATTTTAAAAAATGAATGCCATATTTTAATTCTAAATTTACAACTTTATTAAATATTTCACATTAATTTTATTCAAACACGAATAGTAAACATTGTAATTTTTAATACCACTATAAATTCTAAATTGGATAATTTAGGTTAAAGGTATTATGAAAAGAAGTTTTATTGATAGGAAATCACGATTTTTTTTATTTTATGACTTTTTTAAAAAAAAAATCACTCATTATTTAGTTATAAGTCAATTTGTGGCCATTTTAATGAGGTAATGTTATTTATAATATTTTATTAAAAGTAAAGTCAAAGTTGTCACTTTCGTATTTTTAATAAATAAAATAGTTTTTATAAGGTGTTATCCAGATGAAATATATACATATATATATATGTTAATTTTAAATATAAATGATTTATCTTAGTCATGGTAATTTTTTTAAAATTTATATTAAAGAAATTATTACCTTAAAAATAATACAATGATGACGCTGAAATGATCAAATTATTAAAAAAATAAAATAAATGATAATAATAATATTGAAATAAATATGATTTGTGATCATTAATGTCATCCAGGATTATCATATATTATAATTAATTATTATGGATGTATTGAAACAGTGTTTTCCAAGTTAAATTGTTGTATTAATGATTTTAATTTCAATGTATTGAGAAGTGTCATAACTGACAATATGAAAATTGTTTAGTGAATATATTTTATTAAATGATCTAAAATTCTTAAACTTTAAAATTCATCAATAATACTGGGATAAGGTTTAAAATTTCATCCATGATCTATTTATCAGTATTAGTTTTATTTTATAGTAATACAATTGATAATCAATTAGTAAAAATCCTTACTGACATGGTCTGATTTAAAGAGGTCAAATAAGGGTTAAAACCAAATGTAAATGGTATATATTTAGTCAAAACATATCTAATGTTAGTGGGATGTTATTTATGACCTAAAATCATCTTATATGATAAAATGATATTTTTGAGCTATTTTTAATTGAACATTAATTTAAATTAAATTAATATTTAAAGATGTTTTTGAAGATCCCTCCTCATCGATTATAAATGGACACCCCTTCCTGCATATATTTATTCCACATTTAGCCATCTAGCTTACTTAATAACATCCCAATTACCTTTATGAAAAAATTATACTTGTTTTATAAGTTATTTTACATCCGAAATACCTTTCATATATCAATTAATAAGATATATATTTGAATTCAATTGACGAAGAGGTAATCATTTTTACACTCATTCAAGTAAAATACTTATTCTACTTCTTCTTCTTGTTTTGATCCCTTTAAAAATTATAAATCTAGTATAATATATATAAATAGATGTTATTATAATTAGTTTTAAAATAATATTACACCTTTTATCCATTCTATAATGAATTAAAGCGACACACATGCATATTAATGACATATCATCTCCACAACGCACAATAATTCGTTTTTCATCACCAATTTTCGTGGGTTGTTATAATGATGGAAAAAATGGAAATAATTGATATCTATGATATTATATTGGTTTTTAAAATTATTATATCATAAAAATCATTCCCCTTTCAACCATTTAGAAATGAAATTGTTACTCATTCGTACGTATGGATTTCCGTCTCCACAATGTAATGTGATTCATTTTCTATATCCACTAATAAAGATTGGTTAAAAAAATTATATAATGAATAAATATTATATCAATTACCTTAATATAAATATATATATTGTGGAACTATATTCTATATAAATGAACAAGGATTGACATGTGAAAACATAAAAAAGAATAATGAAGCAGTTAAAATCCGAAATAATGGAAATAACAGAATACTATTAACAAATTCGTGATAAGATGATATAAGAGAATAATATTTGATAATATAAATATTAATATGCTTCTTGTTTAAATTAATAACATTCTTTAAACTGATATATGGTTGTTTAAATATTGGTCAACTAATGTAATGTGCATTTTAAGTGTTTCCCATCTCACTTTTACTTATTTGAGCTATATGAATTATATACCACTTATTTATTTTTTATTTTTTATATACTACCTCTTTGATATATAATATAATTAATATAATTATATTTATAGAGTTTATTATTTCATTTTATAATTATGTTTTCATGGGGTATATGTTTCAACCAATTAAAATGTAGTAAGTGTTTATTTTACAGTTTCATCATTATTCAATATTGTTTATGTTCAAGTCTCCATAGAGTAATATTTCTATTACATGTTCATGTTTTTTGAAAATGCATTTAAATTTTTTACTATTTAAAAAATATTATTTAATTTAATTATTAATCATTTTTAATAATTTTTAAAACTTCTTTTTTAAATTAATATCTTGTATATTTTAAATAAATTCATGTTTGTATTATACAAAAATAGTAAAAGGAATATTTACTTTATCATGTAAGGAATTACTATAATTTTCATAATACATGAACAAAATAATTTTAAAGGGTATTTAATAATTTTAAATTCATAATTTTTTTCAAAAAAAAATTTGAAAAAGTTTTATTATCTTTTAAGAAGTTATTTTGAATATGTTAAGTCTTTTTTCCTTAGTATTTTTTTCATTAATTATATTTTGTGGTATTTTTATTCATTATCAATTAAAACATTGTATATGTAATCTAATGGAGATAAAATGAAAATTTACCATCCTTTGAATCATTTAATAACATTTAATCATTGTATATCCATATTATTGGGTCATTGATATGATTATTTCATAAACTATATAACATTTATACAAACAAGGTTTACATTGAATTTTTTTGATTAATTGTAAAGTAATGTTAAATCCATATATTTTTAATTATATGTATATTTTTTATATGGAACATTTTATATAAATTTAATTGATTATTTTATATTTAATAATTATTTGGACATTCTAGATATGTGGTTAGGGATTAGTTAATTTAATCCCTTCAATTCATCAGTAGTCTCTTGTGATAAATTAGTTTTCTACAGACCATTCACATATGAAGCCAATTAGTTTTAAACTATCTTATAAAAGGTCCGGATAGTAGAATATTGTAAAACCTCTTGTGAAAGGTATTTCTAGTAATGCTATCATGGTATTGGTAAACATTACCTCCAATAAGTAATAATTTCCTTTATTAAGATTGTAGTTATTATTATCCATGATATTTTCACTATGATATTATCTCTAGATGAATTTAATTCTTAGTATATTGACTGAATGGAATTTGGTTTCTATTATATACCTTTCTATATTTATTACTCCATTTGATATCCTGATATCAATGTTATTCATATGAAATTTGTGTTTAATTATTTACAATTATATATAGATTATTCTTACTGATTCATTATAACTTCTATTGTGCAGAATCCATAGTAAGAGTTTGACCTCACACATATTTTTTCCATTTCCTTATGAACGTATAAAGAAAAATATGATTTTTATTCAAGGATATCATAGAGGTAATAGTGTTAATGATGAAGAGAAATTATGGTATAATTTTTATTTTCAAATTTAATGCAAGTATAAAGTATGTAATTTGTTTTCAAAAACAGTTATACCAGTTTGTCCTTTAAGATTTTAATCTTTTATATTTTCCAATTTATTAAATTAAGGAAATCACTCCTTGCTACATGGGATAGGTTTTTTATAGTATTTATTAGATGATTTTTAAAAAAAATCATTAGAATTATATATTGGAAATATAGATTTTGGAACATAACCCAATGACTGAATTTGATGATAAGCCTTATTATAAGATAAAATCATATAAATATAGATAATGTCCATGTATAACTTCAGTGAAATTTAAGAAATAATATTTTTATAATACTGTTTCATGATTTAGACATAATTTGAATAAAATTTCATCATTATTTTATAGCTCACTCTGATTATTTTTATTGTGGACACATTTAATTTTGGTTTCTATAATCGGTCAAAAATAGAGGGCATAGGATTAAAATTAAGTGTGATTGAAAATGTGATGAGGAAGTATTTCATCAATTGTATTATGTGTATAAGAATCATGAAATGTATAAGAAATTTTGTATATTTTGGGAGAATATATACATTAAATAACCTAATAGTTATAGACACCATCAAGGGTTTATGAGTTCAATATCAATAAAAATTTTAAATTCAAAACCACTCTTTTATGGTTATGTGATATATTCTAGGGTCATTAATGAATGTTTTGGTGATTGGATTTATAATTGAAATGAACTTAGGAATAATGGATTTGAATATTAAAGTATTATATGGTTTATAAAGTTAATAATCCATTTTCATTCTATCACAAGATAATTAACTTCATGTTTTAATGATGTTATTTAATATAAATAAATGATTGTGCATCGAGATTTAATGTAAAGCATCACACAAATATTTTGGTCCCTACCAGATTATTTAATAATTATTATCCATGAAATATCTTGTACAAATTATTTTGATATTTTCTTGAACATCCGAATCACTTGGAAGAAACTATTTGATCTATCTATTATATATTAATTTCCCAGAAATTCAATGGATCATGGACTCTCTTTGAGGTAATTTAAAAATCAGGATTTATTGTATCATTCGACGAGGGAAATACCATTTGGACTTGAAGATTTATTTTTTTGTGACATGGACTTCATGTTGGATGATAAAAAATATATAAATAGCATAAAGAACGACATTGATGATTGGAATAAAGGTATGAATTATTTACCGATACGTATGAAACATTATTTCTAGGTAAAAATGAATCATACTAATATATAAATTTATAGTGGGATAATATAATATTTCATAGTTAAATGATTAAGTAGAATGTCGATGGAAAGATATTCTTTTCATAATATTTTAGTATATCGTAAATATCAAATGAATCATTAAATGAGGAAATGATATTCTATAGTTGATTTTGTGATAAAAAATTTTAAACATGTGTATTGAAGGAATAATTTCTTTTTAATAGTGGTGTAGTTTTGATAATAATTTTAGAAACATGTAACCCCGATGTTTATGATGTGATAATGGATTACTTGAGTAAGAATGACTTAATAGTTTATGGAAGTAAGTTTATAAGTAAGGATAACATTTATGTTTTATATGATCATTAAATTTTTGGTAATTATGGGTTATTATATTCTTTGTAATGTAAAATGAAAATAATGATATACCCATTGAGGATAAAAAATATATTAATGTTGAATTAATTATGATTATTTTTGTGAAATTTTGTAAGTATTGTATTAATATTGTTTTAGAAAAAGGACAACTCGTCGCATCTGTAATGGTTTATGGACTTAAACCCACAATCGAAGGGCTATAAGGGTTTATCACCTACTATTACTCGAATATATTTACTTGTTAGTATGACATAGTTTTTCATTATTTAAATGATATTGTATATATAATCATGGTATTTTAATTTGATTGGAGGTATGGGATTCATGTTATTTCAAAACACGACCAATATTTTTGGAACAAAATATGATTAATGTGAACATAATATTATTTTAGTAATTATGGTAGAATTTACTTTTATAGTCATATATGATTGTATTATGTAATGATGTTGACTTTTGTTTCTTAAAAAAATAATTTTTGTATCATGGAAATTATATATTAAGGGAATGTACGTTATTCGAGATAAATATTAATTTTTTCATATATTAATATTTTATCAAATCCTTATGATTTTTGTGTTTCAATATTAGGTTGGAATAATTTTCTCGAATTTTTGGTATATTTATTTATTGAATGATCTAATTTAAATTTTCGGAGTTTAAACTACTTACATTATATAAAAGATTATTCTTTTTGGGTATTATTTTAACTTATACATACCGTATTTGTTTTGGTTAATGTATAATGATAGGTGGAATAAATTATTGTTCTCTAATATATTATTTCATCTATAGAAGTTGGTTATAGTTCATCATGAATAAAATATTATATTCAACATTTAGATAAAAACATGAGTTTTGGAGGAAATTGATTAAAGGATGAAACTATACATTAATTTAAGTATATATCCCTTATGTTTATACTTTAGGCAGAAAAATATTTTATTACAACTATGAAAAGAATTTTCAATAAAATTTTATCTGTTTACTTCTTTTACTGAGAAATCAACGGTCTTTTATCCAATCACATATTTAAAGTTTTATAATGGTTAAATTTTTTATTACCATTCCCTATATAATTATCCATTAGAACATAATAATTAGATTAATTATAAATATCTATATATTCACTACCAACTAATGTTATCCTATTCAAAATACTAATTTTTATGTGACCTTCACATTTCACTTTCTGTCTTATTATGAGGAAGTTTAATTAACCCTAATTACGATTGATGATTCCCACAGATGAATTTTAATGTATCCACCATTTATTATTAAGGTGAAATTTCAGATAATGAGGACACATTTTATTGAAGTTTGAGATAATTTAACACCCAAATATTTTTCAGTATGTCAATTTTTAAATAAACATAATATCATTAATACATTATGTTTAATGCAAAACCCATCATAAACGAATACAGAACTATTGTTATGTTATCATTAAAATTTTACCAATAAATCGAAGGTAATGAAATGTTTTGACCACATTATAAAATATATAATTTTTTAACTCTCTATTAATGTATAAATTAATGCTTTTTGAATAAGGTACTGATTTTTAGTAATGTAAATTTATTCATAAAAAATATGTTTTCATCAAAATTGGATTTACTAAATTTAATGAGAAAATAATATAATAAATTTATAAAAAATATTAAAATTATATGAAACTAATATATTTATTTAAATTAACATATTAATATTATCGTATGGTGAATTGTTTATAATTATATGTGAATAATGTTTTTTCATTGAAAAGTATATAATACCAATTTTTACAAAGGTGTCAATTTCATTATATTAAATGTACTTTTATGGTTTAACATTGATATCAATGTAATTAAACTAAAATAACGTTATTTATAATCCATTTAATTTCATTTCAATAATCATTATACATTATTTTGGTATAAGTACATTTTTGGGCTAAAAAATTCCTTTTTTAAAAAACTTTCCTTCATTTCGTTTTGCATAATAAATTTTTAATTTAATTTCCCAACATTTATTTCTGAACATTGAAAAATGGAGAAAATATTTTTGTTAATAATGTAAATTTTTTTAAATAGTTCCCTTTTATTTTCAATAGTATTAATAGATACCATGGTACTTTTTGTAACCACATTAATGATAAAATTGGATTATTTATGTAAAGAATAATACAATAAGGACTATAAAATGTCCCTTTCACATGGGATAAATTTATATGAAGAGTATTGTTCGTCAATAATATTTCAAGGTTCATTTATATGACAATTAATAATTATTAAGATGAGCCTATGATATTTATAATATTTAATATTGAGAAATGAAAAGATGACAAATTCTACTTTTTAATAACTGTAACATTTTGATTAGGAGTTATCGAGAAGATATATTTGAATATAAATATTAATATGAAATAAAAATACTTATATTCATCTTTGTAATTTAATTTTAGTTTTTAGTATATAAATAATTATACAATAATGTTGTTGTAATAATTCAATTAATAGAAAAAATAAAATAAATGATACAAGTAGTGTCAAAATAAATATAATTAGAGATAATTGATGTCATCCATGAATATTATAGAAGACCTTGCAATAATGGGGATGTATTAAAAGATTTTAGTGATGTTATATTGTTTATTAGTTTTATTAATATCAAATTAATGAATAGTGTTAAAATTGACATTAAGAATATTTATAGAAACTAATAATTTATTAAATGATATAAATTTTTTAAAAGTGTTAAATTTGAAACATTTATTTGGATAATTTTTAAAATATCTTCCATCATTTATTTATGGGTCTTTTTAATTTTATAGTGAAAATATGTAACCTCGGAGTGTAAACAAATCCATGTTTTTATGGTAAGTGTTAAAAAGAATAAATAATCGTTATATATATATATATAATGTTAAAAATTTATTCTAAAATTATCCAAATTTAATTGGATGTGGGTATTTAGACAAAAATTAATCATATATTATAATACAATAATTGTGGAAAAAATTTTAAGTGGAAATTATTTTATGATAAATTAATATTTTAATACTTTCCTAAAGATCACCTCTCATCAATTATTAAAGGGAACCAGATCCTTCACTTATTTACACAATTTTAAGCAATATATATTTATTAATATCTAAATACTTATATTAATAATAGAATCATACATTTTCTATATTCTCTATTCCATAAAAAAGACTAACCATGTATACGTTAAAATGATATCTAAATGATATTTTTTGAAGAAGAGGTAATCATATTAATAGCTCTACCAAGTTTATTTCATTGAGTTGTAACAGCCCATGGTTTTGAGAATAAATATTGGATTAATGAAATCCTAAGTCTCTATTGAAAACCACATTTTTATCGAAAAGATATTAAACATAATTGTTTCACCTCTGTGATTTGAAATTCAAAAAACTATCATACATAGTTGAGTTCAGTAAGATACTTAGAGTCTGATAAAACGAACATAATTTTTGATGTATAGTAATATAACCTTATGAATATTAATATTAATATTCATAAGACCCTTATAAAATGTAAATAATAATATTATTTTATTTCCATATTTTTAAAATAAAATGAGATATTGATTATTTTTTTCAATGTGATATAAAATTAATTATAGCTTTAAAATAGTTATTTTCCGAAAAAAATGTGATTTTATTTAAAAATTAGATTAACAGTATTTATAAAATTATTTTCAAAAAATGGAGTTCTATTTTAAATTCTACCTGTCTAAAATTTGTTTGAGATTATTTTTGTTATTTTTCTATAATAATTGATTCTTTTTTGAATAGTAAAATTCAGTAATTTATTGTATATATACATTATCATTCAGATTCACTATTCCTTGCCTCATAGATGATGTAATCATACATTGTTTAAAGTCACATGCATTATTACAATCAGGTTTCCAAATAATCAACAAAATTTTTTTCATGATGGAACTAATAAAATAATGAATAAGATATTCAAAAATTACCCATCCTCCACTATAATCCCTCCCCACACTCCCACTTCTCTTTACTCCTCTATTACTTGATTATCCTAAATGTTCTACCCCATTATCCTTCTATAATAATTCCGAAAATCTAGTATCTATTATTATTTTAAAAAGTCCAAAACTCTTTCTCTTAAGGAGGTTATAATGGAGGTTATTTCTAGAGGTAAAGCATCTTTTTGTCATTTAGTTTTACTTCTATTTATCATCTTTTCTTATTATATCCAATCCATGTGTATCCAATTTATAAATATAACTCTATTATCACCTATATACAAGAAATATAAATTGTAAATTTACTAAACATTATAAATATTCATACCCACTGTCTCTTTTATAAATGTAATCATCGTCCGTGAGGTTCCAATTTCACAACTTCATGGATGACAGTGTTTCATTCTTCAATTTATCCTTAATTATAGGTCATCAAATATGTTAATGTTTAAATAGACCATAATATATGTGGTATAACATATATAATATTCATAACCAGTATATTTACATTTTATTAATTTAGATGAAAAATCTAGTTCATAATAATCCAAATACTGGAAAATAATCTAAGTGATTGTCAATAATATTTCACCCAATAATTCATCCTCATAACATATAAAAAATTTTTATATATAACCACTAACACATTTTTATGTTTTTAAATAATATATAACTTTAATTATGGATAATTACATCATGTACACATGAACATCCATATTCATTTAAAATACACTGATCATGAAAAGCTAGGAAACAATCACTTTGTAATAACAAATTAAACTCTTATAAAATATCAATAAAGACATAAATTAATTTAGTAAATATATAATATACAATATAAATGTCTAAAAGTTTCTGAATTATGTTATTAATATGTATAATTTAATATTCTAGTACGTCATTTTCATGATCTGATCACATTCAGACATAAAAAATGTATTTTCTACAGGAACCTCCATTTTCATTCAGGTTACTTTTAGTATCTACATAACTCAATTAATTTGATATTAATTAATATTTACCCATCATAATTTCTATGTGAATGTTCTACATATGTGTTCCAACCATAATACTGCCTTCATTTATATGTATTTATATGTTTTAAAAGGATATGTCAAAAATTATTGATATACTACAAGCCTGATTCAAGAGAACATCCCAAGTTCGTGCCTACTTCTAAGGGATCTCTATAATATGTTTTTAGCCAACCAATATTTTTCTAAAAAAATTATTTTATTTTGAAAATATTATATTACTTCATATAGGGATTTATAAATATAATTTTCATAAATAACACTTATTTTCAATGTATAAGAGTATTTATCTCAATATTTACTAGATGATTAAATAAGAGTATCTTCTTCTTTTTCTAAATATTTTTTGATTCGTATATATTTTTTGGACTAATATATTATTATATAATACTCCATATTTAATTTAATTTATTATTATGTCTTTGAATGTTGGTGTTCTATCCTAAAACCATTCACCAATTTACTCTGAATGGTTAGTGCATAAGCTTAATGTTCATGTAATGTTATTTATGTTTATTATGTTAGTTAGAATATGAATATACATGTTTATTATTCATATCAGCATTCATATGAGTACGTAATTGATAATATTTTTAATGGGTAGGTCCCACTATAACCCCTTGAGGCATTGGTAGGTTTTATGAGACAAATAGATATGGATTTTGTTGAGGAGTTTCCCGTTTTGGGATCTGGTTTTGGCCGAGGCCTTAATCATTTTTAGATGTCTTGGCCAAGTGCTTGATGAAAATATTTCTAATGTCCGGAATTTAAATTTCCATCATTATTAATCTTTAAAATTATAGTTCATGTAGTTATTCAATTAGTATAATATGTATGTTTATGTTTTATTATGGAAACATTTAATATGCTCATATTCCTGCCATAGTATGTTCATGTTTGTAATGGTATGTGCTTTCAATTATTCCACTTATTTATTGTTCATGTTATTTTGCGATGTACTATTGAACATATGTGTGTATCTTGTTTCCAAAAGATACTAATCTACTTGGTCGTTTGAGATACATTTTCCTCGTTTACATGCCAGTGTAATAAAATAAGGCACTTGATCTAAGCAGTTGGGGTCAGGTCCTTATATATGGTTTTGGTTGTAGTTTAATAGGAAATATAGAGTTGAGATTTTGTAAAGGTAGATTTGGGAACAAATCACAATGATATTATTTGTGTATAAATATATAAAAACATCCCATAAGTTTTGTAAAGAATAGATTATGTGAAGTTTTATAGCAAATACATCCATGTTTGTATAAAAAAAAGTGGGTGTGGTTTTGGAATAGATGTACCTAGGAGTGAAAACACTGAAAAGGGGTTTGGAGCATGACCCTAGGTATCATGGTAGATGACTACATTCCTTACTATGCACCATGTTTGACACTCTTAAGGCATATCATTAGGATAATTCATAGTTTCATTACACTCCATTAAGATGGAATTAAATGAAAAATATTCCTCAAAGAAACAGTATATATTATTATAATATTAGCTATGAAAATAATTTTTATATGATTATATTATATATTATAATTCATAACATACTATAGTGTGTGAAATTATATAAAAATGGAGCCTAGTGGAAGGAATGGAAACCTCATGAATGATTGTGTACTGTGTAGGGATTTCCCTCAAATACAAGATAATTATGTTGTCTCTAGTGATGTGAATGTTGATGAGTTTCTTATAACTATAATAGGATAGTTGAATCTGGTTATAAACAATAACCATACTCATAAGGATAATCTTGATCCACAATGTGGAGGATCTATGCTATACCATTTTATATGACAACAACCTCCATCATTTAATGAGACTACAAACCAGTTAGTAGTCGATCCGTGGATAAGATCACTAAATAAGATATTTCACACATTTGGATATAACTAAATAGATATGTTCATCATGGAAGATTACCATCAATTTTGAGATGATGATCAATTGTGGACACTAATACAAAACATGGAGGAGGAGGAAGTGGTAGAATAGATGTAATGGAGGGACTTTAAGGAAATATTCCTAGCGAAATACATTCCTCATGAACATTGTTCAGATATTGAGTGGAAGTTTATAAATTTGAGTAAAATGGATGATGATATTGTTTCAATTTATGAAGCTAAATTCACAAGGTTAGTAAATCAAGGTGGGGAATACATATGAAATATCAGGATCAATATTGGTCAATTCTTGTTTCGCATAAATCCATTCCTCTCATGGGAACATGTCTCCCAATGTTTCTCATCCTATAAAGATATAGTTTTTTGTGCCATCATGTGAGGAAATTAATTCTCTACCTCATATGAATTTAAAGGAATGTAATAGAAGATGAGGGTTGCTGAAATGTACGGAAAATGAAATAGGGAAATGGGGAAGAAGGTAAGAATTGAATTTTCACCCTGTGATGATTCTGGAATGAGACACCCTGGTGCCTATATAAGAGGAAAATGATTTTGCAACAAATGTCGATAGAAAGTAAATCTTGATGGTGATTACACGGGAATGAATGAATTTATTTATGATCAATGATATAATTTTTTTGATATGGTAAACATCACTATTTACTGTCCATATCCTCGAGGTAACATGCCATAGAAAAGTTCATGGTATCATGGAAAATCTTATGTACTCAAAGCTTCTGATATTCATGTTTGAAATGATGTGTTTGCGTGTAAATTAATAATTTCCACATTCATAGGTAATTATTTATTTCATACTTTATCATCACATTCCTTCATATCATTCTAGTTTTCAGCAAAAATCACATATTTTCTATTTGATTTAATATGGGATTTGTAAATCAAAACACATATGGGAAATATCATTGCAAGAATTTTCAGTTCGGAAGTCCCCATTATGAAATATAAACATGCTATATCTAATTATTTTATTATCATCCCAATTAATTACTTTGATATAACACTATGCACGGATTGAATATGAAACCATAGTTTAAATAATTATTAAAATAAGGAGGTTACAATTTCTTAGGATGATGTGGAGTCCATAATGTTTAAGGAATAAACGTCACCATTTGATTCTCATCTGGATCCACCCCCAGAATATCCACTAAATTCAATTATTGGGGAGGAAGTTATTGCATCAATTTTGGGTGATTAAGGGAATTTTCGGATAGAGGACGTACCTTTGGTGGAAGAATATATTGATGTGTTTCTAGAGGATTTACTTGGACATCCTCCAGAGCAGGAAATTGAGATTTCAATTTAAATAATTCATGGTACATGGAATATATCAAAACCCCTTATAGAATGTCCACTATGAAATTAGTTGAACTGGATATACAACTAGAATAATTGAGTGATAAAATATTTATTCACCCTAGTGTTTCTCCATGGGGATCCCCTGTTCTTTTTTTAAGAAGAAAGATGGATTTATGAGGTTTTTCATTGACTATAGGGAGATCAATGCTATAAAAATAAATAACTAGTATCCCCTATATCACATTGGTCGTTTATTTGATCAACTTCATAGAGAACAATATGTTACAAATATTGAACTTCAATCCTGATACCATTAGTTTCTTGTGAGGAAGGAAGAAATTACAAAAACAGTAATTTGAACTAGTTATAGGCATTACAAGTTTACACTAATTCCTTTTGAACTGACTAATTCACCCTCAGTTATCATGGATCTAATTAGTAATGTTTTTAATGAATATCATGATGATATTTTGGTTGTATTTATTTATAATATCTTGGCATACACAAAAAGCAATGAGGATCATGAAATTAACTTTCACGCTATTCAAAAGACTTAAAAAATTGAACTATATGGGATGTTTAGAAAGTGTTTGTAACACCCCAGGTAAATAAAGAATATTACATTTCTATATTTATCTATATTATTGAATAAAATATTAATATTACTTTAAATGGGATATTATGCTTGATGGCATACCCAACAGACAACATTGATTTTCTTGGGAATCTTACATTGCACTCTAATAATTAAATAATATTATTTTAAATAGTAGTTAATGCCTAGCCATTGTAATGGAGGGAATGAACTGTAATATCCACAAAATGATTATATATGTTTTTCAAATATTTTTACTTTTTACAATTAATTTTAGTGGATTAAAAATTCAAATGAATTCAATTTTAAGCGTAAACATTCTAATATTCTTTCAAAGGTCGATTAACCGCCTTTTGAGGGCGAACCTCTTTTAAATCCACTTTTTGACAATTTTATGTGTTAAATTTGACAAAATAAAATTCTTCTTCAGAATTGGGACATCAAAATCTACTTTGTGAAATTTTTTGGTATGTTTCCGAAATTGTTCAATTTTTATTGAATAGTGAAAAATGTTGTATATTAATTACAAACCTATTTTTAATATAATTTATTTATATTACTATATTATCATTTTAATTTTTTTTAAAATTAAATTAGAATATAATTTTACCATTTAATAAAATAGTGGTCAATGGAATTAATTTCACTTTGAAATTTATCTTAAACTAGTGTCAGTATTTTGATATATATTGTTTCATAAAAAAATGCTATTTGTTCTGACCGTGGTAATTAATTATTAAATTAATTAATTTATCTTATATGTTTTGAATTTTTTAAAATAGACACCATTTTTTAATTCTGAATATCAAATATTTCTTAGGGTGAACTTTTTGTAATTTTCTGAAAAACTTCAATTTTTGATTAATAGTGAAACCACTAAGTGGTACTCATAAAAACTGATTTTCTGTTTAAATGAAATTTTGCAATCTCTGTGTTTTGAATTTCAAAAATCTGATGTACATTGTTATCATAAAGAAGTAAAATGTGGTTCAATGGGATGAAAATAATTTTTTCGGTGAATAGTAACTTCTTAAGTTTTTAATCGCGATTAGAGGTAATTAGTGTAGTTTAAGGTAAGAATTATGTTTTAATAAAATAAATGACCTTGACACATGTCCTACCCTCTATTGATGAGTCATGGACGACCGATAAAATCCATGGGTCAACTTGGGGACCCCATGGAGCCACATTGGTTGGAAAATGACATAAATACATTTTTATTTAATGTTAAAATTAAAATGACACAAACATGAGTTGTTTAACTAAAACATTCCTTACACGGGGTTATAAAAGTCATATTTTTTACTATAAATATTCATTGGAAATATAAAATGATTTCCTACATCATAGTATTTTTTTTATAATTTTTAGACATTATATATAGTAAATTATTTATGACATCATGATAATGCAGTGATGACCTCATTATTTAACGATTTATATAAAATGGAACGATAATGTAAAATATAAGACCTAAACATGTCCAAAACCTATTGGATGGGTGTATTTAGAACACTTATAACGTTTCCTCGAAAAAAATCAATTTGGGACCATTAGAATCTGAAACACATTCTAAAATAAAGTAACATTTCTTTACTTTCCAAGAGTGCCCCTCCTCTCCTCTTATAAAAGGCCCCCACCTCTACCTCCTTACCCAAACTTAAAAAGCCTTTGGCTCGGCCAACCCCTACCCATTGTGTCTCTCCACATCCCTATATAACTCTTAGAAGCCTCACATTGTTCATAAGTCTTCCCAAGGAATCCTTTGAGCTCAAACCAAAGGGAGTTACCCGATTTTAAGTTAATGTGTTCACTTGAGTCCTTTTGTTTTATTTTACTTCTCCACTCCCCTAAACTATCTTTATTCAATTCGTTTGTAACAAATACAGTATATTAAACTTCTTACGATGTTTTTATAAGAAGGATTCGAGGTAAACATACACACACCTACATCTAATGGTTAAGGAACATACTGTTTCCGTGGATGGCGAATTCCTACCTCTAGAAACGATGATTGTTCAACATTATTTTAACACCATGAAATGTGGCCATTAAGATGTCACTATATTTATATATGATATATAATATGTTTATTTTTTCTTCTGATTCTGTATTTTGCATTTCTGGCATAACTTTATTGCTTCCATTATGGGTATACGCGATATCTTCATTTTAGGAAGTACGGACTACCGCCCCTCAAAGTGATTTGATTCGTTAATACCATATGTGGTACGTATAAAGGATATATTTAATGATATTATATATGATACCATAATGGAATTAAAATATGAATATTTATCATTATGTTTTAATTCCATTAAATAGGAAAATGAAATGGAAGTAGCGTTTATGCGTACGTACGGATTACCGTCTCCATGAATGGTGCATTTCATTTCATACCTCTAAATGTTATTTAATATTATAAATGCATGAATCTACTGGATATATATGATATATATGATACCCACATTATGAATACAATTCTGGATGTAATGGATATTTTACCACAAGAACAACCTAAAATTATAAAAAGTTTATTTTTGACTCAAGTACCAATGATCGTTAAAACGACCGTTATTAACATAAATAATAACATAGTGTTCATGACATGGTAATATGTGATATAAAAGGAATAATGAACTTGAAAAAGGTTCTTAAGGAAGTATAAATTGACTCAAGTTTATTATTCAGGAGATTAAAGAACGATCGAGTTACGTCGGACCCGAGTTAAGGGATCCAACCTCTCTCTTTCTTTTAAGTACACTCTTTTATGTCATTCATTTTAGGCTCATTTTTCTTATGATTGGTATGTTCTTTTATATTACTCCTACTGTAATTTTTATGTTCATATGATGAGAGACCCTATTTTCTCTCATCAATCCATTTTGGATGTTTTATGTGGTGTTGTTAGGCTGCCGAGTTTTCGTAAGGGATTTTTCATCTCACTTATATTCCCTTCAGATTTATGCTACATTTGACACCATTTCCTTTGAGTGGTGTATGGAATTACCATTATTATACTCTTTGTGTAATATAATTTCATTTATGGGTATTTACATATTCATTTAATGACCCTTCTTCTTTGGGGTGTATGTTTCGAAAGTTACCCAAGTCGGTAAGGGAACCTTCCACCCTATACTTTTTAAAACACTTATTTTGTTATGTATTTTAATTCACAAACTATTATATTGGGATATGTTCTTATATATCCTTATTGATGTAAATTTTATGACCAAGTGATGAGATACCCTTTTTATCTCTCATCAACTCTTTTTCTGAATTTTGATGTGACGCCGTTAGGCTGTCAAATTTTTGCAAGGGAACATATTAACCCAATTTTGATTATTTGGGATAAACTTGTACACCATGAATATGTAGTTCTATGATTATGTGTGAATTTACTCTAATGGTTTTACACATAATACCCATTTATAATTCATGTATTCGTTTGTCACACCTAATTAAGTAACTGATTTATCCTTAATCCAAGGATACCGTCTTTGTATGGGACTTCATCTCAATCTCCCTTCATTGAGGCATATTTTGTTTTATAGACAAATTTCTTTTATACGATGTATAAACCCCTTTGACTTTTAAACTTATTCAAAAGGAATATTTTTTATACGAAGTGTTTACTAAATGACAAAAGGTTATGTTTTTGTCATACGTATGTGGCGACAATGACTTCTCCGCCGCTGTGACAATTATTTGAGTTTAGGCTTCCTCTACAAGCCATACCTTATTTTTAAAAGAAAAATAAATACCATGTTTTACATATTTTTTATTTTGGTATCGAAAATCGTTTTCATTATGATTTTATATCAATGTGTTGTATTGATATCCTGTTATTGAAAGGTGGAAATGTTATGTTTCCTTTATGATTGTTTTATGTGATAAAATTATGTTATGGTTCCTGGGCATTATATTGAAGGCGGGTGGTTCTGTGATAAACTAAGGGCGGGTGAGCCCGATATAGCTCTTCAATGCATTGGGTAACACAATGGATTGAAACATTAAGGTTTCTTTGAATATATTTATGGAATAGACTGTGGTGGGTATTCCAAATGTAACCAAGAGGGTTACTCCCTATGTAAGAATGTTATGAATTCCTCAAGTTACCTTTTATGTGTTATGATTTCTATGATTTATACATGATTTGATGAGGTATGTTAAAGTGCCTATGTTTTATGGGTAAAGTATGATTTCATTTTTATGTATATATGAACTCATTTTTCCTTTCCATATTTTTATAACCCTTACTGAGCTTTTTATGCTCATCCCAAGTTTTTTAAAATGTTTTTCACAGGTCAAGGGAAAGGTACATGTTATGATGATAGTGTCAAGGAAGTGTCAAGAAAGAATCCATGCTTTATTTTTTAAATATGTTTCTGTTGATGGAAAAAAATGAATACTATATTTTATGTGACCACATTGTGTAAATGTGGAATGTAAGGCGAGTTTTATGATCTAATTCTCTAAAACACTAAACCTGAAACGATCCTCAATGTGTAATCTTGTAATAACTCAAGATTAAGTAAGGTTTAAAGGTGGGTCCTTATAGTTTTTATCAGAGGGATGTTTATATAACTTTAGAGGATAGAGTATTCTGTATACATAAGTGACAGTACCATAATGGATAAGATTTCAGAATAAGTCCTAGTTTTAGATAAAGTGAATGAGTAAGTATATCTTAGTGTTTACCTTCCTCATTAGTACATGATGCTTTTTTTGATATACTCACACTGACCTTTTTGGTTTTAGTAAATGGCTGGATCTAGCAGGCACCAAAGTAATAGTGGATGTGAAGGAAACTGTGATAGTTTTTTGAGCAAGAAACTGAATGATATGGGAGCTGCAATGAGAACTCTTGTGCTTATCCTCAACCAACTATCTGGAGTCATGATTGACCACCTAAACCCTTGTGATTTCTATAAGTAATCATATATGCGAGAAAAAATTCCCTATGGATCAATAGGTAATAATCATAATGGTAAGTGTGTTAAAAAACATATGTGTCAAAGATGTGGAAAGAAACACCTAGGAAAGTGTTTCAAAGGGACAGAAATATGCTATAGATCTGCAAATTAAGGCCATAAAGCAAGAACCTGCCATGGAAAAAGGAAGCATCCAGTTGACTCGAGGAATGGGAAAGAAGTTCTTTCTGAGGGATCAATTGAATTTTTTAAATGTGGTGTGCATGGTAATTATGAAAACACATGTCCTATGAAGAAGTTTCGTGAATGGGATCACCAAGATCATATAAATATTCATTTACCAATACATAATGCCTTTCCGATTGAGGATGAAGAAACTGACATTGACCAATCAGAGGTATGGATTATTTCATAACTTTTTTCCCTATTTTGGAATCTTGGGATATGATTCAAGATTTTGTTTGTAGGAAAGATGTATTTCAGAATAAGTTTGAAAGGAATGGTTAATGGATCATGAAGAATGCTGAATGAGTAAGAAGTCAACATATAATGGATTCAAGAGTTATGGTGAAATTCTTAAGAGTATTAAGTCTCTTTTGATGATGGGGTTACATTTTTATAGTAGGTGTAACCCTGATGTTCAATATATAAAAATTTTATTAAAGGAATAGTTATCTGTTCTTGTGTGGACATAGTTATAAAGAACCATTTGGGTTTATATGATCCTTACTACATGTTATGATGTAAGTGAAAGGCATGAGATAAAATTGAGGTTAAATTAAGATATGGTTATTTTTGATGATTTTATCTCTTTTTGGGGAATGATTTGAGAATTATATAGTTTTGGAAAAAGGACAACACGCAGACAATGTGACAACCCGTCACGCCAGACAAAGCTGTGGGAATCGAACCCACAACCAAAGTGCAACTGGTATTTATCGCCTACCACTGGACTACGTGAAGTCCCTAGTTCGTTTGACTAATTCTTTTTAGTTATCTGACTTTATGAATTAATATTAAGTTGATTTTGGGTTATTTATGAAAATTATTAACCTATCATGGAGGATATGGGATTAGGTTAATTACTTTTCAATACGAGGCTTTAGGAGCAACTGATGTTGTTTGGAGATAAAAGTTATGATTTAACTTGGAAGACTATGTGACTAAATCCTTCAAATATTTGGGTTTCAATCTTAGTTTGGTTTACATTGAAGAATTTTATGGACAAATTGTTTATCGAATGGTCCTCGTTGAACTCTAGGTTTTTTGGACAAATTTTGGAGATTAAGAATAGATTTTCTTTTTATAATGGGTTATCCTTTTCTGGATTATCTGATCTTGTACTAACCTTTTGGGTTTTGGTTTTGGTTAGAGTCTAAAGACATTGGAAGTATATAGTTCTCTTTTTTGGATTAGGTTATTCTCTAGAAGTTGAATATAGTACTCTTAATGTGAACAAGCCATCCTAAATACTCGTCTTTTGGAGAAAATATGAGTTTGTGTAAGGAATCTAATAAATGTTGAAAGTCAACATGATAAGTGAGTATGTTTCCTTATGAATAAATTCCCCAACAAAAAGTAACTTAATCAAATGTTGTCTATTAACTTTTCCTACTGGGGAATCAAATACTATTTAGCCCATCACAAGTTTGTGATTTTCTTGTGGTTAAGTTTCTCCTAATCATTTTTTCTATCACTCTCCATCAGAATATGACCCCATGTTTTCTCCTCCTTGTCCATGTTTTCCTACATGGAATCCTAGTATGGGTTAACTCGGGTGACCTCTATACATATCTTTCTTTATTTTAAAGTGATTGTTTTAAAAACTCTTGTTCTGATGTGGGACTTTCAAGGATGTTTCCAAGCTCAATTTTAAAAATGCGAGGACGCAATTCCCAAAAGGGGGGAAAGATGTAACACCCCAGGTAAATAAATAATATGAAATTTCTATATTTATCCTTTTTTTTGAATAAAATATTAATATTAATTTAAACGGGATTCTATGCTCGATAGTGTACCCAACACACAACAACGAGTTTCTAGGATATCTTACGTTGCACTCTAATAATAAAATAATATTATTTTAAATAGCATTTAATGCCTATCCATTGTAATGGAGGGAATGAACAGAACTAAACACAAAATGATTATATATGTTTGTCAAATATTTTTACTTTTTACAAAAAATGTTAGTGGATTAAAAATGCGAATGAATCCAATTTTAAGCGTAAACATTCTAATGTTCTTTAAAAGGTCGATTAACCACCTTTTGATGGAGAACCTCTTTTAAATCCACCTTTTGTCAATTTTATGTGTTATATTTGAAAAGGTAAAATTTTTCTTTAGAATCAGGACATCAAACTTTACTTTGTGAAAATGTTTGGTATTTTTCCGAAAAAGTTAAATTTTTATTGAATAGTGAAAAATGATGTATTTTAATTCAAAACCACTTTTTAATCTAATTTATTTATATTATTTGATTATCATTCTAATTAGTTTTAAAGTGAAATGAGAATATATTTTTAAAATTTAATCAAATAGTGGTCATTGGAATTCATTTCACTTTGAAATTTGACTTAAACTAATGTCAATATTTTATTATATATTGTTTCATAAAAACACGCTATTTGTTCTGACACCACGAATCAATTATTAAATTAATCATTGTAACTTATATGTTTTAAATTTTGTAAAATAGAAATCATTTTTAATTCGGAATATCATGTATAGCTTAGGGTGAACTTTTGGTAATTTTTTGAAAAACTTCAATTTTTGATTAATAGTGAAACCACTAAGTGGTACTTATAAAAACTGATTTTCCATTTAAATGAAATTTTTCCATATTTGTGTTTTGAAATTGAAAAATCCAACATACATGGTTGTCATTATGAAGTAAAATGTGGTTCAATGGGATTAAAATAATTTTTTCGGTGACTAGTAACTTATTATCTTTTTAATCGCAATTAGAGGTAATTAGTGTAGTTTAAGGAAAGAATAATGTTTTAATAAAATGAAATGACCTAGACACATGTTCTACCCTCATTGGATGAGACATGTCCGACCATGAAAATCCATGGGTCAACTTGGGGACCCCATGGAGCCACTTTGGTTGGAAAATGACATAAATACCTTTTTATTTAATGTTAAAATTAAAATGACCCAAACATGAGTTGTTTAACTAAAACTATTTTTACATGGGGTTATACAAGTCCGATTTTTGACTATAAATAGTCATTGGAAAGATAAAGAGATTTACTAAATCATAGTTATTTTTTTATAATTTTTAGACATTAAATAAATTAATTTATTTATGACATCATGATAATGCAGTGATGACCTCATTATTTAACAATTTAAATAAAATTGAAAGATAATGTATAATCTAAGACCTAAACATGTCCAAAACTTATTGTATGGGTGTATTTTGAACCCTTATCACCTTACCCTCGAAACACATCTATATGGGACTATTAAAATCCGAAAATAATTCTAAAATAAAGTATTATTTTTATACTTTCCAAGAGTGACCCTCCTCTCCTCTTATAAAAGGTCCCCACATCTACCTCCATACCGACACTCCCAAAGCCATTGGATCGGCCAACCCCTGACTGTTTTGTCTCTCCACATCTCTCTATAGCTCTTAGAAGCCTCAATTTTGTCAGAAGTCTTCCCAAGGAAGCCTTTGAGCTCAAACCAATGGAAGTTATCCGATTTTATGGTAATGTCTTCACTTGAGTCCTTTTGTTTTATTTTGCTTCTCCACCCCCATAAACTCTTTTTATTCATTTATTTTGTAACAAATCCAGTATATTAAATATACTAGGATGTTTTTATAAGAAGTATTAGAGCTAAAATTACACACACCTACATCTAATGGTAAAAGAACATACTGTTTCGGTGGATGGCGAATTTCTGCCTCCCAAAATGATGATTGTTCAACATTCTTTTAACACCCTCAAAGTATTTTGATTCGTTAATACCATATGTGGTACATATAAAGGATATATTTAATTATATTATATATGATACCATACTAGAATTAAAATACAATTATGTATCATTATGTTTTAATTTCATTAAATATGAAATAGAAATGGAAGTAGCGTTCATGCGTACGTACGACTTACCGTCTCCATGAACGGTGCATTTCATTTCTTACCTCTAAATGATATGTAATATTAAATATGCATGAATCTACTCGATATATATGATATATATGATATCCACGTCATTAATATAATTATGGATATAATGGATATTTTACCACATGAACAAACCAGTAATTATAAAAAGTTTATTTTTGACTCAAGTACCAATGATCGTTAAAACGACCGTTATTAACTTAAATAATAACATAGAGTTCATGACATGGTAATAAGTGATATAAAATAAATAATAAACTTGAAAAAGGTTTTTTAATAAGTATAAATTAACTCATGTTTATTATTCAAGAGATTAAAGAACGATCGAGTCAAGTCGGACCTGAGGTAAGGGATCCAACCTCTCTCTTTCTTTTTAAGTACACTTTTTATGTAATTCCTTTTAAGCTCATATTTATTATGATTGGGATGTTATTTTATATTACTAATACTTTACTTTTAATTTTCATATGATGAGAGACCCTATTTTCCCTCATCAATCCATTTTGGAAGTTTTAAGTGGCGACGTTAGGCTGCCGAGTTTTTGTAAGGGATTTTTAATCTTACTTTTAGTCCCGTGAGATTTATGCTACATTTTCCACCATTTCCTTTGAGTGGTGTATGTACATCCCAATATTATAGTTTATTTGTAATATAATTTCATTTATCAGTATTTACATATTCATTTAATGACCCTTTTTCATTGGGGTGTACGTTTCGAAAGTTACCCAACTCAGTAGGGGAACCTTTCACCCTCCTATTTTTAAAAGAATTATTTTGTTATGTATTTTAATTCACATACTATTATTTTGGGATGTGTTCTTACATATCCTTATTGATGTAAATTTTATGACCAAGTTATGGGATAACCTTTCAATCTCTCATCCACTCTTTTTATAAATTTTTAAGTGGCGCTGTTAGGCTGTCGAATTTTTACAAGGGAAATTTTTAACCCAATTTTGATTCTTTGGGATAAACTTGTACACCTTGAATATGTCATTCTATGATTATGTGTGAATTTCCTATGATTGTTTTACACTTAATACCCACTTATATTTCATGTATTCGTTTTCCACACATAATTAAGTAACTGATTTATCCTTAATCCAAAGATACTGTCTTTGTATGGGACTTCGTCTCAATCTCCTTTCATTGAGGTATATTTTTTTTATACACCAATTTCTTTTATACGGTGTATAAACTCCTTTGAATTTTACATTTATTCAAAAGAATATTTTTTATGTGAAGCATTTACTAAATGACAAAAGGGAATTTTTTTGTCATACGTATGCGGCAACAACGACTTCTCTGCCTCCGTGATCATTATTTGAGTTTCGGCTTCCTCTACAAGCCATACTTATTTTTAAAAGAAAAATAAATACCATGTTTTAAATTTCTTTTATTTTGGTATCGAAAATGGTTTTCATAATGTTTTTATATCAATGTGTTGAATTGATATCTTGTTATTGAAAGGTGGAAATGTTATGTTTCCTTTATGCATGTTTTATGTGATAATATTATGTTATGGTTCTTGGGCATTGTTATCAAGATGGGTGGTTCTATGATAAACATGGGCGGGTGAGCCTGATATAGCTCTTTAATGCACTGGGTAACGCGAAGCAGTGAAATGTTAAGGTTTCTCTGATGAGATTTAGGGAATATACTGTGGTGGGTATTCCAAACGTAACCAAGAGAATTACAACCTACATAAGAATGTTATGAATGCCTCAAGTTAGCTTTTATGTCTTATGATTTCTATGATTTATTCATGATTTGATGAGGTATGTTAAAGTGCCTCTGTTTTATGGGTAATGCATGATTTCATTCTTATGTATATATGAACTCATGTTTCCTTTCCATATTTTTATAACCATTACTGAGCTTTTTATGCTCATCCCATGTTTTTTTGAAATGTTTTTAACAAGTCATTGGAAAGGTACATGTTATGATGATAGTGTCAAGGAAGTTTCAAGAATGAATCCATGCTTTATTTTTTAAATATGATTCTGTTGATGGAAAAAAATGAATACTATCATTTATGTAACCACTTTGTGTAAATGTGGAATGTAATGTGAGTTTTATGATCTAATTCTCTAAAACTCTAAACCTAAAAAGATCCTCAATGTGTAATCTTGTAATAACTCAAGATTAATCAAGGTTTAAGGTTGGGGCCTTATAGTGTTAATTTGGGATTCAATTATTTTCTTTTCATAGACACATTTTCTATAAGGATAGAATATCTATTAATCCTATGAAGATTATGGTCGTGAAATAATTTCTTACTCCAACAATCATAATTGAGGTATGTAGTTTTATTGGATTACATGTTTATTGTATAAATTTCTTTTAATACTTATCCCATTTATCTAAACCAATGACCAAGCCTATATGAAAATGGGTTATGTTTGAATGTAAAAAAGGATGTAACGACCCTTTAAAAGATTTTAAGAGAATATTAGGGAATGCTCAGATCCTAACTCTACCATATGGGAATTATGGGTTTGTGATCAATAGTGATGAATTAAATAAATTAATTAATTGTCTCCCAATGCAAAATGATAGGGTTATTTCGTAAGAATGGATATATTTAAAAATGCTTGAGAATACTATCTTAATCATGATTTTGAGTTATCAGCGGGTTTATTTATGATGAAGATATGGATACATTATCTATATAGTGAAAATGATAGATAAATACATATCATAAGAGTCTAAAATATACCTTCTCATAGAAGGAAATCAACATGAGACAATGGATATGGATCAATCTATAAAATAATTATGCTTATACAATACAGTACCACCTTGGAAAGGAAAACAAGGTAGCTAATACATTAATTATGAAAGATCCTGGAGTTATCTACAAAATGAGAATTGAATAGTATTATTTGAACATGGATATAGTGAGGATTGATATTAGAATTATCAATGAAGGTGAAACATCACTACTTTGTCATTCGTTTTTTGAATCATATTTAAAAAAATATTAAAATTTATCACCCTGATAAAAGAAACATTCAAAATAAAAATAATTCTTTGAATGATGGAAGACAATTGGGTTTGTGTGTGAATATGGTGTTCAGAAATTTGGGAAGAGTCATTGTCATCAAGTTATAAATGATTCAAAATAGAGTTATCGGTTGATTCCCATGGTTTGAATTTCTCCATACATCCATGTAGCTTTAAAATTTATAGGGACTTGAAGTTTCTTTTCTAGCTGGATAACATGAAGATAAAAGTTGTGCATTATGTTTCAACATGATTCATTTATAAATTACTGAAGTCTGAAAAGACACATCGAAAAGGACTCATACAACATCTACCAATTCCTTAATGGAAATGGGATGCCAACACCATATATTTTTTCAATAGATTACCCAAAAATATATGATTAAGTGACGAAATATGGGTAATTATGGACCGACATACAAATTCTGCACATTTCCTCCCTATAGAGGATTTTCCACCACAATGCCTAGCATAACTCTATGTCAATGATGTTGTGATAATTTTTGGGGAACCCCTCTCAATTTGATTCTGATTGTGACCCCTAATTTACATCAAAAGGATAAAAATTTCATAAAAAATCATTTGATGTAGAACATCAGTTGATTACATCTTATCACCAGCTAACTGATGGGAATTTGAGAGGACAATCCAATCCATATATGACATATTGAGATCTTGTACACATCACATTCCAGGTATATGGGAACAATGTTTACCTTTAGTTTTGTTTTCCTATAGTAATTGTTTCCATTATTGTATTAAAATGGATCCATATGATGTATTGTATGGGAAGATATATCATACCCCAACATGTTGGGATGATGATGGTAAAAGGAAGCTTGTAGGCCAGATCATAGAGAAGAAACTACAGTGAATCTAAATACTATTCAATGAAATATAAAAAAAGTTCAAATATGACAAATACCCATGATGAAAATCGAAGGAAGTATTTGGAATTTCATGCTGGATATAATGTTTTCTTAAAGGTATCTCTATGGAATGGAATTATAATATTTGGTATGAAAGGGAAATTGATCCCTACTTATATTAGGAAATTTGAAATTATTTGGATAATTAGAGTTGTTTCATATTTTTTTTCCATGCTACCTAGCCTATCCAAATTACACAATGTGTTCTATGTATCACTATTGAGAAATTACTTTCCATACCCAAGGAATTTCCTCCCATATGAAGGTATAGAAATGGATCCTGAGATATCATATTGTGTAGACACTATATGGATTATGGACACTAAATAACAAGAGTTGAAGAATTGGATGACTTGATTTATAGATATACTTTGGAAAAATCATAAAATCCAAGAGGCAACATTGGAGCCTAAATATATTATGATGATGACCTACCTAATTATTTTTATGTCATAACATTCTATGAATATTGATGACTAATCCTTCATAACAAGGGGAGAATGTAAAATCAGAAGTTTTTAAAAATAAATAATGAATTCATGAAAACTATGTCTCTATAATACACAACATTGTTATAACCATGATAGTAATCATAATTTTTCCACCACTGTGGTTTGAAATTTGAAAAAACAAATATACATAGTTGTGTTTAGTAAGATACATAGAATCTGAGAAGAAGAAAAAAATTCTAAAATAGAAACATACCATTATGAAAAGTATTATTAAGAGTAATATGAACCTTCTGATTAGTAAATAATAATATTATTTTATTTCCATACAGTTATAAGATAATGAGATCATGTTTATTTTATCAATGTGATATAAAACGAATTACATCTTTCAAATTGTAATAGTTTGAATAAATTATGATTTTTATTAAATTAAAATAATAATTTTATAATATTATTTTCACAAAATGTAGTTCATTTTTGAATTCTACACGTCAAAAATTTTAAGGGTTATTTTTTTAGATTTTTTTTCAAATACTAGAATTTTTGATAAATAGTAAAATATTATAATTTTATGTATAAATACATTATCAGTTAGATTCACTGTTATTAGAATAATTGTTTATGTAAAAACACAGAATTTGAACTCACACGCCCTTATTACTATTAGGGATCACATTAATCAACCATATTGGTCATTTTGGGGTGAATAATAATATAAAGAAGGATACAATAAAAATGTAACCCTCACCTCTAATATAATACCCCATCAATCCCTATTCGCTTCACTCTTATAATCCTTGAAGATCCAAAAATTTATCCCAAAATACCCTTACATAGTCACACCCCACGTCTAGTAGATCTTTTTCTTTCCAAAAGACCAAAACCCCTTCCCTTAAAGAGGATCTCAAGTCGTTTATTTCAAGAGGTAAATCATATTTATTTTTCATATAGTTTCATTTATATTTATCTTAATTTCTTATTCTATCATAATCTAATATGTCCAATTGATCCTTATAACCCTGATATCATCTATATATTTTAATTATACCACATTAATGTAATAACCATTATCAATAATTCTACCATCTCTCTCTCTCATTCATAAATGAAATCATCATATGTGGGGTTCGAATTTACAAACTTCAATGATGACAATGTTTTTTTCTTCCATTTCTCCTTATTTACGGGTCATGAAACCATTTTTATGGTTTAAAAAGAGCATAATATATGTATTATAACATATATAATTTTCAAGAACCATTATAAATATATTGTGTTAATTTGTTTCAAGAAACTAGTTCCTAATAATCCAAATACCACCAAATAATCAAAGTGGTTGTCATTAATATTTCATCAAATGATTCGACCTCATAACATGTAAAAAAATATATATACATCCATTAATACATATTTATGTTCATAAATAATATATAATTTAAATAATAGGGAATTTCATCCTTTCCACAGGAACATCCATACTCATATATAAATATATTGATCATGAAAACACGGGAAATGAACACTCTAGAAAGAATGATATCAATCTTATAACATATCAATAAGGATAAAAATGTACTTAATAAAATTATGTTAACCCAAATAAATTTATAAAAGGTATTTAATAACGATATTAATAAGTCTAATTTCGTATTCCAAGACCTTATGTTCAAGAGTCGAACACATTCAGACTAATGGTAACAATTTTTTACACGATACTCTATTTTCATTCAGGTTACATTTATTAGATACATACCCCTCATTAAATTATCATTATTTAATATATAATCCACTAAATTTATATTTTAATTTATTATATATGTTTTCAACAACAACAATACTACCTTCATATATGAGGATTTTTATGTTTTTAATGGATGATTCAAACATTATTCCTATAATACAAGCCTGATTCAAGGGATCTTCTCAAACTCTTACCTATTTTTAAGGGAATTATATAATATGATTTTAGAAACAATTATATTTATAAATTATGAAAATTTATAATGAAAAATACTATCTTACTTTACTTAATTATTTATAAAAAAAATATTCCCAAATAACCCTTCTTTTCAAAGTAAAAGAGTATTTATCTCAAGAATTACTCGATGATATTAAAAAAGAATCTTATTGTATTTCAGCACATTTATTGATTATTATGTATTTTTTGGACTGATATATTATATTATAATAATATATATATAATTTAATGGATTATTATTATTTTGACATTGGATTTGTTATCTTAAACCAATCACCAATTCACTCTAAATGGTTAGTGTTTAAGCATAATGTTCAGGTAAAGTTATTTTCATTTCATATATTATTTTAAATATGAATTTATATGTTGTTTATGTTTACCAAAATAATATAATCAATGAATTTAACTTATTATGTGATGGTTGGGTTCCTCTATATCCCTTCTATGTATTGGTAGGTCTGATGAGATAAATAGGCATGGACTTGGCCAAGGGCATGACTATTTTGAGATATGGTTTTGTCTGTGGCATTAATCATTTTTCGACATCTTGTCCAAGGCCTTGATAATATGTTTAATAATTTTCATCATTTTCATTTTCAACATTATTAATCTAAAAATTGATATATCATGTGGTCATTCGACTAGTAAAATACCCATGATAATGTTCTCTTATGGAGATATTTTCTCAACTCATATTCCGACCAAATTATGTTCATTTTTTTAATTTGTATTTGTTTTCAATAATTCAAAATTTCTAATGTTTAGGTTATCTTCACATGTATTATTTTTCGTTACTAAGAATCTGAGCTCACCCCTTCTTATGTTTCATTTTTCATGGATAAGAAGAGGTATATTTTAATTGACTAGAAATGATAATCATATAGGGGTGTTTGTTCCTAGTGGAAAATTTATGTTGTTTTTTTAATCATGTTTTAATTTTGAACATATGTATATAACTTGTTTATAGAAGATACTAAACTTCCTAGTATTTTAGGATGTATATTCCTTTCTTATATGCAGATGTAATATAATAAGGCAACAGTTCTGGTAAACTGGGGTCGGGTCCTTACATATATACATCATATTTAAGTGTTGTTTCTGTGATTAAATGATTAATCCATTATAAAATATATAATTATACATTATTATGTTTATTTAACAACAATATTCCACCTTTTATACACCCTATTAAAAAACGAACTACAAGTTCATACGTACGTCTTACCATCTCTAGGATGTTTAGTATTTCTTTCTTCATCACAACTTTACATGGGTGGATAAAATGATATAAATATTAGATATATATGATAACATGGACACTGTATTTTTAAAATTAATATATCATCTACGTCATTACCCTTTAAACCATTTTGAAATGTTTTTCTTGCCCATGTATATGTAAATCTTATCTTCTCCATCAAGCGATTTGATTCATTTTCTATAACCACCATTTCAGAATGATTAAAAAAATATATAATGTATAAATAAGATATATATGAACTTAATACAATTCAATATATGTTTTATTTGTATCCTATACTGAAGAATTAGGACTTTCATGGAAAAATTCACATATCAAAATAATGCATTTAAAACTAGTAACATCGGTAATAATGAAATATTATTAAAAAATGGGTGATAATATATTGTAATAGGATAATATATAATAACATAAATTTTAATATGGTTATGTTATAAATTAATAAAATCTTTAAACCATTAGAAATTACGTTACAAACATGGCCGATTAAAGGAAAGAGCATGGTGTGTGTATCTCATCTCACTTTTTCTTCTCTGAGATATATGTCTAATATAAAACATATTTTTTGTGGTTTATATACTACCACTTTCATATATCATATTATGAATATAATTTTATTCATGTTATTAATTATTTTATTTTATAATTATTTCATTTATAGATTGTATGATTCAACTGATTACAAAGTTGTAATAGTTTATTTCATAGTCTCATCATTGTTCAAGATTTTTTATGTTTAAAACTCTAAATAGAAATATTATTATACCATTTCAATGTTTAAAAAAAATAAGGGGTCATTACACTTATAATATTCATTTCAAAATATATTATTATCAATTTTTTACTATTTTAAATTTTTCTCTGAATCATTATATCATTTCAAAAACAATGATCATTTGGATTTTACCAAAAACCAAAAAGGAAAATTATTTTAAAATGTATATAATGAATATTATATTTATCCATCATTACCAAAAAAATTATAATTCATAGTTTATATGTTTCAAATTTTATTTTAATAAAAATTATTTTCACAATGTTTTAGGAACTATTAAAATGTTCTTTTGAAAATGTGAAGAATATTTTCATCAAAAATGATTTCTTTAAAGATATTTTATGTTTTTATATTCCTTAACTATAAAAAAAATATTTTTACAGTAATTGGTATAAATTGAAATTTTATCATACCTTAAATCATTCAATTACTTTTGATCATTATATATTTATTTTCATTTATCATGGATATGATTATTTCCATAACTATAAACCATTTATACATTTGAGGTTTCATTTAAAGGTTAATTTATTATATTAAAATTAATACTAAATACATAAATCTTTCACAATATGAATATTTGTTAAAAAATAACACTATGTATGAATTATATCAAATATTCAATATCTAATGAATTATTTATAAATTCATGATGTAGCATGGGGATTGGTTTATGATATACCCTCGGTGCAATCAATAGTCTCATGAGATGAAATTAATTGCCTATTTCCTCTTCACATTTGTTGGGAAGTAGTATTAAACTCTCTTATGAATGTTCTTTAATGTAGAATTTCATAATACATCTTGTGAATGGTCATGAAAGAAAAGGTATCATCTGTCTGGGAAATCTGATGTCTGATAATTTGACATTACCTTTATTAATATTTCTATTATAAATATCCCTGAGATTTTTTCTATGATATTATTTATATAATCATTTCATTTTATATATATTGATTTATTTATAATGTTTTTTTATTTATTTTCTATGATATAATTATTATTAATTTTTATTTCATGTTATTCTAGTTAAATATATTGAATGTGTGTTCAATTATTTACTTTTACAAACTTCCTATGCCTATTGATTCATGATAGCTTCTGTTGTATTTATCCCACATTGAGAAATTGAGATCCCCATTATTTTGTTTACTTTACCTAATAATCCATGAAGTTCACAATTATTGTTATGAAAGGTTATTCTAGAGGTAATAATGTTATTCTTGAAAAAAAATATTTTGTAATTTTTATATTGAAATATAATGAAACTCATAATTTTTTAGTCTGGTTTCTAAAACTGCAAAACTGATCAGTACTTTTATATTTTAATATTTTATATATTTTGGTGTAATAATTTAAGGAACTGAATATAAGATAATGGGGTAATTATTGGAACGATGTTTCCCTACTCTAGCTTATAGTTTTCATAGAAATGGTAGGGTTTCTCACAAGATAGGGTGTTGTGTGAAACATTGAATTTTTTGAAAGATTTTCCACTTTGGTGAAATATGATCATTACTTATAAAAAATCACATAATGGTATCTTAACCATAATCTAATATAATTAAGTCCCTATTCAATTTTATTCATGCAACTTTATCACCTGCATATATCTATATGGGTATTCGGTTTCACCGATTCATGTGATAATGTGTTATGAAATATGAGAACATAAACATTTCACTAAGAGAGGTTTATACCCAAAAATGGGTGGTTTTGTTTGATTTTTAGGATTTTTATCTCATAGAAGAAATTTTATCGTAGAATAATTCATGGTTGTACAATAAGGACTACATCATTGAGAAATGTTAGTATTATGTTGTTCTTAATTGAGTTTTCAGAATTCTATTTGCATGGGATACTAAATATTACTTTCTAGAAGATAACTGAAGTATGTATGGGGATTATTCCTTTCATGTCACATTTCTCACAAAAATAATAGTGATGATAATTTCAAGGTGTTTCATTAATAGTTCATTAGTTGTTTGAATTTATCTCCATTATTATAGGATTTATCCTAAGAGAAACTATTTACACATTTCTATTCATTGGATTGATTTTCCAAGACATGGATAGTAGTTTTTAGTGCCCAAAATGACCTATTCTCACCTTAAAATAGTTTATGGTGAGGAATAAAGGACTTGAATCAAGTGGAAGTAACTGATTTCTAGATATTTTCCTTATGTCTTATAAAACAAGGCCAAGTTTTACTCAAATATTTTGAGAGATTCAAGAAACCATGGGTTGAACAATACCTCTCTAAAGGATAATGTACACCAATATGAACAATTAGATTTTGATAATCATTTTATACATATATTTTCAAAAAAACATATAAAATTTTATTGTGTTTCAAAACACAAGGAATTTGTGAAATAATGCATTTTTGTGAGACATGTTTAACAATTATATTTATAAAAACCAATATCTATCTATTAGAAAAAAAGGATATTCCATGAATGATAGAAGGTTTATGATTAGTATAATGTTTTGTAAAGAAACTGATGTTGTACAAAGTATCCTTATATCATTCACAAAATTAAATAAATGGTAAATAAAATAGTTCAACATATTGTTGTTGCTTCTTCCATTCTTTTCATTGCTACTGGTAGAGGAGACATAACATTAAATCTAGAGATATCCCAAAATATGAGAGTGAAACTAGAGAACCGTGTGAAACTGAGATTACTCATAGAGGTGAAAAATTACAATCTTATATTTATATATCTTCCACTATTGGGTTTCTAGAATTTTGATTATATTAATTCTTTTTTAGGGAAATTGACCCCACAATAAATTATTTTTTAATACATAACAAGATTTATCAGTGGGATATATATGTAATTTGTTATGTGGTGATAGACCAAAACCTCACTACCATTTTTCATGCTTAGAAAACAAACCATTACATTAATTGGAGAGATAAAAATATCTATGCTATTCCTATCCAATTACTCAACCATCATCCAAGAGAGTATCTCTTATAACCATATAGGATGGTGTGGGGATTCAGACTTGTAATTATGGAAAAATATAACTAATAATTAAGAATGTTCATAATGGGTTTTCAGTACCTATTCTAATATAAAATTAGAGATGTTCTTTGTGGGATGTATGTGGTAGTGTGATCATCTCAATTCTATTTGTATTTTTGTTTGAATCATTTTTAAGAGCTATTGAGAAGGTGGCCAATAGACATTTTCACCTTTTATCATCATCAAATGAGGTCGGGATGAAACTATGTAATCATAACAACATTAATGGGTTTATCATTAATGGATTAATGTATGAATAATTCCTCCTAGTATATTGACCCCAGGATGATGTGGAGAATACAATGGTGCTAGAGAGGGTGTTGTTAGACTACTTGATGAGGATATTCTGATATCCTCTATATCATCATCCTAATTTGTTTTTCATGAAATTGATTTTTATTTTATTGAATTGGATATTAAATATTATGTTGGGGTGGCCAATTTAATTCCATAAGTTTTAATATTGTAGAAAGGTAGGTTGGTACGAGATTATCCTTTTGAAATGCTAGTATATGGGGTGGTTTACAATGTAAATAAGGATAAGTCCCTAGAAATCATATTAATGTAATTCATAACAACATTCCTAAGTATATGGATGTCTCCCATCAGATATATGAATATGGGAGTATATATGGTTTCATGGGGATAGAACCAACATTGGAAGGTGTCAGTCAGATTAACATAGGTGTTCTTATACTACCGAGGATGTATGACATGGTGGGTAATATCAGAAAAAAAATGATAAGGCACATATTTGGACCCTTCTATTCCTTTACCAAATGGGTTATAGCACACCTTATAGGGTTTTAGTTTCTAAAACATATTACTTTTCCCTAGACTACATTTAGACCTTCGTTTCTCAAAATTTTAGATGCATGGCTTTAATAAACAATTATGCATAGGTAGTGTCTCAGAGTAGATACCATTAAATATTCAACTATTAACCTTTTCCTACATAGACTACCCAAATCAATATTAACTAGAGGGGCCCAGAATATAGGTTGTATCTATAATCTTTATAGGGCGTGGTGTTTGGAGCATATATTTATGGACACACATGCATTTAATCATAGTCCCAATATAACTTTACAAATCAACTCCACTATATCATGTGTCTATCATCACATGTAAATAATGGGGTTTACATAGAGTATAACAATACTATGATATTCGTTCAATGGGTAATACTCACCTCGGAGAATTTCCTATAGATGATCATGTATCTACCAATTTGTGTTATGATATGTCTTATCCAAAAAAATGATAGTAGAAGGGTGGATGTATTCCTATAGTCATTTCAATGGAGGTTTGTAACATGGTTTCCATTATTGAATTAATCCTTTTGGAAGAAGCGTAGAAGGTTTTTTTTCATCGTGGGTGATATCCAATAATGTGGAAGAGTATCCAACTAGAACTAGGTATAATTTAGGGATATCTAAAGTCCCTAGTTCATCATCTTGGTGTAGATTATGGATATTATGTTCCTATAGGTTAGGGGTTCCAATTAAGTTTTAATTCAAGAAATATTAATAATCAAGGGATTCATTCCATTGGCTTGGCGAGACTCTAGGGAATTGACTATATCAAATTATTAACATACTGTATAATAAGATATTTTTTGAGGTATGGGAGTAGTAGGAAACATAATAATTGACCATCACATAGTAGAAACTATAGTATAGGATCAGGAGGGATCCATTAGTGCTTACAAATATTGAGATATCAAAAATCTATGGTAGGGATGGATGGGAAGATATGTTCAAATGCATATTTAAGCTAGATGACCTAGATCACTATTCTGGCATGGGAATCCTTTATACCAAGAGGGTGAATGTCATGCTCCATGTGTGGATGTGAATGGTGATAGTCATAGTGGATCTAATCCACGAGGCATCGACTCATGATACATAGGTAAGGGAGCCTAGTGATAAATAATCCTGGGGATGTATTGAAAAGTACAGTGTTTCCCAATAGAATGATGAAATTAAATTCAAGGATAGTTTGATATAACCTTATTTCTATGTGGATAATCAATATCATGTAGTTCTAGTATCACAACATTTATTTATACATTCATAACTATCATTTATTAATTAATATAAGAGTCATCAAGTAATGACAGGGAGGCCTATGTAGGTGTTGAGGAGGATACCTCCAAATATGATGATGATGTTGCCTATAAAAATTAATGGGAGATAAATACTACGGGATTGAGAACAAAAGTATGAAATCTACTAACTCCCCTAACCTCTATGTCATTTATGGGAGGTTATGAAATCATGTACTAAATATTCCCCCAATTTCTTGTGATATTTTCCACCAATAATGGGTGATATTTCAAATCCTATTGCATTCTACAGGTAAATATCAGTATTCACTTTTCATTTTCCCATATATTTCTAAATAACTTTTTTTAATTTTAACAAAAAAAATTTCCCATAAACATGTTCTAGGAAATCATCCAGTGAAGATCCCATCATAGAAAGAAGGGTTCCCACTAATGTAGAAATTCTACTGGTGATAGAACTATTATTCAACATTCTATTATTATATGTATATACCAAGGCATTGGATACTTATTGTGAAATTTTTGAAGGTATTATAGAGAATTACATCATTTAATCATTCACATAATATCTGTTCTTCCTCTCATGATTTTTTAAAACTCAACACATGTTGTAGGCTGAATTATCTCATGAGACACTTGGATAGTTTATAATGTTGTTCACCCATTAGATGTTAAAATAAATAGAATCAATCATTGACATGGGAATCCAAATCCCATACCTATAAATATATAGGGGGATCTACCACCCAAAATAACAATTTATTGTTATGGTAGACCAAATTCTACCTTAGTTGGAGTAATCATATGTGAGGAATCAACTTTTCATGAAGAGGTGTCCACGATACCAAAATAGTATCCTATTTCCCCAAGGGTGGAACTAGAGGTTGTGTAAAATCCATCTTCTATGGAGTAATTGGGGGAAAGGTGGAATCTTATACATATTGGACTTTTGATTTAATCACTACATGTGATGTGGATCGAAATCACTTAGAGAGAATACTAGAATAGGATCTTTCCAACAAGGTACGCATGAACTTACTTAAGAGTCAACATTTCCCAGAGGCAATTGAGATCCCAAATTTGAATATTATTCATGAGAACTATCTAATAGAGTGTAGGTAATGGAGGACCATTCAAAACAACATCAATAACACATCATTGTGTGATTCGGTGGGGCATATAGAATTTCATCACAACTAAATTGTGAACATGAGCATATTTGGAGTGAAATACTACACCCTATACACAATGTGTTTAAATTTCATAGCTATAAAGGTGTGTATTAAATGGAAAGAGTTTATCATTTTTTTTATTAACACATTTCCGAGGGTTTCATGTCCCTATAGGATGTTGAATGTGACATTTTTATCAAAAATGGAAACACATTATAGTACATGGTGGTCTGTTTAATCAGGTATGTTACCATTCACAGTCTAGAGTCATAGCTATTAATATCTGAGGATGTGGTATTTAAGGAGGAATCCCATATTGGGGGGGTTCTTATTTAGGAAATTTAAACATTAACTAAGAATGTATTAGGGACTTATTTGGGATACCGAACCATTTTTTGGGCTATCTAGATTCTGATAAGTTATCATATCAGTAAGAAAATGTATAGATGAGTAAAAGAAAGTACTCTCCTATGATAAAAAAACAAGGAGACCCCCACTAATAAAATTAGAGCCTTTGATGTGTGGATAAAACAACATTTTTATTTTCATAAAAATATTGATATCTCTTTTCATTATTCAGACTGTTGATAATTTTAATTCAATAAAATTATGAAACAACCCCCTAAAAATATATAATCCAACATGACTAATGATAAGTGGGATAAAATAAAGGGAAAATAATTGATCATTCAATTATTTGAGTAAAATTATAGGAATGAAAAGTTTGGATCATTATATTTTGGGAAACACTATTGGATACCAATAAATATGTTGGAATTAGGATACTATGATTCAAAGATTTTGTATATCAACCTCATTCCCACCATCCCGATTATGATTATAAAAAATAAAATTTCATTTTTTTAATTTTATACTAATAAATTTGGTTGATTTTAATCAATGAAAAATATATAACATAAAATGGAATCATTTGATCAATTACATACCCAAATAGATTTTAGGATTTTTCTTTTAGATAATTAAGACAAACTCTGACGCAACATTACTATTGTCATTATGGAGACATTTTTTTCACTATACAAATATTTTCTTATTCCATATTATATATTCATAATATATTAAATGAAACACTAATATATATATATATATATCATAATTCATATCTTTATTTATACCCCATGGAAATGAAATCATTAGAAAGGGGTGATCTCAAATGCTTAAAAAGGGTAAAGATAGGAATTGAAAATTGAATATATTTATTGAAAATGATATGATTATATGGGTATGAATATAGTTATCATAATATAATATAATTAATTCTAATAAAAACATGGATCATAAAATAAATGACATGGAATATAGATTTAGAAAACGTATGACTCATTAGAGTAATTAATTATGGGAAATGTAAAGTAAATCTTATTTAAATGAACAATTATATTCTCATGTATACACAAAGTAGGTTGGTATCTTGGAACATTGTTTTCATGACCAATACTGAATAATGTTAGTATTAATTATTTTCTATTTAAATCCATAGGATAAATCATAATAGTTAACTCTATCATTCCTGCCATTAAAGACAAGGAATATTACTTAATGTATTGGAGAAATATATTTGTCTCACCCATTATATATGTTTTATTAGTATCACAAATAAATATTTGTTGTATCAATCTCAAAAATCATCCTAAATAATATTAATGTACCATATATGATTATAACTAATATAATCATTAATTTTCATTATCAATCATTAAAAAAATATTTTATTCATTTTTATCTTGATTTATCCCTAGAAAAGAAGCGACTTTCATGATAATATATTTAAAAAAATCATCATATTTCATCAAGAGAAACATGATGAATAGTATCATTACATCATATGCAAAATTAATTATATTAATCATTATAGGATGTTTTCATAGATAAAAATAATATAAAAATATCATTTAAAATATTAAATTTAAATTTAGGGAAATATCCTTTTATTTTGATAATATTATATAAAAATTTATAGTGTATTTGAAATTATGTCCTAAAAATTATGATAAAATATTTAGAAACCTGTTAATTCCAACGAGCATGTACCCTAGTGGTACAGGATCCTGCTTGGCATCTAAAAGACCCAGGATCAAATCTGGGCAAGGACTAATTTCTGGGTACTACAGCAGGGCAATGTAGTAGTACTGTTGTAGCGTTGGAACTATAGTGGTGATGACACTGTAGTGGCGAAGGCACTCTAGAAGGTACTGTAGTGGTTACGATATTGTAGTAGCCCGGGTAATGTAGCAGTACTATTCATCGAGGGGCTCTTTGGGCCAAAAATATGGGCTTTCAAGCCTTGTATTCAGGCCACTTGGACTTGGGCCTTCGGGAAATGTTATGGGTCTCCCTCTACCTAGTCAAAAGAGGTCTTTCCTTTCAATAATAAAAATATATAAACTTATTAATCATATAATGGTCATGCTATTGGGATAATTCATTCATCTCATAAATGTCAAAAACAAAAATCCTTTTCAATGTCTTTTACAGATAGTCAAAAGTGACCCTTTCTAAATATATTAAATACTTCAAATTTATTCATTTATAAAGAAGTTCAATGATACAAATAAATAAATTTATAAAATTATTTATGTTTATAAAAGAACATTATTTGTATATGTTAAATAACATTATGAAAGAGTTTGTTTTATTGATAAAAAGAACATCAAAATTTTTTAATGAAAACACATTTATGTCATTTTAAAACCAGAAACCATTTAACTTCAATAAAATAATAATAATATAAGATTACATGAGTATAAAAAGTTGAATTATATTATATTTAAATGAATATAGGTCAATCAGTCAGAAAACACGTCAAATAATTTTGTTTTACTTGAGAAACCCATATAACTTAGGTAATTCTTGAATAAAAAATCCATTTCATGAAGGAATATATAATGATTCTTTAAAAATAATAATTTCCAAGAACTAATATACTAAAAACATTAATAGGGTTGGGTGTACACTATATAAAATAAATCATGGTTTCCAACATGAATTATGTCTTAGAAAAAATAATTGATACCATAAAACCCATTTTGAATAATCTGAAATTTCAAAAAATATATCATGAAATAGAGAAAAAAATGGATATTTAAAAATCCTTCGATTCAATAATGATATAATATATCAATGATAATCATATAACCATTTTATAATAATTTAGGTTCATAATAATAGACATGTCTCATGGATATAATGTTGACACAAATAATCTTTATAAATATCATATCATTGATGTTATAATTAATCAATGATTTTCATATGTGTATCAATTTAAAAAAACTAAATAAAACATAATAAATTAGAGTTAATTTCACTCATAATTTATTAATAACATTGTAAGTAAATTTTATTTATAACTCGATAAATGAAAATTAAGTTAAGAAACCATGTATAATAAATCTCAACATGATATGTATATCAATTAACTCCTATATAAAAAATATTACATTTTTTCCTATATAATAACATTTTAAGGTTATATCAAATTTTCATTAAATATTTTATTTAATTTTCTATTATTACATACAATATTACTTAATCTTTTAAGTCCACCTCAGGTGTTTTGGGGAGATTAGTTTCATAATTAAAAAATAATTTCGTATGTTGAAACATGGTAAAAGGTCTAATTGTTGAATCATATTTACAATATTAATCAAGATATAATTAATAATTTAATATAAAAAAATACAATTTTATAACTATCCATTAATGATGTACATTAAAAAAAATTCAAACCCCTTCATGGAGGTGGTAATCCACGTTTAGGAACAGATGTAGTTGTCATTATCCAATAGATAGAATGGTAAGAAAATATGTAATATATTATCTTGAAATAATTTGAATTAGGTCAAAAATATAACATATAATTTAAATTCATCCTTATAAACATTTATTAGAAGTATTTATGGGGAAAAACACATTTCTTAATGGATATGGTATACTATACATATCGAAGAATGATGTTTTAGTTCATAATAGGATGAAAAAGGGGATGAATAAGGTGTTTAAATTAAAATAATTACATCCAAATATATGTATTAAATTTTTTTTTTAAATATTTAAATTTTTATAATAGAATTGAATGATTTATAAGATGATGTAAAATGATGACAGTCATTTTAAATGATCACATCCTTTTTAATGAAATTTCTTTGGATTTTTTTACAAAGAATGTAGAGATGGTCTGTTAGGAATACCAGAGCATATATAATGTATCTATTTTAGATAATAATTTTTTTTCAGGTTTTATTTGAGCTATGTGTCTCATGAAGTATGAGGAATAACGTAGAGCTGATGTACCTTTATAAGTTAGAAGAGGGGTATTGTTTGAGTTACTTAAATTATTAAATTAATTTTAACTCATTTTCACATAAATGTGGCACCAGAATTATATATATAGTATATAGTATTATTATGACTCAAAATAATTTCCTCCAATTACATTAATACACGTTTAGACTAATTTTAATACTTATCTCATAGTTTATCCTACCACTAGCCATTTTAATGATTACTCTCATTTTAATTTTATTTACACTTTATTTGTTAAAAAGTATCTGTAAAATAAAGGTAACCCATAAATATAAATATATGAAAGTTTTATACAATATCACATTCAATTTTTAATATATCGTATTTTTTAAAAAATTATATCATTTACAAAAATATTGGTTTGTTAAGATACCATTAATTTCATTTTTGTGACAGTTCACATAGTTTGACGTTAAAGATATATAGAAAGAAATTTAATTTTAATATAAACTTTTAACACATCAATAATATGATATATTTATATAAACAAATCATGTAATATTTTTATCTATCCAAATTTTTTTCTCTTAATGTTATTAATTTCATTTATTTGATTTATTTATTACCTGTATAAACACTGTTTCGATGTGGCGTAATAATTTAATGTAATTATAAAAGTAATTATTAATTAAATATATATTACCATGCTAAAAAATACATTAATATTTAAAATAATCATCTATAAATTAACATAGCTTTTTTATTCCTATGATAAATATTATATTTATTAAAACAAACACAGTGACATTTTGTTTTTAAATATTTCTTAATATCGTATTATTCTAATTATGAAAGGATAGTGGAAGTAAACATCCAAATACTATAAAGATTGATTATTATTATAAAAAACACTCATATAATGAAATAAAGTCATGTGTTTGTGAAATATTAATTTATTTTCCAATTTATTCAATAAATGTTTACATGTTTTACCCTTACTGAGGTGACAAATATTTATAGTAGTTTATATTCATATTAACAAAAAATAAAAGGGAACTATTTAGGGAATATGAAACTATTTATTATATAATTTAAATCCAATTCTCAATATTCAATTTATAAATGTGAAGGAAATAAATTTGAATATAAATGTGTAAAATTTAAAGAAAAAATATTTCTAAACAAAGGTTTTTCTAATTATAAAACTAATATTATACCGAAATAAAGTATAATTTTGATTCCAAAGTAATTATTTTGATGATATGTAATAAAATTATTCTAATTTTACATTTATATAATAATTTAAAAAAAATTATGATTCTTTTAAAATAAATAATTTTATTAAAAATAAAGGAGAGTTTTAAAAAAAATGACCTTATACATTTTTTAGTTAAGATTAAAACATTTGATTAAAAATACTAAATATTCAACTAAATGTAAAATTTAAATAATGATTTGAAAAATCATATTCATCTTAGAATGTAAAATAAATAAAAAATTTATAAATTAATTATTGTTTTCTTTCTCAAAATGAATTAAAATCAATTTTTGTAAAAATCAAAATTTTGATGCATGAAATTACAATACTAAAAATTGAGTGATTACAATTAAATCCATGTATTTTAATTATATTAAAACATTGATAATATTTTTATTTTATGTTTATTACTATTCCTAACTATTACTTAATCTCTAGGTTGTAATGGTCACATAAAAATAATATTATTATTATAATATATAACAATTCACTAACATAAGTGTGTTATTTGTTATGAAATTTATCTAGAATAATATTATTTTAATCTAAATTTTAAAGGTGCTAAAATTTAACTGAATAAGAAAATTTATCCTAAAAATGTTACCACATTCACTTTAATAAAGTTTTAAAACAATTTAAAAAATCACTATGTGGAAGATAAAACATTCAATCAAGAAATGAAACCCGCTATAATTTTTAAATTTTTTATTTTTGAAAACCCGCATAATAAAATTGGATAATTAAACATCCTTCTAAAATTACTAATATGGAAATATAAATATCTCTTGAAAAACACATAATCAACTTTTTATGTATGTAGAACATTTTAGAGAAGTGAAAATATGTAAATAGAAGTAAAAAATTAATATCCATTGAATAATAGAGAGTGCTTGAGAGCATGGTCAAGAGAAATATAACGTCCACAACACATTAAATAAGTATGGGATATTGAATAACATCAATTCATTATAAATTAAGGTAAAAAGATATCATTTTTTATTGTAATATCATTTTCCCATAATTGAATAATTCATTTACAATCTAGAATAAAAACATATGGAAATACACATTCTCTATTATATTCATATTAATAATATAAAAATCATCTAATGGTTGTGTGTTTCAATTACTTTTCTCCCTTATCTATTCTATTAGTGAAAAATGGTTCATATTAATATTTAATTATTGAAGCAATATAACTACATTTTGATATATTAAGTGGTATATAAAAGGATGAAAATATATTCTTCATATATTCAACAAAGAACAAATGGTTAGAACAAGATAAGATAACACCTAAATATAAATTTCTCTATTGATATAAAACATTAATCTACAATATTCCATTATTAACACATATAATTTTAACTTAGAACATTATATAACTAAATAAACTAAAAACTATTAAAAATGTATTTTATATAAAATAAATTAAATCACAATAGAATCATATAATGTTTCAAATATCAATAAAATAAAATAAAACCCACTTTTTATACAAATAAAAAAGATTATCCATATCTTGATCATAAATAGATTTAAATATATTACACTATAACAAAATAAATTTTAAACCATCAAGGTTTACTTAATATTCAATAGGGAAAAATTACATCAATAAAGTTTCCTTTCAAAAATCTAGTAAATGATTTAAATCACTTTAGTCTATAATCTCTTTTGAATTTCAAATTATAATTTTCTCTATTGAACATATATTCATCCTTAAAAATGAAAAAAACATGATAGTATCAACAACTTTTAAGTTAAGTACTCTTGAAATTATCCCAGTATTGAATTATTTTTAAACCCTCCATTGATACAAATTATAACATCCTCAAACCCTCATTCATAGATCTAGATTAAAAAATATAATATTTATATTTCTATATTAGATAGAATAGAAGTCGCTAAATTTTTTCCACACAAATATTTCAACATTTAATTCAAATATTGGATCACTTATATACCCAAACACCATTTTGGTTTATATTTTTAGAAAAATATTAAAAAATCATAAATAGAATTTCAAATGACATTATATGGTCATTCATCCAACTATATGCATCATTTTCTATTTCACATTAAGACCAAAACATCTCCCATATAAAAATATTATTTATATATCATACATAAAACTTTTCATTATAACATGGAGAAAATGATAATTATATAGGGGTGAGCTAAAATAATCAGTAAGGGTAAACATAATAATTAAAAATTATATATATTTTGTGCGTATGATTTGGTCCTATGTGTATGAAAAAAGTGAGGGTAATTGAGGATAATTTATTCCCATAAAAAAATATATTATAACATATATTACGTGGTATAATTATTTAAAAAGGCAAAATTAGTAAGATAAATTAATCATGATCCACTTTAAATCCATTCTGATCAAAGGAATCATTATAATCTAATGAATAGAGAAAACATGTTTGTACCATAGAACATTATTTTCAGGACCCATGTTTACTCATTTCATGATATCTTAATAATATTTAAATCCATTGAAGAAATATAATCACTTGACACAGTCCTGTATGCCTTTAATGATAAGGAATGTTATTCAATGCAATGGAGAGCTATATCAGAATTTCCAATCATATTTACTATATCTATATCACCCATCATCACGATAAATATACGGATATCCCATTAACATTAATAATTAAAAAAATTTATACATGAATATAAAATATGTAATATTTTATTCAAATCATAAAAATTTTAAAAGCATCTCTCATTCATATATATCTTCATCTACTAATAGAAAAGGAATTTTTTTATGATAATATCTTTAAAAAAATTAGCACCAATAATATGGATAATTAAGAAGTAAGGTATCAAAATATAATATTCCTAGTGATGGGGAATTATCATTAATGGTTTACATAAATGAAAATATGTTCAAAAAATTTGAAAACATTTATTCGAAAATAGGTGAAAATATGATTTTCTTATGGTAATATTTTAAAATATACAGAATAATGGGAAAATTTATTTTTTTGAATATAACGATGAATCAAAATAAGGGAATCATCATAGAAAATAATTCTATTAATGGTGGAAAATCTACTCATGTCAAAAATGTTAAAAATAAAAAAAATATTTTTAATTAATTGTAAATAGAGTTAAAAATTGCCTGCATAGAGAATTTTATGAAATTTACATTAAAAAAATTAAATATAATGATAAATATCATGTATAATAATATAATTAAATCATATATATTTATAAAATAACATTATAAAAATTAGTTAAATAACATAAATGAAGTGGTTTTTTAAAAAGTCTATAATCATTAAAAGAACATCTTTAAACAAACCCCATTTTAGAGCCTTTTAAAATTAAAAACCAAATGAAATAAAGAAATCAAGAAGTAACATAAAATTTTATAATAATCAAAATATTAATGATATTATATTTCAAGATTCAGTTGATACATTATGTTAATGAATATAGGTGTGTCAACGTGAATGTGTCTCAAATAATGATGTTTGAGACTGGAAACCCTTAAAAGTTGGGAAATTATAGAATAAAGAAGCCATTAAATGAAAGAACAGAACATAATTTTCAAAAAATATCATGAAATAATGTGTTAAATACAATTAATATGTCAATAGGTAGACCATATAAAATAAATAATGGATTATAGCTTGAAATATTTTGTAATTAATTGAGATTGAGACCATGAAAACCATTAAAACATATATAGAATGTGAATCAATATATCATGAAAGAGATACATTCAAAGGAACATTTAATATCATTATAAAAGATTAATTTATGTTATAATATCTCAATAAGCATAATATATGCCTTATAATATTAATTATGTTCATTATGAATGACATGTATCAATGAAAATACATTGAGACTTATAATACATGAAAAGATCATATAATGAAATCTAGAATTAATCAATGAATTGAATATGTGTAACAATTTCAAAACAAGATAAAAAGTGTAAATCAATAAAAATATAATCACATGTTATTTCCTAGAAAATCTATGTATATCATAGTAAACGAATTTGATGAATAACCAAATGAAGTAAAATTGAGTTAAGAACCCCTTTACATCAAGTCTTGACTTGCTATGTATGTCCCTCAACCACAAATAAAAATCTAATATTAATTGGTTAAAAATTAAATAAATAATTTATAGGTTTATTCCATTATAAATATACCCTTTTGTTGATTTATAATAAGGACATATTTAATTATGTAATTGATTTATGTCCATTTCAGGTGTTTTGTGAACATTCCGTTCATAAATGAAAAATGTATTCTCTAGAATGACCATTATAAAAGAGATCATTGTTTCATAATCAATATAATAATATTTTTGAAATAATTATCTTTTATATATTTAATAGAACTTTACAACAAACTATCAAACATGTAAACGAAGAATAAATCAAATCGTTTGGTGGAGGTTGTAATCCATACATACATAGGAATGATATTATCCTTTTCAATAAAAAGGAAGTGTATGAGTAAATATCATATTTTGTTTTATCTAATTTTAATTGTTATATTAATATCATATATATAAATTAAATCTTTTCTTATAATCTTCCATGAGAGTCAATAATGAGAAAATGCATTGCTTCATGGAGGTTATAGCCCACATGTTCGCACAAATGATGTTTTTTCAACATGGGATGGAAATGAATGCTAAAAAGGATATTACATTAACATAATAATATATAAATATTTTTTCGATACTAATATCATTACATTTTAACTGTTATAATATTATTTAATGGGGTACATGAAGATGTAAAATGAAAATTTCTAATTAATATGTCATACTCATTTCCGAAGAATCCCCCTTAGATCTCTCATATGAGAAAATATAGATAGTTATCTAAGATGAACAGAACCTATATAATGAATTTAATTGAGTTAATATTTTTTTGGTTGATTTCTGGGGATCATGATCTATATGTAATAGATGAGAGTTTGTGTACTTTTATAAGTGAGGGGATTGGCATCCTTGGAATTACACAAAGCGTTAAAATAATATAAATTAATTTTATTGGAAATATGGTAAAAATTTGATATAAATATAACATCATATGATTATAAGTCTAAATAATCACATATAAAAAAACAAAATTAGATTTATGATTTTTTAAACCTCATATCTTAGTTTTAACATCTCGTTAACCCTTTTAATGATTACTAAGGTAACATTATTGTTTAATATTTATGGGTAAATAATGTTATTATAAAAAATACAAGTGACCCATAAATGGATAATATTTTATATTATAAACCATATACCCTTTAAATAGAAACAAATTGAATAATTAATAATTTTAAATTATTTAATAAAATATTTTTTAACATAATATATCTGTAAATTCATTTTAGGTACTGTTAAAAGAGTTTCACTTCGATAACATAATTATAATAATGGAATTACAATATAACCTTTATATAAATCACTAATATGATACATTTATCTAAATAATTTTGTATCAAATTAATTATTCAAAATTTTATTACTTTTAATTTCGATAAAATAATTTACATGATTTCTCATTACATGAACAAGTATAGTGTCATTATTGATTTAACATTTAATATAATTATGCAATATTTAAAAATTATTATTTACAATGATAAAAAGGATTAATTTAAATTTTTAGTAAAGGATTTATAACCAAACATAAATTATTTTTATTCCTTTCAAAAAATATTATATTTATTAGAACAATGAGAGTGACATTTTGTTTTAATTCATTACTTAAAGGCTTGTTATTGTCATTATCAGTGGTAAGAGAAAATAAACTTCCAAACATTAATATTCAGGTTGATTATGGGAAAAATATATCATGCAATGAAATGAATATAGTTTCTATAATAGTTTTTGGTCTTATCCCATATTTTTAATCTTGTTTCACCTAATTTACTCAAACCGATGTGAAAAATATTTACAAAAATTACAATTCATTCTGAAAAAATTTAAATTTTACTAATTAACAAATATGATCCTCATGATTACAAATATTGAATCAAATTTTTAGTAATCAATTTATATATTTGTTATTAACTAATTTAAATATAAATATGTTAAACTCACCAAAAATTCATTTTTAGATAATAGTGTTTTAAATCCTAAAAATACACTTATGAAAAAATGATGAATATTTCAGATTATTATGTAATTAATTATATTATATATGACTAGAAGATACTTATTTAAAATTAAAATAAAATTTAAAACATAATATTAAATTTTAATAAAATTATTTAACAAAATGGAATGATATTTTTAAAACAAATCGGCATTTTTAACTATTAACATAAAATATAATCATTTCATAAAAATAAAAAATATTCACCCTAAGATAATGTTTACATTATGATTTGAAAATTATATTAATTTACTAAAATAAAATTATGAAATGTGTTTTATGATTATTATATTGGTAGCTCTAAAAATGCTTCAAAAACCATTTTTAATGAAAAAGGCATTTTAGAAGCATAAAATGACATTATTGAAAAATGAATGACTATTTTTTAATAAATTTATTACAAATATATGAAACCATTATATATATTTTTATTTTGTTTTCATTTCAATCCATACTTCTAATTTAACTAAAATGATACAATGGTCACTTTTAATTATAATATTTTTATCGAATATAATTATTCTCATAAATATTTGTGTTTCATGTTAGGAAAACTATCGATCATAGTGTTATTTAAAAATAAATTTTTTGTGCTGTTAAATTTTACCCAGAAAAGAAATTTCACTCATGTAAATTTCTATCATTTCTAATAAAAAAAATTAAAATTTTTTCCACAATACAATTCTAGTTTGTGCAAGAAAAAAAATTAATCACTAATGGAAAAAACCTTCTTAGAATTTTAATATACCTCTATAGAAAATACACATTGTTAAATGTTGTAAAATGTTTTTTAAAAAGAGAAAACATGAAATATGAAGGTCACCAAAATAACACATAATCATGTTACCAATGAAGGAGAAAATCTTCAAGAATTAATAATATGGAAGTATAAGAGAAAAGTAAAATCTAAGGAATAAAGTAGATTTACTGAGAACACTGTCATGAGAAACTTAATGTCTAAAAACCCGTGAATTATTAAGGGATACGTAAGACCATGAATTCATAATTAATGGTGGTAAATGTATAATATTTTAAAAAAATTCTTTTTATGTGTGTTAGGGAATTTTTTTATTAACTTGACTATGATAAGATGAAAATATAAAAATTTTATTATTTTTAAATGAAAATATTTTATTTATTCCTTTGGTTGCATGTTCAATCAGTTTAAAATTTTATATCATCTATTACTTCATATGATATGTTTTAATATTTAATCTATGGAGCACTCTAATCACCTTTCCATGTGAATTAATTTATATAAATGAGGGAAAATATATTCTTCTTTGTATTTAAAAAACCCAAAATGGATTGTATTTATAAGATAATACCCACTTATACATTTATATGAATGTTTTAAAAATTAGTCTCTAATACATCATTAATAACACCTAAGGTTTAGCATAGATCATTATATAAATACCTAACCTATTAAACTCTTCAAAATATGTAATCCAAAAAATAAGAAAAATCACTACCAAATCCTAAAATGTTGTAAAAACATCCAATATTACAAGAATAAACATCAGATACTATATTAAAATATTATACACAACATGACTATAAATATCTCCAAAAATATTACACAAAAAAAATTATATCAAACTATCTAGGTTAACTAAATATCTAAAAGGTCATAATCCCAAAAATAGAGTGTTATTCCTAAAACCCAAAAAAGTGTCTAATTCTCCATAATGTATAATCACTAATGATATAAAATAATAATTTTCTACATCAAAAATATCATTAACTATAAACTTATAAATGAGTTATAGAATCCAAAACAATTAAGTAAACTTGAAATGAAAATATCATAATATCAAAAGATATATAAACCACAATTTGATATCGAATATAATTTACATATACCCACTCTCCTAGATATAGTTCAAAACATATAATATTTTTTATTATTACATTAATATTGATAAACATGATAAAAAAATCATCTAAAATATACAACCTGAAATAGATAAATTACATCACTTATATAGGTAAGGGCCATTTAGGATTAGAGTTTTTAAGATTTATAAAAAACACATACATATCATTACTCAAGTGTTTAAGTTATAATTTTCCCCATATATTCCCATATTTTATTATTACTCATTAAAAGTTTTCTATCCCCCCACATAAAACGCATCAATACATATTTCTTTATGAACATAAGAAAATAAAACATAACAAATGGGTGAGCTCAAATGATCAATAAGGGTATACATAGTCATTCAAAATTGGATTCTATTACTCAGTATGGGATGATTACAATAGTCTGAAGATAGATATAATAACATAACAGAATTCATACCAACCAAAAAATGGATTATAAAACATATTAAATGGCATAAATTATTATCAAATATAAGAATTATAATATTTATTTAACGGAATTCATGTGAAATAAATCACAATTAAATGAATAATTATAATATTTATCATAGATAAAACAAATTAGTTTTTTGGAAAATTATATTCATCAGTTTTTCTCACTAATTGTAGAAATAATTAGATTCTATTAAAATCTATTTGAGAGACATTCCCAGTTAACTCCCTCCATCACTCAATTAAAGACAAGAAACATTACCCAATGCATTGGAGAGATATATGGATCGCAATCATTGTATAATAAATAACTAGATCAACAACATCAATATCTATATCAAGAACATTCATCGTCATCAATAAATTCAATGTAAAATACATGAATATAACACATGGAATCTTGTATTTTAATAATAAATCTTTTAAAAACATATTTATTTCCATTATAAGTAGATTATCCCATTAAAAATAAGACTATTTCATGATAATATCTTGAAAACAATAATTATAATCTATATATTTAATGATTATATATAGTTTCATAAGATTATAGAAACTTGTAAATAATTATTAAAACAAATGAACCTTTATCATATCTGGAAAAACTTTTCATTTTATACAAATTAAAAACAAAACATTATGTTCAAAATTTATAAAAGATAGTCAAGTGTGATCTATATAGAAATTAATAATAAATATATTTTTTAACCTCTATAATGAATTTTACTGAGCATGGAAAGTAAAAATATATAATCATTTAGGCTTTAAAAATAAAATATTTGAAATAATTGAAAATACATAGAGGAAAATTTTGAGTATATAAAAACATTAAAACGTTTCTAAAGAAAAACTCATTTACTACTTTTTGAAACCAAAATCCATTTCCAAGAAAGAATATATTATGGACCGTAAAATTCAATGATTCAAAAAAGATGAATGAATGTATTTTTCAATATTAATTTTATACACCATGAAAATGAATATAGGTATATCAGTTAAAGAATTTCTCAAAGAGGGATGTTTAAGATGAAAAACACTTATTACTAGGGTACTACTCGAATCCAAAAGAAATTCAACGAAGTAACAAAATATAATTATTTAAAACAAATAATTTCTATGAAATAATATATAAAGACACACTCATGGGTTATCAATTTCACCATATAAAGTAAATAATGGCACATAACATGAATTATGTATCAGATAATTACAAATGTCACTATAAGAAACCGTACAAATTTATTTACTTTAGAGTAATTTAATTTTGAACTAGAAAACATAATAGTAAAATTAGATATAATGATAAAATAGTAATTCATAATATAATATCTCATTAAATATAATATTTATCTAAAAAATGATGTAATATAATAATACAATACATGTCTCAATGAAAAATTCTTGACAGTAATAATCCTTATAATGACCATTTCAATGATGTTATAATTAATCAATGACGGTATTATGTGAAAAAACTTTAAAATCAAAAAACGTTTAAAGACAATAAATTAAAATAAGAGGTCATTTCATATATATTATGTGCCCAACATAGTCAATAATGTAGAATTATCACCCAATAAATGGAATTTGATTGATGAAACATTGTACCTCGAGTCCCGACATGGTGTGTACATCCCTTAAATCATTTATAATAAAAATATATTAATTATTTATAAATTTTATATGTATTTTCAGGTTTAATCAATTATCAATAATCTATTGAACTTATTTTCTTAATTTATTGTAATGCATTATTCAGTTACATTATTGATTAACGCTATATGGGGTGTTTTATGGATATTTTATTAGTAATAGCATAATGATGTTGGTAGAGTGACTATGGTTGAAGGGTTCCATTTTCTATAATATCCAGAATTATAATCATGAAATATTTATCATTTTAAACAATTAAAAACAATTTTATAACCTTTCATGAAAGGCACATATGAAAAAAGAATCACATCACATTGAGGTGGTGGTAGTTCACATGAGAGAATGAATGAAATTATAATTTTTCAATTGATTGAAGGGTAGGAAAATAGATGATAAATTATCCTTACAGATTTATAATTAGTTCATTGATATTATATATATTTATACTAAATCCATCATTATAAATTTCTATGACATGTCGGGATAGAAAATAGAAACACATCACTTCCTACACACAGATCATGTTTTTGATCTCTTTGGGATAGAAAATTAGATGAATAAGGGTATTATATTATAATAATATCAGTTTACAATATTTGAGATATTTATGTTGTAGTATTTTAATGTTTAGTGCATAATTTACAGTATTATAAGATTATGTAAAATGAAAATTCTCAGTTAAGATGACTACCTATTTTTTTGATAAAACTATTCTAAAGAACATCTTAAGGACCCTAGGCATGGTTTTTAGGAATAAAATATCCATTATAACTTATATAAAGAAGTTAATAAGAGTTTTTTGAAGGTTTTATATGAATGAAGATCCTTAGGATGGGTGAGGAAGAGAGGAGATGTTGTGTCCATTTATAACATAGTGGGGAGCCATGGAATGAATAAAAGTTTAAAAATAATAGATATTATTTGTCTTTTACAAGTGAAAAATTGAAATATTTATAATATAAGATTATTATTATTCTAATAATATCATGAAAAAATTATTCTTATTATGTTGATATTTTAACCTGTATCTCTCAGTTTTAGCCACTCATTTACACTTTTATTGGCTACCAGGATAGCAATTTTTTAAAAAATTAATGAGACAATAATATTAATAAAAAATGTTACCCATAAGTGGAAAATATATGGTATAATAACCATATATAATAAAATTTTACAAATATAGGATATTAATTAATTTATATCATTTAATGAAATATTTTCTAAACAATGATACCATTAAATCACTTTTCGGTACTATTTGCATAATTTGACATTAAATAAATCAAGATAGAAATTTAATTACAATATAAACTTTTAAAATATAACTATTATGTATAATTTGTCTTAAGTATCCCTGTAACATGGTAATTCATTCGAATGGAAATACAATTTTTGTTTCAAATTTCATTTAAATAATTTTTCTATTAATTGAACAAGAATAACTCCAGTGTTGTGAAAGTAGTGAATGTAATTACATCATCATGATAAAATAAAAATAAATTAACATGATACAAAGTCCATTTTATTCGAAATAAACAATTATGACAAAATATAACCTATTTTTATCAATATTAATGTAATTGATAAATTAAAATAAAGAAAAAGATATTTTGTTTTTATTATTTAATTAAAATTATATTATGATCATGATCAATGGAATGTTGATTATAATTGATAAATTTTAAAATTAATTATTCTTATATTGGAAATAAACTCATATAATCAATTAAATTCTTGTTTTTTATATTTTCAAATATTTTCCCATAGTGTGAGTCTTGTTTTACATGATTAACCGTTACTATGGTTATAAATATTTATTACGGGAATTATTCAAAATGAAAAAAACCTGAAACCAAAATATTTTTAAATTTGAACCTGCTCATAAAATATATTTCTTACATTTTTTAATATTCATTCTCTATAACTTGAATAAATCTACTTTATTATAAATTCACCAAACAAAAGAAAAAATAGACTTCAAAAAAAGTGTTTTTACTCATAAAAATGCACTTATAACAAAATTAGTTATAATGTAAATCCCTATGTAATTTTTTATATTATATATAATTAAATGAGATTTATATTACCTTAAAATATAATTTAAAACATAATAATACATTAAAATTTAATTTTTAAAAAGAAAATTGATGATAGTTTTACAAATGTAGTTATTTTTTAAAATACACTTAATGATAATTCTATTCATAAAATTATAAAATATTCATCCTAATATAATATTAACCTCATGATTTAGAAAAATATATTAATTTCATCAAATATAATAATTGAAAAATTTGTAAATTATCTTTAATGTTTGTTCATATTTTTTATTAAAACTTATTTTTGAAGAAAACATTTTTCTAAAGCATAAAATGAATTTATTAAAATTGATTTTTTTTTGAGTTAATCAATTCATTTTCATATATACAAATCATTCATAAATATTTTATAATTTTTTGTGTAGTATTAATATAACTATTTTAAGAGCACGGTAGTAATTTTCACATCACAATAATAATATATTTATAGTATATATGATTTCATTTAATGATCGGTGTCATGTGTTGAGAAATATATTAAACATAGTATAATTTTGTACAAAATTTTTGGTTTTTTCAAAATTTACCAATAATGAAATTTCATCCTCATAAATTTATATCATTTCTAATAAAAAAATTTAAATTATTTAATAAAATCAATTCTAGGGAGTGAGAGATTAAACATACAATCATGGTATGAAAAAAACTTGTAATATTTAAATATAACATGATTGAAAACTCGAATCACAAAAAGGGAAAATAAAACATCCTTTTATAAAGAAAAAATATGAAATATAAAGCTAAATATAATAATATATGATTGGATTCTCAGATCAGAAGAATATTTGTAGAGTGTTAAAATATGTTCATACAAGAGAAAAATTACAACAAAGTAATAATTTAGAGTAAATGACAACTACATGATGATAAAGTCAATGTCCATAAAACCATAAAATAGTTATGGTTAAAGAAGACCATCTATTCATAACAAATAATGGTAAATGGATAAAATTATTATATTAAGATCCATTTCGTAAAATTGGGGATTTTTTTTCTTGTACATTAACAATATAATGAAATATACATAATCAATTTTGATTAAATCCATAAATGAAATTTAATACTTTAATTATGTTTTTCAATCATTTTCCACATTTTTCTAATATTTTTCTAAAAATTATAGCTTTAATATATAATGCATGAAGATATATTATCAATATCATATTTTTGATGAGTTATATAATTGGTTGAAAATAGATTTTTTCATGTATTTAATAAAAAAAGGCTATTACATACTATGAAAATAGAAAAATATGCCTTTATTACAATATGTAAAACATTAGTCTCTAATTCATTTTTAGGAACACATAATGTTTAATTTAGAAATTTTAAATCCATACAAATATTCAAAATATATTTTCCACTAAATAAATTGAAACACAACAAAATAATATAATTTAGTGTACCTCGATAATATAAAAATAATAAACATCATATTATAGCTTGAAATGTTATCCTTGGATTTATCACAAATATCTCCAAAAATATTTCCCTCTAATAAAATCACTTCTCACCCATTAATTTCAACCTAATATCCATTAAACCATAGTTAACTCAGTGTAATATCCCTCCTAAAACCTATTAAAATGTTGAAATATCATTAAGGTATAATCATTTATGAAATTAGAAAGAAACATTTATCCATTGAAAATATGATCAACCATTAAAGATCTTCCAGAACAATGCTTGAGACCAAAGCAGATGCACACCGAACCACTAGATCCCGACCCTGATGTAGAAATGACAATGGAAGACATCCTAACAGAGGATAATGATGGAAATATTGGAACTTCACCAGCAGTCCCAATCACCCATCAAACTTGGAAAAGGGTCCAACGAGAAGAAAAACACAGTAGACTTGAAGACCCTTAACCCGGGCGACTAAAAAGAAGAATTTAATCAAGCCTGCCAGTGGGGGACTCCACTAAAAGATGGAAAATAATGGGTGGAAAAACATGTTCAGAGGACTCAAAGGTGGAGGCGGGTAAGACCCAGCCCCATCGAGACCAATTATTGTCTTATGATGGAACTGTCGTGGGCTTGGCATCCCACGAACGGTTTGCTTGCTCCAGCACCATTGCACCCAATGACTCCCCGATATGGTTTTCTTATCTAAAACCATTATGGAAAACAAGGACACCACAAGAATTGCTCTGAAATGCGGCTTCCAAGGCTGCCTCCTGGTCTCCCGATAAGGACAATCTTGGGGATTCTGTCTCTTTTAGAAGGATTTTGTCAAAGTTGAGATCTTGTCCTTCTCCATGCACCATGTGGCTGCATCTTTTCAAGAGGACCACACACCGCCATGGATATTCTTGGGATTCTATGGTTTGTCATCCCTTAACGAGAAGTGGATATTATGGGATATTCTATGTAAGTTGTGTCACTATATTCAGAGCCCTATTCTCTTCGATGGTCACTTCAATGAGATTAAGTTTCATAAGGAAAAAAGAGGAGGAACTGACCGAACATCGTCGTCGATATCAAATTTTAAGGATGCAGTTTCTAGCGTTGACCTTGTTGACCTGGGATACGCGAGTAATCCATTCACATGGCTTGAGGGTAATACATATGGCACCCACATCGGGGAGGGAGTTGACATATTTTTGGGATCAACAAATTGGAAAAATCTCTTCAGTATGTTCCACATCGGCCACCTGAAACTCAATTTTTCAGACCACGACCCAATTTTCATTGACTACAGTCAAGGTGAACAAAAGATGTAATCCAGCTGACCCATCAGATTTGAAATCAATTGTGAAAAAGAATAGAAATTTTATGATGTTGTCTGATCAAGCTGGAAGTGTAATCTTATAGACGTTGGATTCAATCTTCAACAGGTCACATCTGATCTGAGGTCTTGGAGTGATAAAAAATTCCACCATCATGATAGGAACAGTGATTTCCTTGAATTGAAAATGTGTAACCTACTCAAGAAACCCCCATATAACTGAAATATCTCTTTTATTAGTGCAACTCAAAAAGATCTATATGTGGCCTTGTGCGTCAAGGAATGATTTTGGGCTATGCAGGCATGGGAAACCCAAATAATTGAAGGGGATGAAAATATATAGTATTTTTTCTAGAAAGCTTCAGCTAGGCTCTGGAAGAATTCTATTACTTGCTTCTCTCAACCAGATGGTATCAATGTCTCTAACACCGGTGGAATCCATGAAGAATTGACCTATTATTTCCAAAACCTCTTCTCTCTGGGAACTCCTCTCATTTCTGCTGAAGTAGAGGATTGCATCAGACCTGTGATAACTGATTATATCAATCAACAACATACAAAAGATGTGACAAATGAGGAGATACATCTGGATTTAAAAAATATTCACCCCACTAAGGCCCCGAGCCCAGATGGTTTCCACACCCTCTTCTTCGAAAATTACTGGCACATTCTCGGTCCTGACATCTTCAATATTATGTGGAATTTTTGTGCTGGGAATACAAGCATTCCCACCATCAATGAAACTATCCTCATCCTCATTCCAAAAATAATGAAACCTCAGGTGGTCCCTGAATTCAAACCTATCATCCTGTGTAATGTATCTTACAAAATTTTCTCAGTGATAATAGTTAATAGGATACGTCCTTGGATACCTAACATCATCTCAGAAAACCAGAGTGCCTTCGTGGCCAAGAGACCGATCAATGATAATGCAATTGTGGCCCATGAAGTGTTCCACTAAATTAAAACACCCTCCACCGTGAAAAGAGGAACCATGGCCTAGAAACGGGATATTACTAAGGCCTATGATAAAGTGGAATCACACTTCCTCAGAGTCATAATGCTGAAAATGGGTTTCTGTTCTAAATGGGTAGATATGGTCATGCACTGTGACTTGACAGTATCGTTCTGAATCAAGTTCAATGGAGAGCTCACCTAAGGATTCTCCCCATCCCGAGGCCTTCTCCAGGGAGACCCCATTTCCCCCTTTCTCTTTATCTTGATGGATAATGTTTTTTATAAACTTATTTCTAGGGTTGCATCCTCTAACTCTGTTCATGGGGAAAAGGTTTTCCATGTAATCCCACCAGTTCTGCATCTCTTCTTCACCAACGACTACCTCCTTTTATCTAGGGCAACCACTAATGAATTCCAGGTAATCATCTATGCAATCCAACAGTATGATAGGGCGTCTGGTCAGTAAATCAATCATGGAAAGTCAGATATCTCTATCAGTACAAGGGTTACTCCTTCCATGAAAGAAGAACTTTGTGATTCTGAATGCATCCATTTGGTCGAGAAACACCATAAGTATCTCGATCTCCCCGAAGTAATTTGCCTCTCAAAAAAGAAATCATTACATCATTGATAGATAGGATTGAGGAGAATATTCAAGTCTGGACAACAAAAAATAATTTCCAAAGACGGTAAAGAGATCCTAGTTAAATCCGTCATCCAATCTATCCCCAGCTATTTTATTCCCTTGGTTAATCTTATAGTGGAAACATTCAATCAGGTCCACACATGCACAACCAACTTCTGGTGGGGGAAGAATGATGGAAGGAATGGAACCCACTAGATTTCTTGGGAGAAATTGTGAAATCCCATGTTTGAGGGAGGAATGGGATTTCAGAACCTCTTTCAATTCAATGATGCACTGTTGGCTATGCATGGTCAGTGCCCTATTTACCTTCCATCATCCCTCTATGTGTGTGTAATCTGATCCAAACACTTTCCACACATGGACTTCCACATCTTCATCCTAGCCCCCGACCAATCTTCCTCTCGAGAAGCATTTGGGGGGCCTAAAGTCTCCTTAAAAAAGTAATGGGATGGAGGATTGGGAATGGCCAAAATATTAACATTTGGAACGATCCATGGGTTATTGATGAGGAAGGTTTGCGGGCCTCATCCCCTGCCCAACCAGGTTTGAAGATGCCACTGTCTGGTGCCACATTTCCGAGAAAATTCCAGGATGGTGTTTGGAGAATATTCATGAATCGTTCAATGAAAGAGACAAATGAATTATCCTAAGTACCCCATGGGTCCCAGACGTAGGCCCCGACCATGTCTTCTAGATCAACGCCCTTTAGGGAGCCTACATGGTGATATCTAGATACCAGCTCGCTATTGGAAATCAATCAGTCGATTGGGATGGGGGACCCTGGAAGTCAATTTGGAAACTCAACGTCCCCCCAAAATCCACCACTTTTTGGGGCAGGTGTGCACGATCACCCTTCCTACTGTGAGCCTTCTCGTCTTCCGACATATCTCCAGTGATGAGTCTTTCCCTTTCTGTCCGAACGTCCAAGAATCGCACTTGCACGCCAGCATCCAGTGCTCAGGGGCTATGGAAATTTGGAATAAATGGGGCTCTTCTTTAGAAGATTCACTGGCCATGTCCACTGACCTCCCATCTTTCCGGATGCGATGGTGATCCCCCTTCTCATTTGAAAAAGTGGGTTCACTTTGCACTCTGGCATGGATCATTTGAGTCTGTCGCAACGAGGTAGTTTTCAACCATGTCCATAGATCCCCTGAATATTGGATTGAATGGGCCTTTTCGTATATTGAGGGATAGAAGCACCACACTGGACAACACAATCCCTTTAGAACCCCTTTTTTCTCTCACAATGGTTTCTGCCAAGAGAAGGGTTTCTAAAGATTAATGTTGATGCATCTCTCCCAAAAGACAGGCATGTCGCCCTCGGCATCCAGGCCCGAAATCATCAGGGGAAATTCATCGCAGCCAAACATGAATCACACCACACTTTTTGGGAACATGTGGTGGCCGAGGCTACTGCCATTCTTCCAGGTATGATGCTCGCCAAGGATCATGAATTGGATAAAATCACCCTCAAATCAAACTATCTCAACATTATCAGTGCCTTCAATTTCAACAATGGCATCCTATAGTCATTTGGATCCCTCATCAGGTGAATCCTTTCTCTCCATCATGTCTTATCTATCTACACATTATCTTTAACTAGAAGAGAAGTAAACAATGCTGCCCATCAGCTGGAGTTCTCAGGCCCAAATTATGTTAACCAGCACTGGATGGACCATTTCCCTTCATGGATTTTCATTTTTATATCTATTGATCTTCGACATTAATGAATATTTATATTTCAAAAAAACCATAAACATAAAAACCAATGATATTGGCCCTAACTATTATGTTATCCTCTCATGAAAACTTCCTGATCTCCACATTTTTCTAAATCCTCCTTTGATATGACCTATAAAATCCCTCAACCCACACTCCCAGATCATGTCCCAAAAAAATCATTACATTTATAGATTTTATATAGATAAGTATAACCCAATTTTATCCATCGAAAACATACCACATCAAATGAAAAAATTAGAAAAATCATATACTCATGTAATATTTAGGATAAAAAATTTATCGAATTATAAATACTTCTTACATAACATTACACATATCTTTATGTGATCATTTTATCTAATATACCCAGACTTTCTAGTTCAAAATTAACTCCTCTCATATTCAACATGGAACCATTAAAAAAATATTTTAATTAACATAAGTATTTATAACAAAGGAAAAATAAAATATAATAAAGGGGTAATCGAAAATACTAAGTTAGGGTGCATATAAACATTAACAATTTAATATCTTAAGTGTTCCTGAAATGATCATATGGGTATTAAGACATTGAGAATAACATAAAAAAACACATTCCCTTCAAAAATAGGTACATAAAACATATGAAATGGAATAAATATTTATTAAATTAAATATTCAAAACATTAATGAATCAAAATCCATGTGAAATAAATCTAAATGAATGGAATAATTATAATCTCATGAAAAAGGGAAACATGTATGTAGCATGGAATGATGTCTTCATCACCTATGTTCAATCATGTAAGAAATAAATGTATAATAAATATATCTAAATGGGAAGCTCCAAATTAACTCACTATTTATCATCATTAATGAAAACGAACATAATCCAACACATTATAGACCTATATCGAAATCACCCATCATAAATGCTATATGGGGTTCACCAAGCTTCATGATATATATCAATGTCACCTATAATCATCAATAATTCCCATGTATCATAAATTAATGTAACACATGTAACGAAGAATTTTAATCATTAAACTTTTATGAATGCCTTTAATTCCTTTATAGCATTAATTACCAGTGAAAAAAGGAATGTTTCATGATAATCACTATAAAACCATAATAATAGGAAATCAAGAGATAAACTATTGATAGTATATATATATCATATTCCTAGTGAAGTATATGGTACCATACCACACTATTTGATTTTTTTATGATAATAATCACACACATATAATTCTACCATTTTCATTTAAGTGAGTCTCAAAATATATCAATTAAATTTAATGTGGTGAATTTGAAGTCATATTCATGTCTATTTAACACCATGATAATGGATTTAACATGCCTCTTTAAATCCAACAAGTCCTATTAATGATACAGGAAGATCTATGAATATATATAGAAGTAATTTAATTTGTAAGCACTTAAATTTGTGTTTAACTGGGTCTCACCAGCAACATGGTTTAATGGAAGAATAAATCATCTATTATTGGAAGAAAACCATATACACATTGGACAAGCATCAGCCTACTAGTGGATCCATTAATGATATAGATTTTTTTTATTTAAGATCAATATTTATAATCTATCCTATTGTATATATTCAAAATAGATTATGAAGCATTAAAACAGCTTCCAGTAGCACAAAAAATACATGGTGGAGGCCACAAGGTAATTAGTGACATTGGGACGGCTTCAGAGAGCCACTTTAAATTATAGTCAAAACGACCATTGTGAAGTCCCATATAGGTATGATTTTAATAGGTATTATAAATGTTTCGTCGTCTAATTTAGAGGCTATAAATGGACTCTCTTGACCCCATTATGATTAATACATAGGTTACTGAGGTTCTCTCAAGCATTAATTTAATATAAAAATACTAATGTTCACATTTCTTATCAGGAGCCTCCAAGTTATTAATTTTTCAAACGTCCTCAAACCATTCTGAAAATATCTTCTATCACATTTGTTAAAATATTCAACAACATATTTTTTAGATTCATTGAATATGGTTTCCAAAGTAAAACATGTCCTTCCTCAACCACTGTTCACAAATGGTTTACACTCCACAATTGTGTGGGATATGTTACATGATCAAAAATGAAATTCAAGAAATAATTCTCAAGCCATAATTGTGAGGGATGAGTTCTTATTCATTGTTGATATGATGGGATTTATTTAAAGGGCCTATTAGGTTATGGGGTGGATAATTAAGGGATCACATCGAGATTTAACTAAACTTTTTATGAATTTTTTTTCTCATATCTATATTAATGTATTGAATAATTAAACATCATCTAACAGAGATGATAATTTTTTATTTGATCATTTCTGTGATTTAATTACATTTATATATTATTTATCAATGTGAATTTAATTTTTTAACTATAACATAATTTATTTCTCACATTATTTTTTAAAATTATTTATATTTGATACAAAACTTTTACTTCCACATTAATTTTTAAATGTAAAATTCATACACACCATATATTTCCAAAATAATTTTCCAATAATTTTTATTAAACGAGGTGTTTCTATCTACAACCCATATCTTTAAAAATTGTGTTTTTTTAATTAATGATTTGATTTCGAATATATATTTTCATTATGGAATCTAATTCTAAATTACATTCGATAATTTTTTATGGTTCCGGTTACTTATATTAGATGTATTAGATAAAAACATTACTTGGTAGTATTTCTAATATTATTTGGGAAATGGTAATGCATTAATATATTACAACAAATTAATTTTATTAAAAATGGATTATCTCTGATATTAGTTATTTTAATTTAATAAGAGAGGTACAAATTCAACAATTTTTGCCTTAATAGGAAATTATTTTAGTCATGATTTTACATGAAAATATTCTTATGAGATTTGAAAATTGTTAAAAGTAATTATTGATAGAAAAAATAGTAAAGAACATTACGTTATATTTTTTTTCATCGATATTTTGAATGTATTACTATAAAATTAAAGTGAATCTATTAATGTAATGTATTTTATATTTAATAGAAATTTAAATGGTTTAAAGTATATTGATGATGGATAATCTTTAGAAACACTATTATTGAAAATATTGTGGGGTTTACCTGACATTTTGTTATCCAAACCTGACTGCAATTCAAGAATACAGTGACATGAAATATATAGTTTTAGAGGAAATTGATGGCTCCTTAATGATATAAAACATAAAAATTAAATAATAAGAATAAAATAAATCCAATGAATCCAACGAAGTTAAGAAAATCATCACCTTTAATGATTCCAAAGATGAAAAATATGGAGGATATGATCTTGGATATTCTATTATAAATTGGAATGTTTCCAATCAAATTCAAAATAATAACATCAAACACTGATCTATAAAGTAAAACCAAAACTGAAAATCCAAAGGTGAAATGCTAATAATGAAGAACAATAAAGTCTAGATACAACCAGGGTTCTCTGTCAACAAGGAAAATATCAACTAAATAATGAAAGTTAAAATGGATTTTAATGCCCCAATTTTGAGTGAAATTGATGATTCCATAGACTCAATTTAATCATCCAAATAATGAAACCCATGCTCTGATCACCTCTTGAAAAATGTAGATGAATACATTGAGGTTATTATCTTCTATTTAATTTCTTCTCCTATTCTAATTCTTATCATTTTTATTTTCCTCACTCTTCTTCTTCCTAATTATACAGTCACCTAAATTATAATGACTTAAATTATGTTAGAAATTAACTCAGAAATGGATATCATCAACTTCATTATTTATAAAATAAACATGAAACATTATATAATCAATTCATTGAAGAAATAAGTAATCTTTAAAAGAAAAGCATCATATAATACTAGAAAATGAATATATCTCTAGAAAAAAAAATCAACTGAATGTTGATAATCATGAATCCACCATTAAATACATAAATATATACTATTATAAATTCACCTATGCTGATGAAAATTTACACATAATTCTACGATCTTAATAGCCTACTTGTTTTTAGGGCATCATTGATTACTCCAATCACCTCAACTATTCAAATAATCCATCAAGAATGTAGACATTAAAAAGTCTTTTCTCCACAAAATTGTAATTGTTATAGAATAATTAGTCATTTAATATTAATATGTGATTAAAAGAATTTGAATTATAAAAGTATAAATTAAATTCATCATTATTTATATATAAAAAATTTAAAACCCACAAAACCAATTTGAATTATAAAAAAAATTGGTCAAAATAAGTGGACACATGTTTTCGTAGGATCCAAAAACACCAATCATTTAATATTGTATAAAAAATTTCTCATATTAAATTATAAGAAAAAATGTCATACCTAGTCTCTGTATCCTCAAGACTGTTGTGTATTAATGATACACGTAATATTTATGAAACAAATGATCCTTTGATAATGAATTTCAATATTTTTTGTTTTTTTACCAAAAAAATATTTCTTTAATAAAATATAAAAAAATGAAATTTAAATTATTAACCTAGAGGAAAATGGAATAGGAATAATTATTTTTAATATTTTGTCCACTTAAGGATTTTTGGTCTAATTTATCATAGTGTTTAAACGTTTTTCAAATAAAATAATGTTTCCAACACCAGGACATCTATCATCCCCCTAGGAATTTCTCAAAGAATACCCTAGAGGTAGCTGACCATTCCAATATATGATAGATATCAAGGGTGATTTATTGGAGGAATAGACCATGCCAATATGCATAGAGGGTGACCCATGTCCTTATAATCCCATGTGTGCTGGTAGGGATCCATATATAAGTCATATTAGTGTATGTGATCTCTGATCCCCCACTACCATGGTGTTTTGAGTCAAGGATTCTATTTTAAGAAATATAAGGGAGAAACCTATAATAATATCATCTAATGCTGGATTCCAAGTATTATGACCATTATACACATAACATAAAATGATTTCACATAGTGCTAGAACATTGGAGCCTTTCTCAAATAGATATAACTACCTCTTACCTCATTCAATGTCATTAGAACGCCACTAGTAGTCACCAGAAAATGTCATGAAAGCCATTGATTAATCTTAGAACCAATCTAAAGCACCACAATGGGAACAAAAATTACTAAATACAACCTCAGGATTTGAATGATCACTATGATTATCATTTTGAAGAAGAGAAGAAAGTGCATAAACAATGATGATTTACAACATTCCACCACTGTGCACTTATATTACAAGCCCTTCCACTGCCAAGTTATATTGTCTATTTCCACTCCTGCCACACTCAAAATCCACTAAACCACTATACATAGTCACTAGTTTCCTCTGTTACCACTATTTAACTAGTCTAATATCACCTCCAGGTGTGACCATCCCCTTTTACCCTCAGGGGTGTAATACCACTATCAATTACCACCACCATCATGGTGTGAAACTGACAGTCTCCAACTATATTTTATCCATAAATAATTTTTTTACATTTATCTTACAATTTTATATTTCTCTACCACTAGTAGTTTTTTTCTAGCACTTGAACTACACTCTACTAATTCCATGAAACCATAATTCATATTTTTTTCATCTGAGTGATTCTTCCATCATAAACTACCACCAACATTCCACTATGACATTCTACCATTGTATTCCACTACTATGAGTAATAATTTCTTTTAACTATTAACTCCATAACCTTCAACCAATCCATTTTATACTATGATGTTCACCTCTTCTTATAGAAATATATTATATTATGCCATCATCTCAGGTCATGATCAGCAATATAACCTCCAAGTACCACTATTTCCATGACTCAATAAAATAACTATAGAAATTAATTCCCTCCAATTTCGAATATGAATGACATAAGGATAAATTGATGTTGATTACCATTTTCCACCCATAGGAGAAAACTATAGATAAATATGATCATTTCTAGTAGAGTTTTGGGGAGCCACAATAATAATTTCATTTCAGAGCTCAAAAATACTCAAAAAAATTACATATGAATTATGGATTAAAGTATGCATATAAATTACCATTCATATATAATATATAAGTAGGTCTCCTAGGTATTTAGTAGTTTTCATGATTTTAATACATGAATATCCACATCAACTAAATTATTTTATTGAACCCATGTACAAGAAAAAAAATCTTCAATTATGCATCAGGTGATTTTTATATGTATGAGTGATAATTTATTTGACTGAAATTAAGAAACATGATGAGAATTTATGTGATCTGTATTCACTTGTGAATATTAAATCATAATGAAGATTACCCATGCTTCCATGAAGCAGAATAATTCCTAAATTCATTAGTCCTGATAATTTGATGATCACAAACAATCATTAGAATTTAAATATGGAAAAAATAAATGGTTTCAATATGAGGAATGTTTATGTGTTTAAAGGATTAATTTTGGGATCTAAGGGATGGTATTTAGATAATTAAATTTCCAATAAATATTAGGTAAAGATGCAATACATAGGGGTTATAGATAGTATAATGGACAATCCTGGGGTTCCATTTAAACTAGCTGTTAATACAGTCCTCAAATTCAAATATATTTAAATTTTCCCACAGGATGGATACTATCTCATGGGAATCAAATAACATCCTTGTAGTTTTTTTCTTCCATTTATTCATTAATGAAAATAATCATTGGAAAATAAAATTAAGGAACAATCATAGGAAAATAAATAAAACTAAACATCTAAATATGATACAACATAATCATAAATTAAAGAAAGATATGAATAAAAGGGCCAAGAGACCAAAAAATATCTACAATATTAAAATCACCAAATTAGCATAAATGAGCCACCAAAGGACCCACAGTCACTATCCAAATATATATATACCCTGAAAAAATAATGAAAACAAGACAGAACTGACATGAAAATATATTATATAGGTGTGATCTAAAATCACATAAGGACATTGCAACTCCCCGAAATCTAATAATTCACATTTAAATCACACCGAAATAAATAAATTATAAAATAAAATCAAAAATAACAAACAATTTCAGTAATTTTTTGAAAATTAATCCATAAAACAACAAAAGTGACTTAAAACTGTTTTCTAATATTTTCATTAAATAAACAATATTTCAACCAAAACACTTTTTTTGTACTGAATGAATATGATAAAACATTGTATCAAATTTTAATAGTAAAACTCTTTCATAATGAACTCTTTCGAAAACATAAATTTCATAATTCAAATAGATTTATCTATATATTTTAGTATTATAAAAAACATGAAATCTAAACACTTCCCAAAAAACTAGTCATAATTGCCTATAACCCCATATCAAAACTCACTCACACAAGGTGTTTCAAATCAAAACATTTTCCCAATCTCAATTGAAAATAATTTAATATATCATTCTTAAATTAATTTGAAAATAATTGGAAACTACCGTTTTATATCATTATTTTAATAAAATTATCGATCTCTATTAAAATTACTTGAAAATAAATCTACAAAAAAAAGATGAATGCACACAGACATGATCCACTATGTAAAGTCATACAACAAGTTGAAATATATAATAAAAACAAATGTGCCAATAAAAAATATGATGAGTATGGGATGAAATTTAATTTCAATGATAAATCCCCTAAATGATCTAAAAATTATCTTAGCTTCATGGCTGAAACCCCAATACTATAATGGGTGATTCCATGACAGAAAAAGACCCTTGTGCCATGTATCACATGACAAAGATAAAAATATATGGACGCTCACTAAGTCCTCCCAGAATCTATTTATCCACACTAGGTCTCTCTTGGTCCCCAACCACCCATGAGATCATTCATGTAAGGGGGGAAACCCCTATACACAGGCTTTCTCAATCATGGGGATATTCTCATAATCATTAACTGGGGTCATTTCCTCTACCGCCAATGTAACCTACCTAATATATCAAGGCTAACATTACAAGTTAAACATGGTGTTGTGCATTATCCAACATTTATTAACTCAAGTATAAAACACTTGAAAAAAACTCATGAAACATTTCTCATTCCCTCAAAAGAAACAACACTATTTTTAACCAATATATTAATCATACATGAAATATCAAAACAAACATCCCATAATGTGATAATTAGCCACTGTGATCCATAATAATCATAATCTGGCTCAATAGGATCTTGTTTCAATTATATAAAACAATTTCACATAAAATTCCAAATGGTCCAAGTAATCAAAGCGTGCTTGGTAATTCCATGACATTTCATATTTTTTAAAATAATCCCAATCTACACATGAGAATTTTTTTTACCAAAAACATTTGAAACTGAATAGGAACTCACACTTTAATCTTTACAAAATAATTAAAAACATTATATGTCACTATAAGTATCAAAATGCAATCACCATGGGATAACAAACTCTTTTGAAATCAAACATCTATTTTGGGAATCTAAAAACCATTAAACACCTCATAACATTGATTTAAATGTCATCAAATGTTATAATGAGGTTTTAAATTAGATCACAAGGGTTAATTTAAAAATTTAAAAATTCAATGAACCCATGTTAAACATTTCAGACAATTTCAAAACATTGATCACATGGATTGAATGTAATTTTGATTCCTAAATGCATTTAAAAAATTAAATCTTATTCCTACCACCACATTTAAAAACATAATCAATCATTAAATAGACATTAATTCATTTTCAAAAACACTTAGAATACAATCAAATCTCATACCATAGTTTAAAACCACATTTATCTCAAAATATCTTCTCATGGGTCACCCAAATAGGAATAATTTAAATAGTTAACACTTTTAATAATTAATAATTTTTTTAATTTAATACAAAATTACAAAAAATAAAAACCAACCTCAGTTCAATGATGAATATTCCAAACATTTTCACCTATAGTGGGAACACTCCCACAATCCATGACATGCCATTTGTAACCACTAAATGATATACCCTTAATTAAAATAAATTCCCACAATAAAAATCACAGAAGTGATTTTTATGGTTCATGTGAGAAAATAAATAATGGGAAAATGATTAATATTATAGTGGTAGTATTTTAATGAGACTTATATTGGAATAATCCAGTTGAAATCATCATAAAAGGCGATTAAAAATAGGAGAGATGGAAAGGATCTCCCATGTATGGGGTCCCATGTATATTCATGTGAGAGGGATGAGAAATTGAGGTTTATCGGATTAAAGATAAAGAGGATAAATGTTTAAATTAATATTTTTAATAATTATTTCGTGTTTCACAATTTGGTTTTACAGTATTCTAATATATCTTCCATTCGTGCAAATAGAACTATCTAGATTGAACTTGGACTTAATGGTTTATCCTCAGTTTCATATGCTTAAATAAACCAAGAATCAACCTCGATATTTTTCACTGTCAACTATATATTATATTCAAACACCTTTCCAATATTTTATAGTGTTCTGCGACACACCCTCAACCGACCATGTACCTATAACGGTTTTATGAGGACTTGTACAGTTTTTCCAGATCCCTTACACATACCATGTAACCTAAACCATGTGCATTAGAAAAAAATAACTTTTAAGGTTATCATGGAGACTCATTAGGGTATCATCATGGTTTCCTTGAAACCATGTACCTTTATGATCCACTGAAGGAAAACACAAAAATTTTAGAATTTCAAGTCGAAACTACCTGGAGAATTAAACAATTCAAACACATGAAACCAAAAAAACCCAATGTGAAATTGAGGGTATCTAATGTCACCCCAAAAGGTATAATCCCACCATAAAAAAAGTCAAAGGTGTTTTTACTTAAAAGAAATAAATTAATTATATAGAAACTCTCAATTGGATAAGAAATCATCAAACAATTTGGTAAATTCCTCTAATATAACCAGATCAAGAATTGATCAGAAATGACTCAAATAGAATCTATAAATAAACATAAACCACATATGTATCTCCATTATTTATAATGGACCATAAAAGGTGGAATTTTTTGTAACCACTTTTTTAAAAATATATGAACATTGTGGAGAAACAAACTTCATGAAATTAATAATTAGAACCACAAAACTATACCAAACAAATAAAAACATAAGATAACTATTTAAATTATAGATGGAGAGAACTAAATTAATAAACATCATAAATTTTCATAAAACAGGATCACTAAACCCTGGTATCCAAACAGGGATATAAATAATTAAAGACATGCCATAAATAAACCTAGAATACAACACTCCGAAGAGGAAATGACATATGCCAATCCATTTACTGATTGGGAATTGTTAAATAGAAGTAGGAAGATCCTTTAAGATAAACCATCTCATTTTACACTAGACCAATCATGGAGGTTTATATAAAATCATGAGATACAAAGACCCTCACATGATAATGTACCTAAAATCACATCAAACTGTCCCAAAACACCAATTGTAAAAACTAAATCACATTCATTAAAAAACATTTACTTTCCAAAATACCATTTAGAGAACGAATGAAATATTACAAATATTAATTATTTAATTCATAAAAAAAGAATTTCACAATTTATTCCTCAATACCATACATGATATGGTCAAATAATGATTTTTAAAATACTATACTAATAATACGAACCAACTTTTTTTACAACCAAAACACTATTTTGAATTTCAAAATAAAAAAACAATTTCTATATCAAACGTTTCATAAATAAATTACTGATTTGAAATATTATCTCTAATGGAAAAAATAAAATATTTCAATCACCCATTTCCATTAAAATGGTAAAAACTTCTCTTAAAAATTTATGTTCACCTTATTATAAATATCAACAATATGTAAATAATTCACTAAATTTCCATATAAAATTAATTTTTTCAAATCATTATTGTAAAACTAGATCATTTTACAAACAATACATGAGGCCTTGTTTTTAAAATGTGAAAAATATTATCTAGATGAATCCATATTTTATCAAAACAATCTAATTCCACTACAGTTGCATAAAAGAATAAACAACTAATATTGAAAGAGATAAATAAAAACACAATCAAAAACTCCAATATATCACAAATCCAACCGTAAAAATTATCCCTTATCCCAAACATGATATTAATCCAAGGATCAAGTGTTTAAAATATAAAAAAATGGATATGCAGGACTATTAATTACTTGGACACATGGTTGAAATCCAATGACCAATCATGAAATAATTTCTAATCCATGTCTCTAATCAAGAGTTTGGTTGTTGTGTTGTTTTTTAAGCCCTATATACCAACCATATGATCAAACATCATTATTCATCACTGTCTCAAAACATCTTATACAACCAGTAAAGAAAATAAACATATTATATTGAGAAAAAAAGAACAACATCTTTAATCAACAAACCATAATCCAACTATTCCATCAAAAAATAAACAAAAATCAAAAGTTAAATCTAAATATAAAAAAAAAACTCAAGGATTAGGTTGAAAAAGAGTTCACGATACTATTTTTATACCTACATCTCATGTACCAACATCCATATATCCAACTACCAATACCACAATATTATATATTGAATTTAAAAACATTGGTCCCCCTGAGGAACCTAAAATATCACACAACATTATAATTATTCATTATATAGTTCCATTTAAAAAATATCACATCCAAGACTTCAATATTTCTGAAATGAAATACCCAATCCCTATTCTATATCGACAAGAACCAACAAATCAAAGAATAGCTTTGGGAATTATTTTTCCTTTATTAACTGATATAAGAATATGTGGTTAAAAATTAATGTAACAAAAAATCATATAAGGATAAATAAAAATAAACATCTAATCCACAGAAATAATTAAATTTATTAAGGAAATATAAAAAATAAAAATAAAATTGGCCAAGAAGCCTATAGAATGTCATATAAATGGAAATCCCAAAACTAAATCCAATAATCCGCCACATGATCCATAGTGAATATCCAACCACATATCTCCCCATTAATATCCAAAAAACAAAAAAAAAATCTATATTGGCCGTAAAAATAAAAAATATATGTGTTATCTAAAAGCCTAGTAAGTCCCCACAACCTTCTGAATCAACTTACTCACTTTCTTATAACACCATAAAATTCTACTATGAAATAATATAAAATAATCATGATAATATTTTTCAGTAATTTTTTTTAATATAAGAATCAAAATAGAATATTTATATTCAAACACTAGTCAAAAACATTATTTTAATATTACACTCTAAAACCCTTTCATAAACACCTATTTAGATACACACATTTCAAAGTTAAAATAGGTCTATAGTTATCATATGGTTTTATAAAACATCATGTAAATTTAACCATTTGTATTAAAATGTGGCGCAATGGCATGAAACCCCATTTCTATACTAATACAGACTACATGTTTTAAAGAAAACCATTTTCCCTTACTCCTATAAGAACTCTTTTAAGCCTACTTATTATAGTTGTTTGAAAACAGTGTAAAATCACTCACTCTTTTTTTACATTACTAAAATCATTCACAATACCTTTTCAAAACATAATAAAATAAAATAACCAAACAAAAGAATAAATCACAATTACATTGATAATTATTTCAATTCCTGCAACCAAGAAATACAAAGAAGAAAACATATGTTCAAATAAATAATATGAATAATAGTGTATTAAATCAATGTGAAAAATAAAAACCGAAAATTATCTTAAAAAGGATCGTTGATTCATGGATCTAACCTATGTTCCATAATGGGTGATAAAATGACTAAAAATAACCATTGTTTCATATATCTCTTGACATAAAAATAAACATTTGGAGGCTCACATAGACCACCCTAGGCTCTCATGGTCACCACTTGGGATTTGAGAGTCCCCAAACACACATTATAACACTTATACTAGGGATAATGTTTCCTATAAGATATCTCCTTATCCTAGTGTAATGCTCTAAATCACTATACATGGTTAGGGAATAAACATTCTAGGTCAACTACCCCATTTAAAAAGGTCTACTATCATAATCCAATCAAAGAGGTGTGCACGATAAAACATTAATCAACTGATTGATAAAACACTTGAAAATCACCCATGCAACACCCCCAAACCCTCAAATACCACAACTCAATGATCTACTTATAAAAGTCACGTACAAGGTTCATCAAAATAAATATCACCACAAGGGACCACAAGACACTATGGGATATACGAATCCCTAAAGGGATCAATATGGTCTAATATAAAATTTTAAAACCCATTTCCCATTATTTCAAATTGAGATGAATTTTTAAAAAATGTTTGGGAATTCCATCCATTTCATCATTTCTAAAAATTTATCTCAATATACCATAAATATTAATGTTGACCAATACATTTTAAAACATAATATGAACTCACCATTCATGCTCAAAAATATATATTTGAAAACATCCAAATTCCTTGTATGTTTCATAAAATAATCCATAAAATATGGAACACCCTTTTTGATCAAAGAATTAGAAATCCAAATATCATTAAACATTTAAATCCATTAATGTAAAATTAATACAAGGTTAAAATGGTTTTAAATATCACACAATTCATAACATGTCCCATTAAAAATTCACACGGCACTTGTTAAACATTTTGACAACTTATAAACACCCAAAAATTTGTTTTAATGTCAATTCTATTCATAAATAGTTATTAGAACATCATTTCAGTGCTATCTAACAATGTTTAATCAAATAACCCATTCTTCATATTCATTTAGGCATTTTTAAACACTTTTCATGGAATCCCATTCCATGAAAATTTTAAATAGAACATTTATCTCTATTTATCCCCGATGGGTAACTAATATATTAATAATATATAAATAATACTGGTGAAAAAAAATAGAAATTCGATGGTATATATTATAAACAATCCATAAACAAAAAACTATCACTGTTCAATAGTGGTCATGCTGAAAACTACCACACGTGGAAGCAAACACTTCAAGAATCCATGGTGTTCCTTATACAACCTATACATGTATAAATACACCTGATTCAAACCAATTTCCTACATAAAAGTATCACACAATATAATTAAAGTTATTGGAAGAATATAATTCAATGTGGAATGGAATAATAAAAGAGTGGGATATGATTAATGAGACTTATAATTGAAGAACACAATTGAAAACAAGGTAGAATACCCCCAAATATGGGGGAGGAGGAAAGAAGCTCCAATAGGGATGGAATATCATCAATTAGAGTAGATGAATGAGCAATGGGTTTAGAAGATGAAAATTAATAGGGAAGGAATTGTAAATTTAGTTTTTAAGGAATTTGGGTAGTCCTCACATTTTAGCCGAAATGTATTTCAAGTTGTCCATCTTTTATGTTTATTGCACTATCTAGAAAAACCATGTTCCACATGGATTATCTTCAGCAACATGGATAAAAACCATGTTTCAACTATTCTAATTTTCATATTCAAATATATATATGATTCATGTTCTTGTCACATTATTTACCTAGAAATGTGCAATGTGTGTTCCACACCCCAAACTCACCAAGGACCCACACAATTTATTATAGGACTCATATGGTTTATCAGAAACCATTGTTCCTCTTCTGAAACATAGACCAATCACATTAAAAATTAACTAAAGGTCAGTGTATCATTGTTCCTTTTAAGGGTATCCACACATATTACTTTAAATTGTGTTCTATAACCATGAAATGATGTAAAAAACTGAAAAATTGTATTTTCACACAAAAACTCCAGGGAAAAATAAAATGAAACTCAAATTCATAGAACCAAAAAATAAACCTAAAAGAGACATTGAGGTTATCCAATAACTCCCCACCATAATACATTATTCCCGAAAAAATTATTTGGATAGTCTTTGGGAAAAAAGGGAACAAATTCTATGGAATCTCTCAAGTGAATGAGAAATCCTCAAAAATTCAATCAAATACATTAACCAAAACCCCATCACAAACTATTCTAAATTTACTTAAATTGAATTTCTATACAAATGTTAACCGGACATATGTATCCCCATCATTTATAATGGGGAATAAATAGCGAAAAAATTGGGAAAATTTCCCATAAAATAAAATAATGTCACTAAGAACCCTCCATTATGAATTAATAAAATAGAATCACAAAAAACCATCATCCATATCCAACCAAAAAAATAGGTTTTAATGAAATAAATAGAGTGATACATAAATACACATTTAAAAGGGTCACAAAATTATTTTCCCCAAAACATGTTATCCTAGAAAGGATGATAAATGAGAAGACATTCCGTAGAAAAACCCAATTTATAACTCCGTAAAATGTAAATGTCACATTGAATTCCATTCAGAGTCTGCATAATGTTAAATAGAAGGAGGAAGAACACCTCCTAAGGACACTCTAATCTTAAAAAAGACCTTACTTTAATGAATACATAAAACCATTAAAGAAATAGACACTCACATATTCATTTACCTAAAATCACACCAATAATTTCCAAAACATCAAATGAAAAAACATAAAAAAACATGATTTATAAAAAAATCATTCCAAAATATAGGATATAAAATTGATTCACCATTAAAAAAGGTATTATATAATTAAAAACAATATATAATCCATCTGATAATTCAAGCATCATTACCTTACATTACTTGGTAAATATAATACACTTACTACAGTGGTTTCAAAATAAACTCCAACTTGTTTTAAAAATAGAACACCATTCTATGTTTCAAAATAAACAAACACATTCAATTTATAAATTTTCTAAAATCTCCCACCCTATTGAAAAGAACTCACCAAGGGTAAAATTATAATATTTAAATCATAGAATTACATTAAAATTTGTAATCCATCTCTTAAAAGAAAACGTGAACATGATTATATAAATACACCACATATAAAACATTTTGTAAATTTCAAGATGAATTAAATGATTTAAAACTTTTTTGGAAACCATGATTATTAAAAAAAGAAATGAGGCCTTGTTTTGAAATGGAATAACTTTCTCTAGTGATATCCATTTTTTAATTAATATAAAAAAACAACACATGTAAAAATTAATAAACATAGAATATCACATTATTAATGAAAAAACATTATCCAAATATGCCAATTTATCACAGGACCATCCTGGAATCTTACGCATTTCCCCAAACACATGGGATATCCAAAGTTCAAAAATTAAAATAGAAAAAAATTTGGTTTTAGAACCACAATACACATGTACAAATTATTTAAGACCATAGAAAAATCATATAATAGTTCATATGTTTTTTACAAAATCAATCATTTGGTTATCGCATGGTTTTATATGACCTATAAACAAACCATATATCCTGACTCCCTTGTTCAAAACTATCCCAAAACATTTTATATAACCCACAATGAAACTAATTTAATGACATTGAGGACAGTTAACTATTTTCAGAAGCATCAAACCATGATCCAATTACTCTGAAAAAGTGAAAAACAAAAACAAATGAAAATAAAAAGTACCCAAGGAAACTCTAGTCACATGAAGAGAGAGATAGAGAGAGAGATTGGGGCAGTGTCTGTAACAACCCGATATTTTATGATAAGTATTCTTTTAAATTTATTTGAATTCATGAGTTTTATGATATAACAAGATTATCTTGTGCTATACTCCAAACATTATTTTCTTGAAGTATATAAAACTCTATTATTAGATTGTGTTACACACAATTTCAAGTTCATTTTATAATAGTCATTCTAGGCAACATTGAGTGTATATATATATATTCAATGTATAAATGAAATATGGATGGATTATATTATAAAAAACAAAAAATAAGTCTTGAAATACATGCAACCCTTACTTGGCTTGAATTACATGTAATCGTGACCTTCCTCGATAGCTTACAACGTACGCAATACCGAGATTCACTAAACAACGATATGCTATGAAAATATTATTAAAACTAGCCGTTATGAATAGTAATACCCACATTTTAAAATTTTTTAAATTTTATTTTTCAAAATGGAATTCATTTTTGGATTCGGAATATCGAAATTAGTATAGGGTGAAATTTTTGTATTTTCTTGAAAACATTCAATTTTTGATGAATAGTGAAAACACTAGGTTACTATTTAAAAACTGACCATTTATTTAAATAATTATTTATTTTACATAAATTTATTTTAGGTCAAAATTGATAAATAATACCTATATAAGTTCAATTAAGTTCATTTGAGTCATTTTATAATAATTTTAGACATATAAAAATTTTATTGATCTTTTCACCGTCGTTTACCCAGCTCCTAGGATATTTTCCAAATTCACATAAAACATAATTCTACCGCTTATGTGAGTTTAATTTCAAAAATAAAAGAGACACGGTTGATTTCAGTAAGTAAAATGTGGTTCAATGAGATGAAAATAATTTTTTGGTTAATAGTAACTTTTTACTTTTTTTTACCACGGTTATAAGTATATATGATAATTAAGGGTAAAAATAATATTATTATTTCCCTAAAACATGTCCCAATTCTATTGGATAAGTGTAATTCGACCAAAATAAACCTTAGGAATAAAATATGACCAATTAGGCCCACTTGGATTAGATTAGGACATTTAATATTAATTTATTTAAAGAAGGGTTAAAATAGTTAAAATTAAAGTTTAATAAGTAAATAATTTTTAATATGGGGTTATACATAAGATAAATTCGAATATAAATATTCATTAAAAATATAAATATATTTCCTACATAATGGTATTTTATTTGTAATTTTTAGACTTTTAATAAGATAATTTATTTATGAAAAAATGATGATGCAGTAATTATATTATTAATGAAATATTGACATAATTGATGTTATAAATACCCAAATTAATGTAATTTGAGTCTTTTTATGAATTAAAATAATTTTATATGTTAATATAACATGTTATTATTGATTTAATTAACTTTTTTTGAACTAATCTTTCTGTTATGATTTTCACAAAAAATCAATTACCAAATAGTGTCAAAATTGACATAAAATAGTTTTTTTAAAAAATATTATATTATTAAATGTTATTTTATTCTTAAAAATCTAAGGTTCAGACAAATGACTTATATACGGTTATATATATTAATAATAAACAACATGGGGTTTGTTTGGCTTGTTATAGTATGCTTATTAACCTTATAGTGTAAGCAAACAAGAAGTCACGGTAAACGTTAAATTATCTAACTTAAAGTTAAATCTAAATGATAAGGGTAAAATAGAAAACTAAACTTGTATAAATTATATTTGATGACAGTATATTGACCAATCCCCACGTTAGCTTCGAAATAAATTAATTCTGAGATAATAAAAACCGAATATGACTTTATAATAAAATAATAATTTTAGTTTTTCCAAAGGTGTCCCACTCCTCCCTTATAAAAGGGCACCTCCTACCTCTCTTCCTCACACCATTTTGGGCTTTGAAGCTCCGACAACCCCTGACCATTTCACTTCCCCACTTCTCTAGAAACATCCTAGAGGTCCTGGTATTATTCAAAGTCCAATTTTAGTGCCCTAAGAGGTGGTCTCAAAGAGGCGCTTCAAAGAAGAAGTAATGTCTGTTACCGATTCTTTCTACTTTATTTCTTCTTATAATTCTTCTTCATTAGTTGTTTCATTATGAAATAATAAAATCAGTATCACTCATATACTGATATGTTATTATAACTATGAAAGAACCCTATTTCACCATCTATCCATCGTACGTAAAACAACATCACCGCGCGTGCGTACGTACAGAATACCTTATCCACGTCGTGTTGTAATCTATTTTCCACCACCACCTTTTTTGGATGGGTATAATGGTGTAAATAATGACTATATATGATTATTTTAAAGTGATATTTATTCTGAAATATTATACATACTCTTCAATATAATTCCACGATCATGGGAATGATATCATCGCTCGTGCGTACGTACGGACTACCGTCTCCACGACGCGATGAGATTAATTCTCCATGCTAACCATACATGAATGATCATAAAGTTTATATAATGAATAATAATAAAATATATGAAATAATAATTCTATTGGATTTATTTATATATATATTTATGTCATCTCTTTAGTTTCATTTAATTCATTAAGGAAACGAAAACATCATTCATGCGTACGTACGGCCTATCGTCTCCAGGAACGGTGTATTTCATTCCATTTATCGATCAATAATATATATGTATATAATAAATATATATTATATATAAATAATGTTTTAAATTCTAGAATTATGTAAATCAGGATATAAGTAATAATATCAATAATGACAAGTCGAAACACATACGATGAATGAAATGATTTTACCCAAAATGCTACTTTAACATGGAATTTACAAAATAATGGGTAATATAATGTCATAATTGAAACATATATGGTATAATAACAATGAAGATGATTATTTAATAAGTCAATAACATTCTTTAAATCATTATACAGGAGGTTCATATCCATATGAAGCATATCGGACCTAAGCTAAGGGATGATTTTTCAAATTTCAATTTTTTATCCGAGATTGCTTATACGTAAGTATTTACTGGGGTTATTATTATCATCCATGTCCATGTTTTATAAAAGTATTTTTCTGTATGATTAATGTCATTTTTACCCATTTTTTACTTTTAATACATGGTATGTAATGAATATTTTTTTACGAGGTACTTTTTGACATTTCCGGCAAAAGTATGAGAAGAATGTTTTTTTCACTTATACGACATGAAAAGATTTTTACGGTTTTATAAATCCCAATTTACACGAATCTTCCTAAAAATGATTTCATAAATATTTACAACAAAATCTCTTTCGTTTAAAATGGCATGGAATTTTGTGAAAAGAAAATGATTTTCAAGATGAAAGGATATTTTCATCAAGAATTTATTTCAAGTGCTTTATCAAAACCATTTTCCATATAAGATGAAATTATTTCATATGTGTATGTTTCAAGTAAAATGTCTCTATGATTTACATGGTTTCACTTTTCTTATGATGAAATGATATCCATTTAATTTATTTGGATTATGTGATGATGGGATGATGTTTATGAAACCCATTTTATTTATTCGGTTATTATGAATGATGTATGTTTATTTTGTGGCACAAGTAAGAATGATTTCATTATGAGATGGGTGGAACCTATATCTCCCTCCAATGCATTGGGTAAATATTTATATCTCATGTGATAGACATGGATGGAACGGTAAGTTAATCCAGTTCAGTGTTACAGGACTGAAGAGTGAACTCGATTCAGAAAGGGACTTTGTCCACTAAGATGGTCTTGGAAGCAATGCCTTGGCTACCATGGAAATCATATCATGTTTGTAATGTTTTTCCACATTTACAAGTTTTATTTCCAAGATATTTTATCATTATTGATGATCAATTATGATATATTCCTTACATACTACCATGTTTTATGTCATTGCCCAAGAATTTGATGTTTACACATTATGTTCATGTTTTTATGTTCAAATGTATATGGTTTGTTTTATTTTATCCATGTTTACCCTTACTGAGCATTTGAGCTAACCCTTTATATGATTTATTTTCCCCAGGATATATAGAAAAGTTTTAGGTAAGAAAACGAAATGGGATGGTCTTATGGGAGATGTTGATGATATTTCACCACGATTAGAAGATTATTTTCTGAGTTTCCAAAGACACTAAACTATTACGGTCCTTTGGTGTCTGTTTTTGTTATATATTAAGTATTCCACAAAAGTAATTTAATTTATATTTACATCAAGCTTTGGGTCTCTACAGTTGGTATCAGAGGAAAGGTTTAGTCAACCTTTGGAAACTAGGATGCGAAAACATTAGTGAGATCCCTTGAGATATTTCTAAGGTATATCTAGGGATGTACCTAAGTATAAGTATATGTATTTGATATAGTCCTAGAACTACAATAACGATCTTAGAATTTAACTCAAGATGTTAGATATTGAGGTTAATCCCCCTTTACTATGTTGTTTTCCCTAGCATGATTTTTTCCTCTCACACTATTATTTTTGGGTTTTAGAAAATGTCTGGAAACAGATGATTCACGATAATGGAGGATATGACGGACAATGGAATGATATTTTTCATGATCAACCAAATGAAATGAGATTTGGAAGTCCAAACATCGTTATTATTCCTAAACAGTAATCTCATAATATGATCAATAATATCAACTATGGTAAGTTTCCTAACTCGGCTAATAAGAGAAGGAAGGAGTTTCATGATGATCATAGAGGAAAGAAAGTTCAATTTCCCTCATGTAAATCATGTGGGAAGAGGCATCAAGGAGAATGTTTCAAAAGAACTAGAAGATGCTTTGGGTGCGGAAAAGAAGGAAACAAATCTAGTAAGTGTAATGGAAAAGGTTCAGTTAACACCATGGACAAGGATAATGGTATTGCTACGACATCAACAATGATTAGATGTATTAAATGTGGAATGTATGGGCATTATGCAAACCAATTACCTATGGGAAAATCTCATGAAGAGAATCAACATGGTCATATGGGAAGTATTTTTGTGGATGATTATGAGGATACTACCAATGATATATGATATGAAAGAAGTGTTGATGCTCAGTAAGTTGTTTAAGAAGGTATTGGAATGATTGTATGTTTATCAAGAGTTATGTTGTATAGTTAATGGTATTATGGAATAAAGAATCATCTAAGGATTGTAACACTATTGTTTTTCCTAAATTATTTGAATGTATATGTTCAATGGTACTGGTAACCATGGATGGTTATTCAGATATTTTTGGAACGTAGATGATATGTGCATAATGATGGGATAAGAAGATAATGAGATGTTTGATTATATTCATGAGCTCATGACTGATATAAGGACTAAGTGATATTATGTTTTAATTATACAGATTTTTTGGGACTTTGGTATGTGGAAAGAGTTATCTTTTGACAACATTCATGTTTTCACTAAGATTCAATGGGTATTCCAATTTTTCAAAGAGAATGCATGATTAAGGCCTTAAAATGTTTGGACTGTGAGCAACAAGACATATCTTATGATATATGGGGATCAAAGATGGTATTAACATGCTTGTTATATGAACTCTCTGGTAATCGTTTTAAGTATAATATGAGATTGGACAACAGTATTTTGGATAATCCTAAATATTGAAATGGATAATGTTGGACATAAGTTAGTATTGTTTTAGGCTAGAACGTTTTTCATATTATTATGGAAAGTTATAATAATGTATTTTTAGAAAAAAAGAACAACCTGCAGGACGGGTGACAACCCGTCGCGTCAGACAAGGCTATGAGAATCGAACCCACAACCAATGTGTGAAATTCCTTTATTTACTACCACTGGCCTACAGAAAGTGCCGGGTTATTATAAAGTAGTTTTATTTTATTAATCAGTATGATAATTGAAGTGTATGTCCATTTTTGGAATCATATACGATTAATCTCACTATAGAAGGACTTATGTATATTTGATAACATTTGCAAACTTTTTGTTTGAGATAGATGGAATGACTTGTCATTCTATCATATGATCTGCTAACACTTCGCGAATGAAAAATTCAACTTCATTTCTTTAAGAGATGAAGTTGAAATTTTCCATGGAACGACAAACGGTGAGTTTGTACCAAAATCAAGAACGTATTTCTTCAAATTCCAATTTCATCAACATTAGGAATATGATATTGAATACAAAAAAACGTTTTCCTAGTGTCCTTATATCTGATAAATAAGATGGTACCTTATATAATCAAAAATCTATGGCATTGTGATTGTTTGCTTTTTCATAGCCATGTCCTCTTCCACTCTCCATCAGGACCTGGTGGTTAGAATTTCTTCCATATCCATATTCTCACTTATGTTCTCATATGTGGAAACCTAGTGATTAGTTAATTTGGGTAACCAATATGTTTCATACTTTAGTTTTTATGTTAAGTTTTGGCATTTTATTTTATGATGTGTGTTGCAATTAAAGAAACATTCATGTAGAAAACCATGTATAACCCCAACAAATTTCAAGGGTGAAATCTATTTTAAGGGGGGTAGAGTGTAACAACCCGATATTTTATGATAATTATTCTTTTTAATTTATTTGATTTCATGTATTTTTTGCTACAACATGATTATCTTGTGCTATACACCATAGTTTATTAGCTTTAAGTATACGCAACACTATTCTTAGATTGTGTTACACACAATTTTACGTTCATTTTATAATAGTCATTCTACACAACATTGAGTGTATATATATATATATATTCAATGTAAAAATGAAATATGGTTGGATTCTACTATACAAAACAACAAAGAAGTTTTGCACTACACGTACCCCTAACTTGGCTTACATTACACGCAATCGCGACCTTCCTCGACAGCTTACGTCGTACGCAATACCGAGGTTCACTAAACAACGATATGCTATTAAAATATTATTAAAACTACCCTTTAGGAATAGTTATATCTACTTTTAGAAATTTGGTAAATTTTATTTTTCAAAATGAAATTCATTTTTGGATTCAGAATATTGAAATTTTCCTAGGGTGAAATTTTGGTATTTTTCTGAAAACATTCAATTTTTGATGAATAGTGAAAACACTGGGTTACTATTTAAAAACCGACTATTTATTTAAATAATTATTTATTTTATTTAAATTTATTTTATGTAAAAATTGATACACAATACCTATATATGTTCAATTCAATTCATTTGAGTAATTTTATAATAATTATATATATATATATATAAATTATATTGATCTTTTCACTGTCTTTTACCCACCTCCTCGGAGAATTTCCAAATTCACATAAAACATAATTTTACCGCTTCTGTGAGTGGAATTTCAAAAATCCGAGAAACACGGTTGATGTCAGCAAGTAAAATGTGGTTCAATGAGATGAAAATAATTTTTCGTGAATACTAACTTTTTACTTTTTTAACCACGGTTAAAAGTAAATAGGGTAATTAAGGGTAAAAATATTAATATTGTTACCCTAAAACATGTCCTAACTCTATTTTATAAGTGTAATTCGACCAAAAAAACAATAGGAATAAAATATGAACAATTACGCCCACTTGGACTAGATTAGGATATTTAATATTAATTTATTTAAATAAGGGTTAAAAAAGTTAAAATCAAAGATTAAAAAGAAAATAATTTTTAATATAGTGTTATACATAAGATAAATTTGACTATAAATATTCATTAGAAAGATAAATATATTTCCTACATAATGGTTTTTTATTTGTGATTTTTAGACTTTATATAAGTTAATTTATTTATGACACAATGATGATGCAGTAATTATATTATTAATTAAATATTGACATAATTGAAGTTATAAATACCCAAATAAATTTAATATGAGACTTTTTATAAATTCCAATAATTTTATATGTTAATATGACATGTTAGTATTGATTTAATTATCTTTTTTCGAACTAATATTTCTGTTATGATTTTCACAAAAAATCAATTACCAAATAGTGGAAAAATTGACCAAAATAGTTTTTAAAACAAATATTATATTATTAATTGTTACATTTTTCCTACAAATATAAGGATCAGACAAATGACTTAGATACGGTTATATATATTAATAATAAACAACTTGAGGTTCGTTTGGCTTCTTATCGTATGTTTATTAACCATATAAAGTAAGAAAACAAGAGGACACGGTAAAAGTTAAAATATCTAACTTAATGTGAAATATAAATGATAAGGTTAAAATAGATACCTAAACTTGTATAAATTCTATTGGATGAGATTATTTCGACCCATCCCCAGTTTAGCTTCTAAATAAATCAATTTGAAGATATTAAAAACCGAATATGACTTTATAATAAAATAATATTTTTAGTTTTTCCAAAGGTGCCACTCTCCTCATATATAAAAGGGCACATCATCCCTCTCTTCCTCACACCATATTGAGCCTTGAATTTCGTCCAAACCCTGCCCATATAACTTCCCCACTTCTATAGAAACATCCTAGAGGTAATGGTCGTCATAAAAGACCAATTTTAGTGCCCTAGGAGGATGTCACAAAGAGGCGCTTCAAAGAAGAGTTAATGTCTGTTACCGATTCTTTCAACTTTATTTCTTCTTATACTTCTTCTTCATTAGTTATTTCATTATGAAATAATAACATCAGTATAAATAATATAATGATATTTTATTATAAGTATGAAAGGACCCTATTTCATTATCTACCCATCCTACGGAAAACGAAATCACCGAGCATGCGTACGTACGGAATATCGTCTCCACGTCATGGTGTAATCTATTTTCCACCCCCACCTTACTTGGATGGGTATAATGGTTTAAATAATGACTATATATGATTATTTTAAATTTATATTGATTCTAAAATATCATACATACACTTCAATATAATTTCATGACAATGGGAATGATATCATCGCTCGTGCGTACATACCGACTACCGTCTCCACGAAACGATGAGATTCATTTTCCATGTTAACCATACATGAATAATAATAAAGTTTATTTAATGACTAATAATTAAATATATTAAATAATAATTCTACTGGATTTATTTATATATATATGTATGTCATCTATTTAGTTTCATTCAATTCAATAAGGAAACAAAACATCGTTCATGCGTACGTACGGCCTACCGTCTCCATGAACGGTGTATTTAATTCCTTTTATCAATCTATAATATATATGTATATGATGAATATATATTATATATAAATAATGTTTTACATTCTGGAATTATATAAATAATGATTTCAGTAATAATATCAAGAAGGACAAGTCGAAACACATACGATAAATGAAATGATTTTACCCAAAATGCTGCTTTAACATGGAATTTACAAATGAACTGGTACAATAAAGTCATAAGTGAAACATATATGATATCATAACAATGCGTTTGATTATTTAATAATTCAATAACATTATTTAAATAATTATATAGGAGGTTCAAATCCATACGATGCATATCAGACCTAAGGTAAGGGATAATTTTGCAAATCTCTTTTTTTATCCGAGATTGCTTATACGTAAGTATTTACTGGAATTATTGTTATCATCCATTTCCATGTTTTCTAAATGTTTTTTTATGTATTTTTAATGTCCTTTTTACCCATTTTTGAATAATACTACATGTTATGTAAAGAGTCTTTCTTTTACAAAGTACTTTTTATCTTTTCTGGAAAAAGTACGAGAAGAATGTTTTTTTAACATATACGGCATGAACGGAATTTTATGGTTTTATAAAGCCTTATTTACATGAAGATTCCTCCAAAATATTTAATGACTATTTACAAAAAAATTATCTTTCTTTTAATATTTCTTGTCATTTTGTGAAAAGAAAATGATTTTCAAGAAGAAAGGATATTTTCCTCGAGAATTCATTTCAAGTGCTTTATCAAAACCATTTTCCATCTAAGATCACATTATTTCATATGTGTATGTTTCAAGTAAAATGTCACTATGATTTACATGGTTTCACTTATCTTATGATGAAATGATATCCATTTATTTTACATGGATTATGTGATGATGGGATGATGTTTATGAAACCCGTTTTATTTATTGGGTTATTATGAATTATGTATGTTTATTTTGTGGCACAAGTAATAATGATTTAATTATGAGATGGGTGGGACCTATATCTCCCACTAATGCATTGGGTAAAGATTTATATCTCATGAGATATACATGGCTGGAATGGTAAGTTAATCTGGTTCAGTGTTACATGACTGAAGAGTGAACTCGATTCAGAAAGGTACTTTGTCCACTAATATGGTCTTGGCAGCAATGCCTTGGCTACCATGGAAATAATATCATGTGCATAATGTTTTTCCACAATTACAAGATTTATTTCCAAGATATTTTATCATGATTGATGTTCCATTATGATCTATGCCTTATGTACTGCCATGTTTTATTTCATTGCCCAAGATTTTGATGTTTAAACATTATGTTCATGTTTTTATGTTCAAATGTATATGGTTTGTTTTATTTTATCCATGCTTACCCTTACTGAGCATTTGAGATCACCCTTTATATGTTTTATTTTCCCCAGGATATAGAGGAAGGTTTTAGGTAATAAAACCAAAGGGGAAGATCTTATGGGAGATGTTGAAGTTATTTCACCATGATTAGAAGATTATTTTCCGAGTTTCCAAAGACACTAAACTATTACGGTCCTTTGGTGTCCCTTTTGGATATGTATTATGTATTCCACAAAATTAATGTAATGTATATGTACATCAAGCTAGGGTCTCTACATTGTCCCTGCACCGACATTGATTATCCCGAAAACCTTATATCTAATAACTAATAACACAAATAAGAATATGGTGTTTTAAAATCTAGGAACCATTGAGAAACATAACCTATTATATCACATTTTAATTAAACATCTTGGGGTTCCATATGAAATGTATCCCAAACTAATATTACACACGGTCAGAAGGGCATTCTTGATCACCATGATTTGGAAAAAATTACCTAGGTAAAAAACATTTACCTAGGGAATAATTTCACCCTTATATGTAGTAAGTAAAATAAATTGCTGAAAATAAAATTAAAATAAAATAATATAGAGATAAATAAAACTAAATATCCAAATGGGATTCAATATGTATATAGTTAAATGATATCATGAAAACAAAAAATAAAATAGGTTAAAAAACCTAAAAATTCTCCAATAAAATATATTCTAAAATGAGTTTTAGTGAGCAGCCACATGATCTAGAGTCACCATCGAACCATAAATCTCTTATGGAATATCTGAAATAATCTATATAAATTTTTACTAAACTGAATCTATAATGTATAGGTCTAAACTAAAATCTATTTAGGTTATCACAACCCCCTAAATATAATTATTATCTTTCAAATCACACTGTAAAAAAATAATATTTTCAAATACAATATAATAATAAAATATTTTATATTATGTTTTATAAAATAATCAACAACACATCGAGAGGGTTTTAAAAACACTTTTTCATGATTTTCAATAAACGTAAAAAATCACCTAAGAAACACCATTCAATGCCCTAAAATTATTATGCAAAACACTATTTTAATTTTCTTCAATAAAACCCCTTCATAAAGTCCCCTTTTTGAAACACACATTTCACAATTGGAAGTGTTTTCTATCTACCATGTTCTTTTCAAAAACATGTATTAAATATAAAAATTTTCATAAAAACATGGACCAATAGTCTAAAATCTAATTTTTAAATGCATAAACACTTTGAGAATCAAAACAAACAATTTTCCCATTCTCTATTAAGAAAACATTTAGATTTCATTAGTAATGAAGTTTTAAAACACCTGAAAACAACAAATTCAAATTTATTATTTTAAATCCTTTCAAAATCCATTTTTAAAATAATTTGAAATAATACTACATAACGATTAAGGACAGAACACATGGAGGAACCACTTTTCTATGTCATAAAATAAGGAAATAAAATTATAATAATGGGTGTTCCAATAAATAATATGAATTGAAGAAGATATAATTAAATATCAAAGGTAAATTTCCAAAATGATCCATAAAAGGATCTTAGTTCCATGAATCTAACCAAAGGCCTCTGATGGGAGATAACTTCACTCATATGAACATAGTATCATGTATCAAATGTTGTATCTAATTAATTTATAGTGTCACTTGATCCTCCTTGGACTCTCTATTAGTCCCAACATGGGCTCTCTTGGTCTCAAAACTCACATGAGAACAAATATCATTGTGCAAACATACCATTTAAGGTCACTCTCAATCAATAAAAAAAATTAAAATCCCTAACCTAGATTAGGGTATCAAATTCCCCAATAACTTATCCTGTTTATAAGTACTTTTATCCATTTTCAAGTAAGGAGGAGTTCACAATCAATGATTCCTTGACTCAACAATAAAATACCTGAAAATAACCCCTGAAACACCTCCCAAACACTCATAAGAAACATCCACATGATAAAAAATTAATCATTATACATGATTCATCGTAACAAACATATCCTCTTGGTATCACAAGCCACTATGGTTCAGAATAATCAAATGGGTGATAAATAATGCCCCACACCATTTAAGAAAACTCATCCCACATAAAATTCCAAATGGTGAAACTATTTAAAAACTATTTGGAATAACCATACAATTTAATTATTTTTCAATAATTATCTCAATATAACCTTGTGATTATGTTTTGAAAACAATTTTTCATCTTAGTAAATATTCATGCACCCCTATTAACAAACACAGTTGAAAAATTTAATTTCACTATGAGTTTCATAATTCAATCTCCATGGGATAAATCAAACTTTTCAAATAAACCAAAAAAATTGGAAATATAAAAATCTTGAAACATGACAAACCTTTGATGTTGAATTCAAACTAGATTATAAAATGGTTCTCAAATATATCTATAGGGTAATCATATCCATTTATAAATTTATAAAACCAATGGTAAATATTTAAAACACATTATCAAATACCATATACCTAGTGTGAAATTAATTCAATTCGATAAAAATATTAAAACATCATAATATTTCTCTGTGATATTTTTAATACCAAAATCATTCTTTAAAATCCATTATAGAATTTTCCCAGTCACATGTCACAAAATCATATCCCATGCCAATTTTAAAAACAATTTTTTCTCAAATTATCTCCTCATTAGTCACCCATAGAAGAATAATTTAATGATAATACACATTAAAAACAATAATTTTAAAACCTATAATATAATCATACGTTAAGTAAACAAAAATTGTGGTTCCACATCGATCATGGAGAAAGAAGTTGCATATGGTGGTAAACACTCCCCCAATACAAGGTGTTCCATCATTAACCTATACACGATCAAATACCCATGGATAAAATCAATTACCAACCTAAAATTGTCCCACATGATTATTTAGTTCATGAGAGAAGATAAATCATATAGTAAGTAAATAATAAAAGTGTGGTAGATGTTGGATGGGGATTAATATTGAATAATACACTTTAAACAATGTTGTAAGACCACTAAAAGTAGTGGAATAAAGGAGAAACATAGGAGGGAGTTCATTTTATATTGGAGTGATATAGAAGAGAAATATAGGGTTAGGGTATTAAAAATGAGTAGTGTAGGTGTAAATTATTTTTTTCAACAAATCTTGGTATGCTATATAGTTTTTATATATGTTATGAAACACTATGTGAAAATCATCACATGGAACTATATAGGTGAACCATGGAGCATTATGTTTTTCAAGAGTTCAACACGGTTAGAAAACTCATTCTACAACCAAGATAATTGGAAATTTACACTACATATTTGATCCAAACACAATTCACATTGATTACATGGTCATGCACAAGTTTTTCACCTCACTTTATAATCACAATATGTTTGTATGGTTTCTCCCAGGACTCATATGTTTTCTTTAAAACCCAAGAATTTCTACTATATATCAAACCATGAATAATAATAATGAAATACTGATATATGTATCATGGAGACTCATAATGGTATTCATAAGGTTTCCTTAATATCATGCGTCATAACCGTGTAATAAATGGAAAAACTCAAAATTTTCAATGTTTTGGTTCAAAACTCCCTTGAAAGATAAAATAATATTTAGTAGAATAATACCACCTAAATTAAACCCTGTCGTGAAATAAATGGTGTAAAAAAATATACCCACTATGTCACTTTATTCTCCCAGGAAGTCTTATGTCTTGTTATAGGTCAAAATAGAATTAATTTTATGGATACTCCAATTATATCAAGAAATATATAGAAAATAAAGTAAATTACACAAAACACCTAATCAATAATATATCAACAATGAATCATAGACAATTTATAAATAAATATTCATAGATCATTTTTCTCTCCACCATTTAGAATTGTGAGAAAAGTTTGTAAGAACCAATAACCACTTTCCAAAAAATCAATATAACATCACCATGAAACCAACATCTTTAAATCTCCAAAAGAAATCAGAATACTCATCTAGCCAAGTACAACCTTAAGAAAATGTTATCTACACCATAAAGAGAGTTCTACTTTTAGAAACATCCCAAATAATCACAAAAATGGGATCACTAAACCATTGTGTCCAAATAGGGATCTCAATAATGTAATATGTTCCTCTAATAAAACCAATGAAAAACTCTCTAGAAATGAAATGGGTCATGCCACTCAATATATATTTTAGGTAGTGTTTATTTTATGGAGGAATAATCCCTAACATTAACACATTACTTTGACCAGTAGAGCTTTCTAGGAGGGATATATCAAACCATGGCAGACATAGACCCTCAAATGTTCATTTACATAAAATGAAACCAAATTTCCCAAAACACATGAAAAAAACATAATGCATGCTTCATGAAAATAAACAAACCATTTATCAAATTCCATTTTTAAAACCAAATTATCAATAAAATTTGTACTTATTTCATTCAAAAATAAATGAAAACCATTTCATAATTCTAACCACACACCCATACATAACATTTTCAATTTAATATTCATTATAAAATATTATCAAAACACATAAAAACATATTTAAAAAATTTATTTTATTTTTTAAATTAACAAAATATTTTACCTTATCTATACTTCCAAAACCACCTACCAATTTGAAAAACAATAACCAATAGAAAAATAATTATTTTTAAATCATTTGGTTCTTATAAAATTAGAAACCCATATATAAAAACATCATGTGAAACATATTAGAAAAATATACTAACTTTTATGATGAATTTATATATTTAAAAAAAATTAAAACCAATATAATTATATAAAAAATAAATATGTCCCTGATATAAAATTGAAATCATTTCTATTGTGAAAATATTTTATCTAGAGTATTGATTTTCACACCATATACAAAAACACATGAACAAAAAATGTCACAATCCTCAAGGAAAAACTCAATTCGACGATGATAAAATATCATAAGACCAACAATTAATATTATCCATTTTCCCTAACATAAGATAATTATTGGTATGAAAATACATTAAACACCACGGAAAACGAAAAATTGTAAAATAAAGAAATTATCCTATAGTTCACATCGTTTTTCTTAGTAAATGAATAGTGAAGAAGTGAAACTGAAATTAATGATTCAATAAAACTTTCAAAATGTTGAAATTAATATCCCTAAAATAAAATATGGAAGAAAATTCCCATGTATGCCAATTTTTAGAGGGAGATTCACACCAAAGTTAATAGTCATTTTGGGAATGATAAGATTGTCATAGGGAGGTTTGTCTCATATTTGATCTCATCATAATTACATAAAAATTATCAATATCCAAGGGAATTATCTATTAATTGCACTATAAATTCATTAAATTGTGTTTATGATTTATGTGATCTTGGTTATTTTATATATATCATGGCCTTTATGCCCTAATCATTTGAAATAGACAAATTTTAGCCAAAAATAGTGATCCAATTGAAAAAAATACATTATTTTTCAAAAATGTTTTTTAGAAGATGTTCAAATGAGAGTAAAATTATTGAAAGAATACTTATATATTATTACAATAGAGGTTGATAAAATTACTTGTTCATTCATCAATAATTTTGGGAAGAAAATTCTCGAATACTTTGTAGAAAATCATATATATACATAAAAAACCTTTACTATGGGTCTTGGAAATAGAATTGTGACTTTAAAAATTCTTCACAGCATGATGCATACATCATGAAGTCATTAAGTGTTTCACTTTTACATTGAGAAGGTACTCAACCTATTAAAGATTCAGATATTATCCATGAATTCATATCTTTAGAAGAAAAACATTCATTTGAAAATGCCACCAAAAATGACTATTCCCAAAAAAACATAAATTTTGATTTCAATTTCGAGTAAGTGAAAACTATAATATTTCTATTACTAATTAATATATTATAATGAATATTATATGATTACGTACACATAATAGATTCACTGTTTGGATGTGGAAAGATAAATTTAATTTCTTTTCTTGAACAACCTCCAAATATGGAATTAAAACATCTATCAAGATATTTTAAAATATATATACCTACTGGATGAAGAAAAATATCAATAATAATTACTAATGACATGTACAAACCCCAATATCTAACCTTGATTGAAATTCTAAAATTAAAAATCAGATCCACAAATGTAGCTTAAGTTACAACCCTGAAATTGTCCACAAAATATCTCCTCCAAATAATCTAGTTAGAGGGTGATTATATAACTATTGGATAGAACAAAATGTTGATAAATCCAAATAAAATAGATGTAGTAAAGAATGAGATATAAAATTTTTCAATAACAGATATCATATATTCAATTTAAAATTAATTGTGTATTTTCCATTTCTATGTTGTTTCCATGAAATATTTTTTTTCCATTATGAGAAATGAGATTAATGAATTCATTCCCATCAGAGTTAATAATATTTAGATAGTGTTTATTAGTTATAAGAAGATAAAACATGTCACTAGAAAATTCCACATTCCCTTTAAATTAATCGATAAAAATCTATATTTATTATTTGGTAGAACATATGATTTTTTTCATGGAAAGATTTTCAGGATAAATTTAGGTACTTGTTGCTCCAAAATATTAGGATAAGAAAACCTTTACATGACCTTATAGAACCTTTTATGAAAAATGGATTCCTTTTGGGTTATTCCATTCCTCAGGTACATTCAAATTGTGTATGGTAAGTTTATTTTCAAATCATATTTAAGATTTCATTGATATATTTCTCGATGAGATTATATATTTTTTTAGTTCCTTTAATCATTTCTTTGTAAATCTAGAAAATTTTTTGAAAAGTATCATTGAAAATAGTATTGTTTTGAATTTTGAAAAGGGTCACTACAAGGTTGAGAACGAGATAGCATTATGACACATTATTCAAAAAAATTCACTATGGTAGCTAATAACCTGGTTGAAGTGATAAATTTTTTTCCCTTTCCTACTTTTGTAAAGAATGTTATTTATTTTGTAGGACATTAATGCTTATAAATAAAATTTATCAAAGGTTTTAGTAATATTTTTTTTAATATTATTTTTATATTACAATATAAATAATATGAATTTAAAATTACTGAATATTAATGGAAATCATTTAATGTGATGAAGAAAAGGTTAGTTAGCCCACTAATAATTCAACCACAAGATTGGGGACACCCATTTTAGCTAATTTTTGATGAATCAATCCAGGATTTTAACGATTTTCTCTCCTAATTAATTCAATGATGATAAAAATCTATATATTATGCCTTGAAAAAATTGAAAAATTCAAAGATATACTACACGTCAAATGGAAATAATTTCCTCGAATATTTTTTTCATATGATAAATTACAATAAAATTTTAATGGAACTAAAGTATTTTTTTACTTAAAATCATGCATCCATTAGGTACATTATTAATAAATATGTTTTCCAGCTAATGATTCACTAATGGATTCCCACTTTTCAAGAGTAAAACATTGATCACAAATACAATAATTGAGATGAAAAAACATGTGGTTAACTACCTTAGTTGTAATTCCAAAATAGGGGAAGTAGGAATTATAGAACAAAAACCACTAAATGATCAAATATTGATAAAAAATCATGAAATTATGAACAGTAAACTATCATGGTATGATAAAATTGTTAATTATTTTTTGAATTATTGTTTACCATCTCATATTAACTCACATAAAAAACATAAACTAGATCTTGAATCTATAATTTTTCATTTTGGAAGATCAAATCATTTGAAAAAATTTGATTGATATAATAATAAAAATATATTTTCCGTCAAGTAAAATTGAATATTTTTTTAAATGATTTCACAGACTACACATTTTAGGGTAATTTAGTCCACAATTGACTATGATAAAATTCAACTAATTCAATATTTATTAGCCATTTTTATTTAAGGATTCACATAAATTCTAAAAATTTATAAAATTTATATTTGATAGAAAAATTTAAAAAATACCAGAAATACCTTAAAAAATTTTATATTATTTTATCTTATCTTAATTTTATAGTGTTTGATATATTGGATCCATTCCAATGTCATTTTTAAATTCCTACACTCTTCTTATTATTGACTATGTTTTAAAATGGGTGAAATTCATTAACAACAAAATAGATAATTAAAATAGTTGTGTGTGATTTTTTTAGTTCAAACTTCTTTTATTGAATTACAATATCAATATTTTTCATGAGAAACCAATATAACTTGATTTATTATAAAATAATAGAGTATATTTTTAAAAATTGTTGGGTGCATCCCATGTTATTTACACCCTACCATTCCCCAGAAATAACAAAGATGAAGTGTCCAATGAAGAGAATGAAGATATTTTGGAGAAAACAATTAAACCAGACTACAAAGATTGATTCCATTGGAATTAATTGACATTATGGGAAAACAAGATAGCCAAAAATACACCTAATGTTTTGATCTAATTATAGTTTATTGGTCAAAAGATTTATCATCAACTAGTGAATTTATAGAACCATGTTTATTGGGCTATCAACAATAAGAATTTATACTTGGATAGAGTTGGAAAAAATTGGAAACACCATTTAAATGAGTCAGAATGAATCAAATGATATGACTATGAAAATTCAATAATTTATAAAACTATAACTTCAGTGCGTCATGGCATGATTATCTAACTGAAAATATTTCAATTTTGTGACCAAGTGGTGCTTCAAACTTCCAAAATGAAGTTAATTCTAGGTAAATTATATTCTAGTTGGTAAATACCATTTAAAATAACTCATATATATAATTTTTTGGTGTTTTGGTTATGATAGAATGTGAAGGGATCCCATTTACTTTCAATGGGAAAAGGTTGAAAAGTACCAAGGAAATATACCCCTAACAATAGTGGTGGAGATATAACTTATGTAACAAATATCAACTAATCATTTCTCATATAGTTATATTGATCCATTGATGTTAAAAAAGAGAACATATGGGGAAATTCCATGTGTTAATTCATTCATAATATATGAAATTTTAGTATTTAGTTCTATTCAATTATTTCTTTTTAACTTAATAAATTGGTCCATACACATTCATAATATATTTTGTTTTATAATAATGTCATGAAAAAAGTAATATTGTAATATAGATGCTTGAATAAGAGAAGGAAAATAGACTAAAAGATTCATGTGATTAGGGGAGATCATTGTTAACTTCTTCATCTTATATGTTTCCATAAAATTTTGTAAAATAATTTTCTTTATATAGAAATGAGAACTGGATGACCACAATTATTCTTAATCCTTTACATAATTTATCTAAAAGTAATGCGTTTATTTGGGATCTTAGGATAAATTTTTTTAAATTTTAGTGATAATTATATTGAATGAGTAAATTGGGGGTATTGAATAATTAGTGAAGACCATATGAAATAATTGATGTCATTGGTTTTTTTCACATTACCAAATAATTTCTAACTTTTGATTATCTATTTATTAATAAAATATTAAATTATTAATTAGAATTTTTTTACATGTTTATATTAAATTTATTAAATTTTCATTTGATAATGTATTTATCTCTTGAATTATTTTATCTATTTTTAATAATATGAAATTTTAAGTACCCTATTTTGTTTTAGCCACTAAAGTTTATTCATTTCTTATAATAAACATTCATCATATTTTCTTTTAATCACATTATATTTTCTGTAATTGTTTTCTTCTATTCTTTTTATTTGATTACTTTTATATTTTTTTCATCAATTTATTTATTTCATTGTTTTTATTGGTAAATAATTATATTACACTTTTTCTTTTGAAAATTTTTCTGAATCCTTTGATAGGGAATGAGCATCCATCTATGTAGGACGTTCATCTTTTTCCCCAAATTCCATCTTTCCAAAGGTAGTCGACATCCGTTTCTTATTAAGGTATGTTTTCACCTTGATCGAAACACGATGATGGGATGTCGGTTCTTCCTTTTCTGGATTCTTCCTCATAACTCTTCACCAAATCCGAGTCTCCATTAAAGATTAAGTTGTGGTTCGTGAATCTCGTTCTCAGTGCCATATCATTATGGATGCCAGTTAATTACACTGCTTCTGTGAGGACATTCCATGGGGTTCGGTCAAGGTAGAAACCTTCGGTCAGAGTATATGGTATCATCAGGCAAGTCAGGGCATCTCTGGATTCATGGACATAGGAGAACATGTATTCTTCCTCATAAGAGGGAATCTCAAGGGTGCAAAACCTGAGGAATCACACGTTAGTCATGGGGTATCATATGTTGGAGTCATTCCTCTAAGGTTTTCTTCAACATCCCATTTTTAACACAAGGTATGCCACGAGTTTAACGTCTTGCAGAGACAGTTATGCCAAAGGTGTGTCTTCCGAGGTTTTCTTCTAGCATGTCATATTTATCACGAGGTAGGTTGCATGTTTATCATCTCATGGAGATGGAATGAGGGTGATCATAATGCCACATAGAGATAGATCAGATTAGTACATCCCTAGGAGGGATCACATAGAAGATGGTTAGATCACAACGCCTAATGAGGATGGAACCTAGGTGGTGAGCCCCATGGAGGGGAAATGTCACACCTTAATGGCTGATCTGAGCACCATTTATGGTAGATTAGGGAGATTGTACACCAGAATGTGGGACACCATGGTTTTCCATTTGATGGGAATGAACCTTAGGGAGGTTCCCTACATACCTTGTATAGATGACAAGGATCAAAACCCAAGTAGTTCTAAGGGGTGATGAATCTTGGTGTACACAATGGACAACGACCTGGAGACATGATAGGGCATACATGTGAATTGTTGCCCAAGTACTGCTAGGAGTAGAGAGGATGTGGATGACATGATCCCACAGAGATGTGGGGTACCATGATAGAAATAGGATGGATGATGCAGTGTTGAATGTAGTGGAGGGTGAATGAGATGGGACTATCGTGAAGGTGATAGTAGTGTTGGTATTGAGCCTCGAAGATACTTCATACATATCCCCATGGCAAGGAATCAATATCCGCATGGTTTGGTGGTATGATGGGACACCTGAGGAGGTGGCCTGTGAGAATGGATGCATGGATGGGACCCGGAGGAAGAAGAACCTCCGGATTGGGGCATGATCTTCCCAGAACAAATGGGATAGAGGGATAGATCTGGATGAGACATGGGTGATGGGCTTGAACCTCATGGAGGCTTCTTACGTATCCTCTACGTAGAAAATAAAATTCTACATAGTTCATCTAATGACGGCTTACCATCGATGTGGAACTTCAACGGCTTACCACTGAATGAGGTTGACAATGGCGTACCACTGAATGGGGGAAAACAGCTTACCAATTATTGAGGTTACAACAGTTTACCGTTGGATAAGGATGAAGCGACGTGAATGGGGACCTGGGGCCCTAACAGATGGTGGGGATTGAACCTCATAGAGGATTCCTATGTACCTATTTTTGGTAAGAATCAAATACCCCATTGTTCAGGTGGTGGGGACCGACTTGAAGATGGTCGGGATGACCAATTGATGGTGGGCTTGAACCTCAGGGAGGCTTCCTACATACCTCACCATGGAAAGGGTCAAAGTCCTCATTGTTTGGAATTCCTATGGGACTTACACTCAAGGCTTCCCAAGGTGTTGGTGAACCAATGTGAAGGGGGTTGGAGTGACCAATGAGTGGTGGGCTAGAACATCAGGGAGTATTCCTACAGACCTTGTCTTGGAAAGGATCAAAGTCCTCAGAGTTCAGGTGTTTGGTGAACCAACATGAAGGGGTTCAGAACTGCTAGGTGTTGGGCCTGAACCTTATAGAGGATTCCTACGTACCATGTCTTCGAAGGTATCAGAGTCCTCGTAGTTCAGGATGGGTGCATTTGGGGGTTATGCTCTAAGGCATCCCAAGGTGTTGGTGAACCGATGTAAAGGGGCCGAAGTGACCAATGGGTTGTGGGATTGAACCTCATGGAGGATTCCTACGTACGTTTCCATAGCAAGGATCAAGGTCCTCATAGTTCAGAATGGGTGTGGGGATTACACTCTAGGATACCCAAGGTGTTGGGGAACCGACGTGTAGGGGTCGAAGCGACCTAAGGGAGGTGGGCTTCAACCACAGGGAGGCTTCCTATGTAGCATTCCATGGATAGGTTCAAGTCCTCATAGTTTAGGTGGTGTGGGTATTACACACTAGGATCCCCAGAGAGGATGTCATGGTTCATGCTTCCTCTAAGCCCACATGATTCATGCTCGGTATGAGGATAAAGAGGTAGAAAAGGCCTAACAATCATTGCTAAAAGTTGCATACTTATGGGTTGGTAAATTGGGCTTACGCAAGGAAGTTTTCCATGTGCTGCTATGGAGCCGCAACGGTGCATGAGGCATAAATCAGGAAGCTGTCCGAGAGCCATTATGGAGCAGCAATAGTGAATGAGGATTATGCAAGGAAGCTACCCATGTACTTCATTGGAGAGGCAATGGTGAATGAGGCTTTACGCAAGGATGATGCTCGGGTGCTTCCATGAAGCGGCAATAGTTGATGTGGCTTACACCAGGATGATGATTGGGTGACGCTATGGAGCGAAAAATGGTGAATGGGGATTATACATCGAAGAAGCATGGGTTCCGCTATGGAGTGGCAACAATGAATGGGTCTTATGCATCGAAGTTGCCCGGGTGCTGCTATAGAGTGAAAATGGTTAATGGGGATTATGCATGGAATCTACTTGGGTGCCGCTATGGAGCGACAATGGTGGATGGGGCTTACACATGGAATCATCCCAGGGTGCTATTATGGAGCGACAATGGTGGATGGGTCTTATGCAAGGAAGCTGGTCGGGTACCTCTATCGAGTTGTAATGGTGAATAGGGCTTACACATGGAAGCTGCCTGGGTGCCTCTTTGGAGCGGCAATGGTTAATGGGGCTTACACAAAGATGTTGCCTGGGTGCCACTATGGAGTGGAAATAATGAATGGGGCTTACGCATGGAAGCTGCCCGGCTAACTCTATGGAGTGGAAATTGATGGATGGGGTTTATGCCAGGAAGCTTCCTGTGTGCCGGTATGGACCGGAAATGATGAATGGGGATTTTGCAAAGAAGCTTCTCGGGTGCCGATACGGGGTAACAATGGTAGATGGGGCTTATGCAAAGAAACGTCACGGGTGCCGCTATGGAGCCGCAATGGTGAATTGTGATTACGTAAGGAAGTTGCCCATGTGCCACTATGGTGCAAAAATGGTGAATAGGGCTTACGTAAGGTAGCTTCCTAGGTGCCACTATGGAGCAGCAACGGTGAATGAGGATTACGCCTGGAATCTGCCCGGGTGCCGTTATGGAGCGGTAATGGTGAATAGATCATACACAAGGATGTTACTCATGTTCCACTAGGGAGACGCAATGGTAAAGGGGCATACACATGGAAGCTACTCGGGTGCTGCTATGTAGCAGTAATGGAGAATGGGGCTTACACTAGGAAGTTGCCCAAGTGCCGCAATGGAGTGGCAATGGCGAATGGGGCTTATGCAAGGGAGATTAACGTATTGTCTTTCTCATGTCTAGAAATTGGGGAATCCCAACCCATAAGTGGATTGATGCCTTTACCTATCCACTAGTTCACAATAGGGATAATGACAAGGCTGTTTGAATCAGTTAGAATAAAGTGCGATGTGATGATTGAATCACATGCCCAACATTCGAAACACGGTGGGGGTTGCGTGATGACGGAGGATAACTATTTATCGTGTCCGAAACACAGCACTCATATCACGATAGACTGAAATGGGGACAAAAAAAAGAGGGTCTACTTTTTACAATGTTCGAAACACATGACCTGACTCAACGTTTTGTCTTAATTCTTCTGGGAATTGTCCCAAGACAGCAGGTGGGATGATGCGGCATGGAACACGGACCTTAGGGGGTCCCTTCAGACATGGAAGTGGATGAAGATACAAATGAAGAACATGAAAAGCATGAGGTGGAATGATGGAATGTTTGAATGGATTCTAATTCTCTTGAAATAGTGCCACTGTAATCATTGCATTCGACATCTTATGCATGGAGCATAAGGCGTCTCTTGTTTGAAGCAAGAGGAATTCGATTATTGAATGATAGGGAATGATACAGTTTATAGTCATGTAGAAGAGACTACAGGAATCTTAGGCATGGTGCATAAGGCATCTATTTCTTGAAGCAAGAGGCATCCTATGTTGGGAACATAGTGAATACTACAATTTATAGTTATGTAGAAAGGAATATTGGCATCTCATCCGTAGAGCATAAGGAATCTCTTGTTTGAAGCAAGTGGCATCCTATTTTAGGCACATATGGTGGATTAAGGTTTATATCCATTTCGATAGGACTATTGGAATCAAATGATTGGCCCATAAGGCATCTCTTGTTTGGAGAAAGAGACATCCTATGTTTGGAATGTAGGGTGAAATTCAGTTTTTTGTTAGGCGGATAGGACTGCTGGCATCTCATACATGGAGCATAAGGCATCTCTTATTAGGAGAAAGAGGCATCCTATGTTTCAAATATAGGGAGTAATAAATTTTATAGTTATGTAGATAGGACTACTAGAAAAAGGTTCCTAGAAATGTGTGGTGTTGGGACTTACGCAAGGGTGGCCCTTTCCTGTTCACTTGGCATAGGAGCCACGTGATAGGGTTTGGATGAGTTGCTTGAGAAATGGTTCGACTCAAGGTGCTCTGGGGGATTGACGAAGATAATCTCAACTCATGACATGAGATATATACCACGATGAATATGTAGACTCAATGTGTTTTATGGTATGTGGAGGAGTATCTCAAATCATGGTATTCCATAGGCGGAAGGTGGGTATGCATAATGATGCTATATAAAATTCCGATATCCCAGCCCGAAACGTTCGTAGTGAGACTCTCCATTTTTCATGGGGGTCAGTGACAATAGCGAAGTACCATTGAAGAGTAAAGGGGATCATGGAACATGGGGTCTTACAAAGCATGGACTCGCGGAGCATGGACACGCGGAGCATGGACTCCCAGAGAATGGACTCACGAAGCATGGACTCGCAGAGAATGGACTCGCGGAGCAGCATCGCGAAGGAGCTGCTCACGGAGCATGGGCTCGTAGAGGTTCTTTGTGAAGGAAAGAGGAACTCCACAAACATGTTTATCGGCTACCCAAGGGGCAGATTGGTCCCCTGGAGAATGGGGGTGAGCATGGTATAAATAGGGGAGAGGCTTTGTGAAGCAGAGACCCATCAGCGTGAAGACAGAGCTTGCTTCACAGTGCGTTCGTGAACATTAAATGGGGTTTTAAAGCATCATGCCTCTTCGATTCACAGCATGTTCGCAAACATCAATGGGGTTCGCAGAGAATCCCACCTCCTCACATCACGATGAGTTCGTGGACGTCAACGGGGTTTGCAGAGCATCCCGCCTCCGGGCTACCCAGCAAGTTCACAAACATCAAAGGTGTTCAGTGAGCATCTCGCCTCCTCACATCGGGGAGGGTTCGTGAACATAAAAGCGGTTCGCAGATCATCCTACCTTATTACTTCGTGGCAGCACTCCGCGATCACGGAGGGGGTTTCCCAAATGGGCTTTCCGAACCAGTTTAACATCCCAACTTCAAATGTCCATAACTAATAATCTGTAAATCCGTTCAGGCCCTACGACCTACCAAATCAATTCTTGTGAAATGGGATACGATCTTGGATCATGTATGGAAGCATTTGAAAAATTTTTGGGGCGATTTTTCCTGTTCCAACAGAAACAATATAAAATTATATCATTTTTAACTGTTTAATTATTTTCCATAATAATTACTTATATTTTATTTTATTTATTCCTTTAATAAAATAATTAGATAATTTATTTAACCAATATGACATAAAAAACTAAATTTAAAATGAATTTATAAGTTAATTTTTTTATCTGTATAAATTCATTGTTAAATATTGTTTTATTAAAATGATTTGATTAATACTTTTTAAATGTGAAATATATTTTTAGAATATAAATTCTTTAATTAATTGATTAATTTTTTATTATTTTTCTGGTGTTTCCTCACAAACCCTTTGAAACTCCATTGACGGATCCCAATTCATCTATTATCTCCATGTTCTCCACTTCCACTCATTGACATTCTACAATAATGGTGAATCCCTAAGTAACCATTGCCACAAAATTCCACCATTACAACCTTGACCCACCACTTCATTATTATGACACTATTCTACAACCTCATATGGAAAATAAAAACACAACAACAATGGAATCACAACAACTAAATCGATGTAAGGTGAAATCATTAGTCACTCACATTCAAATTAACCTGAAATAACTATATTGAATCAAATTGAGATTTCATATTCACCAATTAGAATACCCGAATTCAATTTATCTCACCCAAGATGAGCCTCAGACTTATGTATTGAAACTACCTAATGCTTCCCACTAAAGATGAATTGTATAACAATAATATTGTTAATAATATACTTAAACATGATTTTTTACATAAACTCTTCATTAGATAGAACATTGAAGATCCAGATATCTAGTGTATTTGGGGATTAGGATCATTATATAAAAACATAAAACATAGAACAAAAATATTATTTAAAACATCCTTTACATCACCACTACATTCCCGCATACCTAGAATTGCATAGGATAACCTGAGAACACACATAAGAAAAGGGTGATCTATAAAGCCCAGTAATGGAATAAACATGGAATAACGTGAGGAATTAAATACATGTTATTAAATAACCATATTAATGGATCAAAAGAGAAAAATGAACATAAAGGCGTGATAAAGTATGATAATCATAACATGGGGATGTGGCAATAACAATTAATAGGTAATTAGAATGAGCCAAGGCTCATTGCAGTTGGATCAAGAGTAAACCCTCATTGCACATGAAGAACGAGTAAAACATTATTTCACATGAATTAGTATGAGTAAACACCCATTTCACATGATGTATCATTAAACTATACTTTAGAAAATTCATTGGAGCACTATCTGGCTGCATGCTTCTTAAGCATTTCATTAAATGCATATATGTGCCACATGAAACATATAACATGTCAAAAATAAAAATAATTACTTATTCCACGATTAATTAATGTGTAGTAAATACGTGAATTTTCTATTAAATATACATATGTACATTAAGGTGAGTACCCATTATAGAGACATGGGTATGGTATTCACTACACAATGATCTGGTTTTCATAAAAAGTGGTGCAATTTCGGCAGCACAATGGCGTGACATAACGATTAATGAAAGTGGTTGATGAGAGAAAATGGGTGTCACGTATAATGTACATGAAATTTAAGGGGGTCATATAGATATATGTTCCAACAAACATTATGGAAATTAGATGATTAATATAAAATTATTACTTGGATGTAAAAGACGAGAGAGAAATCCCTCACAGAATTATGTCTTGGTAACAGGTGTACATGTGAGGCATTGATGAGAGATAAAGGGTTCTCCCATCATCCAAACATAATTAAGAATGTATGGGGGAGGTTAGAAATCATAAAAAACCAATTTTAATTGAAATATGGGCATAACAACTTAGAGAAAAAGGAAAAAAATGATAAAGGAAGAAATCCCTTACACAGAAGTGTGATCCAAAAAGCTTGGGAGAGGCTTGAGGGAGGATTATTTGGAGTTTGGGGAACCTTGGTAAGATTTTATAGAGAGGATGGAAGGGGATTTTCTAACTTCAAATGCATTGAGTGAAGAGGAATTGGTATCATAGATGGTTTTAAATAGGAAATGAGAGAGATTTCGTTATTATTTATGTTTGGGACACCTCACATTAATCTAATCCAAACCAAAATCCTAACCACGGTTTTTTCCCATGGTTTTTTATAAAGGGTATTGGAAAAAATAATATATAATTCCAATGGATGAAATTCTTAAAATAAAATGGTTACATATGTGAAGGTGTGTCACACTCTAAGGAAAAGAATTTTAAAAAAGAAAATGTTTTATAAGTCTTGAAGGGTCCACTAAATATTTATAAAATAAATCTAACAACATAAAATCAAATTATATTATGTATATAACATATATTGGAAGAAAAAATGTTTACTGTATTTTATTACATCACTATTGGGTGATTATGATGTCATAAAACACATTATATATTTAAACCATATTTAAATTTTACCCAGAAATTTGACTGTCTCAGAAAATTATGAAAAATTCATTGTTGGATAATTTAGACATCCTGATTCCAAAAATAATAATAATTTTCTATAAATAATTTTATTCATATTTAAATTGTTACTTTTAAAATAATAACTGACATTTATCCAAAATTCATGGGTTTTTGACCAAAACAGAGTTCAAACCTTAATGAAAATTACCATTTCCATGAAATTATATGATAATTTATATTTAATAAAAATCATTTTAATAATAATTATATTATTAAAGTTTTATTTAATTCAAAAATACATTAATTCATCAAAATAGATTTTTTAATTTAATATTAACTAAAATAATATTTTTTCGTTAAATACTATTTACAAAGTAATAATAATAAAAAGAATATATATTATCTATACAAGAATAATGTGCTTAATAGTTGAACTAGGGTAACGTTGAATAACCCCTTAAAACACCCACATAAGACCTTAGGGTAAGGTGTGAAATGGTGACATACTCTTAGGGTGTCTTGAATAACATTGCACGAGTGGTAATCTCTATCAAATTCCACTTCTCTCTTAGGTGGTTACGCTTGAGCTTATCATACTCAAGCACGGATTTGTCATGGTCAAGAGAGAAGCTCAATGATTCCACCATCTATCTGAGCTCTGACAAATGGGCTTCGTATGGGGAAAGTCTACTGGATGAGGAAATCGCTTCATTTTTCTGATTAAATTGGATTTGTTTAATCCCTATATTTATACAAATCATTTGATTAGCTTTCAATGGCTATATTAAAAATGGTCAAAATTCATAATGGTATTTAAAATTTGAAATCAAAGAACCAAATAAGTGCATATGTTTTACAGAACCAAAAGAAGATACATAAATAGATCCAAAATAATTTTAATTAATAAATTTTTGGGTTGTTACAATCTTTCCCCCATAAGAAATTTCGCACTTCAAATTTTCTTTTCCCACACTAAATCAGATTTGGGTATTTCTACTTCATCATTTCCTTAGATTCCCACACCGCTTCTTAAAACTTGTGGTTTTGCCACAACACCACGATAGGGGACATTATCTTAATTCATATAACATTTCTCTAAGATCTATGATATTCACTGGTTTCTCCTCATAAGACAAATCATCCTCTTGTTGTACTAACTATAATGAGAATACAAGTGAAGGTTCTAGTATGTAGTCCCTTAAGTTGGATACATGAAAGATGTTATGCACATTGTCCATTGTTGGTGGAAGTGCAAGTCGATAGGCCACAACCCCGACATGATCAGGAATCTTGAATGGGTCAATGTACCTTTGACTTAACATCCCCTTCTTCCCAAACCACATGACCTTATTCCATGGAGTTATACATAGAAATAGCATGTCTCCAATATTAAACTCAAGGTCTCGTTGATGGTTATTTGCATAACTCTTAAATCGACTCTCAACTTCTAGGACATGCTGGTGAATGGTTTTCACCTTATACTTTACATTGTTGACCATTTCGGGTCCTAACATCTTACTCTAACCGACTAATCCCAAACTTTCTGTGTACTACACCTCATCCCATAGAGGGATTCATAGGGTTCCATTCAGATACTCGAGTAGATACTGTTATTATAGGGGAATTCAACTAGAGGAAAATATTGATCTCATTCTCTTTTAAATTCCTTTGAACATGTTCATAACATATATTCCTATGTGTGAATAGTTCACTTAGATTGGACATCAGTTTGAGGATGATATGACATACTGTAGGATTGTTCAATATCCAGATCTTGTTGAAGAATCTTCCAAAAAATAGAGGTAAATCTTGGTTCTTAATCAGATATAATAGATAGTGGTACTCCATGAATCCTTACAACTTTTCTAATGTGTATCCTTTCCAGTAGATACAATGAGAAATCCTCCTAAATTTGAATGATGTGTGCAGATCTTGTTAGACGATCCACAACAACCCATATTGAATTGTTTCCTTGGAATGTCTTAGGAAGTCCAGTGACAATGTCCATGGTGATGTTCTCCCATTTCCATACAGGTATAGGAAATGGTTGCATCATCCCCTTTGATTTCTTCCTCTATACCTTCACATGATGACACACCATGAACTTGTATATATACTCAATGATCTCCTTATTCATATAAACCCACTAATAATGCTCTATGAGATCTTGATACATCATTGTGTTTCCTGGGAGAAAAGAGAAATTTGAACTATGTGCATCATCCAAAAGATCCTTAATCATCTCCTAACCTGATGAAACACATAGTCATTTTCCAAATCTCAAATTCATCCTTCATTATCACTGAACTATAAGGATTTACCTTTCCTAATAACTTCCACTTTTTTCTGAATTCCCACATCATCCTGTTGAGCATCCTTTATTTTTTCCTAAATAGACAGTTGAGAAATCATTTGTGAAAGGATTGATGATTTTTCCTTCTTTATGATTCTTAGGTCCATATTCATCAAATCTAAAAATATTGGATCCTTCTCAATTCTCATCAAATATTGAATGGCTACATATTTTCTACTTAGTGCATCTTCCACCTTGTTTTCTTTCCCATGATTGTAATGGATTGAGCAGTCATAGTCTTTGATTAGCTCTAACCATCTTCATTGGTGCATGTTAAACTCATTCTGTGTGAATATATACTTGAGGATTTTGTGGTCCATGTATATTTCATACATCTATCCAAAGAGATAATTCCACCAAATATTTAATGCATGGAACACCATGACCAACTTCAGATCATGCATTGGATAGTTCTTCTCATGAACATTAAATTTCCTTGAATCATAGAAAATGAGTTATTCATTTTTCATCAACACATAGCCCAGGCCCTTTATTATTGCATCACATAATACCACAAAAAGTTCTCCACTTGTGGGTAAAGTGAGCATGGGCACAGTGATAATCCTCCTTTTCCACTCTATGATTCTTTCATCATATTCCTCACTCTAAGAAACAATTAATCCCTTCCGAGTTAAATTGGTAAGAGGGTTGGAAAATCATGATAAAATAATCATAAATTTGCAATAATATCCAGATAACCCCAATATGATATGGATATTTGTTACTGATGTTAGCCTTGTCCATCCCTCAATTGTAGTTATCATAGAGGGATCCACTGATATCCCATTTCATGTGATGATATGACCCAATAATGAGTCCCCCTTCAACCCAAACTCACACTTACTTTACTTTTTATAGAGCTACTCCTTCTACCAGGTCTCTAGTACAGTTCAAAGATTCTTCGTATGAACCTCCTTGGTATTGGATTATATTATAATATCATCTATCAATACTACCAAAAATTTGTTGAGGTAATCTCTAATGACTCTATTCATCAAGTCCATGAATATTTCTGGAGCATAAGTGAGTCCAAAAGGCATTATTATGAATTTATGGATCCCAAATATTGTTTGAAAAGTAGTCTTGGGGATGTATTCCTTCCTATACCTTACATAATAATATCCCAAACACTAATATACCTTGGACATGTATTGTTCTCCATTCTGCTGGTCGAAAAAGGCATCAATTTGTGGAAGAGGATACTGGTTATTTATCGTGATATTAATGAGCTCCCAATAATCAATGTAAAGGTGCATTGACCCATCCTTCTTTTTGAATAAGAGGACTAGATCACCCCATGTTGATGCACTTGGATGTATAAACCTTTTATCCAGATTCTCATGTATTTGTTTCTTCAGCTCCTCAAGCTCCACAACAACCATTCTATATCGAGTATTTGATATAAGAAACGCCCCAGGTATAATATCAATTGAGAATTCAACATCTCTTCTAGGAGGAAGACCAGGAAATTCCTCATGAAACACTTCAACGAATTACCTCACAAAAAGCATGTATTCAAGGATGTTTTCCACCTTAATCTCAATCATCGGAGCCAGATACGCGTGCTCATATTTCAGAAAAATCAATTCTTGAGATGATGGAGCTAAAAAAGATTCGTCTTTCTCCATTCACTTGTATAGAATCGGGGGGTGATTCCTTATATGGAGAGTGATTTCCCTCTCACAAAAATTTAGGTTGGATCTATATATGGATAGCCATTCCAAGCTGATAATTGCATGAAATTCCACTAGAGGGAGTATGAGGTGGTATTCCGGGAAGCTCAATCCACTGATTATGATAGGGAATGAGTTTTATTCAAGGGATGAAATTATTGCCCCATTTTTCATACTCATCGACATCTTTACTTCCATGATTTTTGGTGGTGTTGGGATTGTTCTACTAATCTTTCGGGATAAAAAGAATGCGTAGAACTATAGACAATAAACATACCTTTCACATATTTATTTTGGTTCTACTCATTAACTTTATCTAAAAAGAAATAGAGAATATGTATATTATAATGTATTAGACACATATAGGGGAATCCATGCAAAATAATTAATGACTTATAAATATATTTTATTTCCTTGATGAATTAATCTATAAATTTCAATCTATGTTATTCATGATCCACTTTATAACATGTATTCTTAGAGGAATTTTTTTAAACTCACTTCATAAATGGTTTATACTAATATTGTTAAATTACCAAAGAATATCACATAGGAGTGTCACAACAAAGTGTGCAGCAAGGCTCTTTGTCGTATAGCAGGGTACCCTAAGTCATGCCTGAAACTCCTTGTCAGGATTTTCACCACTATGTACCTTTATGCCAGAGTTTCCTCTAACTTCTTATATCTGTACATGGATGTATTTTGTTGATAAACCACTTAGTCAATACCAACCAAAACATAGGTATGTTTTTATTATAATTAGTCTTGTCTCTATATCCTCACAAGGGTTTTCAAATCATAATACCAAAAATAACTAAACATATAGTTCGATACCAATTATAACAACCGTAATGTTTATTACATAATTACACTTGATTTATTACATAAACGTTTCACATGATAAAACATTGAAGATCGAAGGTAATAGTGTCTATGAGGCTTAGAAATATTACATAACAACTTAAAACATAGAAGAAAACATTTTATTGAAAACATCTTTTACATGACCACTGCATTCTCTCATACATTGCATTCAATAGGATGAGCTGAGGAAATACAAAAGAAGAGGGTTAGATGTAAATCCCCATAAGGGAATAAACATGGAATAAAAGGAGGAATATAATACATGGTATAAAATAGGAATATCAATTGATAATAAGAGAAACCTGAACTTAATGTCATGATAAATCCTGATAATCATATATTGGAGATGTGGGAACAACACTTAACATTGAATTAGCTTGAGCCATGGAACACTAAACGTGGTGCATGAGTAAAACCGCATTTCACATGAAGAATGAGTAAACCCTCATTGAACATTAATTATAATGATTCATCACCCATTTATAATTATGTATCGTGATTCTAAACATTACCCAATGAATTGGATCGCTATTAGGGTGCACCATTCTTAAACATTTCATTTCATGCATATGTGCAACATATGGATCATATAACATAGAATAAATCAACATCATAAGTTAATCACAGACTAAGTAATGTGGAATGAATACATGAATGTAACATTCAATATGTATATGTGCATAAAGTTTTATACCCTTGATAGAGACATGGGTATGGTATTCACTACACAATGATCTTGGCTAGGAAAAATGCAGTGCAATTTTGGCAGCATAACGACGTGAAATAAGAATTCATGAAAATTGTTAATGAGAGTGAAATGGGTGCCTCATAATATGTAAAATAAATAGATAGTAAGGTGATCATATATACTCATGTACAAACAAAATTAATGGAATTTAGATGCATAATACAAAAGAATTAAATGGATGTAAAAGAGGAGAGATAAATCCCTCACTGAATTTCGGCCTGGTAATAGGTGTGAATGTGATTAATTAATGTGAGAGAAAGGGGTATCCCATCATCCAAACATAAAGAGGGACGTATGGGTGTTGTGTGAAATCATACCCCAAATTTTGTAGCTGAAGACAAAAGGGCATAAAAACTTAATAAAATTTGGACAAAATGAGAAAGGAAGAAATCCCTTACTTGAAATAGTGATCCCAAAACCTTGGGAGAGGCTTGAAAGAGGATTCATGAATGATTGGGGCACCTTGGGAGGATTATAGAGATGGGATTACCAGGGATGGTTTAACACCAAAATCTTTGAGTGTAGAGGATGTTGAAGAATTTGTAGGTTTATACAGGAAAGGAGATGGAATTCATTATTATTTTGGTTTTGGACACCTCACATTAAATTAATCAAAACCCCAAACCAGATTATGGTTCATTCCAAAGGGGAGTGGAAGAAATATTATATATGTCCAATGTCTGTAAATAATAAAATTCAGCAGTTTTTTATAGAAACATATTTCAAACATTAATAAAAATGACAATTGTATTTATAATATTATATGATAATTTATATTTAATAAAAAGTAATATATTAATAATATTATTATACGAATTTAATATAATTAAACAATAAATTAATACATCAAAATATATTTTTTAGTTTAATATTAACTAAGAATATAATTTTTTCTTTAAATACTATTTACAAACTAACAATAATAAAAAGGATATATATTATCTATAAAAGAATAATGATCATAATATTAGTACTAGGGTATTGTTACATAACTTATTAAAACACCCTTATAAAACCATATTGTTAGTTGTGTGATGGTGATAGGCTCTTGGGGTGGCTTGGATAATATTGCTCGAGTTGTAATCTCAATCAACATCCACATCTCGCATAGGTGGTTCCGCTCGAGCTTAATATATTCTAGCTCAGCTTGGGCTAGATCAAGAGTGAATCCCAATTACACCACCTCCTTTTTGAGCTCCAAAAAATGGGATACATATTGGGATTGTCTGCAGGATGAGACCATCACTTCCATTATCTGAGTAAAATTGATTTGTTAATTACCTATATTTATACTAATCATATGATCACTATTCAATGGATATATTAGCAACAATCACAATTCATAATGGTGTTATAAAATCAAAAACAAAGAACAAAATAAGTGCATATTTTTTAAATAACCATAAGAATACATTTAAATAAAACAATATGGATATTAATTAATGAATATTTGGGTTGTTACAAACTGCCACCACTTTCTGAGGAAGAAATCCTAGCCCACTACATTGGCCGTCATTCGTAGATCATCTGCAAAAATTCGAGCATCGCCACTAGGCTATTATTAACTAACTATCCGAACAATTTTGATGTGAAGTGCAAGGGAGACGTTAATTAGATATGACCCCCTTCATATAGAAGATGACAACCACCATCACTCATTACATAAGAGCCATTGCACGCCGTCGTTCCCTGCCTTGCTCTCTTATTCTTCTTCTCAAATAATACACCCCATGTTTTTTTATTTATTTTAACATAATTATATACATAATATAATATATATTAATATATTATATTATATAATAAAAATAATATATATAATAAATATAATTATAACATTAATATAATCATAGTAATATGGATATGTTATTGTAAATATTTTTTTAAATAATAATTTTATATAATATATTATAGTAATCATAAATTTTTTTTAAATGATACATATTGAATTAATTATATATATATATATAATAATTTTATATTATTTTTTTTCTTTATTTAATTAATTAAATGAATATTTTTTGATATAAATATTATTTAAAATCTACTTATCAATTTAATTTTTATTATTTTAATCTATTGATTTATGTTTTTTGTGTCGTAGACAATGGAAAAATAAGTTTTGATTCATGACACAAGTCTAGATTCATGTTGCATTGAACATGTTTGATAACTCTGAGGGTATTTTAGTTCTGTGGCCATCGAGGAGAAAGAGAATCAATGAATTTTCCATGTTCAAACTAGAAGATGGTGGATAATATGTTCTCATGAGATCTAGGTAGGGTATATATGGTGTTGTCGTTTCCAACAGAACATTACGAAATGTGGGACACATTCGAGAAGGATCTGGACATACATCACCACTAGGGGGGTCTAGAGAAGAGAGTACTTTTCCATCCTTCCCAATCACCCATTCAAATCCATTTTTGATTCATTAAATCAATTAATCCTTCACACACCCATCTCCTATCAAATTTTATTCGAGAAAAATGGACAGTGAGCAGAGCAAACAATTGGGAAGCGAGCATCTTCATAGTAGGATCAAAACATGAGTTTGTGGAGTGGAGAAACCTCGAAATTGATTCTTCTTCACCTCTTACTTATTATTTTAAGAATTTATGTTTTACACATCATGTTTAGTTAGTTATATAAGAGATTAATGATGGTTTAAACTATATATAATTTTATACATTATAATTTTATTAATTTATTTTTTAGTGCATATCTATTGTGATTGAAATTCTATTCTAAATTATGAGCAAATTTTTTCACTGCCTAATTACTAACAATTGAGGGCACTAATTTCATTAATCATTGATCATTAATTAAAATACCAAAAATTGGTAAATGAAAATGTATCCATCTTCCATAGTAACTAATGAATCCTTATGTTATTATCAAAGGATCTAAATGAAACAAGGTTCTTTGAGTTTTGTAAATTCAACGAAGGCACCACCCTGGAATCATAACCTTTTCACATGAAGTAAATAATTTAATTAGTATACTTATTATTAGATAAAAATTCCTTACTAGACCAATATATCCATAGCTTTAATACCCCAAACATCTAAGGTACACTTCTCTTTGAATAACACAGTAGCGTGTGTTGTACGTAACTTCGAGTTCTAACACACACCACAACCAATCAAACTAGCTGTTATGAATAGTAATACCCACATTGTTGAAATTTTATAAATTTTATCCTTCATAGTGGACTTCATTTTTGGATTCGGAATATCGAAATTATCTTAGGGTGAATTTTTCATATTTTTCTGAAAACTTTCAATTTTTGATGAATAGTGAAAAACCTTGAGTTGTAGTTTAAAACAAATTTTTTTTTTAAATAATTTTTTTTTAAATTAATTTTTGGTCAAAATAGATACAAATATCTATATAAGTTCAATATAATTCATTGGAGTTAGATTATAATAATTTTAGATATAAAAAAATTTTATTTACCTTTTCACTGCCTTTTACCCACCTCCTAGGATAATTTGAAAATTCAAATAATACTTAATTTTACCTCTTCTGTGAGTGTAAATTTAAAAATTCGAGAGACACATTTAATATCAAAGCGTAAAATGTGTTTCAAAAAGATAAAAATAATTTTTGGTGAATAGTAACTTTTTACTTTTATTTACCACAGTTAATTGTAAATATAGAAAGTAAGGGTAAAAATGATATTATTATTACCCTAACACATGTCTTAATTATATTTTGAAGTAAAAATAAACCAAAAAAACCTTAGGAATAAAATATGAACCTCTTTGTCCGACTAGGATTAGATTAGGATATTTATTATTAATTAATTCAAATAAGAGTTAAAAGAGATAAAATCAATGTTTAATAAATAACACATTTTTAATATAAGGTTATACATAAGATAAATTAAATTATAAATATTAATTATAAATATTCAAATATTTCCTACATAATGGTATTTTATTTAAATTTTTTTGACATTAAATAATTTAATTTATTTATGACACAAGGGTGATGCAGTAATTACCTAATTAATGAAATATCAACATAATTTACATTATAAGTATCCAAATAAATGTAATTCGAGACTTATTATGAATTACACTAATTTTATAGATTAATATGACATATTAAGGTTGGTTATATGAAAATTTTGAATTAATAATGCTGTTATGAATTTAGAAAAAACAAAATACCAAATAGTGTCAAAATTGACATAAAAGAGTTTTAAAGACAAATATTATATTTTTAATTGCAATTATATTCCTAAAAATATAATGTCCATCCAAAGGACATATATAATGATTGGTGTATCATTAATGAACCACTTGGGGTTCGATTTGAATTATATTGTAAGTTTATTAACCATATAATATATAAATACAAAGAGACATGGTAAATGTCAAACTATTTATCTAAGAGTTAAATCTAAGAGATAATTTTAATCTAGTGACCGAAACCTGTCTAAAACCTATTGGTTTTGTGGTTTTAGACCCTTCCACACATTAGATTTTAAATAATCCCTTTTTGTTCCATTATAAAAAAAATATTATTTTATTATAAAATAATATTTCTACTTTTTCTTAAGGTTCACCTCACCCCTCTTATAAAAGGGAACTCCCCCTTCTCTCTAATTCACACCTTCAAAGCCATTTGTCTAGGCCAGAAATTTCCCAAATATCCTCTAAACTTCCATAAATTCATCCTAGAGGGCCTCCTATGGTCATAACACCAACTTAAATAGCCCTTTTGATAAAATCAAAAGAAAGAACCCAAAAAAGAGGTAATAATTTCACCACCCTCTTCCGGGATCTTTTCTTCTTCAACTTTTTATATATTTTATATTTTCAATATAAAATAATTACTCCTGTATATTATATATACTATGATATTATTATAAATATGATACAACCATATTCATTATTCTATCCATCCTTTGAATGACACGTCACCATACGTGCATAAGTATGGATTATCGTCTCCACGTCATGGTGTAATTGTTATACAATACATTATTATTTGGATGGGTATAATAATGATGTTTATTTCATGTAAATAATAAATATAACATGATAATGAATCTATATATATATGATATACCATCCAAATATATGTTATTTTAATATCAAAAGAATGATATTTTCTGTTGTGCGTACATACGGATTACCGTCTCCACAAACACGATGAGATTCATTCCCCATCATATCAATTCAAGACTAAATTTCATTTGATGATTAAACATAATCTTTGGAGACATGATATCATTCTGGAAATGAATAATATACGTCTCATCCATAACAAATATAACTCACATAATAGAAAATTTAATGGAAAACGAATCCGCTAACACCTGAAACAATGATAATCTAAGATATTATAAACAAAGAAATGTTAAAAGATCATATATTATATCATATTAATGTATATTATTCTTGTATAACATAACAAAAATTATTACACCATTATATAGGATTTTAACCTACCCTCGACCAAGGAAAAGTACAAGGTATGGGTTTATTTCACAATCTCTTCATTATCTGAGGTTGTTTATACATAATTATATACCAGGACCTCTTTATTATCCAAATCCATGTTTCTTAAAAATTTATTTCAAAACATTCATACTATTTTATAGACTATGGGTTAAATTCATTTATACTCTTCTTTGACTTTTTATATGATTTTTATAAAGGAATCTTTCCGTAATTCTCCAAACAAGGCCATTCTTACCCTTTTCGATAGAAATAAGGTTAGAAGGTCCTTTTTAACTTATACAGTTGATGCGGCTATTTTACACCATTATAAAATATTATAAGCTTCCCTTACAATATTATAATATTATTTTCAAATTATGTGTTTTCTTTTATAATTATTTGACATTAAAATGATTTAAAAAATGTATTTCTCTCAAATAGTGTTGATTTCATCTATGTCAACAGCCTTTGATAGATTTTAAGATTATTTGAAGTTGATTTATTATTATACAAAACATCCATATTTTATAGAAGGTTTTGTGATATTCTTGACTATGGATGTATTATTTTTATACCATTTATGGTTTACGGAGAATGTATAGAAATTTCGTGTGCTATTTTTAATAAGAATGTTTATGTTATGTTTAAACATGTTCATATGTGAAATGAATTGAACATAGTAAGTGACGGGTGGAGCCCGCTATAGCTCCTCGATGCATTGGTAGGCCTCATTGAAAAAACTAGTATCATGGCATAAGGCCTTGAAAAAATCTAATTTTTAGTCTTGGAATATGGCCTTGACTATGTGGTTATGATAGTCTGGCTTTATGCATTCCGTCATTATGAATGTGGTTATTGATATTTCATATGATTATTCTACTACTAGAATATCCATGTGAATAATTAAATGGAATTATTTTTTTATTTTTGTCATATTATGTTTATGTTCATGTTTAAAAGGATTTTTTTAAGTTATACATTGCCTTTAATGTTTAGGATTATTTATGAATGTTTTCACTATATTGTTATCCTTAGTGAGCATCTGAGCTCACTCATTTCTATGTTTTATTTTTTCCCGGATGTGAAGAAGTATTTTATGACTGACATGCAAGGTTAGTCTGAGGGGATATGAGTCTGGACTATGGAGACTATGTTGTAGTAGTTTTTCATTTTATGATGTAATGTATAAATTATGAATGTATCTAGTGCTTCCAAGGCTACTACACTAATCAGTCTTTTGAGATTTGATATTTTGTGATCATACCAATGTTATGTAGTAATGCATTAACTCTGGGTAACTGGGCTAGGGCAATTATAGTTGGTATCAGAGTAAGTTTATTACAAACCTTGGTAGCTAAATTTAGATAAACTCTGATTATATCACATAGCCCTAAGATAGACTTTGAGGATTATTATAGTAGAACTACCTAGAATTTTTTTATTGTAGAGATTTTTTGATTTTTACAAGCAATAAATCCATGTCTGGATACAAGTAGGTAGAGGCGGATCTGGCATAGATGTAGCTAGGGGTAAAAGTGGAAAACACCGCTTTGAGCTAGACTCGAATGGGAACTGGTGCACCACAATGGGCCTTGCTGCACTATTGGTTAAGACACTCTTGAGGAATATGCTTAGGATAATTATAATTTTTTTTACAAACCATTATTAAGGGATTATGAGAATATAATTCCTCAAAGAAATCATTTTTAATGATTATGTATTATATAAATAAATTGTTCAATTTATGTTAAGTGTTTTAGAAGTTTTGAATTATGTATTTCTGTTCATAAACTAATCTAGTTTATGCCATTATTTTAAAATTGTTCCTAGTGGAAGGAATGGAAAACATATAAACACATGCACTCCATATATAGATTTCACTCATACTCATGATAATTATAGTGGAGATGGTGATACAACTGGTGCTGATCTGCTTGTCACCATACAAGGACAACTCACTCAGGTTATGAATAATAACCTTACCCGTATAGAGCACCCTGATCTGCAGCATAGAGGTTCAATGTTAGATCACTTCATGAGGCAACACCCACAAACATTCAATGGGGGTAAAAATACACTATTATCTGAGCAATTGATAAATTCCTTAGAGAAAATATTACACACCTTAAGGAGTAGCGAAAAATAAAAGGTTGTCATTGTAGTTAACAGCCTCACTGGAGATGCTGACCAATGGTGGACATCGATTCAAAACATGAAAGAAGATAATGAAGTATCAAATATGGAATGGAGGGAGTTTAAAGAGCTTTTTTTAGAAAAAATACTTTCCTTGTGACCATCAAGCAGATGTGGAAAGGAAATTTTTTAGTCTGAGGAAAAAGGAGGATGAGAATGTCACAATGTATGAGGGTAACATTAAAAAGCTAAGCGAGGCATTCTGTAGATTATATACGTAACCCAAGTAGTAATATTGATCATTTCTCGGATGGGTTAAAACTGTTTCTCCAATGAGAATTAGTCTCATAATCCTTCTCGTTATAAGAAGATATTGTCTCATGCGCTATGAAGACAGAAAAGTAATTCTCTAAGTCTTATGAAATTAATGCAAATCAAGAGAAGAAGATATATTTTGATCACTATAGAAATGGAAATTGGGGGAAGAAGGGAAAAGTTGAATATCCATCCTACATAAAATGTGGGAAGAAACACCCAGGTACTTTCTTGATGGGAATGGGAGTCCATTACAAGTGTGGTGATAAAGGCCACCAAGATCGTGACTACAAGGGAAGGAAAGAATCTACCGATGATCAATGCTACAATTGTAGGGAGATGGGACATTATGAAAATAAATGTCCTAAGAATCAGCATAACTTACCTCAAAAAAGGACAATGTATCAAGGCCAAGCCTACGCTAGTACTACTGCTGAGGTAGAAGCTCTGAAAGATGTGGTGGTAGGTAATTTAATGGTTTCTTCAAGTTTAGAAAATGCTTTATTTGATTCTGGATCATCACTTTGTTACATATCTTCCTAGTTTTCTATTAAAATCAGATATTTCCAATTTGATTTAACAAGGGAGTTTTCAGTTAAAACTCCTAAGGGAATTATCATCACAACAATGTTTTCTGAATCCATTCCCATTAGAGAATATAAATATTCTTTATCTGATGAACTCATCGTCATATATATGATTGAGGTTGATATAATCCTTGGTATGGATTGGCTTTTAGACTATGATGTGAAGATTTATTGTAAGAAGAAAGAGGTTATGATATTTGATGATGATGATAAAGAACACCTTATGTTTAGAAAAGAATCATCAACACTGGATTCTTATCTAGATGCACCCCCAGTAGCTCAACTAAATTAAATTATTAGGGAGAAAGAGAGTGAAATAACTATGGGTGAGGAATGGAATGTTCAACTAGAGTATGTACCTTCTATGAAATAATATGTTGATGTGTTTCAAAAATATTTACCTGGACAACCTCCAGGACGAGAAATTGAGTTTTCCATTGACTCAATTCATTGTTCAAGGCTCATATCAAAGACCCCTTATAGAATGGCCACTGTGGAATTAGTGGAACTAAAGAAACAAATAGAGGAATTCAGTAATAAGGGATTTATTCACCCCAGTGTTTCTCCATGGGGAGCTCCATTCCTTTTATAAGAAGAAAGATGGATATATTAGGTTGTGCATTCACTATAGGGAGATCAATATTATTACAATAAAGAACAAGTATCCCCTACCTCGCATTGATGATTTATTCAACCAAAATCGTGGAGATCAATATTTTTCAAAGATTGACCTTCGATCTGGATATCATCAGTTGTGTGTGAAGAAGGAAGACAATCCAAAAACAGTATTTTGAACCAGTTACGGGCATTACGAGTTTACAGTAATGCCTTTTCGGATGACTAATGCACCCTTTATTTTCATGGATCCAATGAATAGAGTTTTCAAAGAATACCATGATGACTTTCTAGTGGTATTTATTGATGATATCTTGTTTACTCCAAAATCTATGAAGATCATGAAAATTAGTTGAACATTATCCTGAAGACTATGAGAAGACATGAATTATATGGGAAGTTTAGTGTGTGTGAATTATGGCTTCATGATATTTATTTTCTTGGCTATATTGTCACTTAGTATGGAATTTTTATTGATCCTTCTAATACAAGAGCAATATAATAATTTCCATCACCAACGAGTATAACCAAGGTACACATTTTTATTGGTCTAGCAGGTTATTATTGATGTTTCATCAAGAATTATTCCTGATTGGCTAACCCATTAATGAAGCACACACATAGAGGGGTTAAATTTGTTAGGAAAAAATAGCATGAAGAATGTTTTTAAGAACTATAAAAAAGATTACTCAATGCTCTAATATTTATTCTACCATCGGGGAATGATGGGTTCATTATTTATAGTGATGCATTGAAGAAAGGACTTGGTTGTGTCCTTATTTAGAATGATAAGGTTACTGCCTATGCATCACGACATCTGAAAATTCACTAGCAAAACTATCATATTCCTGATCTTGAGTTATCTGCTGTAATATTTTCTTTGACGATGTGGAGATACTATCTGTATCATAAAAATTGTGAGATATATATTAATAACAAGAATTTTAAGTATATTTTCTCACAAAATGAACTCAACATGAGGCAACGGAGAGAGCTTGAACAACTCATGGATTGTTATTGCACAATACACTACCACCAGGGGAAGGAAAATAAGGTGGAAGATGCTTTGAGTAGAAAGGATAATGGAGTTTTGAACAAGATAAGAGTTGAAAAGGATCACATATATATGTATCTAGTAATGATGGATATGGGATTCACCATGGAAGGTGATACATCAATAATTTTTCAAATGGTTTCCAAACAATATTTACTATAAAATATAAAGAGTTCTCAAACCGGTGATGAAGAGTTTAAAAAAAGATTAAAGTTGTGAATAATGGGAGACTGAGTGACTTTGTGTATGAAGATGGAATTTTGAAATTTGGGAAGAGACTTTGTGTTCCCAATATACCCAATCTAAAAAGTGAATTGTTGGATGATGCTCATAGTTCCAATTTCACTATACACCCTTGGAGCACCAAAATGTATAGAGATTTAATGGATCATTTTTGGTGGGAAAACATGAAGAGGGAGATTGGTGATTTTGTGTAAAAATGTATGGTTTTTCAACAAGTGAAATCTTGAAGGTAACAGCCTGGAGGAGTACTGCAACCTCTTCCCATACCTGAGTGGAAATGGGATAATATTACGATGGAGTTTTTCATGGGATTACCAAAGACTCCTAGAAAAAAAATGCAATATGGGTCATTATTGATCAACTTACCAAGTCAACACATTTTCATGCTATAAGAGAATATCAACCACTTGAATGTCTAGCAAAACTATATATTAATGAAGTAGTGAGACATCCTGGAGTACCCCTATCAATTGTTTCTGATCCTAATCCACGTTTTACTTCATCATTATGGAAAATTATTAAAATTAACCAGGATATTGAGCTTTATTTTAGCACTGCCTACCACCACTAAACTGATGGACAATCAGAACAAACTATTAAAACCATAGAAGGCATGTTTAGATCCTTCTCACTGGATGTTCAGGGTATGTGGGATCAATATTTACCCTTTGTAGAATTTTCCTATAACAATATCTTTCATTCAAGTTTTCGGATGGCACCATATGAAGCGTTATACGGAAAGAGATGTCCCACACCAACCTGTTGGGATGATGTTGGTGAAATAAAACTCATAGGCCCAGAACTGGAGGTGGAAACAATGGAAAAGGTGAAGGTAATCCATAACCACATCAGAGTAGCTCAATGTTAGCAAGAATGCTATACTGATAAACAAAGGAAGGATTTTGAATTTGAGGTATGAGATCATGTTTTATTTAAGGTATCTCTATGGAAGGGTGTTATACATTTCGGTAAGAAGGGAAAATTGAGTCCTAGGTACATCAAACCATTCAAAAATATAGAACAAATTGGGGTCGTAGCATACCGTTTTGAAATGCCGCCAAATCTCTCCAATGTTCACGATGTGTTCTACGTATCACTGTTGAGAAAATGCATGCCTGACCCAACACGTGTACTTACCTATGAGTAAGTAGAACTAGAACCTGATCTATCTTATTGCGACAATACCTTTAGGTTTCTTGATACTGGAGAACAAGTGTTGAGAAACCAGATGACTCGTCTTGTAAAAGTTCTATGGAGAAATCATAAGATGGAAGAGGAAACATGGGAACTCAAAGAACGTAATATGAAGAACCATCTGAGTCTTTTTATGTAGTAATATTATAGAAATTTTGAGGATGAAATTATTTGAAGTATGGGGTGATGTAAGACCCCATGCTTGTCACGACCCGTCCTCGGGGCATGTGTCGTGACTACCCCAATCCCTCCATCCATAGGCCTGGGGCTCGCGTGTAGAGACCCGAAGCTTGAATTACATGGACTTTACATTACTTTTGCGGAATACTTATTACATAACATAAACACACACACAAGGACCGTAATAGTTTAGTGTCTTTGGAAACTCAGAATATAATCTTCTAATCGTGTTGAAAGATCTTCAACATCTCCCATAAATATCATACTTTTTTTATACGTAAAACCTTTCTTTATATCCTGGGGAAAAGAAAAAATAAAAGGGTGAGCTCAAATGCTCAGTAATGGTAAACAAAAGAAATATCAATCACATCATATACATAAGAACATAGCTTTTGGAAATCTTAACATGCAAAAGAGCTCATAATATCATAACATGAGATAAATCATAGAAGTGAAATGTAATCCCAATAATCATAACTTAAAACATGAAACTTTGTGGCATACACACATAATAATATATAATCATTTCTTGTTAGTCAAGACTCATTGCCAAGAATATCTTAGTGGAAAAAGTCCCTTTCTGAATCGAGTCACCCTCATTCCAGTCCTGTTTCACTGAACCGGTATAACCTACCGTTCCAGCCATGTCTATCTCATGAGATATAAAATCTTTACCCAATGCATTGTAGGGATATATAGGTCCCACCCATCTCATAATGATACCATTCTTATGTGTGCCACAAAATCATAAATCATACATCATTTCATAACCCATGTAATAAAAATGGGAATCTTAAACATTGTGACATCATAAAACAATTCATATAAGATAAAGGAATTTATAAAAATAATTCCATCACAATATTATCAAATCAATGTAATAATAGAGATAAAAACAGAACCCTTTATTATCTTAGATGGAAAATAATTTTGATAAAACACTGGAACTCCATTATTGAGGAAAATATCCTTTCTTCTTCAAAAACAATTTTCCTTTCTTAACTTGTCGTACAAAAAGAAGTTGATTAAAAATAAACTTGAAAACTTGTAAAGGATTCTTATTTTAAATAGTGTTTTAAAAATCCATTCATTCCGTATAAGTTAAAAAACATTCTTCGTACTTTTGTCGGAAAAGTAAAAAAGTACCTCGTACGAAAAACGACAAAAGATTACTTTCATATCCTTTACTAAAAACTCACCGAAGGGTAAAATTGGATTTAAACAATTGTAGGTGGATGAAAATAATATTACATATTGAGGAAACATGGATGTGGATGATAAAATACACCCCAGTAAATTTCAAAGTATAAAAAATCTCGAATAAAAATGAGATTGTGATATTTCCCTTACCTTAGGTCCGACTTGCTTTGTACATGTCCGAAACATCTGTATAATGATTTAAATCATGTTATTGACTTATTAAAGAATCATATTCATTGTTATTATATCATATATGGTCCACTTATGACTTTATATTACCCGTTCTTTTGTAAATTCATGTTAAAGTAGCGTTTTGGGTAAAATCGTCTCATTTGTCGTTCGTGTTTTTATCTTGTAATTATTAATATGAATACTTGGATCATGATTACTTATATCCAGAATGTAAAACATGATTTATATATAATATATATATTCAGAATATATATATACATAATATATTGATAAATGGAATGAAATACACCGTTCATGGAGACGGTAGTCCGTATGTACGCATGAACGCTGTTTTCGTTTCCTTATTGAATTGAATGGAATTAAGTAGATCACATACATATTAATATACATAAATCCAGTATCATTATTATGTCATATATTTCATTAGTACTTATTATATATACTTTATAATCATTCATGAATGGTTAATCATTGAGAATGAATCTCATCGCGTCGTGGAGACGGTAGTCCGTACGTACGCACGAGCGATGATATCGTTCCCATGGTCGTGGAATTGTGTTGAAGTGTATGTATACTATTTCAGTATCAATATCACTTTATAATATTCATATATAGTTACTCATTACACCATTATACCCATCCAATTAAGGTGGTGGCGGAAAATAGATTACACCACGGCGTGGAGACGGTATTCCGTACGTACGCACGCGCGGTGATTTCAATTTCCGTAGGATGGATAGAAGGTTAATTAGAGTTGTTTCATATTTATAATGACATATCAGTATATAAGAAATAATGATGTTATTTCTTTATCATGAAACAACTAAAGAAGAAGAAGTTGAAGAAGAAAGAAATTGAAAAAGATCGATAATGGATATTACCTCTTTTTGACGCGCCTTTTCTTAACCTCCACTTAAAGAACTAAGGATGGTCTTTGAAGAAGACCAGGACCTCTAGGATGATACTAGGGAAGTGGAGAAGAGATTTTATCAGGGTTTTCCGAGCTTTAAGGCACAAAGTTGTGTGAGGAAGAGAGGGAGGAGGTGCCCTTTTATACGGGAGGAGAGGGGCAGCTTTGGAATAACTAAAAATATTATTTTATTATAAAGCCAAATTCGGTTTTAAATAGCTCCAAATTGATTTATTTCGAATCTAAGGTGGGGATGGGTCGAAATACTCTCATCCAATAGAATTTAGACAAGTTTAGGTTCCTATTTTAACCTTATCATTTAGATTTAACATTAAGTTAAATAATTTTACTTTTACTGTGTCTTCTTCTGTTCTTACACTATAAGGTTAATAAACTTACTATACGAAGCCAAACAAACACCAAATTGTTTATTATTAATATATATAACCTTATCTAAGTCATTTTTCCTAACCTTAGATTTTTAGGAATAAAATAACAATTAATAATATAATATTTGTTTTAAAAACTATTTTATGTCAATTTTGACACTATTTAGTAATTGATTTTTTTGAAAATCATAACAGAATGATAAGTTAGAAAAAGGTTAATTAAATCAATACTAATATGTCATATTAATTTAGAAAATTATTGGAATTCATTAAAAGTCTAAACTTATACTTATTTAGGAATTTATAATATCAATTTTTCTAAATTTTCACTATTATGGTAATTACTGCATCATCATTGTGTCATACAAAAATTGAATTATATAAAGTCTAAATATTACAAAACAAATTACCATTATGTAGTAAATCGTTTTATCTTTCTAATGAATATTTATAGTCGAATTTATCTTATGTATAACCCCATATTAAAAATGTTTTACTTATTAAACTTTGATTTTAACTATTTTAACCCTTCTTTAAATAAATTAATAATAAATGTCCTAATCTAATCCAAGTGGGCCTAAGTGGTCATATTTTATTCCTAAGATTGTTTTTGGTCGAATTACACTTGTCCAATAGAATTAGGACATGTGTTAGGGTAATAATAATATCATTTTTACCCTTAATTACCCTATTTACTTTTAACTGTGGTAAATAAAAGTAAAAAGTTACTATTCACCAAAAATTATTTTCATCTCATTGAACGACATTTTACTTACTGACATCAACCATGTCTCTCGGATTTTTGAAATTCCATTCACAGAAGTGGTAAAATTATGTTTTATGGAAAATTCAGTTTTTTAACTACCACTTAGTAGTTTCACTATTCATCAAAAATTGATGTTTTTCAGAACAATGCCAAAATTTCATCCTAAACTATATTTCATATTCCGAATTCAAAAATGAAGACTATTTTACCAAATTCATAACATAGAAGTTGCATTAATTAATTTTATAATTAAATCCCGTTGTTAAAACAAATAGTTTGTTTTTAAGAAACAATATCTATCAAAAGATTGACAGTTGTTTATGTCTGGTTTAAATGTGAAATTATATCCAATGACCAACATTGTATTAAATTGTAAAAATATATTCTAAATATACTTTAAAACCACTCAAATTAATAATTTATCACTATTAATTATTTGGATTGAAAAAGTTGTTTTTAACTAAAATTTAGTAATTCTCACTATTCATCAAAATATGAAAGTTATCCGAAAATTACCAAAATTTCACCCTAAGCTAATTTCGATATTCCGAATCCAAAAATGAAGTCCATTTTGAAAAATAAGATTTACAAAATTTCAAAAAGTGGTTATTACTATTCATAACAGCTAGTTTTAATAATATTTTAATAGCATATCGTTGTTTAGTGAAACTCGGTATTGTGTATTACACATGCTATCGAGGAAGGTCGTGATTGCATGTTATACAAGGAAAGTCAAGGATGCGTGTTGAGCAAGCTCCTTTTGGTGTAGCGTACAACACAAAACATTAATAAAATTAAAAAGAATATTTTTCATAAAATCTCGGGCTGTTACATTCTACCCCTCTTAAAATGAATTTCGCCCTCGAAATTCGTCGGGGTTATAAATGGATTACTACTCGAATGTTTCTTTAATAGAAACCCAAATCGTAAAAAGGAATACGAAAAATTGGCTTTAAAAACTAAAGTACGACATGTAACGATTACCCAAATAAACTAATCACTGGGTTTCCACATAGGTAAAAATATGGATATGGAAGAGAAATCTAACCATCATGTTCTGATAGAGAGTGGTAGAGAACATGGCTATGGAAAATCCAGCAATCACAAAGCCATTAATTTGTGACTATCTAAGGTACCATCTGATTCATCAGATATTAGAGCACTAGGACAACATTTTTGGTTTTCAAGATCATTTCCCTAAAGTTGATGAAATTGGAATTAGAAGAAATACTTTCGTGATTTTGGTATAGTATCACCGTTTTTCGTTCTTTGGACAATTTCCACTTCATCTCTTAAAGAAATGAAGTTGAATTTGTCATTCGTGATGTGTTAGCAGATCATGTGATAGAATGATGAGTCATTCCATCTGTCTCAAAAAAAAGTTATCTAAAAATACATAAGTCCATCTATAGTGAGATTAATCATATATTGTTCCCAAAATGGACTTATACTTCATATATCATACTGCTAAATATAATAAAACAAGTTTCTACTAAGCAGGGCCTTCCTGTAGGCCAGTGGTAGGCGATAAAGGCCAGTCGCACTTCGGTTGTGGGTTCGATTTCCACAGCCTTGTCCGACGCGATGGGCTGTCGCCTGTCCTGCAGGTTGTCCTTTTTCTAAAACAATATTACTATAACATCCCATCAATAATATCGAAAAAACTTCTATCCTTAAAAAATACTAACTTATGTCCAACATAATCCATTCCAATCTTTAGGCTTATCCATAATACTGCAGTCCACTCTCATAACATAGTGAAAACGATTACCAGAGATTTAACACCATCGTCGATCCCCATATATCATAAGATATGTTTTGTTGGTCACATTCCAAACATTCAAAGTCCTTAATCATGTATTCTCTTGAATACCTTAGTGAAAACATGAATGCAGTTAAAATTTAACACTTTCCACATACCAAAATCTGCAAAATTCTATATACTCAAACCATGATATCACTTAGTCCTTATATCAATCATGAGCTCATGAATACTGTTAAACATTTCATTTTCTCGTTTTCCCTTCATTATTCTCATAATATCTCAATCACTTTGAATACCACATTAGAACAATACATAAATATTCCAATACTCCATGATACAACATTATTTTAGAATCCCATTACCTAAAAACTTAATCATTCCACCACATCGTTGTCATATTCAACATTGCCAATAGTGATCGCATGTGACTTCGCTTTGTCCTTTTCCTTAAGAGGTTGCTCATGTCGATCATCACTAACCCTTGGATTAGGGCTTTTATTACCATAATGCCCCATTTCCTTGCACTTGACGCATTGAAGTGTTGGTGGTGCGTTTTCTGTAGTGTTTGCTTTATTCACATCATTAGAAACCCTTTTTCCATTACTTCGACACTCAGCTGCTCGATGACCTTCTTTTCCACACTTAAAACATTTTCTAGTCCCTTTAAGACAATCTCCACCATGCTTCTTTCCACACTTTGTGCATAAGGAAACATTCATCTTCTTTTCACCATTATTCTGAGATTTCTTCTTGAACTCCATCTTTCGTTTCTTGTCAAAACCATGAGATGGATATGTAACACCAACTTCCATTTCTACCTTGATAGCAAAACGCAAAATTTCTTCATAGCAACTGAAGTCTCTTATAGCTAATGCCCTTCGAAGACTTGGTTTTAAGCCACTGAAAAATCGATCAACTTTACTTTCAGGTTGGATTATAATGCCAGATGCATACCTTGCAAGTCTTGTAAAATTCGCTTCGTATATACCGACAGATTCATCATCCTTTTTCTTTAGTTCAAGAAACTCCTTCTCCATCTTTGTTCGAAGAATACGAGGGAAGTACTTACTGAAAAACAAGTTCTTGAACTCGTCCCATTCCAAGGACTCAATTTCATCTCTTGGCCTCGTATTCTTGATAAGATTCCACCATTGATCAGCTTCACCTTCCAAACGATATACTGCTAAGATGACTTTATCATGTACAGAACATTGAAGAACTGAAAATATATTTTCAGTGGTACTGATCCATTGTTCAGCAACAAGTGGATCGGAAGTCCCACTGAAAGAAGGTGGACTTTGCCTCATGAAGGACTCAATAGAATATTGTTCCCTTCTATGCTCATTTGGAAGTCCAGAATGATTCATAGCTTGTGTAAGTATAGCAATAAGATTTTGCACTCCATCTCTCATAACATTTGTTTGTTCAGGAGGACAATCATTGCATTGTCCATTGCATTGATCAACACGGTTCCTTCGGGTTCCAGCCATCGTCTAAAACCCAAAAAGAATAGTGTGAGAGGAAAAAATCATGCTAGGGAAAACAACATAATAAAGGGGGAGTACCTTCAATATCTAACATCTTAGGTTTAATTCTATGATCGTTAGCGTAATTCTAGTACTATAACCTATACGTATACTTAACCTTAGGTACATCCCTAGACATACTTTATAAATATCTCTAGGGATCTGACTAACGTTTTCGCATCCTAGTTTCCAAAGGTTGACTAATCCTTTCCTCTAATTCCAACTCTAGAGACCTGAAGCTTGACTTACATGGACTTTACATTACTTTTGCGGAATACTTAGTACATAACAAAAACACACACACAAGGACCGTAATAGTTTTGTGTCTTTGGAAACTAGGAATATAATCTTCTAATCGTGGTGAAAGATCTTCAACATCTCCAGTAAAGATCTTCCTTTTTTTATACCTAAAACCTTTCTTTATATCCTGGGGAAAATAAAAAATAAAAGGGTGAGCTGAAATGCTCAGTAAGGGTAAACAAATGAAATATCAATCACATCATATACATAAGAACATTGCTTTTGGAAATCTTAACCTGCAAAAGAGCTCATAATATAATAACATGAGATAAATCATAGAAGTTAAATGTAATCCCAATAATCATAACATAAAACATGAAACTTTGTGGCATACACACATAATCATAGAGAATCATTTCTTGTTAGTCAGGACTCATTTCCAAGACTATCTTAGTGGACAAAGTCCCTTTCTGAATCGAGTCACCCTCGTTCCAGTCCTGTTTCACTGAACCGGTATAACCTACTGTTCCAGCCATGTATATCTCATGAGATATAAAATCATTACCCAATGCATTGGAGGGATATATAGGTCCCACCCATCTCATAATGATATCATTCTTATGTGTGCCACAAAATCATAAATCATACTTCATTTCATAACCTATGTAATAAAAATGGGAATCTTAAACATTGTGACATCATAAAACAATTCATATAAGATAAAGGAATTTATAAAAATAATTCCATCACAACATTATCAAATCAATGTAATAATAGAGATAAAAACAGAACCCTTTATTATCTTAGATGGAAAATAATTTTGATAAAACACTTGAACTCCATTATTGAGGAAAATATCCTTTCTTCTTCAATAACAATTTTCCTTTCTTAACATGTCGTACAAAAAGAAGTTGATTAAAAATAAACTTGAAAACTTGTAAAGGAATCTTCTTTTAAATAGTGTTTTAAAAATCCATTCATGCCGTATAAGTTAAAAAAACATTCTTCGTACTTTTGTCGGAAAAGTCAAAAAGTACCTCGTATGAAAAAAGACAAAAGATTACTTTCATATCCTTTACTAAAAACTCACCGAAGGGTAAAATTGGATTTAAACAATTGTATGTGGATGAAAATAATATTACATATTGAGGAAACATGGATGTGGATGATAAAATACACCCCAGTAAATTTCAAAGTATAAACAATCTCGAATAAAAATGAGATTGTGATATTTCCCTTACATTAGGTCTGACTTGCTTTGTACGTGTCTGAAACTCCTGTATAATGATTTAAATCATGTTATTGACTTATTACAGAATCATATTCATTGTTATTATATCATATATGGTCCACTTATGACTATATATTACTCGTTCTTTTGTAAATTCATGTTAAAGTAGCGTTTTGGGTAAAATCGTCTCATTTGTCGTTCGTGTTTTTAACTTGTAATTATTAATATGATTACTTGGATCATGATTACTTATATCCAGAATGTAAAACATGATTTATATATAATATATATATTCAGAATATACATATACATAATATATTGATAAATGGAATGAAATACACCGTTCATGGAGACGGTAGTCCGTACGTACGCATGAACGCTGTTTTCGTTTCCTTATTGAATTGAATGGAATTAAGTAGATCACATACATATAAATATACATAAATCCAGTATCATTATTATGTAATATATTTCATTAGTACTTATTATATATACTTTATAATCATTCATGAATGGTTAATCATTCAGAATGAATCTCATCGCGTCGTGGAGACGGTAGTCCGTACGTACGCACGAGCGATGATATCGTTCCCATGCTCGTGGAATTGTGTTGAAGTGTATGTATACTATTTCAGTATCAATATCACTTTATAATAATCATATATAGTTACTCATTACACCATTATACCCATCCAATTAAGGTGGTGGCGGAAAATAGATTACACCACGGCGTGGAGACGGTATTCCGTACGTACGCACGCGCGGTGATTTCATTTTCCGTAGGATGGATAAAAGGTTAATTAGAGTTGTTTCATATTTAAAATAACATATCAGTATATAAGAAATACTTATGTTATTACTTTATCATGAAACAACTAAAGAAGAAGAATTTGAGGAAGAAAGAAATTGAAAAAGATCAGTAATGGATATTACCTCTTTTTGACGCGCCTTTTCTTATCCTCCACTTAAAGAACTAAGGATGGTATTTGAAGAAGACCAGGACCTCTAGGATGATACTAGGGAAGTGGAGAAGAGATTTTGGCAGGGTTTGGCCGAGATTTAAGGCTCAAAGTTGTGTGAGGAAGAGATGGAGGAGGTGCCCTTTTATAAAGGAGGAGAGGGGCACCTTTGGAATAACTAAAAATATTATTTTATTATAAAGCCAAATTCGGTTTTAAATAGATCCAAATTGATTTATTTAGAATCTAAGGTGGGGATGGGTCGTAATCCTCTCATCCAATAGAATTTAGACAAGTTTAGTGTCCTATTTTAACCTTATCATTTAGATTTAACATTAAGTTAAATTATTTTACTTTTACCGTGTCTTCTTGTGTTCTTACACTATAAGGTTAATAAACATACTATAAGAAGCCAAACGAATACCAATTTTTTATTATTAATATATATAACCTTATCTAAGTCATTTTTCCGAACCATAGATTTTTAGGAATAAAATAACAATTAATAATATAATATTTGTGTTAAAAACTATTTTATGTCAATTTTAACACTATTTAGTAATTGATTTTTGTGAAAATCATAACAGAATGATAAGTTCGAAAAAAGTTAATTAAATCAATACTAACATGTCATATTAATCTAGAAAATTAGTGTAATTCCTAAAAAGTCTCAACTTATACTTATTTAGGCATTTATAATATCAATTATTCTAAATTTTCACTATTATTGTAATTACTGCCTCATCATTGTGTCATAAATAAATTGAATTATTTAAAGTCTAAAAATTACAAATAAAATACCATTATGTAGGAAATTTTTTTATATTTCTAATGAATATTTATAGTAGAATTTATCTTATGTATAACCCCATATTAAAAATGTTTTACTTATTAAACTTTGATTTTAACTATTTTAACCCTTCTTTAAAAAAATTAATAATAAATGTCCTAATCTAATCCAAGTGGGCCTAAGTGGTCATATTTTATTCCTAAGATTGTTTTTGGTCGAATTACACTTGTCCAATAGAATTAGGACATGTGTTAGGGTGATAATAATATCATTTTTACCCTTAATTACCCTATTTACTTTTAACCGTGGTAAATAAAAGTAAAAAGTTTCTATTCACCAAAAATTATTTTCATCTCATTGAACAATATTTTACATACTGACATCAACCGTGTCTCTCAGATTTTTGAAATTCCATTCACAGAAGCAGTAAAATTAAGTTTTATGAAAAATTCAGTTTTTTAACTACCACTTAGTAGTTTCACTATTCATCAAAAATTGATGTTTTTCAGAACAATGCCAAAATTTTATCCTAAACTATATTTCATATTCCGAATTCAAAAATGAAGTCTATTTTACCAAATTCATAACATAGAAGTTGCATTAATTAATTTTATAATTAAATCCCGTTGTTAAAACAAATAGCGTGTTTTTAAGAGACAATATCTATCAAAAGATTGACACTTCTTTATGTCTGATTTAAATGTGAAATTATATCCAATGACCAAAATTGTATTAAATTGTAAAAATATATTCTAAATATACATTAAAACCACTCAAATTAATAATTTATCACTATTAATTATTTCGATTGAAAAAGTTGTTTTTAACTAAAATTTAGTAATTTTCACTATTCATCAAAATATGAAAGTTATCCGAAAATTACCAAAATTTCACCCTAAGATAATTTCGATATTCCGAATCCAAAAATGAAGTCCATTTTGAAAAATAAGATTTACAAAATTTCTAAAAGTGGTTATTACTATTCATAACGGCTAGTTTTAATAATATTTTAATAGCATATCGTTGTTTAGTGAAACTCGGTATTGCGTATTACACACGCTATCGAGGAAGGTCGCGATTGAATGTTATACAAGGAAAGTCAAGGATGCGTGTTGAGCAAGCTCCTTTTGGTGTAGCGTACAACACAAAACATTAATAAAATTAAAAAGAATATTTTTCATAAAATCTCGGGCTGTTACATCGCGACTAGCACCAAAGGCGAAAATCCCAATAACAGGGAAGACATTGCCGTTATAAAAGTAAACAAAACAACACAGATTACAAGCGGAAGTAAAACACTAAGTACAAAAGAAAGTGCGGAAAAGTAAATGGTCCAGAATACAAACCCAACTGAATGTACAGCTAAAACTGAATGAATGTACTACAGAAAAAGACAAACAACTGGAAGAAAGGAAGTAGCTCCTGGGTCGTCCTCCTCAGATCCTACTTGAAGCGTAGGTACAGATAGCACAGCTCTAGATATAACAACCCATACATTACATACATTGTTAATACTTCAAAATTGAACCACACTTATTACAACATATGACAAAACCACAAAGGACCGTATAGGTATAGTGTCTTTAGAAACTGGGAAACATAAACAACTGGTTCATAAATCTTCTACAGTGTCTCCCATTTATTTCATCATATCTAGGGTCCCTTTTAGCATATTCTACTTAATATCCATCTTCCTGGCCTGGGGAAAAGAAAACATAAAAGGGTGAGCTCAAATGCTCAGCAAGGGAAAATAAAGGAAATAAAAATCATATCATATCTTTTTGAAAATCAAAACCTGCAAAAGAGATCATAATATCTTAACATGGAATAAATCATAGAAGTGAAAATGAGATCCCCAAAATCATAACATAAAACTTGAAACTTTGTGGCATGCACACATAATCATGGAAAATCATTTCTTGTTAGTCATGACTCATTGCCAAGACTATCTTAGTGGACAAAGTCCCTTTCTGAACCGAGTTCACTCCTCGTTTCAGTCCTGTATCACTGAACCGAAATAACCTTCCGTTCCAGCCTTGTCTATCTCATGAGATATAAAATCTTTACCCAATGAATTGGAGGGAGATATAGGTCCCACCCATCTTATAATGAATCCTTTCTTATGTGTTCCACATAATCATAAAACATACATCATCGCATAACACATGTAACAAAAATGGGATTCTTGAAACATCATGACATCATAAATCAATTCATATAAGATAATGGAATTCATAAAAATAATTCCATCACAACATGATCAAATCAATGTAATAATAGGGATAAAAACAGAACCCTTTATTATCTTAGATGGAAAATAATTTTGATAAAACACTTGAACTTTATTCTTGAGGAAAATATCCTTTCTACTTCAAAAACATTTTTCCTTTCTTAACATGTCATACAACTTTAAACTAAAAGAAGTTGATTAAAAATAAACTTGAAAACTTGTAAAGGAAGCTTCTTGGAAATAATGTTTTAAAAATCCATTCATTCCGTATAAGTTAAAAAAAACATTCTTCGTACCTTTGTCGGAAAAGTCAAAAAGCACCTCGTACGAAAAAAAACGACAAAAGATTCCGTTCATATTCTTTACTAAAAACTCACTGAAGGGTAAAATTGGATTTAAACTATTGTAAGTGGATGGAAACAATATTACATATTGAGGGAACATGGACGTGGATGATAAAATACACCCCAGTAAATACTTACGAATAAACAATCTCGGATAAAAATGAGATTGTGGTATTTTCCCTTACCTTAGGTCCGATTAGCTTTGTACGTGTCCGAAGCTCCTGTATAATGGTTTAAATAATGTTATTGACTTATTCCAGAATCATACATATTTATATGATATCATATATGGTCATATTATTAACTTCTTGTTAGTAATATTTCATTGTTACTTGTTACTCGGGTCTTTATAACTTTTTGTTCTTATGCGTGTTTTGTCGAATAAATTCTTATTCTTATCTTTAGGTTATAGATAATTCATTTCCAGAATGGTATTAGTGTAGTATATACCATATTCATTTATTCAATTCATTTATATAATCATTATGAAATGAAGATCATGTAGAACGAGTCGCATCACATCGTGGAGACGGTATTCCGTACGTACGCACGAGTGATGATATCGTTCCAATGATCGTGGAATTGTATTGGAGTATATATATATTATTTCAGTATCAATATTACTTCATAATAAGCATATGTAGTTACTCATTACACCATTATACCCATCCTTGTAAGGTGATGGTGGAAAATAGATTACACCACGGCGTGGAGACGGTATTCCGTACGTACGCACGCGTGGTGATTTCATTTTTCCGTAGGATGGATAGAAGGTGAATTAGGGTTGTTTCATATTTATAATAACATATCAGTATGTAATTAATACTGATGTTATTACTTTATCATGAAACAACTAAAGAAGAAGTAGTTGAAGAAGAAAGAAATTGAAAAGATCGGTAATGGATATTACCTCTTCTTTGGAACGCTTCTTTGAATCCTCCACTTAAGGAACTAAGATTGGTCTTTGTAGAAGACCAGGACCTCTAGGATTATTCTAGGGAAGTGGAGAGGAGAAAATGTCAGGGGTTGGCCGAGCTTGATTGCTCAATTTGGTGTGAGGAGGAGGGGGAGGAGGTGCCCTTTTATAAGGGAGGAGAGGGGCACCTTAGGAATATCTCAAAATATTATTTTATATTAAAGTCAAAATCAGTTTATAATGGTTCCAAAGGTTCTTATTTCGAAGATAAAGTGGGGATGGGTCGAAATCCTATCAACCAATAGGATTTAGACAAGTTTAGGGTATTATTTTAACCTTATCAATTAGATTTAACTCTAAGTTAATTAATTTAACTTTTACCGTGTCTTTTTGTTTTCCTTCACTATATGGTTAATACACTTACTATAACATGCCAAAAGTACCCCAAATTGTTTATTATTAATATATATATCCTTATCTAAGTCATTTGGCCGAACCTTAGATTTTTAGGAATAAAATAAAAATTAATAATATAATATTTGATTTAAAAACTATTTTGTGTCAATTTTGACACTATTTTATATATGATTTGTTTGAAAGTCATAACAGAATTATATGTTCTAACCAAGTTGATTAAATCAACACTAATATATCATAGTAACCTATAAAATTAGTGGAATTCATAAAAAGTCTCAAATTACATTTATTTTGGTGTTTATAACATCAATTATATCAATATTTCATTAATAAGATAATTACTGCATCATCATTATGTCATAAATAAATTAAATTATTTAATGTCTAAAAATTACAAATAAAATATCATCATGTAGGAAATCTTTTTATCTTTCTAATGAATATTTACAATTGAATTTATATTATGTATAACCCCATATTAAAAATTATTTACTTATTAAACTTTGATTTTAACTATTTTAACCCTTCTTTAAATAAATTAATAATAAATGTCCTAATCTAAACCAAGTGGGCCTAAATGGTCATATTTTATTCCTAAGTTTGTTTTTGGTCGAATTACACTTGTCCAATAGAATTAGGACTTGTGTTAGGGTAATACTAATATCATATTTACCCTTAGTTACCCTATTTACTATTAACCGCGGTAAAAATCGTAAAAAGTTACTATTCAAAAAAAAATTATTTTCATCTCATTGAACCACATTTTAGTCCTTGATATTAACCGTGTCTCTCGGATTTTCGAAATTCCATTCACAGAAGCGGTAAAATTAAGTTTTATGCAAAATTCAGTTTTTAACCTACCAGTTAGTGGTTTCACTATTCATCAAAAATTGAAAGTTTTCAGAAAAAACCAAAATTTCACCCTAGGCTAATTTCAATATTCTGAGTCCAAAAATGAAGTCCATTTTGAAAAATAAAATTTATAAAATTTCAAAAAGTGGTTATTACTATTCATATCGGCTAGTTTTAATAGCATATTGTTGTTTAGTGAAACTCGGTATTGCGTACGACGCAAGCTATCGAGGAAGGTCGCGATTGCGTGTAAAGCAAGTCAAGAAAGTGTTGTGTAGAAAAAGATTCCTTTGATAATTTATATAACATAAAAGTCTCGGGTGTTACATTCTACCCCCCTTAAAAAGAATTTCGCCCTCGAAATTCGTCACTTTGTAACAAACAGATGGGGATACTTCTCCCTCATCATATCCTCAAGCTCCCATGTAGCTTCTTCAAGTTGGTGGTTCCTCCATAAAACTTTCACCAAGCGAGTGGTCTTGTTTCGTAGGACTTTTTCGCTACGATCCAGAATCTATATCGACTGTTCTTCATAAGAAAGATCTTGCTCCAGCGGTACAACTTCTGAGCTGAGTACATGTGAAGGATCTGGTATGTATTTTCTTAGGAGAGATACATGGAACACATCGTGAACTTGAGAGAGATTCGGTGGAAGCGCCAATCGGTAAGCTACCTTCCCAACACGATCCAGTATTTCGAAAGGACCGATATATCTAGGGCTCAACTTCCCCTTCTTTTCAAATCTCATAACCCTCTTCCAGGGAGATATTCGTAAGAACACTTTATCACCCACTTCAAACTCTAGGTCTTTTCTTCGGTTGTCGGCATAGCTTTTCTGTCGACTCTGAGCTGCTCTTATGTGTTGTTGAATAGATCTGACCTTTTCTGCCATTTCATCAACGAGATCAGGTCCTAATAGCTTTCTTTCCCCAACTTCATCCCAGCAAGTTGGAGTCCTGCATTTCATTCCATAGAGAGCTTCATAAGGAGCCATCTGAATACTGGAGTGAAAGCTATTATTATAAGAAAATTTTACCAAAGGTAGGTGTTGATCCCAACCTCCTTTGAAATCCATAGAGCAAGCTCTCAACATATCTTCTAGGGTTTGAATTGTTCTCTCAGATTGACCGTCTGTCTGGGGATGATAAGCAGTGCTGAAACTCAACTCTATATCCAGAGTATGCTGAATACTTCGCCAGAACTTCGAGGTAAATCTCGGATCCCGATCAGATATAATAGAAAGTGGTACTCCATGTAATCTTACCACTTCCTTTACATATATCCTGGCAAGCTGATCTAGAGAGAAATCCTCTCTAATAGGAATGAAGTGTGCAGACTTTGTAAGACGATCAACTATGACCCAAATAGCATTATTGCCATTGGATGTTTTAGGAAGTCCTGTGACAAAGTCCATAGTGATGTTTTCCCATTTCCATTCGGGTATGGGTAATGGTCGTAACATCCCCTTAGACTTCTGTCTCTCAGCTTTAACTTGTTGACAAACCAAGCATCGAGAGACAAATTCAGCAACATCTCTTTTCATGCCATCCCCCCAGAAGTACTCTTTCAGGTCCATATACATCTTCGTGCTTCCAGGATGAATAGAGAATGAAGAACTATGAGCCTCATCCAGCAGCTCCTTCTTTAATTCGGGGATGGGAGGAACACAAACCCGATTCCTGAACTTTATTATCCCATCACAATCAAGGTTGAATTCAGGAACATTTCTCACCTTCTTTTGTAACTCGACATCTTCTTTCTGTGCCTCTTTAATCTTCACATGTATAGATGGTTGAACATTCATTTGAGAAAGATAAGATTTTTCCCCTTCCATTATAATTCCATGATCCATCCATTGTAAATCCATAAATATTGGATCTTTTGTGATCCTCATCATGGATAAACTAGCATGGTCTTGTCGACTTAATGCATCTGCCACCTTGTTTGCTTTCCTAGGGTGGTAATGGATTGAGCAGTCATAATCCTTAATCAGCTCCAACCATCTTCTTTGACGCATATTCAACTCCTTTTGTGTGAAAATATACTTTAAACTTTTATGATCAGTATAAATATCACACCTTTCACCATAAAGGTAATGCCTCCAAATCTTTAATGCAAAGATTACCGCAGCCAACTCCAAATCATGTGTTGGGTAATTTTTCTCATGGATTTTCAACTTTCGTGAGGCATAAGCTATCACCATATCATTTTGCATAAGAACACACCCCAATCCCTTCTTGGATGCATCACTGTAGATCACAAACCTTTCTCCACTACAAGGCAGTGTGAGCACAGGTGCACTGGATAACCTTCTTTTCAACTCCTTGAAATTCTCTTCACATTCCTCTGTCCAGACAAACTTAACTCCTTTCCGAGTCAACTTGGTGAGTGGATTAGATAATCGTGAAAAATCTTTTACAAAACGTCGATAATATCCAGCCAAACCAAGAAAACTTCGGATCTCAGTTACTGTGGTTGGTCTCGACCATCTTTCGATAACCTCTGTTTTTGCTGGATCCACAGATATCCCCTCTTTTGAGATTATATGACCCAAAAATGCAACTTTTTGAAGCCAAAATTCACACTTGGTAAATTTGGCATAAAGCTTCTTCTTTCTCAGGGTCTTCAATATAATTCTCAAGTGATATTCATGCTCTTCCTTGCTCTTTGAATAGACAAGAATATCGTCTATAAAGACTACCACAAATTGATCAAGATAGTCTCTAGAGACTCTATTCATTAGATCCATGAAGATAGCAGGAGCATTAGTAAGACCAAATGGCATCACTATAAATTCATAGTGTCCATACCTTGTACGGAAAGCCGTCTTTGGTATATCCTCCCTTTTGACCCTTAATTTATGATACCCTGAACGAAGATCAATCTTGGAAAAGTATTGAGCTCCGCGTAGTTGGTCAAATAAGTCATCAATGCGTGGAAGAGGATATTTGTTCTTGATAGTGATCTTGTTAAGTTCTCGATAATCAATGCAGAGTCTCATTGATCCATCTTTCTTCTTAACAAATAGAACAGGTGCTCCCCAAGGTGACGCACTAGGGCGTATGAATCCCTTATCAAGATTCTCTTGGAGTTGCTTCTTCAATTCCTGCAACTCAATAGGGGCCATTCTATAAGGTGTCTTTGAAATAGGCAAAGCACCCGGTACGAGTTCTATTGAAAACTCAACTTCATGATTTGGTGGAAGACCCGGCAATTCCTCTGGAAAGACATCATCAAACTCCCGTACAATGGGCATATTCTTAATCGTGAGTTTCTCACCAACCATTTGAGATAAATAACCTTCATTTAGTGGAATCAATACCCATAAGATGGAAGTAATTTCCACTGGAAGGTTATGTTCATCCTTGCATTGATAGACGATCGTAGATTGATCTGGAATATGAAATGTGACTTCCCTTATTTGGAAATTGATATGAGCTCCATGTAGAGAAAGCCAATCCATGCCAAGAATCACATCAAATTCCACTAAAGGAAGGATCACAAGATTTGCAGGAAGCACTTTCCCACAAACTTCGATCGGAGAAGAATTATAAACTTTTGATGCGATTGATGTGCCATTAGGTGTTGTCACGACTAACTCAACATCTAATTGTTGAGGTAATACGGTGATACCCTTAGAAAAGTCTTCAGAAATAAAAGAGTGTGTGGATCCAGAATCAAATAAAACATTTGCTACTTTAGAGTGGATGGTAAGTGTACCTTTCACCACATCGTTATCGTACTCCACATCGCTGATAGAAATTTCATGTGACTTTCCTTTGTCTTTAGCCTTAAGATTTTGTTGATGTCGACCATCATCATCAACCCTTGGATTTGGGAATTGATTGTCATAATGCCCCATCTCCTTGCACTTGAAACATTGATGTGTAGTAGGTTCATTCTGTGTATCCCTTCCTTTGTTTGCATCATTAGACATCTTCTTCCCATTATCACGGAATTCAAATGCTCGATGACCTTCCTTTCCACATTTAAAACATTTACTTGTCCCTTTAAGACAACTACCTACATGTTTCTTTCCACACTTTGAGAATAATGGAAAGTTCATCTTCTTTTCAGTGTGCTCTTTAGAGTTTCCTTTGAATTCCATCTTCCTCTTCTTATCAAACCCATGTGACTGATGGGTTACTCCAATCTCCATCTCGACTTTGAGAGCACATCGAACGATTTCCTCGTAGCTATTGAAGTCCCTTATGGCTAACGCCCTTCGAAGACTTGGTTTTAAGCCACTAAAGAATCGATCGATCTTACTCTCAGGTTGGATAATAATACCAGAAGCGTACCTTGCAAGTCTTGTAAAATTTGCTTCATAGGTACTAACAGATTCATCATCCCTTTGCTTCAGTTCAAGAAACTCTTTCTCCATCTTTGATCGGAGAATACGAGGGAAGTACTTATTGAAAAATAAGTTCTTGAACTCGTCCCATTCCATAGACTCAATTTCATCCCTTTGCCTCGTATTCTTAACAAGATTCCACCATTGATCAGCATCTCCTTCCAAACGGTACACTTCTAGGATGACTTTATCATGTTCAGAACATTGAAGAACTGAAAATATCTTTTCAGTAGTACTAATCCATTATTCAGCAACTAATGGATCAGTAGACCCGCTGAAAGAAGGTGGACGCTACCTCATGAAGGATTCAACAGAATGTTGCTCCCTCCTTTGCTCGTTTGGAAATCCTGCATGATTCATAGCTTGAGAAAGTTGTGTGAGCATGGCTACAAGATTTTGCATTCCAGCTCCCATATCGTTTGGTTTCTCAGGGGGACAATCATTGCATTGCCAATCGCATTCCGCATTAACACGGTTCCTTCGGGTTCCAGCCATTGACTAAAACCAAGAAGAATAGTGTGAGCAACACTAATTATAATAGGAAACCACATAATTCAAGAATAAAATTTTCATGCTTATGGTCTTATCCTAGGTTATTCATGGCCATTTCTAAGATTGTGTTCTATGCTTAGACTTATTCTTAGGGTTCTTACTAAGGCTTTCACATCCTAGTTTCCAAAGGTTGACTATACCTTTCCTCTGATACCAACTATAACGACCCATACATTACATACATTGTTAATACTTCAAAATTGAAGCACACTTATTACAACATATGACAAAACCACAAAGGACCGTATAGGTATAGTGTCTTTAGAAACTGGGAAACATAAACAACTGGTTCATAAATCTTCTACAGTGTCTCCCATTTATTTCATCATATCTAGGGTCCCTTTTAGCATATTCTACTTAATATCCATCTTCCTGACCTGGGGAAAAGAAAACATAAAAGGGTGATCTCAAATGCTCAGCTAGGGCAAATAAAGGAAATAAAAATCATATCATATCTTTTTGAAAATCAAAACCTGCAAAAGAGATCATAATATCTTAACATGGAATAAATCATAGAAGTGAAAATGAGATCCCCAAAATCATAACATAAAACTTGAAACTTTGTGGCATGCACACATAATCATGGAAAATAATTTCTTGTTAGTCATGACTCATTGCCAAGACTATCTTAGTGGACAAAGTCCCTTTCTGAACCGAGTTCACTCCTCGTTTCAGTCCTGTATCACTGAACCGAAATAACCTTCCGTTCCAGCCATGTCTATCTCATGAGATATAAAATCTTTACCCAATGCATTGGAGGGAGATATAGGTCCCACCCATCTTATAATGAATCCTTTCTTATGTGTGCCACATAATCATAAAACATACATCATCGCATAACACATGTAACAAAAATGGGATTCTTGAAACATCATGACATCATAAATCAATTCATATAAGATAATGGAATTCATAAAAATAATTCCATCACAACATGATCAAATCAATGTAAAAATAGGGATAAAAACAGAACCCTTTATTATCTTAGATGGAAAATAATTTTGATAAAACACTTGAACTTTATTCTTGAGGAAAATATCCTTTCTACTTCAAAAACATTTTTCCATTCTTAACATGTCATACAAATTTAAACTAAAAGAAGTTGATTAAAAATAAACTTGAAAACTTGTAAAGGAATCTTCTTGGAAATAATGTTTTAAAAATCCATTCATGCCGTATAAGTTAAAAAAAACATTCTTCGTACCTTTGTCGGAAAAGTCAAAAAGTACCTCGTACGAAAAACAAAACGACAAAAGATTCCGTTCATATTCTTTACTAAAAACTCACCGAAGGGTAAAATTGGATTTAAACTATTGTAAGTGGATGGAAACAATATTACATATTGAGGGAACATGGATGTGGATGATAAAATACACCCCAGTAAATACTTACGAATAAACAATCTCGGATAAAAATGAGATTGTGGTATTTTCCCTTACCTTAGGTCCGATTAGCTTTGTACGTGTCCGAAGCTCCTGTATAATGGTTTAAATAATGTTATTGACTTATTCCAGAATCATACATATTTATATGATATCATATATGGTCATATTATTAACTTCTTGTTAGTAATATTTCATTGTTACTTGTTACTCGGGTCTTTATAACTTTTTGTTCTTATGCGTGTTTTGTCGAATAAATTCTTATTCTTATCTTTAGGTTATAGATAATTAATTTCCAGAATGGTATTAGTGTAGTATATACCATATTCATTTATTCAATTCATTTATATAATCATTATGAAATGAAGATCATGTAGAACGAGTCGCATCACATCGTGGAGACGGTATTCCGTACGTACGCACGAGTGATGATATCGTTCCTATGATCGTGGAATTGTATTGGAGTATATATATATTATTTCAGTATCAATATTACTTCATAATAATCATATGTAGTTACTCATTACACCATTATACCCATCCTTGTAAGGTGATGGTGGAAAATAGATTACACCACGGCGTGGAGACGGTATTCCGTACGTACGCACGCGTGGTGATTTCATTTTTCTGTAGGATGGATAGAAGGTGAATTAGGGTTGTTTCATATTTATAATAACATATCAGCATGTAAGTAATACTGATGTTATTACTTTATCATGAAACAACTAAGGAAAGAAGAAGTTGAAGAAGAAAGAAATTGAAAAGATCGGTAATGGATATTACCTCTTCTTTGGAACGCTTCTTTGAATCCTCCACTTAAGGAACTAAGATTGGTATTTGGAGAAGACCAGGACCTCTAGGATTATTCTAGGGAAGTGGAGAGGAGAAAATGTCAGGGGTAGGCCGAGCTTGAGTGCTCAATTTGGTGTGAGGAGGAGGGGGAGGAGGTGCCCTTTTATAAGGGAGGAGAGGGGCACCTTAGGAATATCTCAAAATATTATTTTATATTAAAGTCAAAATCGGTTTATAATGGTTCCAAAGGGTCTTATTTCGAAGATAAAGTGGGGATGGGTCGAAATCCTATCAACCAATAGGATTTAGACAAGTTTAGGGTATTATTTTAACCTTATCAATTAGATTTAACTCTAAGTTAATTATTTTAACTTTTACCGTTTCTTTTTGTTTGCCTTCACTATATGGTTAATACACTTACTATAACATGCCAAACGAACCCCAAATTGTTTATTATTAATATATATATCCTTATCTAAGTCATTTGGCCGAACCTTATATTTTTAGGAATAAAATAACAAAATAATAATATAATATTTGATTTAAAAACTATTTTGTGTCAATTTTGACACTATTTGATATATGATTTGTGTGAAAGTCATAACAGAATTATATGTTCTAACCAAGTTGATTCAATCAACACTAATATATCATAGTAACCTAGAAAATTAGTGTAATTCATAAAAAGTCTCAAATTACATTTATTTTGGTGTTTATAACATCAATTATATCAATATTTCATTAATAAGATAATTACAGCATCATCATTATGTAATAAATAAATTAAATTATTTAATGTCTAAAAATTACAAATAAAATATCATCATGTAGGAAATCCTTTTAGCTTTTTAATGAATATTTACAATTGAATTTAACTTATGTATAACCCCATATTAAAAATGATTTACTTATTAAACTTTGATTTTAAATATTTTAACCCTTCTTTAAATAAATTAATAATTAATGTCCTAATCTAATCCAAGTGGGCCTAAATGGTCATATTTTATTCCTAAGTTTGTTTTTGGTCGAATTACACTTGTCCAATAGAATTAGGACATGTTTTAGGGTAATACTAATATCATATTTACCCTTAGTTACCCTATTTACTATTAACCGCGGTAAAAATCGTAAAAAGTTACTATTCAGAAAAAAATTATTTTCATCTCATTGAACCACATTTTAGTCCTTGATATTAACCGTGTCTCTCGGATTTTCGAAATTCCATTCACAGAAGCGGTAAAATTAAGTTTAATGCAAAATTCAGTTTTTAACCTACCACTTAGTGGTTTCACTATTCATCAAAAATTGAAAGTTTTCAGAAAAATACCAAAATTTCACCCTAGGCTAATTTCGATATTCTGAGTCCAAAAATGAAGTCCATTTTGAAAAATAAAATTTATAAAATTTCAAAAAATGGTTATTACTATTCATAACGGCTAGTTTTAATAGCATATTGTTGTTTAGTGAAACTCGGTATTGCGTACGACGCAAGCTATCGAGGAAGGTCGCGATTGCGTGTAAAGCAAGTCAAGCAAGTGTTGTGTAGAAAAAGATTACTTTGATAATTTATATAACATAAAAGTCTCGGGTGTTACACTAGGATCGTCCACCACGGATCCTACCTGAAGGGTTGGTACAGATAGCGCAGCTCCTCAATGATCTCACCCATAAACCCACTCCGAGTGTCGTCTCACCATGAAGTCCACCTCTGGATATAGACTCGTCATGTGGTCCACCTCCGGGTACCGTCTAGTCCTAGAACACTCGGCCTTTGTCAGCTCTGCCCGTCGTCTGCAACCAACACAACGAGGTGCGGGCATAGCCCGTGAAGGGGTGAGTATAATGATACTCAGTAGGGAGCCCGAGACCCTCAAGGTCTCACTAAAACCAACAAGGATAACCACAATGAAGATCTCAACAGATAACCTCTACTTAGGTATATGCCCATACATATACCTAAGTTATCATGTAACTCATATAAATCATGAGGAACCCAAGGATTAAGAAATCAACGGATAACCACCACCCAGGTATATTCCCATACATATACCTAAGTTATCAAGTGACCCATCTCAATTATGAGGTAAACAAAAAGGTCAAAGACTCAGCTCAAACCAATATTTTCATTATCGAAACCGTAACTACTGAAGAGCCCCATCTCGGGAGTGTACAGTGGTCCAATCACAACTCCGAGGTACTGCTCACTAACCTAAAACTACTGAGGTACTCTTCCTGTCGAGTACTACGGGTCAGAAACCCAAACACAGTAGTGCTTCCCGCTGGGGTATGCCACCTAAACACAGTAGTGCACACCCCCTAGCAGCCTGTAGAGGTACTCTCCGGATGAGTACCGCGGGTCTGCACTGTCACACAGGTAGTGCTCCGTCCGCCATGGATCTACACCCAAACATAGTAGTGCTCCGTCCACTGGGCTAATCGACTCACTCCATGTCGAGTCGTTCAAGTAGTCGTCAGGTCCCAATTGGCTACACGGTCTCCATACTCTGCACGCTAATCTTTGGGAGGGTCCACTCCACGAGCTATAGTTCAATACTCCATGTATCTCAAAGTCCCAAGAAGAAGTATTTCAAAGGACTGCTTCGTCATAGGGGTCTCAAGGCAACAGACGGCGTGTCAATCGGACGACCAGTCTGTGAGTTATTAGACTTTTCGTCCTAGGGGCCCGGTTGGTTTCGTGAGTGAACCAACCTGACCGTATCTCAACTTTACCCCAAACTCTCATAGGGTATACTCATAGGAACCGTTTCTCAACGTTATCACCAACGCCGCTGACGGTTTGTCAAACATATATCTGGTCTGAATGATATCATCTTTTCCTTTCCAAGGGCGCGGTTTGATTGCGGGTAGAATCCAACCCGGCCACTATCGAACAGCAACCAAAACTCAGGTGAAGTATGCCAAAAGTTCCGCCACATCAAGAGGAATTCAACGAGATAGACGGCGCGTCAATCGGACGTCCGGTCTGTGAGTTTTTGGCTTTTTCGTTCCAGGGGCCCGGTTGGATTTCGTGAGCGAACCAACCCGACCACACTCAGAAGACATCCAATCCTCGAGTGGAGTAAGCCAAAAGTTTCGTCTCATCAAGAGTAATTCAACTAAGTCGACGGCACGTCAATCGGACGTCCAGAGCTCAAGATATGAGCGTCTCCACTCAGGGGCCCGGTTGGTTTCGTGTACGAACCAACTCGGCTGAACCCAAAGTATTCCGAAACCTTGAGTGAAATATAACGAAACGATCATCTCGATCCAAAGATCGCATCGCAACTGACGATGTGTCGATCGGAGTTCCATAGCCCATGTTATGTGTGTTCGAATGGAAACAAACCGAAATGGGGGGTCTGGGCGCGGCCCGACCTGGCCCAATCCCCCCTAGACCGGCCAGAACTGGGTCGACCCGACCAGGGTCCGGGTCCAGCCCATCCGGGCGCGGCCCGGCCGGTGCGGCTCGGCCAACGTGGTCGAGTGGAAGCCACGAAGCGGGGGGGGGGGTGTGCGGCCCCCTCGCCGTTGATGGAAGCCGGTGGCGGTTTGCACCACCTCCAATCCTCTGGGAGCCCGCAAGGCCGCGGGATCCCCCGTGCCGCACCACCAAGGCAAGCCACGACGGTTGTTTCCTCCGGCGGCGCGCTCGGGCGGTGCCTCCCCCTTGCGGACGGACGGCTCCGGCCGCCGCCCCCGGTCACCGGCGGCAAGGAGGTTGACAGGCGAGAGCATTGTGGAGGCTATCTGTACCTACCCTTCAGGTAGGATCTATGGTGGAAGACCCAGGAGCTGCGCCATCAGTACCTACACTTCAGGTAGGATCCAAGGAGGAAGACGCAGGAGTCGCTTCCGTTTATCCAGCTGTTGTCTTTTTCGGTTATACTTTGTTCAGTTGTAGTTGTACTTTCATTTGAGTTTGTATTCTGGCCCATTTACCTCTCAGCACTTCTCTTTGTACTTAGTGTTTTACATCTGCTTGTACTCTATGGTGTTTTGTCCACTTTTATAAAGGCAATGCCTTCCCAGTTATTGGGATTTACGCCTTTGGTGCTAGTCTCCAGCCCCTGGCCTATGGAAGGCGGGCTTGGGGTAGTCACGGCACGGGCCCCGAGGACAGGTCGTGACAATGCTTCCACGGTATTCTTCTCTTTGATTAATATAGTAGCCTGTGTTGTACACAACTTCGAGTTCTAACACAACAAAACGAATCAAAATAGCTGTTATGAATAGTAATACCAACTTTTTGAAATTTTATAAATTTTATCTTTCAAAATGGACTTCATTTTTGGATTTAGAATATCAAAATTAGCTTAGGGTGAATTTTTGGCATTTTTCTGAATACATTAAATTTTTGAGGAATAGTGAAAATCACTGAGTTGTAGTTTAAAATCTAATTTTTATTTAATTAATTATTTATATAATTTTATTTTATTTCTGGTAAAAATAGATACATAATACCTATATAAGTTAAATTTAATTCATTGGAGTCAGTTTATCATAATTTTAGTTATATAAATATTTTATTGAAATTTTCACCGTCTTTTACCATCCTCCTAGGAGAATTTGAAAATTCACATAAAACATAATTTTACCACTTCTGTGAGTGGAATTTTGAAAATCCAAGACACACGATTAATATCAAGGAGTAAAATGTCGCTCAATATGACAAAAATAAAGTTTGGTGAATAGTAACTTTTTACTTTTATTTACCACGGTTAAAAGTAAATAGGGTACTAAAGGGTAAAAATGATATTATTGTGTAACACCCCGAGCGTCCACGATACGCCTCTCTTTCAATAATACAATAGCTTGCATTGTATGCAAGTTCGAGTTCTAACACACCGCAACTAATCAATGTAGCTGTTATGAATAGTAATAACCACCTTTTAAATTTATAGAAATTTTATATTTCAAAATGGACTTCATTTTTGTATTCCTAATATTGAAATTAGCCTATGTTGAATTTTTTGTAATTTTCCGAGAACATCCAAATTTTTATGAATAGTGAAAAATACTTAAAACAAATTTTTTAATCAAAATAATTTATAGTGATAAGTTATACTATTTAGTGGTTTTAAGGTATAATTATAATATATTTTTACCATTTTATCCAATGGTGGTCATTAGAATTAATTTAACATTGAAATTGGAGTAAACAATTGCATATCTTTTGATATAAATTGTTTCTTAAAAACACGCTATTTGTCGTAACAGCGGGAATTAATTATAAAATTAATTAATGCAACTAATATGTTTAGAATTTTGTAAAATAGACATCATTTTTGAGTTCGGAATATCAATTATAGCTTAGGGTGAAATTTTGGCCTTGTTCTGAAAAACTTCAATTTTTGATGAATAGTGAAACCACTAAGTGGTAGTTAAATAACTGATTTTTCGTTCAAATGAAATATTACCACTTCTGTGATTTGATTTTCAAAAATCCGACATACATGGTTGTCATTAAGAAGTAAAATGTGGTTCAATGAGATCAAAATAATTTTTTGGTGAATAGTAAATTTTATGTTCTTAATCGCGATTAGAGGTAATTAGTGTAGTTTAAGGAAAAAATATTGTTTTAATAATATGAGATGAGCTTGACACTTGTCCTAATCCTATTGGATGAGGCATGGCCGACCAAGAAAACCCATGGGTCAACTTGGGGACCCCATGGAGCCACTTTGGTTGGAAAATGACATTAATATATATTTATTTAATGTTAAAATTAAATTGACACAAACATGCGTTGTTTTACTAAAACAGTTCTTAAGTGGGGTTACACAAGTCCAAATTTTGACTATAAATATTCATTAGAAATCTAAAAAGATTTTCTACATCATAGTAATTTTTTATAATTTTTATACATTAAATAAATTAAATTATTTATGACATCATTATGATGTAGCGATGACCTCATTATTTAACGATTTAAATAAAATGAGAAGATAATGCAAAATCCAAGGCTTACACTTGTCCAAAGCCTATTGGATGAGGATATTTAGAAACCGTATCACCTTATCCTCGAATTATATAATTTTGGGACCTTTAGAATCCGAAAAGCATTGTGAAATAATGTAGCATTTCAATCTTTCCAAAAGTGCCTCTCCTCTCCACTTATAAAAGGCCCCCACCTCTCCCACCTCATTTACACTTTGAAGCCATTTGGCTCGGCCAACCTCTGCCCAAATACTCTCACAACTTCCCCCTCTTACTCCTAGAGGCCTTACTGTGGGCATAACTCTTCTCAAGGAAGCCTTTGGCTCAAATCAAAAAGAGTTACCCGATTTTGAGGTAATGTCTTTTCTAATGTTGTTTTGTTTTATTTTTCTTCTACAACCTCCTAAACTCTTTTTATTCATTTCTTTTGTAACAAAACCAGTATCCTCAATATACTAGGATGTTGTTATAAGAAGTATTTGAGCTACACTTACACACACCTACATCTAACGGTTAAAGAACATACGGTTTCTGTGGATGGAGAATTTCTGCCTCACGAAACGATGATTGTTCAACACTCATATAACACCTTCAAAGGTGGACATTAAGATGTCACTATTTTTATATATGATATATAATATGATTATGTTTTACTTATACTTCTGTATTCCTCATTTATGTCATACTTTATGATTTCCATTATGGGTAAAACGCGATAATTTCATTTTAGGAAGTGCGGACTACCGCCCCCTCAAAGTGATTTGAATCGTTAATGCCATATGTGGGATGTATAAAGGATGGAGTAAATGGTATTATACACTATATTATACTGTAATTATATTATAAATTTATATCATTATGATTTCATTCCATTAAATATGAAATAGAAATGAAAGTAGCGTTCATGCGTACGTACGGCTTACCGTCTCCATGAACGGTGCATTTAATTTCATACCTCTAAATGTTACGTGACATTATGAATGAATGTATATAATGTATATATATGATATATATGACATCTAAATCATGAATATAATTCTGGATATAATGGATATTCTACCACATGAACAACTTGTAATTATAAGAAGTTTATTGTTGACTCAAGTACCAAAGATCGACAAAACGACCGTTAGTAACATAAATAATTAAATAATGTTCATAACATGGTAATAAGGGATATAAAAGGAATAATGAACATGGAAAAGGTTCTTAAGTAAATAGAAATTAACTCTGGTTTATTATTCAGGAGGTTAAAGAACGGTCGAGTCAGGACAAGACGCAAGGTAAGGGAATTTCTTAACCCAATTTCCATTCTTTGGGTTAATCTCCTACTTTCAAATTATGTCATTATATTATTATGTCATATCTTGTATTTGTACTTTATTTATATGTAATTATAGTGAATACACATAGTATATCTATTTTATTTTAAAAATGATCTTTGTATGGGACTTCGTCTCAATCTCCTTTCATTGAGGCATATTTTATTTTATACACAACTTTCTTTTATACGGTGTATATACCACTTTGACTTTTACGTTTATTCAAAAGGAATCTTTTTCTATACAAAGCGTTTTTCTAAACGACAAAAGAGAATGTTTTTCTTTCCGTACTTATGCGGCGACAACGACTTCTCCGCCTCTGTGACCATTATTTGAGTTTCGGCTTCCTCTACAATCCATCATTTTTTTAATGAAAAATAAATACAATGTTTTAACCTTCTTTTATTTTGGTATTCAAAATGGTTTTGAAAGAGTTTTTATTATATCAATTTGTTGTATTGATATCTTCTGATTGAAATGTGGAAATGTTATGTTTTATTTGATACGATTATGTTATGGTTTATGATATGTTTAAACCTATTCATATGAGGAATGTATTGGACTTAATAAGTGACGGGTGGAGCCCGCTATAGCTCCTCGATGCATCGGTAGGTCTCATGAGACAACTAGACATTGAATTGGCCGAGGCCCTTTCCCAATTTGATTCGTGATTTTGGCCTAGGCCTTAATCATTTTAGACGTCTTGGCCGAGGCCTTGACAAAATGTTTCAGAATGTCTGACATTATACATTCCATCATTATGAAAGTGGTTATTGATATTTCATGTGATTATTCGACCTGTAGAATATCCATGTGAAGAAGTGAATGGCATTATCTCATTTTACTTTTGCCATATTATGTTGATGTTCAAGTTTAAAAGGCTTTTGTTTTAGTTATACATTGCCTTAAATTTTTATGTTTATTTATGAAATCTTCCGCAATATTGTTATCCTTACTGAGCATCTGAGATCACCCCTTTCTATGTTTTAATATTTTCCACGATGTGAAGAATTATTTTATGAATGACCTGCAGGGATTGTGAGAAGAGGATATGAGTGTGGACTATGGAGACTTTGTTATTTTTGTTTTCCACTTTATGATGTAATGTAACGTTTAAGAATGTGTCTAGTGTTTCCAAGGCTACTAAACTAATCGGTCTTTCGAGACTTGATCTTTTGTGATTATGCCAATGTTACGAAGTAATGCACCGACTCTGGGCAGCGGGGGTCGGAGCGTTACAGTTGGTATCAGAGGCAGTTTAGTACTAACCTTGGAAGCTAGATTTAGATAAACTCTGATTAGAGCACATAGCCCGAAGATAGACTTTGAGGATTATTATAGAAGAACATCCTAGAATTTTGGTATTATAGAGATGTTATGAGTTTTCCGAGCAATACATCCATGTCTCGATACGAGCAAGTAGAGGCGTCTCTGGCACAGATGTACCTAGGGGTAAAACCCGAAAACACCGCTTTGATCTAGACTCGAACGGGAACTGGTGCACGACAACGAGCCTTGCTGCACTCTTGGTTACGACACTCCCGAGGGATATTCTTAGGATAATTCTCATTTTATTTACAAACCACTATGAAGGGTTATGAGTACATACTTCCTCAATGAAAAAATTTCTTTTTATGATTATGGATTATATCCATAAATAGTTCAATTTATGTAAAGTGTTTAACAAGTATGGAATTATGTATTTTGATTCATAAACTAATCTAGTTTATGCCATTGTTTAGAAATGGCGCCTAGTGGAAGGAATGGAAACCGTATCAATGCACGAACTCCGTGTAGGGATTGACCTCATGCTCAAGATAATTATTGTGGATCTGGAGATACAACTGGTGCTGATCAACTTATTACCATAATGGGACAACTCACTCAGGTTATGAATAATAACCTTACTCGTATGGAGCACCCTGATCCGCAACGTGGAGGATCAATGTTAGACCGCTTCATGAGGAAACAACCACCAACCTTCAATGGGAGTACAAATCCAATAGTAGCTGAGCAATGGATAAATTCCTTAGAGAAAATATTCCATGCCTTGGAGAGTAGTGAAAGGGAGAAGGTTGTCATGGCAGTTTACCGCCTCACTGGAGATGCCGATCAGTGGTGGTCGCTGATTCAAAATACAAAGGATGATGATGACGTATCGAATATGGAATGGGGGGAGTTCAAAGAGCTTTTCTTAGAAAAATACTTTCCGCGTGACCATCGAGCAGATATGGAAAGGCAATTTCTGAGTCTAAGGCAGAAGGAGGATGAGAATGTCGCAAAGTATGAGGCTAACTTTACAAGGTTAGCGAGGCATGCTGCCGATTATATACGTAACCCAAGGAGTAAGATTGATCGTTTCTTTGATGGGTTAAAACCATTTCTACGTCAAGCTTTGGTATCACAATCCTTCTCATCATACGAATATATTGTCTCGTGTGCTATCAAGACAGAAAAGGAATTCTCTAAGTCTTATGACAACAAAGTAAAGCAAGTGAATAAGAGAACGGTGGAACAAGAGATAGATAAAGGGAAAAAGGGAAAGAAGGATTTTCCAGTATGTGAGAATTGTGGGAAGAATCACCCTGGTACTTGCCTAAAAGGAATGGGAGTTTGTTATAAATGTGGAGAAAAGGGTCACCAGTCTCGTGATTGCAAGGGAAAGAAAGAGGATATCAATGTTGAATGCTACAATTGTAGAGAAATGGGTCATTATGCAAATGAATGTACTAAGCTTCAGGGAAACTTACCTCAGAAAAGGCCAAGAGATCAAGGCCAATCTTATGCTGTGACTACAGTTGAAGAGGAATAATTAATGTATTGGTGCTTTTGGACTCAAGGATTATATTCTTGTTATAAGAATAATGTGATATATATATATGGATTGTACTGCAGTACTTGTTGATTTCAGTAAGGTTTTAATATGATTAAGGTAATCATATTTTTAGTATGTGACAATAAGAGAAACTTTTCTTTGTTTGTGGAATCTGATGTTACAATTGATTTTGGAATTTAGAGACCTTTTAGAGAAAGTATGGACGGAGGTATTTTGGATAACTATTAAGGTTGTAATGGATTAATTTGAACCATGTATAGTATTGTTTAAGGTTAAAGAATTTCTGAAGATTATTTTTGGAATATTATAATACTATAGTTTTAGGAAAAGGACAACCTGCAGGGTGGGGAATAACCCGTCGCGTCGGACAAAGCTGCAGGAATCGAACCCACAACCGTAGTGCGACAAGCCTTTATTTCCTACCACTAGCCTACAGGAAGTCCCTGGTTATTACAAAATAGTTTTACTAATCTAAATGGTATGTGTTAACATTTTGAACCATATACAATTAGGATAAATAGAATATTTTTGAGTTCCGTTACCATTTGGAGTAAAAGTTTGGTTTGTGGTAAAAATTTATTAACGAATGAAAGTATACATAACAAGTATGTATATTCACTTAGGTTCTTATTAAATATCCTAAATAAATTCCTCAACATTATAAAAGGTAACTTAAAACAAAAATGTTGTCGGTTAACTTTTCCAACTGGAGATTCAATGACCGTTTAACCAATCACAAGTTTATGATTTTCTTGTGGTTAAACTTTCTACTAATCCTGTTTTCTATAACTCTCCATCAGACCTTGATGGTTTGTTTCTCCTCCATATCCATATTTTCATATAATCCTAGAATGGGCTATATCGGGTGACCTTTGTACTTATATTGCTTTCTTTTAATGTTATATATTTATTAACCTTATTTCTGATGTGGGTTTTCCCCAAAGGTATTTTCTATTTTCAACCTTTTATTTTCAAAGAAAAATTTCAAATTGCGAGGACACAATTTATTTATGGAGGGGAGAATGTAACACCCCGAGCTTCCACGATACGCCTCTCTTTCAATAATGCAATAGCTTGCATTGTACGCAAGTTCGAGTTCTAACACACCGCAACTAATCAATGTAGCCGTTCTGAATAGTAATAACCACCTTTTAAATTTATATAAATTTTATATTTCAAAATGGACTTCATTTTTGTATTCCTAATATTGAAATTAGCCTATGTTGAATTTTTTGTAATTTTCTGAGAACTTCCAAATTTTTATGAATAGTGAAAAATACTTAAAACAACTTTTTTAATCAAAATAATTTATATTGATAAGTTATACTATTTAGTGGTTTTAAGGTATAATTAGAATATATTTTTACCATTTTATCCAATGGTGGTCATTAGAATTAATTTAACATTGAAATTGGACATAAACAATTGCCAATCTTTTGATATAAATTGTTTCTTAAAAACACGCTATTTGTCGTAACAACGGGAATTAATTATAAAATTAATTAATGCAACTAATTTTTTTGGAATTTTGTAAAATAGACATCATTTTTTAATTCGGAATATCAATTATAGCTTAGGGTGAAATTTTGGCCTTGTTCTGAAAAACTGCAATTTTTGATGAATAGTGAAACCACTAAGTGGTAGTTAAATAACTGATTTTTCGTTTAAATGAAATATTACCACTTCTGTGATTTGATTTTCAAAAATCTGACATAAATGGTTGTCATTAAGAAGTAAAATGTGTTTCAATGAGATCAAAATAATTTTTTGGTGAATAGTAAATTTTAAGTTCTTAATCACGATTAGAGGCAATTAGTGTAGTTTAAGGTAAAAATATTGTTTTAATAATATGAGATGAGCATGACACTTGTCCTACTCCTATTGGATGAGTCATGGACGACCAAGACAACCCATTGGTCAACTTGGGGACCCCATGGAGCCACTTTGGTTGGAACATGACATTAATATATATTTATTTAATGTTAAAATTAAATTGACACAAACATGAGTTGTTTTACTAAAACAGTTATTAAGTGGGGTTACACAAGTCCAAATTTTGACTATAAATATTCATTAGAAAGATAAAACGATTTTCTACATCATAGTATTTTTTTTATAATTTTTAGACATTAAATAAATTAAATTATTTATGACATCATTATGATGCAGCGATGACCTCATTATTTAACGATTTAAATAAAATGAGAAGATAATGCAAAATCCAAGGCTTACACTTGTCCAAAGCCTATTGGATGAGGAGATTTAGAAACCTTATCACCTTAGCCTAGAATTACATAAGTGTTGGACCTTTATAATCCGAAAAGCATTGTGAAATAATGTAACATTTCAATCTTTCCAAAAGTACCTCTCCTATCCACTTATAAAAGGCCCCCACCTCTCCCACATAATTTACACTTTGAAGCCATTTGGCTCGGCCAAACTCTGCCCAAATACTCTCCCAACTTCCCCCTCTTACTCTTAGAGGCCTTACATTGGGCAGAACTCTTCCCAAGGAAGCCTTTGGCTCAAATCAAAAAGAGTTACCCGATTTTGAGGTAATGTCTTTTCTAATGTTGTTTTGTTTTATTTTTCTTCTACAACCTCATAAACTATTTTTATTCATTTCTTTTGTGACAAAACCAGTATCCTCAATATACTAGGATGTTTTTATAAGACGTATTCGAGCTACACTTACACACACCTACATCTAACGGTTAAAGAACATACGGTTTCTGTGGATGGCGAATTTCTGCCTCACGAAACGATGATTGTTCAACACTCATATAACACCTTCAAAGGTGGCCATTAAGATGTCACTATTTTTATATATGATATATAATATGTTTATGTTTTACTTATGCTTCTGTATTTCTCATTTATGTCATACTTTATGATTTCCATTATGGGTAAAATGCGATAATTTCATTTTAGGAAGTGCGGACTACCGCCCCCTCAAAGTGATTTGAATCGTTAATGCCATATGTGGGATGTATAAAGGATGGATTAAATGGTATTATACACTATATTATACTGTAATTATATTATAAATTTATATCATTATGATTTCATTCTATTAAATATGAAATAGAAATGAAATTAGCGTTAATGCGTACGTACGGCTTACCGTCTCCATGAACGGTGCATTTTATTTCTTACATCTAAATGTTACGTGACATTATGAATTAATGTATATACTGTATATATATGATATATATGACATCTAAATCATGAATATAATTCTGGATATAATGGATATTCTACCACAGTAACAACTTGTAATTATAAGAAGTTTATTGTTGACTCAAGTACCAAAGATCGACAAAACGACCGTTAATAACTTAAATAATTAAATAATGTTCATAACATGGTAATAAGGGATATAAAAGGAATAATGAACATGTAAAAGGTTCGTAAGTAAATAGAAATTAACTCTAGTTTATTATTCAGGAGGTTAAAGAATGGTCGAGTCAGGACAAGACGCAAGGTAAGGGAATTTATTAACCCAATTTCCATTCTTTGGGTTAATCTCCTACATTCAAATTATGTCATTATATTATTATGTCATATCTTGTATTTGTACTTTATTTATGTGTACTTATAGTGAATACACATAGTATATCTATTTTATTTTAAAAATGATCTTTGTATGGGACTTCGTCTCAATCTCCTTTCATTGAGGCATATTTTATTTTATACACAACTTTCTTTTATACGGTGTATAAACCCCTTTGACTTTTACATTTATTCAAAAGGAATCTTTTTTTTTATACGAAGCGTTTTGCTAAACGACAAAAGAGAATGTTTTTCTTTCCTTACTTATGCGGCGACAACGACTTCTCCGCCTCCGTGACCATTATTTGAGTTTCAGCTTCTTCTACAAGCCATCATTTTTTTAAATGAAAAATAAATACAATGTTTTAACCTTCTTTTATATTGGTATTGAAAATGGTTTTGAAAGAGTTTTTATTATATCAATGTTTTGTATTGATATCTTGTGATTGAAATGTGGAAATGTTATGTTTTATTTGATACGATTATGTTGTGGTTTATGATATGTTTAAACCTATTCATATGAGGAATGTATTGGACTTAATAAGTGACGGGTGGAGCCCGCTATAGCTCCTCGATGCATCGGTAGGTCTCATGAGACAACTAGACGTGGAATTGGCCGAGGCCCTTTCCCAATTTGATTTGTGATTTTGGCCTAGGCCTTAATCGTTTTAGACGTCTTGGCCGAGGCCTTGACAAAATTTTTCAGAATGTCTGGCATTATACATTCCATCATTATGAAAGTGGTTATTGATATTTCATGTGATTATTCGACCAGTAGAATATCCATGTGAAGAAGTGAATGGCATTATCTCATTTTACTTTTTCCATATTATGTTGATGTTCATGTTTAAAAGGCTTTTGTTTTAGTTATACATTGCCTTAAATTTTTATGTTTATTTATGAAAGCTTCCACAATATTGTTATCCTTACTGAGCATCTGAGCTCACCCCTTTCAATGTTTTAATATTTTCCAGGATTTGAAGAAGTATTTTATAAATGACCTGCAGTGATTGTGAGAAGAGGATATGAGTGTGGACTATGGAGACTTTGTTATTGTTGTTTTCCACTTTATGATGTAATGTAACGTTTACGAATGTATCTAGTGTTTCCAAGGCTACTAAACTAATCGGTCTTTCGAGACTTGATCTTTTGTGATCATGCCAATGTTACAAAGTAATGCACCGACTCTGGGCAGCTGGGGTCGGGGCGTTACATATTGTTTCCCTAACATATGTCCTAATACTATTGGCTAAGTATAATTCAACAAAAAACAACCTTGGGAATAAAATATGGACTTTTTTTTGTCCACTTGGATTAGATTAGGTTATTTATTATTAATTACTTCAATGAAGAGTTAAAAGAGATAAAATCAAGGTTCAATAAATAAAACATTTTTAATATAGTTTTATACATCAGATAAATTAAATTATAAATTTTCATTAAAAAACTAAAAATCCTTCCTCCACAATGGTATTTTATTTATAATTTTTAGACATTAAATAAATTAATTTATTTATGAAACAATGGTGATGTAGTAATTACTTAATTAATGAAATATTAAATTAATTGATATTATAAATATCCAAATAAATGTAATTTGATATTTTTTATGAATTACACTTATTTTCTAGGTTACTATGAAATATTAATGATGGTTATATGAATTGGTTTAGAGTTAATAATGTTGTTATGAATTTAGCAACAACAAATTACCAAATAGTGTCAAAATTGACATAAAAGAGTTTTTTCTAAAAATATTATATTATTAATTGATATCTTATTCCTAAAAACATAATTATTGGCCAAAGGGTGTATATAATGATAGGTGTATCATTAATGAAACTCTTGGGGTTCGAATGTATGTATATAGTATGTTTATTAACCATATAATATAAAAATACAAAGAGACTTGGTAATTGTCAAACTATTTTACTAAGAGTTAAATCTAAAAGATAAAGTTAATATAGTGACCCAAAACTATCTAAAACCAATTTTTTGAGTGGTATTTGACCCTACCCAACCTTAGCCTTTAAATAATTTCTTTTGGAGACATTAGAAACCGAAAATTATTTTATTATAAAATAATGTATCTTGCTTTTCCAAAGGTGCCCCTCACCCCTATTATAAAAGTTCACTCCCCCTTCTCTCTAATTCACACCTTCAAAGCCTTTTGGATAGTCCAAAACCTGCCCAAATATCCTCTCAACTTCCCTAAATTCATCTTCAAGGACCTATTTTGTTCATTAATCCATCTTAAAGAGCCCTTTTGATCAAATCAAAATGAAGAACCCGAAGAAGATGTAATAATTTCACCACTATCATTAAAGTTCTTTTCTTCTTCCACTTCTTCATTATTTTTTATTTCCATTCTAAAATAAAAACTCCAGTATCTTCTATATACTGTGATGTTATTATAAATTTTTTATTACCATATTCATTATTCTATCTATCTTTTTAATTACATGTCACTATTTGTGCGTACATACGGATTTTCGGCTGCACGTCGTGGTGTAATTGTAATTCAATACATTATTATATTTATGGGAATAATAATGATGTGAAATTAATGTAAATAATAAATATAACATGATAATGATTCGGTATATATGATATACCATCCAATTATATATTATTTTAATATCAAAAGAATGATATTTTTTCCCGTGCGTATGTACGGATTACCATCTCCATTAATGCGGTGAGATTCATTCGCCATCATATCCATTCAAGACTAAATTTCATTTGATGATTAAAAATAATATTTAGAGACACGATATAATTCTGCATATGAATAAGATACATATCATCCATTACAAATATGACTCATATAACAAAGAATATAAAGGAAAACAAATTTTTTATCACTCGAAACGACGATAATGCTAAGATATTATTAACAAAGCCATGTTAAAAGATCTTATATGATATCACAAAATTGTATATGATTCTTTTATAATATAATAACAATTATTTCACAAATATAAAAGATTTTAACCTACCCTCAACCATGTAAAAGTACAAGGTAAGGGTTTATTTTACAATCTCTTCATTATCTGAGGTTGTTTATACATAATTATCTACTCGGACTACTTTATCATCCACAGCCACGTTTCTTAAAAATGTATTTCAAAACATTATTACTATTTTATATACTATGGTTTATAGTCATTTGTACCCTTGTTTGACTTTTTATAAGATTTTTATAAAGGAATCTTTCTTTCGTTTTCCAAACAAGGTCCTTTTATCCTTTTCGACAGAATTAAGGTAAGAATGTCCTTTTTAACTTATACAGTGGGTGCATCTATTTTCCACCATTATAAAATGATCAATGCTTACCATAAAATCATAGAAGAATATTTTCAAATTAAATGTTTTCTTTTATTATTATGTGACTCTTAAATTATTTTAAGAAAGTGATATTTCTCTCAAATATTTTTGATTTCATCTATGTCAAAATCATTTTATGGATTTTAAGATTATTTGAAGTTGATTTATTATGATACAAAATTTCCATATTGTACTGAAGGTTTTCTGATATGTTTGACTATGGATGTTTTATTTGTATACAATTCATATTTTATGGATAATGTACTGAAATTTCGTATGCTAGTTTTAATAACAATGTTTATGTTATGTTTCAACCTGTTCATATGAGGAAGGAACTGGACTTAGTAAGTGATGGGTGGAGCCCGCTATAGCTCCTCGATGCATCAGTAGGTCTCATGAGATATACTAGTGTATTGGAAAAAGGCCTTGACAAAATCTTATTTTAATTATTGGCACAAGGCCTTGACTATGTGGTTATTATAGTCTGGCTTTATGAATTCCATCATTATGAAAGTGGTTATTGATATGGCATGTTATTATTCAACTAGTAAAATATCCATGTGAATAAGTAAATTTCATTATTTCATTGTATTTTTTCTATAATATACTGAATTTCTCGTTTAAAAGGATTTTGTTTTAGTTATATATTGCCATTAATGATTATGATTATTTATTATAGTTCCTACTATATTGTTATCCTTACTGAGAATCTGAGCTCACCCCTTTCTATGTTTTATTTTTTCCTGGATGTGAAAAAGTTTTTTATGATGGACTTGCTGGGATAGTCTGAAGGGATATGAGTGTGAACTATGGAGACTATGTTGTTGTAGTTTTTTACCTTATGATATAATTTAAGACTTATGAATGAATCTAGTGTATCGAAGGATAATAAAATAATCGGTCTTTTGAGACTTGATCGTTTTTATCATGCCAATGTAATGTAATAATTCAGTGACTCTGGGTAACTAGGGTCGGGGCATTACAATAGGGCCATAATTCCTCAAATTTATATAGCACTATTTTTTCTTATTCTTGTTGATTCCATTAAATCATTCCATTTAACCCACTTCATTCTATTTTTTAATATTTTTCCTTTGGTTTTTGTTATTTTTTTGATTATTTAAGTGTTTTTTGGTCAGGAAACACATAAGTACTCCTTTGTGGTTTGACCCCCTTCATACCATTGTTCTATTATTTATTATGTTATAAAAATATTAATTTTCAAGACTACAATTACCTCATGGTAACATTTTGGAAACGTTTATAAGAAAGACACAATCAATCAAGTCAACAAAAACATAAAATTTTAAATTTAATAAAAACTAACAATAGAAATGATAAAATATAAAATAAATATTAAATATACAGAAAAAACTACAGCAAAATTAAAATATTTTTTGGTTGAAACATGATGCACACTATATCTTATATGTATGAACACATAACTCCACTATCATAGATCCATCAACATTGTGATACAAATATAAGACAAAATATAATATTAATTTAAAATATCAAATAAATTTCTAAAAATAAATATTTAAATGCTGCACATCACATTACTCCAACCCCTGAGAGACCTAGGAATCAAGAGATCAAAATTCTAGTAGTTTCAAAGAAATAATTCTTGCATATGTTTTTCTAATTGTTTTATGAATAATGAAATTAATCAATATCATCTCTCTTATAGTCCTTTCAATATCCTCCCACAAAGGATACACTTGATTTTATTAGAATTTTTTATTTTTTTATAAAAAAATTTCATATGATATATTTGATTGAAGATGATTTGTGGTTGAGGTTTTTCATATTGGGTCTTAATGGGCGTGCTAATATGTGTTTCCAAAACATTTATGATGAGTTTTTCTAAACCTAGTATGAGAATTTTAATTACGACGTATCAAAAATCAACACCTAGAACAACACCATTGAGGTTAGGACCAAGACCACCATCATGGTCATGGATGATAGAGATCTTTTTCATAATACATTGGATAGGTTCATAAGTATTTTTTGGAAAATTCCAAATAACTAGTTATATCCCCATATTTTCATGGAACATTTTATTATGACATCACCCCTTATATTCAAAATATAGTTATTAATATTATGGGTAACTTATATAAATCCATAGCTGATGAAAATAGACAATTTTTTGAAAATATTTCTCCAAATTCCCAAAAACAATTCATAAGAAAGAGAGTCAACCAATGTGTTGAAACAGTAACCCAAAATATTATTGTTGGAAATAGAGTTCTCATGAAGATGTTTTTTCATTTTGGGATGTTAATTCACACTCAATGATTGGTTTAGCCACAGAATAATCATGTTATATAGTGTAATTAGTCACTTGTAGTATAACTTGGTTTTTCTAATTTAGATTTACTATAGAAGAATCCTAAAGAAACAGAAATTCTACAGGTTGGTTTCACTATAAATTGGAAAACCAATGTTTAAATTTAGTAGATTAATAAACTATTATTATGAATTAATTTAATTAAATTATAGAGAATGACATTATCCAAGGTAATTTCCTGGGGAGGATTGGATGAATTTCTTTTTCCTATAACATTTTCAATCCCTAATTAAAGAAGTATCAATTAAACGAGATAATTCCCGTCATCATTCACTAATTTAATCCCTACAAAATTCCAAATCTAATAAACAATTAACTTAAAGAATCACATTTATGATAACTATATGAAATTGGGTCGTACTAGATCTCAAAATGTTTCATCATTAGAGTTAAAAATGATGGTGAATAGACTAAATAATTAAATGAAATTCTATAAATTATGAATTGATATAAGAATTTAATATCATAAAATAACATCCTATCTAGTCCCTTGGTATTCCCTTGTATCATCCCACAATATTTTTATCCCTCAATTGATGTTATTCTACCTATGGAAGTAGGATGTATACATATGATGACATATTTGAAGATGAAAACATAAAAAATGAACACTCCACCATTGTATAGAGAATATCACAATTACTTGTTTGAAGGAATTCATAAATTCCTTCAAATGTACAAAATTGATTTGGAAAATTAAAGGAAAAATTAATAAGAAGAAGAATAATTGAATAATAATATCGTTTATTAAGAAAATAACGTGAATTTAAAAACTACATGATAATAATTGGTTGTGCAATTACTAAATAAATGTGTGAAATTATTATTAAAATAATGAAATGAAGATCTCAAATCCCCTTTATCACCAAAAATTGAAATTTTAAAATTATGAGACTATGTTCGATTCCACAACAATAAATTCCTTCTATATTACTCAGGATAGAAAAAGTTAGGTGAGAAATCAAAGGAGATTTTACTTTTCATTGTTTCCCTAAATAATAGTACACGATTAGTCCCGTTTTTGACATAAAAATTGGACATTGTATAATACTGAATCTTTTGGAGTCCAATAAGACTAATTTCTTCTCCCATTTAATCTCTAATAGTTTTCAAAATTTCATATGAATTGGATCATTCATTTTATTTTTATGGTCAACAATTCTGGGCTTAAAATATGGTCATTCAAATCATACCCATAAATTAAATATCAAAGTGGTCTCCTTGTATCTCCTTGAAAACATACGAATCAGATATTGAAACATTTGAATTTAATAACCAAAATTATTTTATATGTCTACACATAAAATTTTAGTTTCATTAGGCTTGTTTTTTGGGATCTAGATTAACTTTATGGGATTATGTCCCATGAAACTTTCTCCATAAATTTATGCATCGATGGAAAAAATTTCAATCTTATCTTATGATTCATACATTGATCCTACAAGAAACAATTATCCAAACAATGGTATAAATAATATCCCAAAATATCAAATTAAAATAATCAAAATAATTAATTCTATTATAATATTATTTATTGGTACCAATTTATCTCTTTAAACGTGAATTCGACATGTGATGATAATTGAAGTCAATTTATAAAATGCACTGAAATTGGTGTATTAGTAATTTAAAACACTTGGAAATGAAAATATAATTAATAAATATTATCCTCTTTTAGTGGCTAATCCCACATCCCCAACATGATTTTCCCTAGTTTTATGAAGTAAGTATCTCAAAAATAAGAGATTGAATTCCCTATTTATAAAATATTTTCACATAGAATGCTCATAAAATAGCATGATTCTAAAAAATAATGAAAATCATAAAAATAATTTCACAAAATATTATTTCACAAATGCATCCCTTGATAAATTTCATTATTTTTTTAAAATTCAATTCTATATTTCTTTAATATTAAATTAATAATGATGATGTGATGCACATATCATAATAAATGGGGAACACTTTCTTGTTCAAGGAATAAAATGTAATCATTCGATTGGAATCACGTTAAACCTTAATATCAGTATCCAATTTTATTTTATTTTTTTAATTTTTTTTCCTCACATAGATTGGTTTTCTGTTTGTTTTATTTTATTTTTAACCACAATTTAGATGAGAAGACAAACTCATGGTAAGGAAAATATGTAGTCATGATCTCTTTGTGTTTAATTCCAATCATATTTTCAATTCCATGCCCTAAAATATAGATATCAATCATAACTCATGGAATGAAAACTATGTGGTCATTATCCCTATGTTTTAAACACCACTCATTTAGACTAAAAAATTCTCTATGAGGTCATGGTTTTCATTTTTTTATTTTTGTAAAATTAAACTATAAGTGACCCCATATCCCATTTATTGAATAATGGGATCAAGGAACGAAAATATACACCCAAAATCAATAGGACATGAATATTTGAATTTTTACTAAAAGGATAAAAATGTTAATTCTGAAAAAACACAACAGATAACAACACATTCGAAAAACAATTCTTGGGAACATTAAAATGCACTAAAATACTGATCAAGGGATTCAAAATCATTTGAAATTTAGTTTTCATGATTCAAAATTAAATTAATTTATAAAAGGATAATTAATTGAATTTCCTTTCATTAAAATGAATATTTATCGTAAAAGCCCAATTTTAGCCAAATTACCAAATTTTCACTCCCCCCCCCAACTAAGAATGAAACAACCCTTAGTGTTGAATAAGAAAAGAACAGAGATATTAGAATTGGTAAAAAGTGAAGGAGATGTTATTTTGAATGAATTCATTAGTCAAAATAAAATGGTTTGAATTTATGGACCCACCAATAATAATTGGATCTCTTTAGCTTTAAGCCACAAATAGACTCATCATGGATGATTGATTTATCTATTTGAAAATTATAAGAAATGGTCTTTACATGGAAATATTAAAAATACTACAAAATCTAAATCTCTAACACAATAGATTTAGATCATGATGGAAACTACAAGAGGGTTCCCTTTAATTGAAAAACACACAAAATAAATTACTTAAAAAATAATAATCAAGATTTGGGTTCCCAATCTAGAAGCTCTTTAATTTTTTTAGTTCAATAAGGACCCCCAACTTATCCTATAAAAATGTGAAAAAATTTCATGACCCCATCTCCATATAATTCCACAATATTTGGAAAGATCCAGTTTTTTTTTATTTATTTTCTTGTATGATTCTTTATTTTAAAATTAGTTGGATGTTCCAGTTAATAATAAAAATGGTTAATAAAATTGGTTTTTTTTGTCTTTTCAAATATATCAAGGATAGTTCTAGCATTTTTAGTTTTAGGATATGAATTTATGATTGCCATATGGTCTTGGTTATAACCTACAAAGGGATAATTGATTGGATAATGAAGAACAATATATTTTAATTTTTCATGATTGAAATATCCAAATGAATATTGGAAATTTAAATCAAAATCAGTTTCTAATGAAAAATCATTTTTAAGAATATGTTTTTTTAAATATTATTCATTTCTATAATTATGCATTAGGTATGGACACAATTTTAGTGCTTTCTCTATATGATTCATTGATTGGTGGTTTAGAAAAATTAATAATGGAACATTTTATAGTAAAATCATTCCATGTTGTAAAATTATCCACTTTTGATTCCAAAAAATCAATGTCCTCGGAATTTAAATTCCCATCAAAAATTCGGTGGTCGCCTTTAGATATCCAAAACAATATGGTTTTTTCTTAATTAAATTTATTAGGTTTTTGTTTATAATAATATTCTTCTGTCAATATTGATGAAGGGATATTCATAGAGGGAATGGGAAATGTAATTGTTTCAATGCTATGTAGTTTTAATATTAATGATCAATATTATAAAATCTTTTAAAATATTTTTTTACACAGTGTATCCTTAATTTTATGGGGATTAGGGTAGATCAATGTTTGAACATATATGGAATTCATAATATTAATCTCTTTAATAATAATTAATATGGATATACATTTTTTATTTAACAATTCATCATCCCATTGATTTTATGTTTCATTGTGTGTCGGGTAATCATTCATGGATAGATCTGAGAAATTCACAATTTTACGACCTTATAAATATTGTATTATTATTTGATTCAATATTTTAAAGATTATGGAGTAACTTTGAATATTATACATTTTAGTTAGGGAAAATGAGGACTTTGGATTCTTTGGACATACAGAAATACAATGAGAAAAGATTAAATAAATGGGGGTATGATAATATAATTTTTTGTGATAAATATATTATAGTGTCTAATATAACAAACTTATGTCCCCAAAAATGGTTCTAAACATTGGTTTCACTCAAATTTACCACATATTTATATGGTGTAATATTCTAGTTGGTGTACATCTAGGGTTATAGAATCCACAGGAACCTACGAAGAAACATAACAAAAGATAAATTCTATAGAATCGATTTGGATATGGAGTAGAAAATATGAGTTTTAATATAGTGGATTATCAATTAATTTTACAGAATTATTTGAATTAATTTAAAAATAATAATTTTATCATGGGATATTTCTTGGTGTGAAATGGATGAATTACTTTTAGTAGAAAATTTCATATCAATAATTCAAGATCTATCCTCAGAATAAGATAACTTCCAACATTATTCACCAAAATAATCCCAACAAAATTCAAAGGCTAATCACCTTTTCACATAGATGGTCACAGAAATGATAATTAAGGAATTTGTTTTGTACTAGCAATAAAAATGTGTCACTGATAATTTTTATGATGACAATAAAGAGTGTAACTCATTGAATGGAAATTTAAAAACAATGAACTGATTTAAGAATTTATGATAATAAAATAAAACCTAATCTGGACAATTTCTATTCCCTTAGATAAACCCATAATATTTTTACCCCTATATTGTTTTTATTCAACCTGTAGAAGAGTGAAGTAGACTTATGAGGGTAGAATTGAAGAAGATAATCATACAAAAAAAATAAAAACTCCATCATTGTTTGAGGAATTTCACAATTACCGATGTTAATAAAGTCACACATTGATTCAATGGTATCCATGTGTCATGGAAAAATAAATAAGAAATATAATAATAAATATTAAAAGTGAAGAAGAATAATTAATTTAATTAATAAATTAACATGAATGAAATAAATACCTAAGAAAAATTCACGATGTGATTACAAATGAAATCATGAAATTATAATTGAATTAATAAAACTTGGATCCCAAAATCCCTTTAACACCACCAACATAGAAAAGAAAATTATAAAAAAAGTTTTGATATCTATAGATCAATTCCTTCCCCATTAATTAGGAGTCTAAAATGTGGGTGATAAATCAACAAAGATTTGAAATTTCAATGTGGCTAATAAAAATAAGAAAATATTCATCACCATTTTTATGTTCTAATAATATATTTAATATTTTCGAATATAAATGGGTCTTAGAAGAAAAATATCCTTTTATAGGTGTCCTATAATATATTTTAAAATTTAACAACAATTGGACCATCCATTCAGATGTTATTCTTAAAATGGTAGACATGTTTTCTGGTCCTTCAAATATCTCTGGAAAAAGTTGAATGAAATTATCCCCATAATTTTCTATATCTATATGTAATATTTGATATTTATCGGTCTTGATTTAAAGGAACCATTTTTACTAAAATGGCCCAAATAACCATTTTATATTGTCAGGAAATATCTGCATCATTGGAAAAAATGTCCACATTACCTTATGAATCACCATTGATCCAAGAAAAACATTCTAATCAGTGTGATAAATCATATAAAAAATAATAAACTAAAATAATAAAATTTATAAATTTCACAAGAATGTGATTTATTCGGACCAAACATCCACTCTATACATGAATTTAATTTGTGATGATAAATAAAGTTCAATTTATAAAATAAAATACAATTGGGGTTGATGTACATTAAAACATATGAATATTAAAATATAACTAATTAAATTTGAATATTTTTTGGACTAATCAATGATCATTCCCAAACATTGACCACCATATCAAATTTGATGAGAGTGCTCAGTTAATAGATTTTAGGGTTAATAATCGATGAGGAATTTATATATTTTCCGATAAATATGATGTTGGATATTAAAAACATGAAAAAATTCATGTAAAAAAATGATTCATTAAATATCCCACTAACCCAAATTACAGTCCAAAAAACAAATATCTTTTTCCAAAATCAATATGGGGCTATGTCATCTAATTATAAAGGGGAGTATCAATGGTTTTTATAAGAGGTGTTGGAAGAGATTATATCACTTATAAAAGATACAGATTCTATGATTCAAAATTTAGAACATCAAATGGGTCAAATGGCAGGATATCAAGTGGGTTGGAAGAAGGGCCAGCTTCCAAATAGTAAATTTTTTATTTCAAGAGATAATTTCATGGATGTAGCTATAATATATGGCCTTCATACCCATAGAAAATCCGTGGAACCACCTAGGGATGTTAAAAATGATGTAACAATTGAATATGAGAATGAAACCATGAAAACACAAAATTTGGTAATCTAGACAGTTTTTCTCAAAATGATCAGAATGTGCAACATGCACTAGAAAAAGATAAATATTCAATGAAAATGAAATAGTAATTCATTAAATAATGGGAAAATAAATTTGGGTTTTATGTGAATTTGATCAATCAACCCATTTTAAAACATTATTTCCCTTCTTTTCCCTTCCCGAAAAGAGTCCAAAGTGTGATCCACCTAACAACGAGAGTTTCATAAAAATGATTTAATGCTTTTGTGACAACATGAATTTCATACAATCTATTGATAAAATATCATCATATTTCAAGTTATTCAAAAGGTATTTGAAAAAAATGATTAAAATAAGGTTGATAGAATCAATCTTAATGTTGGGTATCATATGGTTATGTTAAAGAAGATTCCCCCATGTTAAATGGCCCAGGTTGTTTTGTTATTCAATGATAAATATGAGGAAGTGGGAAACTGATTTGTCTGTGGGATTTATGAGTCAATATAAATATGATTACTTATTCCTTTTTCAAAATTTTTTTTACATATAGATATTCAAAAAAAAATATCTCTTAAACTTACCTTCTGGTCACTCCCTCATCCCTATGGAAGGGTGCATGACCTGTTAGTATGGGTAATAATATTCAAATTTCCCATATATTTTCTAATCCTTGATATGTAATGTACTGAAATTTTCTCAATCATCTTATGCAGACACTTCATTACTACTATAGACGTTTTCATTTATGTTTCTAAATGGAATCTTACCTATAAAGTTGTGGATGATGTTAATGACATTTTGGTTTTTGAAAAAAACAAGAATTAGTTTTGTTGTGATATGATTTATGTTGTGGAGAATTACTGATTCAAGATCGAGGTACAATATAAGTATGGTTCTTTCAATATTGATGTCACAGATATTATGACACATATATCAATTGAAATTTTATCTATTACTACATTTCCTTCCCCCCATCCACATATTGATGAAAAATTACTTTTTCTATCCATATTGGAGTGTGAGACAAAACATTTCCCTAATATATATGAGCCTACTTATGGAATTTTACCTTTATTTGATGAATTTATAAAGTTTTATGATGTATTAGATTATTTTGGGTTGATTCCTACAAATAATTGTGGTTGTGATCATTATGAATAAGTATATTCCCATGAAAAATTAATTCATTCAATGTTTGTGGATATGTGTGAGGAATTATAACCAGAACCTGTAAGTTTTACATCATTTGATTAATCCATGGATATGTGAATATATATTTTGGAAATCTAATATTATTCATTCATATCATAGGTTTTTCAGTTTATGATCTACAATCACTTTTGGGATAATTTAATGAAAATTATGAGGATGTTGCTACTAGATTCTGTTGAGTTTCTAGGATTCTGAAAGCCTTTATATTTTAGGGAAGTTACAGATGAATTAAGGACCCATTAAGTTTTTTATTGGTTATTTTTTCTCATTAATAGATTTTAGAATGTGGGTTTTAGAGGCCAAGAAGAACTCTAGATCATAAAACCACTAATTGTAATGGAATATTTTTTTGGAGAATTCAACATGTTGTTGAAAATATAAATATCATTGGATTTCCTTTTGTAATTCCATAAAATAATTTGAAGTCAAAACCATTAATAATTCACACTCATTTCATGACTATGGTTTGAAATATTATGGAGAATAAACATAGGATGGGGACATTAAACCTAGTGCTTCATGAATGGAAACCCATTAATGTCTGTTTTTCTACATTTATTTTTGGAATGAATAAATGCACATTTCATGGTTTTCAATCTCCCTAGATTGATGTACCATTATTTCTTAATTTCATTAACATATTTTTTCTCTGGTTATTATTATTTATACGAGTGAAAAAATCATCTGGAACATTCATTATTGTGGTAAATGGTTATCTGAAGAACATTGGATAATGCATGCCTCAATATTATTATGTTCAATTTGATTTATTTATTTTATTCTACCTTCTCATTTAAATTTTTTCTTTTTGTAGGAACATCAACATTTTCAACCAGATGATTTTTTAATTACTATAATAGAGGATTTCATTATTTTGTACACCACTGAAAAGATATTATTCATATCTGGGTAGTAATTGGATTGACTTTTATCAATATATATTTTCTAATTATAATATTTTCATTTAATTTTTTTTGAAATTACATGTTAATTTTTACAACACATTTGATAATCATTCATAAATTCTTCTTCCAGATGATTTTTTTGAATAAAAAATTTTATTCTTTATTTTTTATGATTGTTTTTTTATTTTGTATTTGAATTTTTATTTAACTATTTTTGTAATTAAATATAAAAAATTCATATAACCACTTCACACTTATTTTCGCGCTGAATTTCCAATTTGATTGAAACATTATTTCCTCCCTTTAGGATTCATAATTGGGACAATGTTACATTTTATGTGTTGGGAGAGAGGTATTTATGTGATGTTGTGTTGAAATTATAGTCAGATAAATTCCCCCAAATTTTCATTGAAAATAAATGATAAATGTTTTGCATTTTTTTCAAAAAAAAAATAATATTTATCATATTAGTGGTTTGTTTACATATAGACTCACATAACTACATTATGGCCTACAGAATATCAAATAGATGTTTGTTCAGGGTTGTACTAATTCTGAAATTATTAATGATGAGGAATTAATGAGGAGATTTTCATACCATTTTATGGATTTTATGTTTTGGAACTATGTAAGGGAATGACATAAGATAGTTATTTATGGAATGATTATCATAACATCATGAAACTATCAATTTAAACAATAACATAGGAATATTCAAAAGAAAACCCAATACATTATTTTTCATAATAAAAAACCTAAAATGGAAATTTTCAATGTTATTGGATGAAATGTTTTTATTTCATTAACTAAATAAAATCCTAAAAATTTTGATTTTAAATATAATGATTGAATCTTTATTAGGTTATCCAACTCATGTAAAATTTAATTTTCCTTTAAAATTTGGACTAAAATATTTAAATATTAAATCTAGATAGTTTTTATGAAATATTTAAAAAAGAAATTCCTAATTTATTTTTTGAAAATATTATTTTAAATAAACATGTCAAAAATTATGAGGTTGAATAAGAGAAGTAAGATCCTTCAAATTCATTTTTAATAGTTCAGAAATAACTACAAACCATTCCTCTAAGAATATATTTGTTTATTTATATTTGTGAAGTCGTACTACATCATTTTTCTTAAATTATGCTAAACAACAGACATTCTATCCCACCATGAATACCAAAACCCTAAAGAGGCCTTTAATAATGAAAATTGAAAAATTTACAAACATGAGGAACTAAATAAATTCACTCATAATAATGTATGTAACCTTATATAAATACCTAGTCATCCTCATGATTTAGGATTTAAATCGGTTTTTTGAAATAAATATTACCAATATACTTATATTAGTAGAATCAAATCTAATTTAGTTGAACCATTTTATAACTAATCAGAACGAATAAACTATGATGAAAACATTCAACCCTTAGAAAAGATATAATTCATAAGAATAATGATGGTATTCACTTATTGAATGAAATTTAACCTATTTCAAATTGATGTAAAAAAACATTTCTGAATTGTTTCTTACCAAAGCTGTTTTTGTGGAAAAAAAGTTTTGATTATCCAATTTCTCCAAAAAAATCAAACATAAAAAACAAAATTATTGATTAAGAAATTCTCCTAATTCTGGTTATGAAATTTTTTTAAATAATACATTCAAATGGTTATAAAATTTGAAATTTTTATTCGACTCTTTTTTAAAAAAACATTTTAAATAAATGTTTTCCTACTAAATTTTTTTTAATGACGTTACATTAATACCTCAAAATTACAAAAAATATTTTGAATTTTCTTATTTAATAATGAAGAAACATGAGAGAAAAAATATTGATTAACATAAATTATTTCTTGGTATTCAAATTTATAAAATTTTAAATTGAATATTTCTAAACTAATAAAAATACACCAATGAACACTTAATAAGATTTTGAATGGATCATGATTTGGTAATTGGATCTCCCATCAGTATGAATTATAATTTAATGTTGTATGGAGCTGATAAACTAATTGATAACAACTTTAATAGAATAAGTATTTGTAGTCTACATTAAATTAATATTACCTAAACTAGTATCATGTTTAGTGTTTTTATTTTTTCTCATTTTGAAAAAATAAATCCAAAGTAATATCATTCCAAATTATTCATGAAAATTTCATTATTTAAAACATCTAAAAATGTCGGTTTAGTTTATCCTAAATGAACATATTTTGATTTAAGTTATTTATCTGATGTTTATTTTAGTTAATTTCAATTAGATAGGATAAATACTTATGTAACTTTCTATATACTAGGAAAACACCTCATCTCTTGGTGTAGTAAGAACAAGAATTCAGTTTCTATTTATATAGTTGTGGTAGAATACATAGACAAAATGATTTATTCCACTAAAATTAAATGGATGTGACACACTCTAATAGACATTACACTCTTCTAGAATTTAGGATAATTTTTAACAATATCCATATAAATTGTGAAAATATAATTACAGACAATATCACTAAAACTCCTATATCACACTCTCATGCTAAAACATAAACCTTCATCCCTATTTCTTAAGATATCACATCCATATAGATGAAAAACTATAGGAATTTGTTTTAGTAGAATATTAACACCCTAATGTTATATCCAATCCACTAGCTCTTGAATATTTAAAATTAATTAAATATGATTAATAAATTGTTCTATTATGATATTAATTATATGATCACTGGATATCTTGATATTAATATTTCAAGAATTATTTTTTAAAAATATATTTCTTAATCTTTTTTTAATATTGAGTTTAGTTTTTTTATATTCTCATTGGATATGGTCACTTATATAACAAAATTTTATCAATTTATTGGGTCATTTTTTATTTATAATTATGTTCTTTTTAAAAAAATATTTGTTTCTATTTGAAAATAAAATATGATCATCCAAACCATTTTCTCTCATTTTGTCAAAAAATTTAAATGAATATTTTTTTAAGATAAGTACTCATTAAAAATATTTTGTTAATATTATAATTAAATTTTCCTTGATACCATATATTTATCTTTTAAATCATTTTATTTAATTATTTTTATTTCATTTTCAATACTCATATATATTATAATTATTTTAATCCAAAATTTATTTTATCCCTCTCTATGAAAATTATTTATGAGTAAAAATATTTTAAATATACTTTTATATATTAAATATTTTGAGAAATCTCTGTCAAAATGTAAATAAATGTAATCTTTTAAATCCATAGTTACATTTCAAAGATATTTCTTGTACACTATATTTCGTAAAGAATTATCTCAAAAAAGGAAAAACCATTCCTTAATGTGACTTGGAAAATGTGTGTACCATTTTAAATTTTATTCTCATCTTTTTTAATTATTTATTCCTTTTTATCTATTTAATACTTTTTTTTTGTATTTTATCTTTATTCTATTCATTTGAACCATTATTTATCTTATCTGTTTGCTATGATATTCTTTACTTCTTCTTTAACATTCCACATTAACTCTACTATGATCCTGTTATTTGTGTTATTTCTGATGTTATGAATTGTGTTTAAAATTTTATTATTTCTTTTTTATTTACATTATATTAACTTTTACTTTAATATCATTATATATAATAAATATAATTTTAGAAGATTTATGGAAATTATAAATTATTTTCTCTTATTTTTTATTTTTCATAACCAAATTAAAAAAAACCTCCCTTATGTTATTCCTCATAGTATTCATTATGTTTATCGTTAATATTCTTGTTTTTTTCATTTATATTTTTTTCACTTTTTTATAAATAAAATTTGGGGGAATTTTTTTGAAATGTATGAAGATATATTTAGAATATTATTTTTCAGGGGGGTCACCTTTAATTGTCATTTAATTTTTTTCCCTATCACATTCATAAATTGGCTTTTAATAAGGAATGTTTTAAGATTTATAATTTTATTATTTATAATACTTATTTGCATTTTATGAGAACATACATCTTGAGGTCATTGAGCATATATTTATCTCATTAAATAATTCTTTATCTTCCTCATTTTTCCATTATTATTAATTTATATTTTTATGTTATGTGATTTTATCATTAAAAAGAGGGAGATTATTTTATCTCTCTTTCTTGAGGTTTACTCTTGATCACAATCAATCACATTGAATTCTTATTTTTCTATTCTTGTGATTGTTAATATGTTTATTATATTTAATATTGGTAATTTCAGGGCATATTCAAATTTAATTAAGGCGCTGATGGAATAATCCACACATTTCTTTCTATCCTCTTTGAATTTGAAAATATACTTGTAGATAAAAATAAGCCCATAAAAGGATGTGGATGTGTAAAAAAAATAAATTTTCATAGAAACTAGATAAACCACCTACCCAGTGCAATGGTTCTCTCATGACTATCATGAAATAGGAGCACTAGCTACCCAGTGGAGAGACACCGATAAGATGATGGTGCCACCAGAGATGCATCGGTTTTTTATCCAGCCACTGGTTAGCTACTAGCTAGTGAAGGCTATCCAGAAGTGGTTATCCATTTTTCACTTAGCTACAAGAATCCCACCGGCTACCTGATAGATGTTATCTTGTACACAATGGCATTATATAGACTATAGAGACACTAGATTTATTATTATAAAAAAGTTATTTTTAACACCTAATGATTTTTTGAATTGTTTTTTCAAATTATCTTAATATTTATTATATTTTTATTTTCATATAAAACCCAGTATGTTCTATATTATTTCAATAAAATATGTTGAAAATTTATTTCACATGAAAACAACAAGGATTACACTACAAACAACACCATATTAGTTTACGCAACTTGTATCCCTGATTTTTCTAGTGCTGCCTGCAAAACTAACATATCATATGTTAAACGCTACACTAAGTTACTAGGAAACATCATTTTATTTTTATAATCTTTTGAAAGAGTTATTTATTACCTAGATATTAAAACCTAGAAATATTAATAGTAATGAATAATTTTCAAATATTATTATAATGGTTTTACATAAATAAAACATATTTATAATGAAATTTATAATTTTTTGTAAATTAATTATATGTTTCAAAATACAAATTTTTAATGTTTTTATTTTTAATTTTCTTCAGTGAAAAATAATTATATTAATTTTTAGAAACTTTTAAAAATTTGATTTGTTAAAATAAACATCAAATTTGAATTTATAATGTCGAAATTACCCAAGGGTAAATTGTTTGGGATTTTTTTAAAATGTTATTTTTTATGAATTGTGAAAACTACAATATTATAGTTAAATTACTCATTTTATATTAAATATTTTGTAATGATAAATTATATTTTATATTTATTTCAAAGTAAAATTAGACATAATATACATATATTAACATAATTTTGTTCATTAGAATAAATTACACATTAAAATGGAATATAAAATCTTAAAAATCATTTGAATAATATTTAACATTAAAAACTCTTTATTTTGTCATGTCTTTGGGATTTTCATTAATTTTAAATTTTCCACTTCTATGAATTTAGTTTTAAAAAACTGGAAAAAAATTATAATCATTATAATATTTATAGTATAATTAGATAACGTATATTTTTTAACAAAATGATTAGTTAAATGGATAAAATTAATCACATCAATTGAGGTCAAATTATTCATATTTGGGGATTAAAATATAAAATAATGGGCTATAATCACCTATAAAATTTTCCAAAACCTATTGTATGTACATATTTCGGCCATTAACATTACATTATTAAGTTAATTTTGTGGTTTATTAGTTCTTTTTGTAAGATCATGTCTACACATAACTTGTTTTCAAAAATTACTTGTGAGTCATTTTCTTTCCATATAAAAGGACACCATCTCTCCCAATTATTCACACCTCTAAAACCAAATATGTTATGTAAATACTTGACCAAAATAATTTACCATAAAAGTGGTAACATTTTCACTCAAGTCATTTTTTTACATTATCCACACCATACAACTCTATTTATTATATTATTATATAACAACATAGTTAACCTTAATATAATAGTATTTTTTATTATTTTATTACCTTTACATACAAACACATCTATCAAATGGTTAACGAACATATTGTTTTTATGTAAGATAGACTACTACCTCATGAAATAATGATTGTCCATTTTTTCATTACCACCAATATTTGTGGAGATTATTATGGGAAAACTATTTATAAATTATATATACTACATTTATGATGACATTTTTCTTCTGTAATTTTTATTTTCAAAAACCTTTTTTCATTCCATCTTATGAAAATACGATATTTTTGTTTTTTGTAGTATGGAATGTCGCGCCATCAAAAAACAATGATTCATTCATGCACTACATGGATTGTATTAATGGTGGTTTAGTTAATATATATGATATATATGATATCAGAATCTTACTTTAATACTTGAATATATATATATATATATGTCTTTTACGTTATTTCTCTAAGCATGAAAATTAAAAAGCAATAGTGTTCATGCATACATAAGGCCTACCATCACAATCAAAATTGTATTCTATTTCAAACATATATATTATATAGATTATTAAAATACATATATTATGTATATCCATGATATTAATATCAGATTTTACCTTATGTAATCATTGGATTATTCTAAGGACCTATAATATAACAAATTAAGATAGATATGAAAAACCAATCGAATATTACCCAAAATGAATACTTTACATAGGATAGTTAACAAGCAGGTAATATAAGTCTATAATCAAACAATATAGGGTATTATATATAACAATATAATTATTTTTAATTTTTATAATAAATTTATATTTATTAATCATATGGTTTGAATGAGTACGGCAAGAGTCAATTCACAACGTAAGGGGATTTCATCTCACTTTTGATTTTCATGATATACATGTTATCTTCACCAATATTTTCATTTTTGTGATGTATATACATCCCATTATTGTATTACATGTGACATTTACATAAATTTATTTCTATTCACATATCCATTTTATTATCTTTCTTTCATGGGTTTTATGTTTCAAAATTTATCCAATTGGAAAAATAATTTGGTCTCAATCTTGTTTCCTTGAAACAATTGTTTTATTTGCACCTAATTTATTGTTTGAGGTGTATATAATTCCATTTTACATCTAGGATAATGAACATCATAATATTTAGGATCATTTAAGATTAATTTAATTTCCTTTTTCTTAGGTGTATTTTATGATCACATGTTATCAAATTAAAAGTCTTTATTTAAACAATCTCATCAATTTTTTAGATTGTCTATCATAATGCATTCATTGGTGAAATATTACGATAAATATATCAGTAAAATTCATGAAATTTATTATCCCTTATATATTAATAATATAAGAATTTATTGGTACCATTTATCTAATAATTGTTTTTCATAAAAGTGTTATGAAATTGTTTGTAGGAAAACCAGACTTTACCATCACATTAGTAAAAAATTGTGTTTTTGGAAAACCATGTTTCCTAAATAGGGTTTACAATAATATTCTTATAATATCCAATGATCAATAAAGTTAATTTTTTATGTTTTTTATTCTACCAATTTTTATAGTAATTATATTATTACTTTTAGATTAATGCATTTTTCTCTCATTTATTTCATGAAAAATGTATAATCTTTTTACCTCATATGAAATATACGGATTTACCAACTGTTATTTCTATGAATCTTAGTTTTAATATTTAAAGGGATGATGTTTAGGAATTTTTTATATTATATTCATAAAAGTTTGTCTCCAAACCACTTAATGATTCATTTTTTATTTTTCAAGCAAAATGGTTTTCAAAATCTATTCAATCATTATTTATATGTTTTCAAGGTATTTTAAAGAAAAAAAAATTCAAAAACATTTCAAGCTCCCTCAATAAATTTTTAAGGAAAACAGATTCCAAAAAAAAATTAATCTTTACTTATATGTTTTCAACATATTTTCAATAAAATATTTTTAAAAATGTTTTCATTATTTCTTTTTATGTTTTCAAAGTGTTTTCAAACAATGTATTTAAATTTTTTGAAGCTTATTTTATTAGTATTCATGGAAGATTTGTTTTGAATGATTTTATGAATTTTAGTATATGTTTTAAAAGTACATTCAAGGAAAATTATTTTCAAATAGTTTTTTCTATTAAAAATAAATTTTCAAGGAATAAATCATATTTTTCCTCAATAAATATTTTTGAAATATAATTTAAGATTATTTTCAATATATGATTAAATTATTTGATATTACTCATACACATATAGGAAATGACTTGAAGGTTATATTCATATTCTTCTTATGAATGGGTTATTTTAAATGTCATGATATTTATGAAATATATTTATCATTCCAAATTAATTATTTATATAAAATTTTTATGAAACATATATATTTCTCCAAAAGTTATGATATGATTAAATGTTTATAATACCCATTAAATTTTATGGGTTATGATATGGATGCATATGATTTTGTAGATTATGTATATATGATTGCATTATGAGATGGGTGGGACCTATATCTCCCTTCAATTCATTTGTTATTGATATATATCTCATAAAATAGATTAATATGGTATTTTGAGTGAATATTGACTATTACGATGGTCATGTGAGTGAACCATGACTACCAGGAAGGAATGATGAGTAAGCCCATTCAACTATGATGTCCATAGATGTGAACCATGACTACAAATATTGAATTATGAGTGAAATCATGCTACTAATATTTACATGTTCATGAACCATGACTACCAACATGGTAAGAGGAGTGGACCCATACTACTATGATGGGAATGGTAGCAATAATTTGACTACTACGACTGAACCTTATTAAATTTTCGCAATGTTATGCATGGAATTGGTTTAATGTCTATATGTTTATCTAAGGGATTGATTTCATGTCCTTAACCTAGTCAGTGAACATATATCTATTTATTCATGATCAAAATATAATATTCTAATGTGTTTGTCACCATATCATGTTTTAATCCATTCTTATGATTCCATGGATTTTGATCTTTAATTCCTTATGATTGATATCTTATGAACTTCCATGCATTCTGACCTGACTTAGTATATGATCATTGATATAAAGGGTATGATCTTATATTTTTAGGATAATGTCCTCATATCATTGTGCTCATAATTATTCTTAGATAACTCCCTTATTTTTCCACACTGAGCATTTGAGCTTACCCTTTTCTAATATTTCCTTTCCCTGGGTTACGATGAAAGTTTTTACGTATAATTACTAATGGTGGAGATCTTTATGGGATATTTTGATGATCATTCTCAATGATATAATATTTTTTTATCAAATTTTCCAAAGACACAAAACTATAACGGTTCTCCAGCATGTATTTTTGTAATGAATATAATATTCATCTAAAATAATGTAATATCAACATATATTAAACCTATATCGCTATAGTTGGTATAAAAGGAAAGGATTAGTTTGCCACTGGAAATTAGGATTAGGAAACATAAGTGATATCCGAAATAATATTTATATGGATATTTCAAGGGTTCTCTCTAAAGAAAATAATAAAGATGGGTTAAAAAATAGAAAAATGTCTTCGAAATTTTGGTAAAGGATAGATTTCCTTTTTTCTTAGATATATATCCTTGTATTTATAAAACAATTGGATTTGGTTCTACTAGAGATGTACCCTAGGGTAACATTTCTGACAAGATGTTTTGTCCTAACTCGAGGTAATGTGGAACTCAAAAAATGTCCTTGTTGCACATCTGGTTTGACACTTCTGGAGGATATTCATTATAAATTCACATACACTTAATAAAACATCATGAAGGATTCAAATAGTTATTATATATGAACAACCTTGGATAAAAATTTGGTTTCCATGATTTAATATGTGTGATCAATGATTTAGGCATCCTATAAGTAATATTTCATTATTATATGGTTTTTCACTTTGATAATTGTTTCCAAAAAAATGAATTCTAGTTTTATTTAATGGATAGAACCTAAAAGAAATGTGTGATTGAGTAATGAATTGGAAATTGATGTTTTTTTTCATTTTTAAGGTAACAAATGTAATGGGAGATGAAATGATAATCCTCATTACTATACTTTCTTATGTCACGAATCAAGGTGAACATCCAAATGAGAAAATGAATGGAGAAATGAACTATTCACTTCCCTATGATTCAATTCCCACCTTATTTCAATCCATTCATTGATATGGTAGTTGCTGAAGAATGGATTGGAATTACTAAAAATAAAATTTTTGTTCTATACTGTTCAGAACATGAATTTATCATTTTGGTTTTCTACCGTCTAGAAGGTGAGGCTAATAAATTGTGGAATCTTATCAAGAATATGTGGAGACAAGATTAAACTAAATTAATGGATTTGGATGATTTTAAGAACATATTTCTCAATAAGTACATTCCTCATATTCTTCCTATGAATACAAATATTGAATTCCTAGATCTTATGCACAGGGATGAGGAATATGTTGGTTCCTTTGAAAGGAAATTTATAAGATTTTAAAGGTACGCTTCTAGTATTATATTCATCACGAAATTAAGATTGACTAATTCTTTAGTTGATTGAAACAAACTCTTTGAAGATATTTAACGATAATGGAATTTGAATGTTATAAAGAAATCATTTGATATGCATTTAAAGTAAAAATTTATGTTTTAAAACCTCTTGGATATAGTGATAAGAAAAGGATAATTGGTTTCTATGTAAAATACAATGATACGTCACATGTAAAGAAGAAAAATATTCAAAATAGGTCATTCTATAGCTATGAGAAATAGTATTTAGACTAATTAATGAAAAAGAATTTGTTTCAAGTGTGGGAAGCCTTTCCACTGAGAAAAAGGTTGTATAAGTGATTAGAAGTGGTAATTTAATGATGTGAATATAGAGAAAGTTCTACTAAATGAACCACCTACACATCAGTTTTTCATGTGCATTGAGTTAGGACTGTATTTGAATAAGTACACCAATCCATGGGATACTATAGATTCTATGACACATAAACATATGAGGTAAAAGGAAAAAGTTAAAGCTTATGTAATCACAATAGATGATGTGAATAATGAAAATTAGAAAAAAAAATGTACTGTTTTCCCTTTTTGGGATGTTTTTGTTTCATTTTTAGTGAATAAGACCTATGAAAAACATTTTGTTCATCCTTTTTTGAGGATTCATGTGATTATATCCCCCTACATGGATATTGGAATCATAAAATAAAATTTAATATTCTATCAATTCATGGATGAACCCATGTGTTTAATAAGAAAATATGGTATAACATAAGAGCATATTTAAAGAAGAAATGGTGAATTATATTTTAGAATGTTTTTAATGTTAAAAATTTCTGGAATGATTAAGTGAATCATCAGATAATGTTTGTGAGATTAAAGTATTATCTCACCACATGAGGATTTATTCTTATTGGATAACCTCTTTTACCATATTTATCAGGATAATAACTAATGATAGATGGAATTACATATCCTAGATATTATGATCTATTAGTGCTTGAGGAATAGAATGTGCTCCTTAATTTTTAAAGGGTGAGGTGATGAGGCTAAAGGAACAATAAAGGGTTATGTCAAACTAAAATAAGTAAAGTGTATAATTTTATAGAAATTCATCAACTTTAAGAAAAAGGATCTTGAAACCCAAAATGGTGTCATATGCCTTGATTTTCGAATAATCGTAATGTCCCTTAGGTCATCACATATTTTGGGTTTTGTTATTGTTAACTTTTTCCAGACCTTTTTCTCTATTACTGTATATTAGAAAAAGGTTAAAATATTCCACTTTTATATCCTTGTTTTACCATCATACATATTTTCTCTATTGCTGGGAATATCATTTTGAGTGACTCTTAGTAACCGTTATGGTACCAACTATCCATTTTTAAGGGAATTTTTAGTATTCATTTTTACATTTATGGGATTCCATGATTGAAACATTATAATATTAAACCTTAGATAACCTAAATGAATTTATAGGGAGATATTCATTTTATTTGGGGTTGAATGTAACTCCCTATGATTTATTGAATATTTTTCTGAATTAGTTTAATCATTTTGAAATTTTTAATTTCACATAACACAAGATATATACTATATTAGGTAAAGGAACTAATTAATACATTAATTTCACATAGAACCAAAATTGATTTCAATACATGAAACACCAACGTGTCTTGAGCTACACACAACACTGACTTGTCTTGCGCTATATGAACAACTGACTTGCAATTAGTTAAATGCAACATTGAGTTTCTAGGAAACAATATTTTGTTATTATAATTACATAAACAAGATAGTTAAAATCTAGCTGTTAAAACATAGAAATTTGAGTAGTAGTGAATAGTTTAAAATTATTTTTATAATTATTTTATAAAAACAAAACATATTTATAATGAAAATAATTTTTTTAAAGTCATTATATATTTAAAAATACAAATTTCTTAAAGTAACAACTTTTAGGGTCCTTTTGTAAAAAATAAAAAAATTAATTTTAGTTAAATTTAGTTGTTGAATATTATTAAATAACCTTAATTTTATAATTTATTTTTTTTTAAATTATCCTAGAGTAATTTTTTTTTGTTTTTTTCCTAGAAATAAAATTTTTTGATGAATAATTAAAACTAGTGCATTTTGGTTAGAAACATAAAATTTATTTAAATAATTAATAATGTTAAATTCAGTTTTAAATATGGTTAAAATTAAAATTATATCAATTGTGATTATATTACCATAGTTTAGTTCAATATTATCAATTTTACGTTGAAAATTGAATTAAACTCTAAAAAAATAGAACAATTTTCTAAATTAAATACTCATTATTTTGTCTAATCTGTGGGATTAGAATTAATCTAAATTTTCTTGATTCAATGAATTGAATTCCAAAGTAAACAAATAAAAAAATTTAATTATTAATTTTTATTATTATAATTAGATCATGTTTATTTTGGACCAAAATTATTAGTAAAATGATTAAAATTAATCACAACAAATAAAGATAAATTAATCATATTTATAGACTAAAAAATAAAATAAAGCACATAAATGAAGTACACACATTTCCAACACCCATTTTATTTCTATATTTCTATAATAAATCATATATCATTGAAATAGGTTGTTTTTTTATGTCTTTTATTAGGTAATAACATGTGTACACTAAACTTATTTTAAAAAATTCCATGTGAGTCCTTCTCCTTCCATATAAAATGCCACCCCCTCTCCCTCTTCCACACACCACTAAAACCACATATGTTCATAAAATACATTCCCAATAAACTTTAAAAAAATAATCACTTATTCATAGAATACTTCCACTAGATAGAATTCAATCCAATGAATACTTTTACCACAAACCAAACCGAGTTACCCGATTAAGAGGTAAGGTTTTCTCTCCAGTTCTTTTTTTATATACCTTCTCCACAACCTCTATGTCTACTTATTAACTAATTATATAAAAAACATATTATAAAAATAATAATATGTTTTTATGTAAATTGATATACCAACACTTACACACTCTTATAAGTAATGGGTAACTAACATACTATTTCTATGAACAATGAAATACTACCTCATGAAACGTTGATTGTTCATTTTTAAATTACAACTTGTCATAGTGGAAATTATGATAAAATATATATTTATATAAGATATATATTATATTTAAAATTTATTTATTATTCTATAATTTTCCATATGAATCCTAAATTAGTGATTTCTATCTTATGTAATTACAATAATTTCATTTGAGGAAGTGCGGTCTACCGTGCCCTAAAAGAAATATGATTCATTCATACACTAAATGTATTGTATTAGGATGTGTATAGTGAATATATATTATATATATTATATCATAATGATACTATAATAATTATATATACATATATATACAATTATTTTATTTACTGCCATTCTATAAACATGACTATTAAATGAAAATAACATCTGTGTGTTTGTTTAACCTACCATCTCCATGAACAGTGTATTCTGTTTCAAATGTTTGTATTCTATATATCATTATAATACACAGATAATCTATATACATGAAATTTATATCATGTTTTACATTATTAAGTCATTATAAAAGTATTTTTAATGACAATAAAAAAATTTAAAACATATTTGAAAAACAAAGTGAATGTTACCCATAGTGAAACCTAAACATAGGGTGGTTAAAAATAAGGTAATATAAGTTTATAATAAAATCATATATGGTAATATATATAAGAATATGTTTCTTTAAAATATTAATAATCAATTTATATTTATTATATAGGTAGTTTGAATGAGTACAACGAGAGTAAAAAAAGGTAATGGGATTTCATTTCGCTTTTTATTTTCATGAGATAAATTATATGTTCGCCACTCATTCCTTTTGGGGGTGTATGTACTACCCATGATTTTATTAAATGTATCCTATAATTAAATTTATGGGTGTTCCCATATCGATTTTATGACATTTATTTCATGGGATTTACGTTTCAAATGTTAATAAATTTGTGAAATACGTTTTTATCAATTATCCTCCAATAAGACTCATTTTTTGTTATGCACATAAATTCTTATTCAAGGTGTATGTAAATCCATTTTACATGTTATAACATGAATCTAAATTTTTTTGATATTTTATTATTCATTAAATTTTTTTTTTCTTTCATGGAGAGTATGATCAAAAGTTACCATTTTAAGAGAGTTTATTGAAAAAATCTCACCACTTTTCACGATTGTTTATTTTTATAATTTCTTTGATGAACTTTTATGATCAATCACTTAAAAAAAATTAATTAATTATCTTATATTGAAGATATTAATAATATTATCATTTAGTGGTACCATTTTTCTACACATCAGTACACATGATGCTTAAGAATGTGTTTTTAGAAAATCCTGAATTTACTTCTCTACAAACATAAATTTTTCTTCTTTCAAAAATATTTATTCTAAAATGGAATTATAAATAATTTATTCTAATCTCCTATGACAATTAAAAGTCATTTTTTACCCTTTTTTTCTTTTTCCAATTTTCAAATGAATATTCTTATCACATTACAATCATTGATTTTTTTCTAAAATTTTTACCATGAAAAAGGAATATTTGTTTTACTTGATATAACATGTAATCATTTACCCATCATCAATTCTGTAAAAGGTTCCATTTAATGATTAAATAGTTAAATATAATGAATTTTGTTTCTTAATGTAATTTCTGGAAAAAAAAATTTCAAAATATTTTCATGTTTTTATTATATGTTTTAAGGACATTGGTTTTCAAAATGTTTTCATGACATATTTATATGTTTTCAAAGTATATTCAGAAAATATGGGTTTTAAAACTTTTTCAGGCATCTTTTATAATTTTTCATGGAAAATTTTTTTAAAATCATTTCCATGATTTATATATATGTTTTCAACATATTTTAAATGAAATGGTTTTTAAAATATTTTTATGCTTTATTTATAATATTTCAATATTTTTTCAATGAATAACATTCTCAAAATGTTTTGAAGTATATTTTAAAAGTTTTAAAGGATGATGATTTTCCAATGAATTAAATACTTTTTTATATGTTTTATATGTATTATCTAAGGAAATTATTTTTAAATGGTTATATATATTATTAATAGTTTTTCAAAAAAGTTAACTTTATTTTACTCTATAATATTTTTAAAGATATTTCAAAATTATTTTCTATCTAATCATACTTCCTTTGATATTAATCATGAACTTTTGGGAAATGACATAAAGGTTACATTCATATTCTTCTTATGAATGTGTTTACACTTATTATCAAGGTCTTTATAAAATACATTTCACTTTCATGGGTTTTGATTTTTATGAATTATTTAGGAAACAAGTATCATTTTCCATAGGTTGTGATATATATACATTTTTATGATTCCTATTTCATTTCATGGGTAATGATATGATTGCTTATGATTTTGCAGAAGAAGTCCGTATGATTTCATTATGAGAGGGGTGGAACCTATATCTCCCTACAATGAATTGAGTGATAATTTACATCTCATGAGATATAATATGATGGTCTTGGGAGTGATCCATTATTACTATGATGGTGAGGGAGTGAACAGTGACTATAAAGATGGTATGGGAAGGGAACTCATGCTTCTAAGATAGAAATTTTAGTGAACTGTGACTTCAAAGAGGGTATGAGGAGTGAACTCATTCTACTAAGATGGCCAGGGGACTAGATCATGACTACTGAGATAGAATGGAGAGTGAACCAATACTACCATGATGGAATTGGAGTAAATTCCATGACTACTAGTCGAGGAATTGGTTTCATGTCCATAAGTTAATGCAAGGGGCTAATTTCATGTCATTAACATAATTAGTGAACCTCTTTCTACATATATATGTTTACAATATTATATTCTTATGTATCTTCTTCAATTTCATGTTTTAATCCTATTTTATGCCTTCATATATTTTGTTCTCTATTTCATTATGATTCATGTCTTATTAATTACCATGTGTTATACCATGATTCATGTATATGATCTTTGATATGCCGGGTACGATCTTATATTTTCCTGATCATGTTCACATACCCTTATGTTCATAATTATGCTTAAAAATATACCTTATTCAGTTTTACTGACCATTTACACTCACCCCTTTTTTATGTTTCCTTTCCCCATGGTTTGAAGAAAAGTTTCATGTAGATGTACTAAAACCAGATATCTTTATGGGATATGATGAAGATCATTCAATCTAATAAAATATTTTGTTTCCATGTTCCCAAAGATAGTAAACTACTATTTTCCTTAAGCATCTATTTGTGTAATGTATAGAATATTCATTTAAAATGATATAATATCCATGTATGTTAATACTGTGTCACTATACAAACAATGATGAACTGTTATTTATTTTATATACCTAGTGATTGTAGATGTTTAATGTATCTTTTTAGATCCCAAAAAGGTCTCTTTTATCCCTATGTGGTTTAACACTCGGGTTATTGGCATGCTCTTAAAGATTAATTTGAGAGTGAATCACTAAATTTGTTATTTCATCCCAAAAGGCTTCAAGTTATAAATTCATAAATGGGTCTAAAGTCTTTATCAAAATCTATTTGTTATCTATTTTATATCCATCTATTAGGAGAATTTTGAGTAGAATGTAATAAGTATTCCTAAATCAGGATTCTCTTTCCTAAACCACCATTCACAAATACCAATGGATCACACTCCACAAAATTGTGTGATGGGATAGATGATGATTTAAAATTTTCATGAGGGATATCTCGTGATAAAAATGATTATACCAAAATTTTATTTTAGCGGCATTTATTCAAAAAAGTGGCAAAATGATTTAACGACATTTAAATTTTATTTTATTATTTATTTAATATTGATTAATCATTATTGATTAATAACTATTGGTTTAGATTTCAATCCCTTATATCTTTCATATTCTTAAAATATTTGTCCACTCTAGAAGGCTCTTCATTTGGTGAATAAATAGAATTGAATACATGTATATATATTTTAATTAAAAAAACAAATAAAACATAACAAATATTTATAATTTCAATTATTATTAATCAATAATGATTAATCAAAAAGTTTAATCAATAATCATTAATCAATAAAAAATAATTAATAATTAATAATGAATAATTAATAATTAATATTTTAATATTAATAATTACTAATTACTAGTTACTAGTTAGTAATTACTAATTATATATTATTAGTTACTAAATACTAATTAATAATTAATAATTAATAAGTAATAAAATAATAATATAATAATAAATAAATACATACATGATATGGATAGAAATGGTAAATAAAAAAATAATAAATAATACTATTAATAATAAATAGTAAATACCGAATAATAGATATTTAATAATAAAAATTGATGATAAATATATAAAAACACAAAAAAAATAACTAGTAAATAAAAATATAAATAATTAATATATAAATAAAAAATAAAAAATAAAAAATAAATTAGTAATAATAAACAATTAATTACATAAATATATAATAAAATATGAAAATAAAATAATAAAATAAAAACTTATGAAAATAAAATAACAAAATAATAAAATAATAAAAATAAGAAAATGAAATGATAAAATAATAAATATTAAACAATAAACAATAAACAATAAACAATACATAATATATAATTCATAAAAATTCCAAATAAAACATAATAAATAGTAAATAAATAATAATAAGAAAATAATAATAATAAATAAATAAATAATAATAAATATATAAATAACAAATAAATAATATGTAAATAATAAATAAATTATAATTAAATAATACATACATTAATAAATAATAAATCAATAACAATAAAATGTTAAATTATTAATAAATTATAAATAAAAAAATAAAAAAAAATTAATAATAAAAAATTAAGAATAAATAATATATTATAAATAATAAATAATAAATATGTAATAATAAGTAAATAATAATAAGTAATAAAATCATAATAGTAAATAAAATATAATTAATAATAATTAATAATTAAATAATATATCAATCATAAATTATAAATAAATAAATAATAAATGATCATTAATAAATAATATATATTAATTAATAATTGAAAAAATAATTGCTGATAATTTGTAAATAGTAAATAATAAATAATATTTATTAAAAATCAGATAATAAAAAAAGAAAAATGAAAATTGTAAATTAATATAATAATAATAAAAAATTGATAAATTGATATAAATAATTATGGATATATATACTTATAACAATATTTAAAGAAATATATATGAATACATATTTATGTTTCCAAAATATATATAAACACACTCAGATTTATAATTTAATATTAGTATTAATTTATATAAATACTGGTAAATATAAATGTCTCTATATATATCTACACGTATATGATATAAAAATATTTAAAAATATTTTTTTTAAATATTTATTAATGTATATAACATTGATATTTATTTAATTTAAATATAATGAATAAAAAATATTTATTTCTATTTTTTTATATTCATAAAAATATATTCATATGTAAATATGTACTTATACATGTGATTTTGTATGTAGATATAATGAAATATGCAGATACGTAATTATAAATAAAACTACATTGTAAAAAATGATATTGTTTCAAATCCTTAATGTCAATATGAATATAATCCCTATGAATGAATTGAGTCCCCATCGAAAAAGGATATAATACCCACTTACAAGAGGCTAAAACACCATAGAATGTTAAAAAAATTTGGGGTACCCATAAAACACATAAAAACGTTATGAAACATGAAACCCCTTAAAATAAGAAATAATGACAAGTTCTGTTCCGAGAGTCTATTTTAGCTCCAGAACTAGTCAAATCTATGATCATGAAACTATCTTTGATATAATATGTGGTACTAGTGGAACGAGCACACAGATCAGAAGTTATATCCATTTAAATATTATGAATCTCTAGTCAACAACAAAAAAACTCAATTTCAGAGGCATTCTAGGGCATTATGGGTAAGAAAAACCAATCAAAACAATTTCAACATTAACTAATACCATATCAAGATTAGCCCACATCACATGATCTGATTTAATATATGTTAGAGCCCACAAGGACACCATGACCCAATGTTATGATTGTCTCCAGTTGGAGTTCTATTTTCAACATGATGAAATTTTAATATATATTTTTATTTGATTTTCACATGATAAAAATATAATATGGTTTTCTTTCATTTTATAAGATTTCATTTAACTGTTCATGGAGCTAAAACTGACTCTCAGATTAAAATATATGGTCATTTGATGTGGAAGTCTAATTTTCAACTTATTATGGATTTCTCTTCACATTAAATTTATTAATAACTAATAATTATATATATTTATTAATTGTCATGAAACGTCCCCTATGGCCTATGTCATGACTTCCACAGGCCTGACTTCAAATGGCTAGGGCCTGTTGACTACCACCAATGGTGTTAACCATCAAGTGGGAGGCATTTTCCTATATACCTATACACACACACACACACAACCAACCACATCCCAACACACTGAATACATCAAACTAGTTCCACTAAAATAAGGCTAAGTGAATGTACAACTGAAATTATATGGGTAAGAATAAAAATACATCAAGGCACTAAAAACAGCAAGTACAAAATGTAAACACTATTGGCCATCCGCAGAAAACCCCACCAGATCTAAAGAGTAGTGAAGCTACTCAAAACCAAATTAGTATGCCATGTCTGATCGGTCCAACTATCCCCCACCTAGTCCTTGAAAAACAAGTACACTATCAATTCATCTATCAGTCCCCTCTCCTTGAGAACCCATATCAAAACGTCAGTCATCTGCACCAGAGGAAACTTGTTTGGGTGAAGACCTTGTAGGGTTGAGTAATATAGTACTCAGTAGGGAACCCAAAAAATGAAAGAACACATAACAATTCCTCAATTTAAAGCACGAAACACAATATACCTCATACCAGTTACATTCGAGGGTAGTAATATTCAACATTAGTCATAAATGTTGAACGCCTCGGCCACTAGATAAATCATCCACCATCGAGCACAGTGGGCCTGCCAAGTCCCACAGAGCCACATCCAAGTAACACTGAACTGATGTAGTATGTATCCCTCATATGTACCATGGGTATGAGAGGTCACATAGAGCTGCTCCTCATTGATAGCATGTTGTGTCACATAGAACTGCTTCCCACCTAGGCCAAACTTAGGTACTCCTCAAGTCGAGTACCATGGGTCTGCAGGATCGCAGAGAGCCGATCCCCACCATGGGCCAACTGGGTCACCCAAAGACTCTTCCCACTAGGCCATCAATTGGATGTGTGGTTCTACCAGGTGCTCTACCTGAAAAACCTTGTTGTCCCAAAACTACAAACGGACCATCAATCAAACATTCAGTTTTCAAGAAACCAGCATTTTAGTAACCTGGGGCGGATTGCGATGAGGCCTCATCTGACTTGGTCAGACCGACCATACCAACCCAGAATGGGGTCTCAAATACCATGGTTCATTTAGACAGACTCGACCCGACCTGGTGTGGGTCAAGGATGGTCTGGTCCGGCCTGACTATTGGAGAATGCCCAACACGCCTCGCTGGACCCAGTCTAGTTGGCTGAGTGTCCAGCCCTCCTGTTTTCCTAGTGACCCTGTCTAGTCTGGCCCGACTCAATGGGGGTATGGGTCCAGTCTGATGGAATGGGTATAGCCAACTGGGTGCAGGTCTGGCTCACCACCACTATTTGGCCTTCTAGGCTTAGGTCTGGCCCACTGAGAAATGTGCTCGGCATGGCCTAGTGAGCCGCGGGTCCAGCCCGTTGGGCAAATTGCACCTTGCCCAGTCTGTAGGAGGTCGAAAGGCCCACCTTTCTGGACATGGATAGGAGTTTCATCCATCCCCCGCCATCACGCCATGGTTCACCGTGGGGTGCCTCTTCTACCATGGTCAACCGACTATGACCCGTCGTGCGGGACACGACATGGAGCTGAGTCTGCAGAACTCCGACATGGTCATGCAACCTCGTCCTCCATCTCCAATCACGGGCTCTACCGACGGCTTCTCCAACATCACTTTATCTCAGTTCACCAGTGTCCATTCCTCTGGCATGCTGGAATATTCATTCGCAGACCACCAGGTCTGCACTGGTGGTCCATTCTTCTTGCTACTTGCGCGCATGTTCACTGAGGAATGTCTTCTCTACTGCTAATATCGCAAGTCTATCTTACCCTTATTTCAAAAGGTTGGTCATGAAGAACACCCCTAGAAGAGGGGCTTAGGACTTATGCATGTTATCCCACACACTCAATGATAGATGTTTACAAAATAATGGAGGTATGAGGATTTTAATTCGAAGAAAAAGTATAATTCAATCTGAGATAATGAAACACAAATGAATTCACCCTCAAGAAAGAATGCATAGTCTGTAAATTAATCAGTTCATGGGTTAATCCATGATCATCATATTGAAATAAGAAAGGAGGAAAATATAAAATCAAATAGCCCATACTTCTTATGATTGTCGATGTTGTGGCATTCATTCTCAAGGGATTTAATATGTTGACATCACTTCACGGCTCCGATATTTGAAATGTGTTGATGTAAAAGAAGAAGAAGAAGTTTCATCAGCGTTCATCATTCCTCATTGGTGTGGAAGATCACCAGTGGTTCTCTAGATTATCCTTCAAGTATATAATATATATTTCCCCATCCTGTCGAACTATAAATAGGAGAAAGACATAGTATTCCTATTATGATGTGACGTTGTGTCATTATACTATTTTTTTGTGACATTGTGTTATTGTTATACATAATTAAATTGACATTATACTATGAGTTTAATGAGACATTAATGAGCCTCATTGATGTGCATCATCACTACTGTGTCGCTGCTCTATCGCATCATCGTCCAGCACTCAAATGTGAGAAATAAAATAAAATAACTCATTGAAATTATTTTATTATTTTTCTCAAAATGTCTGAAAAAAATTATTTATGTTCCACCCTTACCAACCCGTGTTAATTCATTTCATGGAGAATCTCGACATTCTAAAATCAATGGGTCAATCAATGTTTTGATCTGAAAAAAGATTCAATGATATAAACAATCAAACACACATTTACTGAATGTATTATAAAAAAATAAAAAATTTAGTTTTTGGGCTCTTCAGTCCTTGTAATTATGGGCCGTTAAATTTTTTGGTCTCAAAATAATTATGTAAAATAAAAACTATTATATGGAAATTTTGAGATGTTACATTCTCCCCACTGAAGGTTTCAGGTCCAGCAGACGCACATTGGTAGGTTTGCAAACATTAATATTAGTGATAACAATGATCAATCCAAGATCCGTCATGATAATAAAATGTCGGATATTTAGAATAGATGATGAATGGAAAAAGAAACCGGGAGTCCCAGAACCATAAATACAGGATCATAACATGCTGGTTATAATTAATTTAATTAATTGACAAGAATTACCTTGATAGAAATTCATTCATCACAGATGTCTCCTATCATAATTTCATGTGATTTGTCGTTGTGTTGCAGATTCCAAGTGTAGAATTCCTTTAGTGATGATCCACACGTGCACCACTTATCTCTGGACATCGCCAAAGGAATATCTAGATGATAGTATGGAGAATCCTTTTCATGCATTGTCATCCTTAGATCGTCTAGATCACCTAGATCTGATAGAGGAGGATCTCTCTCAGTCTTGGGGCCATTCATGGAGGAATGAGTTCATTCGGCCTTTAGAGAATTCTCTAGAATTGTTGTGCACAACTATTCTCTATGGAAAAGTGTTGGAGTTGTGTGCATATTTATAATCGGTTTTGAGGTTATAGAGTTATGACAATAAATAAACAAGTTAAATGTTTTAGTTATTTAATTAACTCTTATTTAAAACCCCCATGTCAAATGATTAATTCCTTGACATGCACCCACACTGATTATAAAAAATATCATTTAATAAAACGACATTATTTCCTCAGAATACCGACTTGAAAAACTACATGGCGTATAATCATTAGTATACAGCTTGTACTCGTTTTATATGAAGACAACATGTCATGCACATTCAATATACACGACGAGTTTATCTTGTTTTTATTTTTCTTTATTTCCTCCACCACATTTATTAGACCATGAGTAATGTCTATTTATTTCATAAATAAATGTAACTACATTAATCTCTAATAAATATGTATTATTTCACCCACAATATATTCCCTCAAATAACTATTGTAAAAATAATTGCAATAAAGCATCCTTAAAAATATATTAAACCATAGTTGGGAATAATATTTATTTAACTTGTTAAATTAATATGTTAATGAGATAAATGGACACACTTAGTTTTTGCCCCTCTAGGTAGCTTTTGTCAGTTGAATTAGGCGAAGGGTGCCTAAAGTCCAAGTTTAGTGTCTAGAAACCCACCAAGGCACCCATAAAGAAATAAGATAATTCCGTAATGACATGTCACCTCATATGAACGTTTACCATGTATTATAATTCCACTATCATGATATCATGAATCAAGAGGGTTGTATGCTAGTGTCATCAACAAATGTGCTCAATTATTATTTCTTTTTCTTTCTAGAATTTATCTTTCCCATTCCATACCATGTTAATTGATTTATTTAGGCTATATCAATTCCATCAAAGGGCAAGAGATATCTACTTCTGTTATGGAACATAAAGGACAAATCCTTTCTCACATTTTCTATTAATGCAGTATTACTCAGGATTCAACCAACATATCCTACCTCACTGTGAATAGTGTGTCAACATAGTTTTTGTCAATACATATAAGTGAGTGAGTATTAATACCCAATAATAATAATATTAATGTCCATGGAACAATACACACACCTTCAAATAGGAACATCCAATGAAACTATGAAATGTTGATTTCCTACCGGTGTGTCTCGTTCTCATAATATCCTTCTGGATATTACCAATGGTGTACCCCATGATAAGGTGCCTCAATGTTTTATGAGACCTCACCCATAATGGAATTTATTATTTATGCCTCTAAAATAAAATCATCTAGACATAGAACATATATTCAAAAATAGTGTTATGGCACATCCAGGTTCTCATCATAGTAGGGATCCTCTATGACCCGTTAATGCAATAGTTGTCTTTAGCACTTTATCATATGCATTTTCATGCAGAATAATAATCAATATGTGATAAGTTATTTATTTAATGAATAAAATACAAAGTAGTTGGTTCTACGACACCAACTCCAATAGACACCCACTTGTACTAGAGCCAACTACTAACAACTTTTAACCCGTTAGCTCTCACATGATATTCATACTTCTGGTGAGATAGCCCTATAGTCATGGGGACCACCATGTTCTCTTCCGTAGATATTATGCTAACTTCAACTTCACCCCTTTGATAGATATCCCTCATGAGTTGATACATCCAAAGTACGTGCTTTGTCCATTGATGTGATCTCAGTTCTTTTTCCAGAGCCATCGCGGTAGTATTATCACTATACAACAAGGTAGGATCATTACTGCTAGGAACCACGTCATGATCCTAGAAAAAGTTCTGAATCCAAACTGCTTCCTTGGATGCCTCAGATGCCGCTATATATTCAGACTCAATTGTAGAATTGGTGACCACTGGCATCTTTGAACTCTTCCAACACAGAGCTCTTCCATTGAGATAGAAAACAAATCCTCATCTGCTTGATATCTACCTACCATTCTCAGTGCATAATAAACATTATTCCTGGTACATAACATGGCATACATGATGGATCCTATAGCCGAAGCATACGAGATATTACTTATTCTATATTTTTATTGTTATGTATGAGGACACATTTTCATATAAAGATGTAGGCCATGTGACACTAGAACTAATCCCCTCTTGGATTGTTCCCTACTAAATCCCTTTAGTATCTACTCAATGTGTGTACCCTTACTTTTTCAAAGATGGATCTTGTATCTATCACAAATGATCTTAATCCCTAGAATTTAAGCTGCTTCACCCAAGTCCTTCATAATAAAACACTTGTTCAACCGGTCTTTAACTGACTGTAATACTAGTACATCATTTACAATAAGCAATATGTCATTAACATATACTACTAGGATAACGATCGCATTCCCATTAAACCTCTTATAAACACATGGATCACATTCATTCATAATGAAACCAAATTCCCTTATGGCTTCATCAAATTGAATGCTCCATGCCCAAGATGCTATCTTTAATACATAAATAGATTTCTGCAACTTGAAACCCCATTTGGCTTCACCTGGTGTCACAATCCATTCAGGGTTTGTCATATTGATATCTTCCTAAAAATCCCCTTATGGAATGTTGTTTTGACATCCATTGTCCAAATCTCATAGTCATGGTAATCTGTTATGGCATGTATAATTCTTATGGATTTAAACATTTCAAATGGAAAGAAAGTTTCATCATAGTCAATTCCTAGACGATGTCCGATTCCTTTAGCCACTAGACTTGCTGTATAGGTTCTGACATGACCTTCCATGTCCGGTTCTCTCTTGAATACCCATTTTCATTCAATAGGCTTTACAACAACTGACTCATCGACCAAAACCTAGACTTGGTTCTGATACATGGAATTCATATCATAATTCATAAATTTTATCCATCTTGAAACTTCTTGAGCTTTCTACTACATCGATTTAAGAGATAGGTCCATCATTTTGCATCAATAATGATTCACCATCCTCGGTGATTAGGAAACCAAATCTCTTTTGTTCACTTACCTCTCTTGAGCTCCTACGTAGTATTAGTGCTTCTAGAACCTCTTCAATGGGGACCTGTGGAACTTTTATCATGTACCAACTCTAGTGTATCATGAGCATCATCTTCATCGAATTCAATATTGTACCCACTATCCCGTTTGAGTATGTGATCCCTCTTAAGAAAGATATATTGTATTGTGATAGTCAAATTATTATCTTGAGGGTTATATAGTTAATATCCATTTGTTTCCTTGGGATATCCCATAATGATACACCTTGGTCCCTAGGGTGCCAATTTGTTGGCAGAGAAGGACTTAACCAATGATTTGCCTCCCCAAACATGTGTATGTGACAAAATGTCTTTCATTCCAATCCATAACTCAGAGGGAATTCCATTTTATGATTTATTTGGTACTCGATTTAATGTGTATGTTGTAGTTTGTATTGCATATCCCCAAAAGGATAATGGAAGATATACATGACTCATCATCGACCTCACCATGTCCCATAAGGTGTGGTTCCTCCTTTCACTAACATCATTCCACTATGGTTTGTAAGGATGAGTGAGCTGAGATAGAATCCCATACTCCCGTAGAAGATCGATGAACTCTTGGTTTAGATATCCTCCACCTCGATCAAATTGAAGTTTCTTTATCTTCTTACCATGAAAGTTATCTAATTCATTCTTGAAATCATTAAATTTTTCTAAGGCTTCTGAATTATACATCATTAAGAAGACATATCCATATCTACTCAAATCTTTAGTAAATGTAATGAAGTAAGAATATTCCCCTCTATCTTCTACTAGAAATGGTCCACCCAGATCGGTGTGCACCAATCCTAGAAGCTCTGTGGCCCTTTAACCTTGTCTACCGAAGGGTGGCTTGGTCATTTTTCCTTGTAAACAAGTGTGACATCTATCAAGTTCTTTTAGCTTAGTAGAGTCCAAATAACAATCTTGGAAGAGCTTTGTCAAGCACTTGTCTTTTACATGATTGAGACAGTGATGACAAAACTGGGTGATGTATGAGTCATGTGAGTTTGTTTAATTTTTGATTTCCAACACTTGGTTTTAATAATTTAATACAAACAAACCATTATTTAAATGTTACATACCATAACATTATTTCTTTTTATATAAGTGGAAACCATTATTTCCATACTTGAAAATAAATCCATCCATTTACAAACAGGATTCATAAATTTTGTTCTTGGTAAAACTAGGCACTTAATAACAGTTATGTAAACCCAAAATCATCATAGTTGGAAATGAGAGGTTGTAATCGCCAATAGCCAACACTACTAGCCTTGCACCTTTGGTGGCTCGAAGATCCACATCTCCCCTATCAAAATTTCTAAATCTACTTTTTTCCTACATTTTGATACAAATGTGATCCCCACAAGCTATATCTAATACACAATTTGTAGAAATGGAAAGATTACAACCATTAAATAATACACCTTTAGCATCCTGATGCTTTTGAGTGTTGTTCCTCATCTAGTGGCCTTTCTTGTCAGATGAAAAACATATTGCATCTGGTTCCTTGCCCTACCTCTAGATCTTCCCCTTAGAGGGATGGCGCTCTAGGGCTTCGGACCATTTATAATTATTTGGCCCCTTTGACTTGCCCTTCCTTTTCTTATTCAGCATAAGGACTTCAGGTATGTCATGCCCCATGTACTTATCTACCTAGAGAATCGCGGTAAGATGTTCTAATACACTCTTCTCATTATTACTCATGTTATAGTTGACAATAATGCTGGATAATGTCTTTGGATGTGATGATTGGATGAGATCTGTACGCAACTCATCTGGGAATTTAATCCCTAAGATGTCCACATGTTCAATGTAGTCAATATGCTTGACTACATGAGGCACATCTCGTGCAGACTCTCCAAGATTAGTTGTAAACAATGCATTGAAGATCTCATATCTCGCTTTTCTCTCCTTCTCGTGGTAGAAATCCTTACAGTGAGACATCATGCGATACACATCCATGTTTTCGTGTTGCTTCAAGAGGTCATTAAACATGGCTGATAAGACGAAACATTGGACATCTGTGGAATCATCCATATTTTTTACATGTTGAGATATTTCCTCATCACTGGCCTCATTTCTGGGTGCAACTAGAACAAGATCTTCCCGCACAAACAATTTCCATTCTTGGTGAAGGATGATGCGTAAACGACTCTACCACTCTTGGAAATTAGTGTCGGTGTGAAGGTTTTCCTTCTTGATTATGGTTCAAAATGAAATGTTTGACGTCATTTTTATTTCCATTTCTAAAAATTAAGATGATCAGATGTTTATTAATTTATTACAAAACTGAGATAAATAAATAAATTAATACTTATCAGTCTCCCACTATATAATTGAAATCCAATATCCCGCACCATTGAATTCATAATGTTCAATTTCCTAAATATTCTAGTGGCAACATTACATATTACCCTCCTCATTACCCCAACTGGGATTGGTCAAGACACTTGAAGGGTTTTAGGTAGGCATTCCAAATTCCAACTGCATTAACTCGCAGCTACTTGATCCGCTGAGTGGACTCCCCAATACTGAGATCCTTTTATTTTGGATTTCCTCAACCTTTGCCTCTTAGAAACTCCAAGTATGGTTGTGGAAGAAACCCCTTCATGAGAAGCATGTTAAATCAACCCAAGACTTTGAATTTGAATTCCCGGATAATTGAAAGCATCCCCACTAGGGTTTGTAGAGCACTTCGAACTATGGTTCAATTCTAACCAAGATTATGGAAGGCTATACCGACTTAATATTTATTTTAGGGATTTTATCCTTATACGTAAATTTCAATTTTATTATCTTTGATTGTATGATTATTAATACTAATTGGGATATAATTAAGTGATTAACCATGTCTATGATAATATTTACGCATAAGCCTGTCTTATTTTAGTTCAATCATTCGTGATTGTTTAATTCATTAATTGTGTGATCATGACAATACACCCATAATAAATAAACTGTGGAACTGAAAGAAATAAAATTAATGGTATGATAATTATCTTTTATATTGGTTACTTTATCTAGCGGTTGATAAACTAACCAAAGACCTAGGAAGGAAGCACCTTGAACGTTTCTGGTATGTGTTTACAGTCTTCAATAAGTCCACCTTTGTATCTTCTAGGACTGGTTTCACCTTGGCTCCTGACTTGAGTTGCCTCCACTATCTTGGGATATCCATCCATTACATATGCATTTTTTTCACATGTAGGTGAGTGGTAAAACAGGATTTTACATAAAATAATACTTGGGTGGTAAGGCCCTAAATTTTAATGAGGATAAGGCTCACCAATCAACAAATTTAATTTAAATAAATTAATTAATATAAACCATTCACATAAAACTTTCTTGGTAAAGCTCAGGATCATCCATGCATGAAACTATATTACACATTAATAAAACTATCATTCAATTCTTTAATATTTATTTATTAAGATAAATCATGCTCAAATCAATTAATTGTCTTTAATTAATCAATCATTTTATATTAAACACTTTTTCTGAATTTTCTTTTGATTCTGATCCATCATAATTCTAAACAAATAAATTCAGTAAAAATTATCTTTTTATGTAACTTGTACCTTGGAGGTAACCCGGTGAATTATTATTCATCATGAAGATGATAAATTAAACACATATATATAAAAAATATATCACATGTTGTGACTCAACTTTACGCCTGCACTATGGTACCCGTCTCAAGTGATTGTATAATATATTAATAAATTTTAATAAACCCCCGTAATTTGGATGAGTACATACCGTATAGTTATGACTACCCACTTTGTACTTCTATTCACCATCCATCCAAAGTACAGGCCGGGGGAAATCATGTGTATATGTACTGTATAAATTTTTAGAGTGCATGGCATGTTCAGTAGGGCACACATCGTGTAGTATCTGTGTTACACGGTTTCCAGCTGGGCAAGCTGTGTACAGGGTATATGGTCTAACCATAACCCGAAGGGACTACACACAATGTTCAGTTGGACCACACATCACGTAATCCATAAACCGTGTGCCACATTTTCCTAGTCAACACACGATGTCATAAATTAATTAGATAGGATCCAATACCGAGCTTATTTGGAGGATCAGTCAATGCATTAAATGTAGAATACATGACATGTACTTCTGTATACAGGTCATGTATTCTGGAGTTGTAAGGCCAGGAGCATTTGGAACCTCCATATGTGTTCCTCTATATTATTTTTAACAAAATTTAAATTTAAATTCATTTCTATAAGGTGAACGAGAAACGAGAGGGGAGGAATAGATCTCGAGATTCAAATTTTAATGAACGATTAACATGAATTGAAACAACATAAATTATTATATTATTATATTACCAACAAAAAACAAAATAATTATAATCAATGAAATGACCTCTATGATGCCACAAGGAGGTTCCAAGTGTAGCAGAAGTGCATTGGTGGGTTTGACCAACTTTAATTATATCGTTATCAATGATCTATCCAAGATCTGTCACGACAATGAAATGCTGGATCATCAGAATAAAACAAAAACTGAAAAAGAAATAGGGAGTCCTGGAACAATAAAGATAGGATCATCATGTGTTGGTTATAATTAATTTAATTAATTTGAAAGAATTACCTTGATGAAAATTCTTTCTTCGTTGATGTCACCAATCACAATCTGATGTGATTCATCGTTGCATCGAAGAAGCCATGTGTAGACTTCCTCTAGTGGTGATCCACATGTGCACCACATATCTCTTGACGTTGCCATAGGAATCTCTGTGTGCTAGTGTAGTGTAGCCTTTGCTAGCATTGTCCTCCATAGGTCACCTAGATCCGATGGAGGAGGAACTCTCTCTGTCTTGAGAGTGTTCTTGGAGGAATGAGTTCTTTCGACCTTGATAGAATTCTCCAAAATATTTGTGCCCAGTGATTCTCTGTGGAAAAGTGATGGGTTTGTGAGGATATTTATAATCAATTTTGGGGTTACAGAGTTTTGATAATAAATAAATGTGTTAAAAATTTTATTTATTTCATTACATCCTACTTAAAACCCCCATATCGAATGATTAATTCTTTGACCTGTGCCCACGCTGACTATAATAAATATCATTTAATAAAATGATATTGCTTCTTGAAAATCCCGATTGGAAAAACTAAAATACGTGTAATCATTAATACATAGTGTGTACTCATTTTCCATGATAAATACACAGTGTTTACATTAATTTTACACGATGTGTTTATTTTGTTTTCATTTTTCTGTATTTCCTCAACCAAATTTATTATACCTTGAGTAATGTATATTTATTTAATAAATAAATGTAACTACATAATTCGCTAACAAATATATATTATTTTTCCCACAACATATTCTACCGATTAATTAGTGTCAAAATGAATGCGATCAAACATCCTTAAATTATTATTAATCCAAAGTTGGGAATAATCTTTATTTAACTTATTAAATTAATATTTTACTAATATACATGGACACACATAGTGTGTGACCCTCTAGGCCTCTTTATCTGTAGCATTAGGCAGAGCCTGCCTAAAGTCAAAGGTTAGCATCTGGAAACATGCCAAGACACCCATAGTGAAAGAAGTTAACACTGTAATGACGTGTAACTTCATATGAACGTTTATCGTGTAATAAAATCCCTTTCTAATGATATCTCGAATTGATTATGTTGCATGCTAGTGCCATCAACCAATGTGCTCGATTATTATTTATTTGACTTTCCGAAATTGAACTCGACCATTCCTTACCATGGACATGGATTTATTTAGGTTATACCAATTCCATCAATGGGCCAGAGATATCTACTTCTCCTATGGAACAGAAGGGAAAAATTATTTCATGCATTATCTCTTAATGCAGTATTACTAATGATGCACCCAACATATCCTACCTCACTGCGAATAGTTTTTCATCATATTATTCATCAATACATCTAAGTTTTCGAGTTGTAATACCCCTTAATAATAATCATAAAGTCCAAGAACCAATACACACATCCACAGAGAGGAACATCTAATGACACTATGAAACTTGGATATCTTATAGTGGGTCTCGTTCTCTAATATCCTCCGATATATTACCAATGATGTACACCATGAGAAGGTGACTCAATGTTTTATGAGTCCTCACCCCTAATGGCATGTATTATTTGTTTCCCTTAAATACCATCATCCGACCAAAAAAATATTCAAGAACAGTGTTACGGAACTTTTGTGTTCTCATCGTAGTAGGGATCCGCTATGACCCTTTAATGCAACAGTTGTCCATAAGACATTATCATGTTCATTGTCACATAGAATAAAAATCAAGATATGATAAAGTGTTTATTTAATTAATAAATTACAAAGTAGTTGGTTCTAGGCCACCAACTCCAACACCCACCATATGGATTTATGTCCTTGAAATCCAAAAACACGAATAATCAAAAATATTGGGAAACTAAGCATAAATATGTTCCACTGATCCCATGTGCCATCTTTGAGATTTTCTTGTTACCATCAGACGTGCACTAGAGGAATCGATCATTCACATAGGACCCGCTCTTGTCCATCATCAATATCTACTAGGAATTCCGTAAAATGTTACCCCATTGTTAATGTCTAGCTCACCCCGGTCGATGACGTGTGATGGATCATGAACGTACCGCCTAATTGTGAAACATGGAAAATATTATGAACCCGGTACATCTTTGGGGGAAGAGATAGGCACTAGAGAACCTCACTAACTCTACTCAAGATTTGAAAATATATAATGAACCTTGAATATAGCTTTCTTCCCCATCCAAATCACTACAATACTCATTAGGGTGAGACCTGAAGGACCACAACTTCTCCCTCCTATAACTCCAAGGGTCTCCAAATAATTTCTATATAAGACTTTGACATGCTCTGTATAGTCGTCATCCACACAAGGATGATCTGAATCATCTCGGTTGTAGCCCATACCAACTCTGGACCCATGAGTACCGAATCCCCTATGTCTGTCCAAAATACAGGAGATCTTCAAGACCGCTCTTAAAAGGACTGAAAATGTTCCATGCCAATGGTGGAGTGATTGTATTTATGTATACAGAATATACCAGGGGATAGTGGTCCACCCAACTAAAACCAAATTCCAGGATGCAAGAATGAAGCTTTTCCACCAAGTTCTGTATGCTCGGCTCTGTATGGCCAACCAATTGGGGATGAAAAGATGTGTTGAAATGCAGATATATCCCCAACACCTCCTAAAATTCCATCCAAAACAGGGATATAAAGAGGGTGTCGTGACCAAAGATTATATTCGAAGGACCCCTGTGAATCCATACTAACTATTGGACGTAATGGCATCCCGACCCCACTATCATTCCCTACTCCCAGATGGGGTGGAAGATATCTGACATGGTGAATCAGTCAATGATTACCCAAATAATGTCATGGCCTCTATACAGACGTGGTATCCCCATCACAATGTCCATTGAGATAACATCCCATTTCTTCTCTGGTTCTTTGAGTGGTTGAGTCAATCCTACTAGAACTTGGTACTCTACCATCAATTTCTAACATGTGATGCATCTTGAAATGAATTCAGCCACTACATTCTTCATCCTAGTCCACCAGTACTAATTAAATATATCATGTAACATCATTGAAACACTAGTATGTACCATATGAAGTGATGTATGGAACTTCCTCAACACCTCCTCCGACAATTCTACTAATACTACGGTGCGCCCTCTGAAAAGGATGGCATGCTCCTCATCTATCTAAAACCCATCATGAGTCTATCCTGAGGATATCTGAGCATGTTAGTCCTCACAATCAATATCCCTCAGTTGTTCCTTTATGAAGCTTTGTAAGAGTGGGGGAGTAACAACCACCGACTAGATGTAAGAAGCTTTAGAATCATCCCAGAACGACAATCACATTGCTGCTAACTGCTATGTCTACTCACTCAGCTGTTATAACATGGTCCTCCTGCTGAGTGCATCTGCCACCCCATTCCCTGTTCAAGGAGTATAGACTCTCTCAAAATCATAGTCTTGGAAGAACTCTATCCATCACCGTTATGCCATGTTCATGTCCTTCTGGAAGAAGCTATATGTGAGACTCTTGTTGTTGGAGTAAGTTGCAAATCGTTCACCCATCAAGTAGTTTCACCACATCATCAAGGAAAAGTATAACAGTGTTAAATTCATGATGTGGGTTCCGTAGCTCTCCTCATTATTCCGCAACTTCCATGATCCATAAGAGATCTTTGAATTTTCATGCATCAGGACAAAACTGAGCTTGACGCTTGATGATTTGCAATAAACTACATACCCAACGCCCTTATCTGGTAGTCTCAAGATGGGGGCACTAGTCATTATCCACTAAAGCTCTTGAAAACTATACTAGAATTTATACTTCTACAAGAATCATTTTACCTTCCATATCAATGAAATTAATGGTTATTATATCCATGACAATTTGGGCAGGAACATCTGATAGTAACTAGAAAAACCCTAGAATCTATGTACCTCAATCACACACTTGGGTGGCTCCCAAGGAAGAACCACCTATATCATCGATGGATCAACTACAAATACATCCTCGAGGATTACATGTATGAAGATATAGACCTACATTATCCAAATTAGAAACCTCAAGATATTACAATAAATTTGATACTCTCAAAGTGTATCTAGGACTATCTTTAGGTGTATAACATTCTCTTCCTCTAACGCTGAGTAGACCAAGATGTAAATGAGTAAGAAAACAAAAAAATGTTCAATGTAGGGCTCTAAGATCATGTCTATGAGCCCCATGAAGACTGTCGATGTTTTGTTCATGCCGAATGTCATTTCCAAGAAATCATAGTGGCCATACCGGCACCAGAAAGGTGCCTTTTCTACATCCTTGTCTCGTACTCAAAGATGGTTATATCCTAATCTGATGTCTATCTTTGAGAACCACTTCTCCCATGTTACCTAGTTGAAGAGGTCATCAATGCTCAATAGTGGGTACTTTTTATTCACTATTTCTTGGATTAGGTTCCTATAGTATATCCACAACCTCAAACTCCAATATCCCTTATTGAAAAAAGAACTAGGTCTACCCATTGTGAAACACTGGCTCTTACAAACCCCTTCTCTTGTAATTCTTCCAGATGTGACCTCATCTTGCGAAGCTTTTCGAGAGACAGTCGATATGCCAGTGTAGATATAACTGTTATCCCATGCTATAAGTTGATAATGAATTCTACAACTCTACGAGGAGGCATCCCTGGAACCTCATTAGGAAGAAAATACCCATACTCATCCACCACTATAGGAAAACATGGACTCCGATCATCCAACGAACCAATGGTGAGGCTATCCCAGAAGTTAGTGATTCGCATCACCCTCCTCCTACAGAATCTATCTTCTGCCAGAAGTGTTTCATTCTTACTGGTAAAGGAAAACATGGTCCTATCTCAATGGACACACCACAATTTATGCCAAAAAAGTCAATTTGAGCATGGGATATGGATAAACATTCCATACCCAAGATAACATCATAAGGCCTTGATGCTGCTACTAGGAGATCCCAGATGAATCTCTTGCCTCCTATTGTAATCTAACACTACTGGAACTATTTTATAATAATCAAATCACCTCTCTTAAGAGTCTTTTGTAGTAAGGATTGAAAAAATAGCTCCACCAGAATCCCAGAGCTATTAATGAGAGTCCTGGAAAGGATGGAGTAGCTAGAACCTATATCTATTAGTACTGCAGCTAGGGTAGAGAAAACACTGATCATACCTTGGATCATTTATTGTACACTGTGGTCATAAGACTCTACTGCCTAATGCTGAGCTCACCCCTATCTTCCTGCTACCTGAGGATAGGTTGGACCACCTTGTGGTGGTGGTGATAACACCTCAAACTCTTTCCCATCTACTACATCATAGAGTTCTCTCCCACCATGTCTGCCACCCTGTAGACATCGTCGATCGAACTGATTCCACTGCCTCAGTAGCCCCTAAACCTTCTTCTTGTTGTTTGTATGGAGGTTTGGGTAGTTAAGTGCCATGTGTCCCTGCCTGCAACACATGAGAAAATCTGGGCCACCCTCTGACTCCCTCTAGCTTGGGTGCCACGCACAATTATCCTTGATTCATGGGCATGGCCTCTTAATGACCTTGCCCACTTTTCCCCATGTGTCTTCTATCAGATGCCTATAAATGTCTCCACCACCTGGGGTCTTCTAGTTTTTATAGATATGGGTGCCTGCTCTGCCAATAATCTCTCTATATGATTGTCTCTGTCCTTCACCGCGACCTAGGTAGGGATGTTGAGAGACACCACTAAATCCTTGATATCCCTCCTGACTCCCTGCTCAAAGACTCGAGCCCTAAATAATGTGTCTCGCACCGTATTTGTGGAGTTACGTGAAGGATTTGTGAACCTTGTAAAGTATTCATCCACCGTCATGTTTTCCTATTATAGGTGAAGCAGCACTTGGGTGCCCATAGATATCGAGGATACGGGGAAAACTCTTCCAGGAAAAGCCTCTCGAATTTATCCCTAGTGAGGTTCACTTGATCATGAGTCTGAATGGTCAAACTACACCATCTACCTGCTAAGACCTGTAGAAGGATCACTTCCATGATCGCTATATGTTCATGTGGTGTCATCACTAAGTGGAAGACCCATGTCACAACATCAATCCTTTCCTCAACAGTCAGAGGATCTGACCCTCCCCTAAACCTAGGATATCCATGTATTTGAAACAAATATAGGGAACTGAGACTATGAAATAACTCTTCCAAAACTACTGACAGTAGATAATGACTATCAGGTGGTGGTATATTTAGTGCACCACCCAATGGTGTCGTCTCTAAAACTAGTCCCTTTATAGGCGCCTCATCTCTAGTCGGGCTGTCCCTAAGACCTCATATCGAGATCCTAGATGTTCATCCATGTAGATTCATCCTGATATAGATCATGATGTACCATGGTTAAAAGGTTATATCTGGTGAGATAAATCTTTTTTAAAAAATAATTATACACTTATAAAACTAGTGTTTTCTTATATTGAGATGAAAATAGAATTTATAGTCCTAGTGTTTGGATATGTCGGTCCCACAACAACACTAGACTCCCCAAATCTAAAATTTGAACTCGCATCACATAACATAGATTCCCCAAAACAAAACATTAGACTCTCAGTATTTGAGGGGGAATGAACCACCCTCTAATACATATTTTTCATGACCCATACCATGGGTACCATGTTAAGATTACCCCAAGCCTACCTCCCGAAGGACAGGGGCTAGTGACTAGCATTGAATTCATAAACCTACATATAAGAGAAATTTTCATAAGTACCTGTACGCACACACACACACCCCCATCCACTTCCCAACACACTGAATGGTGAAAAAAATGCCACAAAAACATGGCTATGTGAATGTAAAATTGAATGTATGTTGTCTAGAATAAAAAAAACAATGAATTGAAAACAACAAGTACGAAATGGAAACTCTGATGGCCATCTTTAGAAAACCCTACCTGATCAGAAGAGAAGTGATGCTATTGGAATCCAATGTATCAAATAATGTCTACCCGATCCTACTGAGCCCTGCCCGGTCGAAGGCCACTATGTCCACCGTCGAATTATCCATCAGTCCCATCTCCCAGAGAACCCATATAAAAATTTCGGTAATCTTCACCATACACCACATGTGTGGGAAAATCCCATGCTAGGGTGAGTGACATATTACCCAGTAGGGACCCCAAAACAAAAAGGAAAGACCATACATCAATTCCTTAAAGTAAAGTATGAAACACAAGACAAATCACAACTAGTATATTCTAGGGTAGTAATAGTAGCATTGTCAGTCAGAAAAGTTGAAATCATCCACCGCAGGAGAACTCCTCCCCTATCATGTACAGTGGGTCTTCTAGGTCACAAAGAGAAGCTTCTCCCTAACCATGCATTTATGTGGTACTCATCCTTAATGAGTACCATGGTTATTCTAGGTCACATAGAGCTGCTCCAAATCATGGGCATGTCGGGTCACAATGAGCTGCTTCACACCTTGGCAGAAATGAGGTACTCCTCATGTCGAGTACTATAGTTCTTCCTGGTCACACAGATCCACTCCCCAATATTGACATACTGGGTCAAATAGAGTTTCGTCCCACTGGGCTATCTCTGAGTAGTCATTAGGTCTTAGCCAACCGCTGGTTTCCGTACGACGTTCTTTTCAAAGAACGACATAGAATTCCATTTATCTCTTCTCTGAATCCATGAATGTACCCACAAAGTTTGTCAAATGATTCTCCTACTCAAGAGGGATTGAAAACCGAAATGTTTCCTTCAATTGGACGTGCGGTGTGAATGATACATGTGTTTTAGTAAATTGGGTCCCGGTTGAGATGAGGCCTGGTATGACTCTGTCAGACTGACCCAACCGACCTAGATTGAGGTCCCAAATACCCCAGTTCTTTTAGAAAGAATTGACCCAACAGTGTGTGGGTCAAGGAAAATCGGTTCTGGCCTATACAGTGGACAAGTCCAAATATGCAGTGCTAGACCCAGCCCGGTTGGCCGATGGTCCAACCAGCTGGGTCGCTCAGTAAATCATTCTAGTCCAGCCTGGCCTGAAGAGGGTGCAGGTCTGGTCTGTTGGTGTGGCACTGGTCCATAGGGTGCAGGTCTGGCGAGCTGGCATGGTTCATCCCTTTGGGATCTGTTCTGGCCCACGGGGCTCAGGTCATGCCCGTGGGGCTCGGTCCACCAGGAGGGGCTCGGGTCTGGCACACTGGGTAGCAGGACTGGCCCTTCCTGGTGCGCTATAGGTTCAGCCCAATAGGTTTTTCACACCCCACCTGGTAATCAATTGAAGGACCAGTCTGCCTTGTTGTATGTGGCCGGGAGCAGCGTCCATTTTTCACCATCACCCCACAGGTCACCTCCTCTACAATGGCCCAAAGACCATGGCCCTTCGCATGGTACGTAACTCGGTGCCTCATCCATAGTCCTCTGATGTGGTCGACCGACTATGTCCATAGATTTCAGACACCGGCTCGGATGATAGATTCTCTTACTGTGCCACAGCCTTCACTCCGGCACGCCGGTGGATTCTTCCGCGGACCACCAAGCCAGAACTGGTGGTTTGTATTTTATCCCTCTTTCACCTACATTCACTGGGGAACACCTTCATTACTGTGAAGGTATCTAGTATGTACTACAGTTGTTTCAATAGGTTATCCATAAAGATCACCCATGACGACGGGGCTCGTGCATTGTTTATTTTTAAACGCAACCTCCAAATTAGATATTTTGAAAAAGGGTAGATCGTAGGATTTTAATTAAAACAAGAATAATTCATCCCCGGATGAAGAAACCAAAATAGGTCACCCACTCTCAAGAACACAAGGTCCATAGATAAAACATATTTCTGGGATAATCAGTATTCTTCATTTTGAAATAATATTGGGGAAAACATTAAAATCAAATAACCCCTACCTATAATGATGTTCGATTGCGTGACATTCATCCTTGAGGTATTTAAAATGTTGACGTCACTTTCCATCTATGATATTTGAAAGGCATCAAAGAAGAATAATAATTTTCACCATTGTTTGACATTTTTTGCTAGAGTAGAAGTCCATCAGAGGATCACAAGAAAATTCCTCAAAATTTAAATCATATTTCCTCAGTGCGTCAAAATATAAATTGTATCATGTCAGAGCCTTCCCATTATAATGTGATTTCTTGTAATTACACTATTTAATTTATGAAACAATGTCAGTGTTAAGGACCCTTAAAGCATCGTTATGTAGTGAGTTTAATTATCTTTTAATGATCCTCAGTGATGTTCATCGTTGCCTCCCTATCACCGCCATATTACGTCACTGACCGCCACTAAAATGTGAGAAATAGAATAAAATAATTCATTTAAATTATTTTATTATTTTTCTCGAATAGTCTGAAAAATAACTTTTTTCCCTCGACCCTTTCCGGTCGATGTTAACTCATTTCTATGAAAATCCTGACATTCTGAATTCCACGGTGCCCTCATATTTTTTTCAGTGATATTTCAAAAGATAGAAAATCCTACCTGCACATTCAATGAATGTACATCAAAAAATTCAAAATTCTATTCCAGTCTCTCCGAACATGGAATTATATGCTATCAAATTTTTTTTCTCGAAATAATTACATATAAATAAAAAGTATTTCACTGAAATTTAGAGATATTAAATAAAATTACACATTATAATTTATCAATATTAGCAATTTTAAATGTTATTTTATAGTAAATAATATTTACTAATTAATAATAAACAATTAAATTTTTATTTTTCTTATCGTTCAATTTTGCGATGATTAGGGAAAAAAACACCACAAAAAATGACTTTATTATTTGAAAAAAATACTGTTATAAATATTATAAAAATTATTTTATAAACATTTATTAAATGTTTTTAAAAATACTTCTAAAATCTCTATGCAAAATTTTATCTTGAAAAACTTTTAGTTGTGGTTTTGAAAACCGATGTGAAAATACTTCCAAAAATTGATATTTTCCTATATTTAATGTGACGTAATAGATCATGGTCACCATTCAGACCACGATATTTACACAATATACTTGTCATGTCGAGGGATATATTTGTAGGGTCTCACATCAAGATTTAGATAAATTCATTATAAATTATGTTTTTCTACTATTAAATTTTCCACATTGCATAATTAAACATCATCTAACACACATTCATTATTTAAATTGTATCCCTCATATAAGTTAATTACAATGAAATTATCTTTATAATCACTATTGGAAATTATTAACTATCACTAATTTTATTTCCCACTTTATTATTTCAAAATCATAGAAATTTGAAATTTATCATTTGTTCTCCTATATTTTTTTAAAATGGAAATTAAAACCTCAACTCTATTAATAAACTATAGATAATAAAGGAATCATCAAATGATGTTTACATATATGAAAATATTTTTAAAATAATTTTCAAATCATTTCATTGAAAATATATAAAAATAATATTTTCTTTTGAAAATAGTTTATAAAAAAATCCGGAATATTGGGTAAAATAATTTATTTGAAAATAACTATGGACCCTAAAAAATTATTCATTAAATTAATTAATCTTAATGAAGTTGGGATTATCTATTAATGCCATAATCATTAAAAATTAACATTCATTTAAAAAAATTAACAGAGACAGAAGTGACCTACAAAAAAATCCTAAAACAAGATCATATAATCATTTTTAAATATAGTCAATGATCCTAAAATAAAAATATTGAAAAAAAATATTTTTAAGAAATACCATTATTTAATTATGATAAAATAATTTTCCTAATAATTTGGTATAATGTCTGTAAAAACTATAATATAATGAATTTAGTGAAAACCCCATTTACAACCATTTAAATCCAAAAACCATTTGAATGAAATAACATAAGAAGGAATATAAAATACCATTGGTATAACAAGTGGCATGATATTATATTTCTAGAGTTATTTTGTTCAACTTGTAAATGAATATAGATGAATCAATCAAACATGTCTCAATGAAGGATGTTTGAGATGAGAAACTATTTCAACTTAGGTAATGCTTGAATCAAAACTACATTAAAATAAATAGAATAACATGATTCTATAAAACCCATAATTTCAATGAAATAATATGTTTAAAGCATTTCATCTAGAATCAATTTTTCCATATTAAAAAATCATTTTGAAAAACATCAATTATCTCTCACTTAATTGGAATTTTGACCATAAGAACAATTGCAACATTTGTAATATTTTAATCAATATATCATGAAAGATATAAAATCAAAGTAACTGTAAATATCATCATAAAAGATTTATAAATAGGACAATATTTTAATAATTGGCATATGAAACTTAAATAATTATGTAGTTTTATAATACATGATATGTCTCCAAGATACAATATTTAGAATAATAGTGCTTCTAAATTTTGTATCATTGATGTTAAAATTAATAAAAATTATGATTGTGTGTCCAAAATTGTAAAAAAAATTTAAAAACAATATAATATAATAAGATAAAATTTCATACATAATCCAAGCATATAATATAAAATAAATTAGAAGTATTTCCTAATGAGTAGAAATGGAGTTAAGAAACACCTTACATCGATTCAAACTTTCTATGTATGTACCTTAACTCATGTATAATAAAATTATATTAATAATTTTTATATTTAATAAGATTTCAAAATTTAATAATTTATCATTAAAATATTTATTTTTTTATTGTAATTTAATATTTAATTAATTTATATATTACGTCCATGTTGGGTGTTCTATGAAAATTCAATTTGAAATTGAAAAATTACTTGGGAGGTAAAATGTGGGGAAATGGGTCATTATTATATCATATAAAAAATTTAAAATCATTAAATAATTTTAATTTTTATATAATAAAAACAGTGATAAAACAATCCATGAATGGATTACATAAAAAATAAATCACACTGCTACGTGGAGGTGTCAATCCACATATACCCACGAACGACATTATCTTTTTACAATAGATGGAAGGGTATGATAATTGAATATATATTGTATTTAAATAATTATAATTATTTCATTAATTACAAATATATATATGAATTCCATAATTATAACCCTATATTGGAGATGGTGGTGGAAAATAAAACACATTATTTCATAGAGGAGGTAATCCATCCGTACGAATGAACCATGTCTCTATTAGATATAATATGGATTGTTATGGATATGTTTTGTTAATTTACATAATAAATTCTAAATATATGTTATGTACTATTATTTTTTAATTTGGATCTATTAATATCCTTTTTAATGAGGGAGATGAATAAGTAAAATGTAATCGCTCAGTTAAGACGATTACCTCCTATTAGAAGAGACTTCGTTAGATCACTCCTAAAAAAACCTATGTATGGTATTTTTGTAAAATGGTGCCTATATAATGTATCTATTGAATTATAGTATATATTATTTTTGTCAAGCTAAGTGGATCTCGATGGTTGATGATGAAATGATAGGTGATGTCTCTTTGTAACTGATGGGAGTTTCATCGTTGGAATTAATTAAAAAATTAAAAAATAGCAATTTCTTCTCAAGATAAAGTTGAAAAACAATTGATATGTTATGAATATATGATTATTATGAGTAAAAATACACTCAAATAATAAAATTTAGATGGTTTTAATTGATTTTATAACCAATAACTATTGGATTCCACCTATCATTAAACCTTTTAATGATTTCCACAATAAAAATTTCATTTCCTATTTAGCCATAAAAAAGATAATAAAAATGGAAAAGTGACCCATAAATGGATAGTGGATGATGTCCTATATAATATCCCATTCGATTTTCTAAAATAATTATTTATATTAATTTTAAATCATTTAATTAAATACAATTTAACATAAGATAATATTAATTTCAATTTTGAGAAAATTAAAATTGTTTCACTTTAAATACATCAATATTGTAGTGGATTTTGAATATAATATTTAACACATAAATAATATGTTTTGTTTATCTAAAAAATTCATATAACCAAAAAATTCATCAAAAATTTATTAAATTTAATGTTTTTAAATAAAATTATTTCATATTTCATTACATGGGAATGCAATATGTCTGTGTTATGTAATAACATTATGTAATTATAAGATCACTAAAAATTAAATTTAAATATACATGATAAATATCATTAAAATTTAAAAAACAAAATTTATAAATAAATATAACCTATTTTATCCCTATAAAAAATTATATATATATATATATAACTAAGAGAGTAGAAATTTATATTTATTATTTACATAAAATCATATTGAGTCCACCACAACGGTGAGTGATAATAAATTTCTATATTGGAAATTATGGTAGATTATATCCCAGAAACACATCAAATGAATTAAATGAAAGTGTTTTGGTAATGTCTTATTCAGTATTTTTAAAATTAATTAACCCATTTTACCCCTAAATTGGTGCCAAATATTTATTACGGTTTATATTCATAATGACTAAAATACAATGGTTCGAATCCAAAAAATCCCCTTTGGCGATATTTGATGTATGCACTAACATAGATGGTGGTGATTTATGTATGATGCAATCACATGGTGCATACCCACGAATATGCTAATTCAAGCATGGACTTTACGACATAAAATGTTGAATCCTTCGGGCCATATAATGTTGTGCATAATTTAATTTAATATATAAAAAAATAGGGTTTTATTAGTGTGGAATCCCTTTGTGGGGCGATGAACTGCCTTAATGTCCTATGTGTGTGAATTGTTTGTGTGTGTGTGTTTGAATATAATTTTACCCTTGAACAAGTAATATAAATAATAAACAATAAAGGAACCTATTTACCACATTTGAATCTCGTGATTACAAATATGGAATTAATTTTTGAAAATTTAATTTTAATAATTTCCAAAAATCAATTATATTAAAAATTCATAATTTGTAATGAAAATAGTTTTTAAAAATGTGTTTTATGCCTAAAAAGTATCTTCTCAAAAACATAATGTAAAATGATAATTTCTATGAAATTAATTATATTATAGAAAATTAAGAGATACATATGTTAATTTAAGATTATATTCAAAACATATTGGTTGTATAAAATTTTGTTATTTAGAGAAACTAAATGAGAGTTCCAAAGAAATCTGCATTCTCACTATTCATATAAAAATAAATAAATTTTGAAAAATCCAAATTATTCAACCTAATATAATATTTACATGTTGATTTAAAAAATGATATTAAATTACTAGAATAAAAATACTAAATATATTATTAAGTAATAATAATATTAGTGAAAATTAATTAAAAACCTTTCTGAAGAAAATTATTATTTTAAGCATAAAATAAATTTGCTGGAAATTATGTTTTTTTTATTATTTGATTAATTTTTTTGTGTCGGGTACTTTATAAATAATTTCAATAATTTATTTATTTCATTTCATACCTCTATTTTAATGGCTACGTTATAAGGGTCACATTTATGTAATAATATTTTTATTATATATCACTATTTTTTAAAATCTTGGTGTTACTTTTTAAATAATTTTTCAAGAATAATTGTCATTTTTCCTAGATTTTTGGGGTTTTAATGTTTTATTTTCCAAAAATTGTAAAATATTCATAAGGTAATGACACCCACAGTTTAAGAATTCAACTAGAGAAAAGGGAATAAGGGTGTGGGTAAAATATTTCTATGAGAGTCTTATAGAATAATAAATATGGTATATGAGTTATAGATAACCAATGAATATGTTCGAGACATGGGTTCCAATAAAACACTACCCAAAGTGTCTCTTCTAAGAAATATACCTTGAATTAAAGGTAAGACATTTTATTGTTGTTCAATCACTATATGGGATTCTGTTTAGAGATTATAAGGATCAATCCTCTATGGTGTGTACCCCATATGGGAGTGGATCCTTTAGTGTATTGTATTACATAAATAGGGGAGCCCTTGTGGACATTAAAATGTGTATTGATCCAAATCCCATGACAAAAAATGTCTTTATATAGGTTTAGGTTATTGGGGGGTTGTTTAGGCACACATGGGGTAGTGTCTTCTTGTATTGATCACATTGAGGGTGTGTAACCAATATTTGGAAGGTATATAATATAGTGGGGGTAAATTCACACACATCTCATGTGGTTGACATGAAACATGAATCCAATATTTTTCGTAGGGGGAGAAAATATGTGATCTTAGAATTTCATATATTTGGGGTTCATATCATTGACCAGATGGGGATAATGGTTTGTGGTGTTAACGTATAACCATGGGTTATTCCATTTATGTTAATAAAACTAGGACCAGTGGTGGAGCTATAGTTTAATTTCATATTGTTTGGAATAGAGTGGTTAAAATTGGTTGTTACATTGTTTCAACCATGGGGTAATTGATTTAAGGGTGGGGTTCCAAGCCATGTAAGGTAATATATTAAAGCTATTCATATCAAAACAACTCATCATAAATGAACGGAATTATGTGGTACAATAATATGTGTCGATATAATAACAAATATAGGATGAATGTAGATTAGGATCTTGATTCATGGACCAAGAACCACTTTTTATAGATATGGATAATGTATATGGGAATGAAAAATGTTCTGGTGGAATATAAGAATCATTGTGAGTTGTGGATGAGTATATACCTAGAGAATTTCTAGGTGAATATATATAGGTAATACATGGAGGGAAGAGAATTATCCCTAATATAACCTTATATGGGGATTTCCCAATTCCTTTTTAGAATCCTAAATTTCATGATGGATGGATATTAGAGATTTTGGCTGGTCATATGAAAGAGTTTTTGTATGTCACTATATTTCCTGTAATATCTAAATCCACCCAAGCATAGTTCAATTAAGAGGTGTGGTATGAATCCAATTACACATAGGGGTTGTCATATTTATTGAGGATGGAGGTTCCATATAGTGTTAAGTAATTTTATTTTAAAAACACCATGTAGTTTAGCATAATATTGAAAAGGTCTCGAGCTCACCATTTAATTTCATATAATGATGATGAAAATATAGATTCTCAATTGTACTACTGCGATAACCAATCAAAGATCCCTAAACCGACAAAATCTATTCTCATTTTGAAAACATGGGAAATAGAGGGATACCATGTCAAATGAGAGTGCCTATGATGAATATTTTGGGGGCAGAATGACGTGTCAACTAGAGAAGGACCCCTTGAAAACGAGATGATTGGTTTGGCATGATTTCTTATTATTTATCCATCCTACAAATTTACAAATGGGTATTCAAGGGAAACATAAAGTGTGTTGAGACTAAAATTAATGAAAGGGGAGTGGTATAAGGATTTTTATTCCTTCTATAACACTAATATCTATGTGGGGAGTGATAAGTAGGATGCAGATGAAAATTTAATAAATTCAATGTTTGTGTTATACTTTAATATTATCATAAATGGGTAGAAGTAAATTGGGGTTAACAATTAATAAAATATTCCAAAGCATGAGGCATATATTGTTACATGTAATTGTCCTCTAGGAAGTGTCACTTGTATGGGAGGGGAGAGATTTGAGCATTGTATCATCATTGTATGTGTTTAAATTTGGAAATTAATTAATTATTAGGAAATTCAGAATCATGGGATACAAATTCATGGTATAATGAAACATCCCAAGGGGAGGATTGAGAACCCTAGGGTCACAGTTCCATCCATTTTGAATATCGACACGATGCACGAGTAATAATTCAGTTCAAAACCCACAAGAGTATTTGGTAAAATATTCATCCATGCCTTGGGGGATTTGATTTATCCCTAATTTCATAGAGAAAAATGTCATATAGATTGAACCATGAGGTTCTAAAAATTCAAATCCAATAATAGTGTATCAAATGTTGTGGATTATTCTCAATAATAATAGAAACAAATGTGATTTGAATTCGAAATATCACATGATAATATAAAAAATCTTCCAAGAAGATGTGACATGGTTTATGGTCATGATGCCTACTCTATTAACGTTTTAACAGTTATAATAAATGGAACATAGACTGATGCATTTTCAGTTCATAGTTGTTGAGAATGGACCAAAGAAGATTATATTTATATAAAACTATGAAATGTTAAAACCAAACATCAATTAGTAGAACAAATTATAATATATATGACCAAGGAGAAACAAATACATGTTTTTAATGTAATGATACATATACCATCTGTGGAGATAGTTTATATGGAACTATGAAAATAAAAAATCCAATGTGAAATGGAAATCTCAATGCTAATACAAGCGATATCAAAAGGGACTGTATAATAACCCCAAACCTATACTCAAAGATCAGGTGCTAGAAACATAATCTTTACATTTATGGATTTGATACTGATAAAAATAACCCAATTTTAGTAATCTACAACATACATCATCAAATAAAAATATTTTATTACATTAATATCCTATGACTATTTAGGTTTATAGTTTTAGATAATCATGATAACTATTTCATAACAACACCCATGTATTTAGGTGATATTTTTATCATGATACCTATCTTTTATTAGTACATATTAATTATTTATAATCACTCATATAAAACACTTTTAAAGAAATATTACTTAAAAAATGCCCATATAACCTTGGGAAAAGAATCATTAGAAGTTTGAGCTCAACTTCCTAGTAACGGTAAACATAGGTATTAAAAATTAAATATTTTTAAGGAGCTCAAAAAAAAATTAAGGGAATGAGATCATATTCAAAGTAAATGAGAATGACATAACAGAATCTATACCCAGAAAAACAAGAACATTAAATATTTTATGTGGTACAAAGCCTTCATGAAATAATAATTCCTATGAATAAATAATCATTATCCATATGTCCTCAATCATTATCAAATAAAACATTAAAAATTCATAGATAGCACATATAAAATATGTTTTTATACTATAACATTTTCTTCATCACCCATGTTCACTCGTTTCATGAATAACCAGATCCTATTTAAATCCACTGGATAATCCTCCTTAGTTATATCCCCTTATTTACATTAAGGACAAATTACTTTTCCCAATTCATTGGAGAGCTATATTGGTTTCCCCCATTAAATAAAATATATTGGGTAAACCCTTCATAATGAGAAGTATATATCTCCCCCATCATCATTAATATTATACAATTACCATATATGAATGTTACACGTGGAATGTTATAGTTTCATCACTAATATTTTCACAATATCTTGCATTCTATTGTAACATGATTTTCCCATAGAAAATAAATCTATTACATGAAAATCATAAAACAATATCAAGAAAATAGGTCAATGGTATAATTATAATATATCATTTTTTAATAATAATAATTATTAGAATAATTTTATGTATTTTAAAATACTTTTAAAATATTATTTTAAATCATTTCCTTAAAATTAAAAGACAATGATCATTTAATTACTTAATATTTAATAAAATTGCCAAAATATTGAGAATGGTATTTTGCATTAAAAAAACTATAAATTGAAAATTCAGAATAGTAAAGTAATAGAGGTAATTTTTTTATTTCATAAATATTAAAAATAGAAATTCTTTTCAAACTATATAAATAGAGTCTAAAGATACCCAAGAGGAAAATGTTAAGGACTTTTTTTTAAAATAAATTTAAAATAAGTTCAACTATCATAAAAAATAAATTTATGAAATCATTTATTTTTATATAATATGATAATTTATGTAATATAAGTAATAGATAGGAATGTTTTTAAGAAATTTAAATTAATGTTTTTAAAGTAACCCCTTTTACAAAATTTCAAATAAAAAAACACATTAGTTGAAAGAATATAATAAGGAACATAAAATAACATGAGTATGAAAAAATCATGATAATATATTTAAAGTGATATTTTATACACTATATAGATGTATATGAGTATATCTATCAAAAAACATCTATAATATAGATGTTTTTTATGAGAAACCCATAAAACATGGGTAATTCTTGAATAAAAAAATTATTGAAGGAACATAATATTATTGTGTAAAACCTATAATTTCCATAAAATATTATTTTAAAACACATTCATGGGGAGGTATGTGTACTATATAAAATAAATCATGGGGTGTAACATGGATTGCGTCTCATAGATTATAAAATAAGACAATAAAAACCCTTCTCACTTTTATAATATTTACATCAATATCTTGTGACATAGATAAATTCAAATGAATAATAAACATATTTATAAATGATTAATTCATTATATAATTACTCAATTTTCAGTATATTAATATTTTCATTTTAATTATATATATTATAAAACATGTCCCAAATAATCATTATTGAGGCCAATATTCCTTAAAACGTCATAACATTGAAGACAGAATTAATGAATGATGTGATTTTTTTGTAAAAATTATAAAACCACACAATGAACGTATAAATTAAAAATTATATATTCATATTTCAATTCTCAGATAATCATGGAATATAATTTTTAATAAAATATATGTATGACCCAATGAATATAATTTGAGTTAAGAAACTCCATCCCATGAGTCGATACATTAATTGTATATCATTTAATTCCTTTAAAATAAACTTACTTATTTTCATTTTAGGACTTTTTAAAGTATTAATAATTTATTATAAAACCATTTATTCTATTTATTTAAATTACAAATTATATAACCTTATATTACAACATCATGTGTTTTGAGGATGTTTGGTTCATAATTTCAAAATGATATTAGTTTTTTGAATATGGACATAGGGTTAATTAATAAATAATATATAGAATAATGAAATTTAAAATTTACCATTTTTATACATCAAATACAATTTTAGAGTCAGACATCAAAATCTTTCATAATAAAATAAATTAATTAGATAGTATGAAGATAGATTCAATATTATATATATAAATTATATTTACATCAAATAGATATATAAATATATATAAGTTAAATTAATCATAATAACCATACATGAAATGTTGTGATGAGAAAAAAAACATCAGTACATGAGGATAATATCTTTATGTATGCCTGAAATAAGGATTAATTTCCAATTTGATGAAATGGATATAAATAAGGTTATTAAAATAACGTAATAAAATATTTTTATATGGTAAATATTGATGTTATTATATTTTAATGGTTAGGATATAATTCAAATAGGTGTAAGAAGAAGTAAAATGAAAGTGGTCAGCTAATACAATTACCACTTTTTTGAAAAACCTCTTATTGATTACACCTTAAGTCTTATATGTTATTATTTTCATAGGAAAATGAAATCTTGGAATTTGGGAGGATCTTTTGGAAGGGATTTGGATATATATTTTTGAGATAATTATCTTAATAAGTGAGAGGAAGACACGTGGTTGGTGTCCTTTTAGAAGTGAGGAGAGGGGAACCATTTGATGTTCATAAATTATTGAAATAATATAAATTAATTTCAATGTATAGGTGGAAAAAAATTGATAAATTTCAATAAAAGATTTAATATAAGTTTGAACAGTATTGTAAAATTATATTTAGACAAATTTATATGTTGGTTTAACCATTATACCTTTTTTGTAACCATATCCTTACACTTTTGGTGATTGTTTCCATATGATTGTTTTCTTAGCTTTAGAGGTCATGAATGATACAAAAAAATAATATTTGAACAATATATAGAAATATTTTTTATTTATAGAACATATAACATTTACATGAAATAACATAATATTTTAATGAATTTTACATCATTTTATAGAAAATATTTATTGGAAAATACCATCAAATCCATTTTCGGTACTATTCACATAATTTAACAATTAAAAATATCTAGAAAATAATGTAAATAAAAATATCTGATTATAATATCATGAATACCATATATATGACGCAAAACAAATATTTTAACATGAGAACATACCTAAAAAATATTTTCTTCAAATTTTTTAATTCATTTACTAGATTTTTTTATCTTTTTTCACAAGCATTGTGTTGGCATTGTATAAGAATTTAAGCTAATTATTTAATCACTAAAATTTAATAATATTTTACAATAAAAACTTATTAATATTAAAAATAAATTTTTATAACCATTTGTAACTTATTTTTATCTCTCTCATGAAAAATTATAGTTATTTAAAGTAAGAATGAGATATATTCGAATGTTCCTCTTCTAAAAAAAATATAATGGTCTTTATAAAATGTAAATTGCACCAAAAACATATTTTTTAATGTATGAAGGTTTTTAAAATCAAAAAATAACCAAAAATAATTTTTTGTTGATATTAAAACCTTTTAAATAAGTTTTATCCGTATACAATCCTATATACTATTTACTAGCTGAAAAAAAAAATTTATGGTGACTATTAATTTTTTGCCAAAAAAATGTTACTGTATTTACCAATTTTAGAAATTTTGATTATAAATATTGGGTACAATTTATGAAATTCACTTTCTGTAATATTCATAACAGAATTTATAAATAAACCTTTAAAATCCGATGAAATTTTTGTTTCTAGTGAAATGCATTTTTTGAATAATATTTTTTATACCAAAATTGAGAATAATGTGGATTACAATGAAATTAGTTGGATTAGGTTTAATAAATAGGGAATAATTACAATTTCAATTGAATTCCAAATAAAATTTAATTTTAAAATACTTGAATATAATATATTGTTCTATGTAAAATCAGTATTTTTCATTATTCATTTCAAATTATAACCTTAAGATAATTTATATATTATGATTTCAAAACTAATATCATTTATTATACAATAAATTTTATACATTTTATAGAAAATAATTATTATATTTTTTATAAAAAAATTTAAAACAAATCATTGAAGAAAACAAATTTTATTACTTAAAATGACTTCACAAAATATGGATTATTTATTTTTTAAGAAATAATGAACGCATTTTTTGTAACACCACAATTTTCCATGGTACACTTATCTTTGAATAATTCAATAGCATGTGTTATACGCAACTTCGAGTTCTAACACACCACAACCAATCAAACTAGCTACTATGAATATTAATACCCACCTTTTTAAATTTTATAAATTTTATCTTTCAATAGGGACATCATAATTATATTTAGAATATTGAAATTATCTTAGGGTGAATTTTTGTTATTTTTTTGAAAACCTTCCATTTTTTATTAATAGTGAAAACACTAAGTTATAGTTTAAAACAGAATTTTTATTTAAATAATTATTTATTTTATTTCAAAAAAATTAGGTCAAAATAATAACATAATACCGATATAATTTCAATGTAATTCATTGGAGTCAGTTTATAATAATTTTAGATATATAAAAATTTTATTGAACTTTTTACCATCTTTTACCCACCTCCTAAGAGCATTTGAAAATTTATATAAAACATAATTTTACCGCTTTTGTGAGTTTAATTTCAAAAATCTGAGAGACAGGGTTGATATCAGTATGTAAAATTTTGTTCAATAAGATGAAAATATTTTTTGGGGAATAGTAATTGTTTAATTGTATTTACAACAGTTAAAAATAAATATAGAAATTAAGGGTAAAAATGACATTATTATTACCCTAACACATGTACTAATTCTATTGGATATGTTTAATTCAACCAAAAAAAACCTTAGGAATAAAATATTATCCTTTAGGTCCATTTGGATTAGATGAGGACATTTATTATTATATAATTCAAAGAAGAGTTTAAAATGTATTATACATAGTTTAATAACTACAACATTTTTAATATGGGGTTACACATAAGATAAATTTGAGGATAAATATTCATATGATATCTAAACATCATTCCTACATAATGGTATTTTAGGTATATATTGTATAAATTAAATAATTAAATTTATTTATGACACAATGATGATGCAGTAATTACAGTATTAATGAAAAATTAAAATTATTGATGTTATAAATATCCAAATAAATGTAATTTTTGATTTGTTATGAATTAAACTGATTTTATATATTAATATGACATAATAAGGTTGGGTAGATGATTTTTTTCCTAATAATAATGATGATATTAATTTAGAAAAAAAATACAAAATAGTGTCAAAATTGACAGAAAAGAGTTTTTAAAAGAAATATTAAATTATTAATTGAGATTCTATTCATAAAAATAAATGTTTAGTAAAAAGAATCATATAATGATTGGTGTATAATTAATTAACCATTTGGGGTTCACTTGGATGTTTATTGTAATTTTATTAACCATATAATATAAAAATACAAAGAGACATGGTAAATATCATACTATTTAACTAAGAGTTAAATCTAAAAGATAAGGTTAATATAGTGAACCAAACATATATAAAACCTACCGTTTCAGTGATTTACGAGCCATACCCACCTTGTCCTTTAAAAAATTCATTTTTGAGCCATTAGAAAATGAAAATAATTTTATTATCAAAAAATATTTCTAACTTTTCCTAAGGTGCCCCTCACTCCTCTTATAAATGGGAACTCCCCCTTCCCTCTAATTCACAACTTCAAAGCCATTTGGAACGACCAAACTCTGCCCAAATACCCTCTCAACTGTGCTCCCTTCATCCTACAGACCTTCATTTTATTAGAAACCCAACCTAAGGAGCCAGTTTGATCAAATCAAAAGGAAGAATCTGAAGAAGAGGTCAATATTTCATCACTTATTTCATGCTCCTTTCATCTTCATCTTACTCATTCATGGTTATTTCCATTTTAAAATAATAACACTAGTAAATTAAATATAATTAGATTTTATTATAAATATGGTACAACCATATTCTTTATTCTATCCATCCATTAAATGACATGTCACCATACAAGCGTATGTATGGCTTACCGTCTCCACATCGTGTCAACACATTATTAATTTGATGGGTATAATAATGATGTTTAATTGATGTAAATAATTAATATAACATGATAATGATTTTTTATATATGATATACCATTCTATTTTATATTATTTTATTATCAAAGGAATGATATTGTCACTCGTACATAGGTATAGATTACTGTCTCCAAGAACGAGATGAGATTCATTCCCCATCGTATCCATTGAAGGATAATTTTAATTAGATGGTTAAAAATAATGTTTAAAGACTGAATATCATTCTTAATATGAATATGATACATCCTATCCAAAACAATCATTACGTACATAATAAAGCATATAAAGGAAAATGAATCAGTTAACACACGAAACGACGATAATACTAAGATATTGTTAACAAAGCAATGTTAAAAGTTCATATATGATAACATATTAATGTATATTATTCTTTTATAATTTAATAAAATATATTTTACCATTATACATGTTGTTAACCTACCCTCGACCAAGGAAAAGTACAAGGTAAGGGTTAATTTTCACAATATCATTATTATCTGAGGATGCTTTAATGTAAGAATCTACTAGGACATCCTTATCATCCAAATCCATGCTTCTTAAAAATTTATTTCAAAACATTTTTTACTATTTACGATAAAATGGATTAAAGTCATTTATACCCTTATTTGGCATTATATGTTTTGAAAAGAATCTTTCCATCGTTTTCCAAACAAGGTACTTTATAACGTTTTCGACAAAACTATGGTAAGAATGTATTTCTAACTTATACGACGGATGTGCCTATTTTCCGCCATTATAACATCAAAAAATATTCCCCTACAATCTTATAAGAATATTTTCAAAATAAATGTTCTTTTTATAATTATATTAATTTTTATAGATTTAAAAATAGAAAGATATATTTCTCTAAAAACGTTTTTTATTTCATCTATGTTAACCTCCTTTGATGGATTTTAAATATTATTTGAAGTTGTTTTATTATGATACAAAACATCAAATAATGTATTGAAGGTTTTGTGATTTTTTTGAATATGGATGGGTTAATTTTACACCATTCATGGTTTATGGATAAATTATTGACATTTCATATGCTAGTATAAATGTGAATGTTTATGTTATGTTTAAACATTTTTATATGAAGAATGCATTGGACATAGTAAGTGATGGGTGGAGCCAGCTATAGATCCTTGATGCATATATTGATCTTATGAGACAAACTAGCATTTTGGCACAATGCATTGATAATATATTATTTGTAGTCCTGGCACAAGACCTTGTCAATGTGGTTATGAAAGTCTAGCACTATGCATTCCATAATTATGAAAGTGGATTTTGATATTACATGTGATTTTTCAACTAGTAGAATATCCATGTAAATAAGTAAATGTCATTATATTATTTTTATATTTTCCATATTTTTATGAATTTAAAGTTTAAATGGCTTTTGTTTTAGTCTTATACATTGCCTTAAATGTTTATGCTTATTTATGAAAGTTCCAGCTATATTGTTATACTTACTGGGTATCTAAGATCACCCCTTTATATGTTTTATTTTTCCAAAGTTGTGAAGGAGTATATTATGACTGACCTGCAGGGATAATATATGGGATCTCGGTGTTTTCTATGGATACAATGTTGTTGTATTTTTTTTATTTTATGACGTAATGTAAACCTTATGAGTGTATCTAGTACTTCCAAGGCTACTAAACAAATAGGTCTTTCAAGACATGATCTTTTGTGATCATGCCAATGAAACATAATAATAACCCAACACTAGGTAACTAGTGTAGGGGCGTTACAGTTTGTATCAGTGGATGTTTAATACAAACTTTGGAAACTAGATTTAGATAATCTCTGATTAGATCACATATCCCAAAGAGAGAATTTTAGGATTAGTATTGAAGATCATCATAGTATTTGGGTATTGTAGTGATTTTGTGAGTTTTCCAAGAAAAACAACCCTATCTGGATACGATTAGGAAGAGGAAGATCAAGCACAGATGTACCTAGTGGTAAAACCCAAAAACAACGCTTTGAGCTAGACTCAAATGGGAACCGGTGCATGACAATTGGCCTTGTGGAACTCTTGGTTAGGACACTCCCGGGGGATATTCATGGGATAATTCTATTTTTCTTTAGAAACCATTATGAAGGGTTTATGTGTATATACAAACTCAAAGAAAACATTTATTATTAATATGGATTATATCCATAATCTTTTACATTTTTGTTAAGTGTTTTACGAGTTTGGATTTATATATTTCAATTCATAAACTAATATAGTTTATTCCATTTTTTGGAAATGGAACCTAGTTGAAGGAATGGAAACCATATCAATGCACACACTCCATTTATAGATTTCCCTCCTACTAAAAATAAATATAGTGGAGCTGGTAATGAAACTGGTGCTAATAAGTTAATCACCATACTAGGACTACTGAATCAGGTTATGAATAACATCCTTAACCTTATTGGGCACCCTGATCTGCAATATCGATGATCAATGTTAGATCTCTTCAGGATGAAACAACCACCATAATTCAATGGGATTAAAAATCCATTAGATGGCGAGAAATGGATAAATTCATTGGGGAAAATATTCCACGCCTTGGAGAGTAGTGAAAGGGAAAAAGTGGTCATGACAGTTTACCGCCTCACTGGATATGCTAATCAACAGTTTTCATTGATTCAAAACACAAATAATGATACTGAAGTATCAAATATGGAATGGAGGGAGTTTAAATAGCTTTTATTAGAAAAATACTTTCCTCATAATCATCGATCGGATATGGAAATGCAATTTCTGAGTCTGAGGCCAAAGGAGGATGAGAATATCGAAAGTATGAGGCAAACATTACAAGTTTGGTGAGGCATGTTGAAGATTCTATATGTAACCAAGAAGTAATATTGGTCATTTTATTGATGGGTTAAAACCATTTCTTTGTTTAGAATTAGTCTCAGAATCCATCTCATCGTACAAAGATATTTTCTCATGTGCTATCAAGGAATAAAAAAAATTCTCTAAATCATGAGACTTTAATGCAAAGAAAGAAAAGAAAAGATCTATTGAACATTTTCGATATGGAAATAAGGGGAAGAAGGGAAAAGTTTAATATCCATCATGTAGTAACTTTGGGAAGAAACACCTCAGTAATTTCTTGAAGATAATGGGAGTATATTACAAATGCAGTGAAAAAGTCCACCACGCTCGTGATTGTAAGGGGAAGAAATAGGTTGTGAATGTTGAGTAACAAAATTGTATAGAAAGGGGGAATTTGGATAATGAATATCCTAATAGTAAGGGGGACATACCCCAAAAAAGACCAATGGATCAAGGCCATGCTTATGCTATAACTACTATAGAGGTTGAAGCTCCTAAAGACATGATGGAAGGTAATTTAATGATTTTATCAAGTTTAGAAAATTATTTATTTGATTCTGGATCATCGCAGTGTTTCATATCTTCCCGGTTTTGAAGGAAAATTAGATATTTCCAATTTTATTTAACAAGGGATTTATCAGTCAAAACTCTTAAGGGAAGTATCATTGGAATAATGTTTTGTGAATTGTCCCCCATTAGAGCATAGAAATGTTCTTTATTTTCTAATCTCATCGTCATACCCATGATTGAATTTTATATACTCCTCGGTATGTATTGTCTTTCATTCCATGATGCGAAAATTTATTATATGAAGGATGAGGTTACGATTTTTGTTAAAGATGATAATGAACACCTTCTATTTAGATAAAAATCATCACCATCTGATTCTTATCTAAATCCACCCCAAGTAGCTCAACTAAATTCAATTATTGGGGAGGAAGGGAATGAAATAATTTTGGATGAGGAAATGAATGTTCAAATAGAGGATGTACCTATTGTGAAATAATATGTTGATGTGTTTCTAGAAGATTTACCTAGACATCCTCTAGAGAATGAAATTGAGTTCTCCATTGATTCAATTCCTAGTTCAAGGCCTATATCGAAGAATCCTAATAGAATTTCCACAGTTAAATATGTGGAACTAAAGAAACAACTAGAGGAATTGAGTAACAAGGGATTTATTCACCCTAGTTTTTCTCCAAGGGGCTCCCCTATAATTTTGTTAAGATGAATGATAGATCTATGAGGATGTACATTTATTATAGGTAGATCAATGCTATAACAATAAGGTACAAGTATCCCTTACCTCACATTGATGATTTATTCGACCAACTTCATAGAGCGCAATACTTTTCAAAGATTAACCTTCGATTTGGATATCATCAGTTCTGTGTGATGAAGGAAGAAATTCCAAATAATAGCATTTCAAACTAGGTACGAGCATTATTAGTTTACAATAATAAATTTTGGATTGACTAATGCACCCTCTGTTTTCATGGATCTAATGAATAGAGTTTCCAAGGAATATCATGATGAATTTATAGAGGTATTTATTGATGATATCTTAGTATACTAAAAAATCTATAAAGATCATGAAAATCACTTTTTCATTATCTTGAAGACCTTTAGAAGACACACATTATATGGGAAGTTTTGCAAGTGTTAATTCTGGATTTAGAAGATTTCATTTCTTGGCTAAATCTTCTCTAAGGATGGAAATTCTGTTGATCCTTTTAAGAAAAAATCAATCCAAGAATTACCAGCATCAACAAGTATAACTGAGGTACAACGTTTTATTTGTTTAGCAGGTTATTATCGGTGTTTCATCCAGAATTTTGCCCAATTGGCTAACCCATTAACCAAGCTCACACATAAAGGGGAGATATTTGTTTGGAAAAAACAACGTGAATAATGTTTTAATGAATTGAAGAGACGATTAGTCAATGATCTTATATTGACTCTACCATCATGGAGTGATGGGTTTGTCAATTATAGTGATGCTTCAATGAAAGAAAATTGTTGTGTCCTTATGCAGAATGATAGGGTTATTGCCTATGCATCACGACAACTAAAAAATCATGAGAAAAACTATCCTACTCACAATCTGGAGTTAGCAGTTGTAATATTTTCCTTGAAGATATGGAGACATTATCTCTATAGTGAAAAATTTGCGATATATACTAATCACAAAAGTTTGAAGTATATTTTCTCATAGAAAGAACTCAACATGAGGCAAAGGCAATGACTTGAACTACTCAAAGATTATGATTGCACAATACACAACCACCCAGGGATGGAAAATAAGGTGGAATATGCTTTGAGTAGAAAAAATCATGGAGTTTTAAACAAGATGATAGTTGAAAAGGATCCTATATAAATGGATCTACTAATGATAGACATGGGAATCACCATGGAAGGTGAAACATCAATAATTTTTCAAATGGTTTCAAAACAATATTTACTAGAAAGAATAAAGGGTTCTCATACTCGTGATAAAGAAATTCAAAAGAAGATTAAAGAAGTGAATGATGGGGGATTGGGTGACATTTTGTATGAAGATGGAATTTTGAAATTTTGGAAGAGACTTTGTGTTCCCGTTATACCTGATCTAAAAAAGGAAATGATTGATGATTCTCATCGCTCAAATTATTCTATACACCCTGGTAGCACCAAAATGTATATATATTTGAAGGAACATTTTTGGTGGGACAACAAGAAGAGGGATATTGCTGATTTGGTGTCCAGATGTATGGTTTGTCAACAAGTGAAAGCAAGAAGGTAACATCCCGGATGAGTCATGCAATCTCTTCCCATACATGAGTGGAAATGTGATAATATTATGATTCACTTAGTCATGGGACTACCAAACACTCCTAGAAGGAATAATGCAATATGGGTGAATGTTGATCATCATACCAAGTCGGCATATTTTCATTGTATAAGAGAAGATTTACCACTTTAACGATAGGGAAGACTATATATTAATGAATATGTGAGACATCATGGAGTACCTCTATCGATTTTTTCTGATCGTGATCCATGTTTTAATTTAAGATTCGTGAAAAGTCTTTTGAATTCCCTGGATATTAAACTTCATTTGAGAACTGCCCACCACCCCCAAACTGATGGAAAATCAGAATAGACTATTCAAACCTTAGAAGACATGTTGTGATCATGATCACTTGACTTTCAAGGTATGTGGGATCAATATTTACCTCTGGTGGAATTTTCCTATAATAATAGCTTTCATTCATGTATTCAGATGGCTCCATATGAAGCGTTATATGGAAAGAGATGTCGCACACCAACCTGTTGGGATGATGTTGGTGAAAGAAAACTCTTAGGCCCAGAACTGGTGGAGGAAACGATGGAAAAGGTGAAGTTAATCCAAAAACACATCAAAGTAGCTCAAATTAGGTAGAAGACCTATACTGATAACTGATGTACGGATTTTGAATTTCAGGTAGTAGATAATGTTTTCATAGAGCAATATCTATGGAAGGTTATTATACATTTCAGTAAGAAGGGTAAATTGAGTCCCAAATACATTGGACCTTTCGAAATTCTAGAACGAATTAGGGATATAGATTACCATTTTGCAATGTCGCAAAGTATCTCCAAAGATCTCGGTGTATTCCATGTATCACTATGAAGAAAATACATGCCTGACCCAACGCATGTACTTACCTTTGAGGAATTAGAACTAGTACCCGGTCTGTCTTATTGCGAACATCCTGTCATGTTTCTTGATACAAGAGAACAAGTTCTGAGAAACCAGATGACTCTTCTTGTAAAAGTTCTATAGAGAAATCATAATATAGAAGAGGCAACATGGGAACGTGGGGAAATTATAATGAAGAACCACCTGCATCATTTTATGTATTAATATTCTAGAAAGTTCAAGGATGAAAATATTTGATGGGGGGAGAATGTAACACCCCAATCTTCCACGGTACGCTTCTCTTTGAATAATACAACAGCATGTTTTATACACAACATTGAGTTCTAACACACCACAACCAATAAAACTACCCATTATGAATAGTAATACCCACTTTTTGAAATTTTATAAATTTTATCATTCAAAATGGATTTCATTTTTGGATTCGGAAAATCTATATTATCATAGGGTGATTTTTTGGTATTTTTCTGAAAACTTTCTATTTTTGATGAATAGTGAAAAACATTAAGTTATAGTTTAAAATAAAATTATTATTTAAATAATTATTTATTTTATTTAAATTTTTTTTTAGGTAAAACTGGATACATTATATCTATATAAATTCAATTCAATTCATTGGTTTTAGTTTATAATAGTTTTAGATATATAAAAATTTTATTTAACTTTTTACAGTCTTTTACCCACCTCTTAGGACTGACTGACTGAACTTGGATTTATTTATTTCAAAGAGAGGAACATTAAATTACAAGATCACAAAGGTCTAAAATGATGGAGGCCCACAACATCCCCTAACATAAAGCTTATAAATACATGAGGTTGAGAACCCAGTGTAGAGAAGATCACCAAAGGGTTGTCAAGACTACATCAATGAGAAAGAGCGTCTGTGGAAAAGTTATCCTATCTAGGGATATGAAGGACAACAGAATAATTAGAAAGCTCTACTACACATTCACAAACTATGTAATTACAATTGCAAGGGACATAACCTCCCCCTTGGAGATCCCGAATCAGCACCTCAGAGTCTAAATTCACTTCCATGATCATCAATGAGAAACTTTTTCATAGCATAACACCCATATGTAACGCCCATACCTCAACCCCTATCGAGTTCCCTAGATTGTGGAAGCTGATAAATTCCATTGAAACCAATCTGCTATTGTCTTGAACCAGACCACCCCCCTCATAAATCCAATATGAACAATCTGTCAAAATTCAGCTTAAGGCCGATGATAGGGGCTTCCATTTTACCCAACCCCCCTGCATGTTTGGACGGAACACCGAACCATTCACAAGATTAGAACCCCAAGAACAGTTCATGCCCCTCTTCATTAGAGGCATTAACTGAAAAAGAAGTCCCTTCGAACACATTAGAAGAAGAGAAGATGAGGGTCTGACCTCCCAACTGGCTTTGTTCCGTGCCTCCCAAATTGTTCAGCAAATTGAGGATAAAATGTAGCACCAGAACATGGACTCTACTCCGTTAGGCTCGGCTAACATGAACCACCATTCCATAACTTCTTATACATAATTACAGAAAGACCTGAAATTTATCCTTCTATCTGAACTGATTTAGAGAAGACATGCCCATTCACTTCTGAAAAAAATGTGCAAAACTGATTCCCTCTTGGGGCTACTGCAACATACACACCTGGACGCCAAGGAATTACCTTTTTTATGGATGTTATCATCTATGGGAAAGTCATGAAATCTAGCTGGCCAAACTAGAAAGTTCAGCTTCAAGGGATGCTCTTTGAACCATAGTCGTTCACCCCATTCATCTTGGCTTCACTTTTGGAGAATCATGCCTCTATAATCATAGCTGTTAAATACCCTGGAGTTCACCTAAGTGAAGCGTAACATGTCTTCATCATCCAAAATAATGATATCTTGAACTAGCTTCTTATGATCAGGGCTGGTAATGGACTCTAATAACCTGGGATGCTGCCATTCCCCTCTCACGGACAAATCCAGACCAGGACAACCCGGGAAAAACAACTTCTCTCCGAGCCAGTTTTCCCTCCAAAGTTTCACCTCTCCACGTCAAACCACCCAGTGAGATGAGTCCTAAAAAATATCCAATTGAAAGACAAATGTTCTCCCCAATCAAGATAATTTCCTCCTATTCCAATCCACCTAATGATTTCAATATTTAATTCTAAGGGTTTTGGCCCACAGTGACATCCCCATTAGAAAATCCCAGGCTAACCATTCCATCATCGACTGCATGGTAATATTTAAATCTCCCATCCCAACACCACCTTCCTCAACGGGTTTCACCAAACGAGCCCATGAGGATCAATGACCATTTCCAGAGACATTGGAATCCCACATGAATCTATTCACAATCTTATCCATGGTAGAAATAGTCCCCTTAAAAGGGGTAATGATAGATAAAACATGCATCAACATCGACGAGATCACGCTATTTATCAAAGTCACCCGATCCCCAAAGCAGAGAAACCTATTTTTACAGTTGAAGACCCTCCCAATCATCCTATTGATCAGATCCTCAATGATGTCCTTTTTCACCTTTCTAGTAGAGATAAGAGCCCCCAAATATAATATTGGCAGTTTCATATGTTGTACCCCTAGAATTGTTTATATACTCCAGACCCTCCTCCTTGTACATTTAGTGGAGATAAAATCCTTACCATTTCTGGAATTAATTTGTTGTCCACTTCGAGTATCGTTGTCTCCAATGATCCGCATAAGATTAGTCAAATACAACCACTTGCAATTAAGAAAAATCAGAATATCATCCAAAAACATCAGGTGGGAAAGGGATCTGTCCGAGTCCTGTGAACTATAAGGCAGAATCCTCTGATCCAGTATCCCTCTATAGAGATTTTGAGATAATGCTTACTCGGCAATATGGAACATGGGAGGAAAGAGGGGGTCCCCATCCCTTAGACCTCTCACATTCTTGAAAAAACCAAATCCTTTTCCAAGGAGCGAAATGGAAATCCATAGTGAGGAAAAACAATGAAAGCATAAATCCAAAACCCATTCATATAAACCGAGCACCCTCATGACTCAAATTAAAAAATTCCATTCTAGCTTATCATATGCCTTCTACATATCAACCTCCAGAATAACACTGGAACCCACCAAATTCTTGTTCAAGTACACTATCATTTCTTTGGCTACATCCAACACTCCCTGGATGCCTCTACCTTGAAAAAATTGTTGTTGTTCAGGAGAAATGATACAAGGAATTAACTTATTAAGAATCCTCGCCAATAGACTCACCAATATTGTGTGTGAGACATTGCCTAGAAAAATTTGTTTATAATGGAAAATAGAAGAAGGGAATTTTTATTAGAAACAAGCACCATTCTGGATGTACACATACCCCTATTGAGGGACCCCCCCTAAAAATGATGAACTGTCTCAGTGACATCCTGCCCCAAAATTCCCCAAGCCGCCACATAAAAATCCCCATTGAACCCATCCATACTGGGAGCACTCTCTGAGGAAAAGCTACGAACCACCTCCCAAACCACCACCTCGGATGGTACAGACTTCAGAAACTCATTATTCCCTCTGAAAACCCTCTTGGATATATTCCGAAAGAACTCCTCTTACTCAACATTGTAATCCCCATCTCCGGAATGCCTTTCCCGACCACCTGATAAAAAATGATTGAAGTGTTATAGAGAAATATTCCTAGAAACATCCAAATCAGAGGAGAATGATCCATCCTAAAATATTATATTATCCTTAAAATTAATATGTTCCTTCAAACAAGAATGGAAGAATCGGTTATTCCAATCTCCTCATTTGACCCATTTTACCCTGGCCCTCTGCCTAAGGACACTTTCCACCTCCAGAAGTCTTTGAAACCAGAAAGGCTCTCTTATTACAAAGTCTGATAAATACTGAATTATACCAGTTTTGAAACAGCAACCCTTTTAAATAGTCGGCCTCCTCTTTTAGAAACTCCACTGACCTATCCGAAGCAGAAGTGTCTCCGGACCACTTGATAATATAATTTTTGAGTATCCTAAAACGTCTAGACAAAGCCACCCAGGCTCTACCCTCAATTTCCTAATTCTATAAATCTTCTAACATTTGAAAGATCCCCTCCTTACTATACCATTTTAGAGAAAAAAAAATTCCTTACTATCTCCACTTCCAACCATCAAATCCACTAGAAATGGTGAGTGGTCTGAAATACCCTTAGACAGATCAGTGACCACAATACTATAGAAAAATTCAAGGCCGTACAGGTTTGTCAAAAACCTATCCCATCGGCACCTTATACGACTACCACATCTTCAGTTATTAGAACATGTAAATTTGGGACCTTGGAATCCTAGATCCAAAATCCCCTTGTTGGTAATGAAGTTGTTGAAGTCCAGTATCCCATGACTATAAGTCAATGTACCTACCTTCTTTTCTGAAATGTCTACTATTGAATTGAAGTCACCACCTATAAACCATGGCAAACCAACCCAATCTAAGGAATCTAGAGAACCCCATAGCCTACACCTTTCCAAACAATAAAAACATTCATAAACAAAGGGAAACAAAATTTCCCAATCTCTGAACATGATTTTGACTGAAATACAATGCTCCTCCACCTTCACAGGGTCCACCTGTAGAAATATATTCCAGAAAATCCATATCTTATTATTCACTAGAAAACCATCAATGAAACACCCATACCCGCTCTCTTATCAAATAGATTGATCTTATTCGAATCCTGTTTGGGTTCCAGGATCACCACTATCTATGCATTGTATTTTCTTTCTTCCACCGACAAAAATGCGCATTTCACAATACCCCCTAGTCCCCGAGCATTCCAAATTATCACCGAAGACATTACTAGATAAAACTACCCCCACTGATAGTATTATGCCTTTATCTTGACATAAAAAAGTCCCTTATACAACCTTCTTTAGTCATCGACCACATTACTGGGCGAAACGGCCCCGCCAAGGAGTAACCCCTCTTTGGCACCATGACCTTTTTCTTCAATGGACTATCCTCTTCATCCCGAATCGAGAAACAGTTCTCCAGCTTTTCCTATGGGGACAGAGATGAAGCCTTATCCCGAGCCAGAGAGACTAGGAACACTCTCTGAGGGTACTTACAGGACTCCACAATTTCTTTCTCAAACCCGATTGGAAGGATCTTCAAAGATGGCAAGCCTTGATGACCATGCCCTCAATCAACCGAAGCCAACACCATTATCTTCTGTGAATTTGGGGACAACATCGAAAAAAACTAGAACTCAGGAAGAGAAGTGGATAGCCATCTCATAATGTAGGTAAAAGGTTCTTCAAACAACTTAGCTTTCCCTTTGACAGAGATGGTAGACACCTCTAGAGAAGTCCTACCCAGCATCCCCACCATTGGACCCGACAATGACCCCCCCCCCCACTCCAAAACCCCCCACCATGCATCGCAATAGCTGTTGAACACTCAATTTCCTTCTTCTCTAATCCAGCAACCAAACTTGCCGATCTAGATCCTTTGACCATTGACCCTCCACCTTAGTTCACCACCTCGAGGTCCCTAAAATCCTCCACTATTGATGATGGATGGATAACCGACACAACCCTCAGGATATCCTATAAGACCTGTTGGCCCCTCCATCCACCCACATGGTCTCCAAGACCTTAGCTGAACCCAAAGGTTAAATATGGAAAGAAGAGGCCCCTCGAGACCAAAAGTTCCCTTTCCCCTTCCTACAAAACTCCATACCATGACCTTGGATCCCGCAAGATGAGCAGAATCACCGGGGAGACTAAAACAATAAGCACTGACACCATGCAAACCCCTCCAGAGACCGAATCAAAATACGTAGAGGAAATTTTCGAGTTAGGTTCACCTCAACACACTACCACGGGTTACTCAAGTGCAGCAGACATTTCATCTTCTCATCCACACACAATAAATTCCCCAATGCATTCCCTACCACTGTGAGAATCGAAGGATTATGTAGTAGAAAAGGTAACCCAAGTAACATAATCTAGATAGTCCCCATAGAGTATTCATTCCCGCAGTGACATTACCACAACCAACGAGATAGGGAAAATCGGTGAGGACCACAATGAATTCCCTCTCTCTCCCATGCCCTCACAAAATCATCTCTACAGGTGAAATGGATATAGAACGCAAACCTTGAATGATCCAAGATCTCCGATCTGCATCAGAGGCCCCAAGTATCCACAAACTCCCTGAACATCTCCAAATATGGTTTGGCCAGACCAATCCTAGAAACAAAAGTTAGCCTTTGTAAATCCACCACAAAATACAATTCTTTCTCCGAAACAACGACCACCGAGTCTCCATTTAGACATTCCGCCCAATGCTGCTCCATCTGAATCGGGGAAATAATGACAAAGCCATCCTTCTCCTCCGACGCACCCCCGGATACCACCTCTTTAAAGGATTTAGTCTTTGTGGATCCCTCCACAACACCTTTTCCCCTCTCCAGAACCCTTAATGTCAGACCTCCAGTTGTAGAAGTATCCCCCTTTGACAAACTCCCAAGGGCTCTGCAAGAAATCACCACAGGTCACTCTGAAGTAGCCATCACCACCTCCTATGAGCATTTTCAAATTTACTTAACGCTTAATTTTACCTCTTCTATGAGTTGAATTTCAAAAATCTGAGAGACACAGTTGATATTAGTAAGTAAAATGTGGTTTAACAATATAAAAATATTCTTTCTTGAAAAGTCACTTTTTACTTTTATTTACCACGCTAAATGAAAATAGGGAAATTCATGATAAAATTGACATTATCATTACCCTAACACATGTGATAATTCTATTGGATAAATGTAATTAAACCAAAAATAAACTTAGGAAGAAAATATGATCCTTTAAGTCCACTTGGATTAGATGAAGACATTTATTATTATTTAATTCAAAGAATAGTTAAAAGTGTTAAATTCAATGTTTAATAACTAAAACATTTGTAATATGGGGTTACATATAAGATAAATTAGACTATAAATATTCATTATAAATATAAAAATATTTTCTACATAATGGAATTCTATTTATATTTTTTAGACATTATATAAATAAATTTATTTATAACACAATGATGATGAAGTAATTACCGAATTAACGAAAAATTAAAATAATTGATATTATAAATATCCAAATAAATTTAATTTGAGTCTTTTATGAATTTCACTAATTTTATAGGTTACGATGACATATTAGGGTTCGTTAGATATATTTTTTCGAATTAATAATCATTTTATCAATTTAGAAAGAACGAAATACCAAATAGTGTCAAAATTGAGATAAAAGTGTTTTTTTAAAAATATATTATATTATTAATTGATATTTTGGTCCTAAAAATATAAGGTTAGGCCAAAAGACTTATATAAATACGAGTTGATCAATAATGAACCACTTGGGGTTTTATTTCAAGTTTTTTGTATGTTCATAAAGCATATAATATAAAAATACAAACAGACATGGTAAATGTCAAACTATTTAACTAAGAGTTAAATCTAAAAGATAAGGTTAATATATTGACCAAACATGTCTAAAACCTATTGTTTGAGTGATTGTTGACCCATAACCACCTTATCCTTTAAATTATTCATTTTGGAGCCATTATAAATAGAAAATTATAGTATTATAAAATAATATTTCTAGTTTTTCCTAAGGTGAACATCACCCCTCTTATAAAAGGGCACTCCCCCTTCTCTCTAATTCACACATTCAAAGCCATTTGTATTGGCCAAACTCTACCCAAATACCCTATAAACTATCTTCCCTTCATCCTAGAGGCATTCCTTTTGTGTTAATTCCACCCTATGGATCCCTTTTTATCAAATGAAAAGGAAGAACCTGAAGAAGAAATAAATATTTCATCACCTCTTCCAAGTTCTTTTCTTCTTCCACTTCCTCGTTTTTTGTTGTTTTCATTCTGAAATAATAAATAATTTATCTTATATATATTGTGATTTTATTGATGAATATTTTACAACCATATTCATTATTCTATCTATCCTTTGAATGTCATGTCACCATACATGCGTACATAAACTTACCATCTCCATGTCGTGGTGCAATTGTTATTCAATACATTATTATTTGGAAGGGTATAATAATGATGTTTAATTGATTTAAATAATAAATATAACAATATAATTATTATATATATATATGACATGACATACAATTTTATATTATTTTTATATCAAAATAATGTTATTGTTGCTCGTGCGTACGTACGGATTACCATCTCTATGAACGCGATGAGATTCATTTCCCATCGTATCTGTCAAATAATAAATTTCATTAGATGAATAAAAAATGTTTAATGTCTTAATATCATTATTAATATTAATAAGATACATCCTATCAATAACAATCATTAATTACATAACAAATCATTAAAAGGATAGTGAATCAGTTAACACCTAAAACGAAGAAAATTCTAAGATATTATTAACATAGCTATATTAAATGATCATATATAATATCATATTCATGTATGTTATTCATGTATAATTTAAGAACAAATATTTCACCATTATAAAAGAGGTTAACCTACCCTCCACCATGGAAAATTAAAGGTAAGGGTTAATTTCACAATCTCTTTATTATCCGAGGTTATTTTTACGTAAGTATCTGCTGGGACGTCTTTATCATCCACATCCATGATTCTTAAAAATACATTTCAAAACATTTTTTCTAGTCACTAGATAATTGGTTAAAGTCATGTATACACTTATTTGACCATAAATGTTTTGAAGGGAACCTTTTTGTTAGTTTACAATCATGTTATATCATAACCTTTTCGACCAAACTATGGTAATAATTTCGTTTTAACTTATACGGAAGGTGCAACTATTTTCCACCGTTATAACATCGTCAAAAATTCCATTACAGGATTTTAAAATTTTTTCCAAAATAAATTTTTTCTTTTATAAATATATGAATATTAAAATATTTTATAATATAAAGAGATATTTCTCTAAAAGAGGTTTTTATTTCATCAATTTCAACATCTTTTGATGGATTTTTAATATTATTTGATGTTTATTTATTATGATACAAAACATCCCAAATTTATTGAAGGTTTTGTGATATGTTTTACTATGGATGTGTTAATTTTACACCATTCATGGTTTATTGATTAAGTGTTTACATTTCGTATTCTAGTTTTAATATGAATGTTTATGTTATGTTTAAATCTTTTCATATGAGGAATCCATTGGACTTAGTAAGGGGTGTAGCCCTCAATATCTCCTCAATGCATCAGTAGGTATCATAAGACAAAATAGTGTCTTGGCACAAGGTCGTAACAAAATCTTATTTTTTTCATTGCACAAGGCCTTTACTATGTGGTAATGAATGTCTGGAATTATGCATTCCATCATTATGAAAGTGGCTATTAATATAGCATGTTATTTTTCGACTAGTATAATATCCCTGTGAATAAGTATATAAAATTATTTGATTTTTTATCTTTTCCATATTATGATGATGTTCATGTTTAAAAGGATTTTGTTTTAGTCTTACATGTTTCCTTAAATATTTATGCTTATTTATGAAAAATTCAGCTATATTTTTATCCTTACTGAGCATCTGATCTCACCCCATTCTATGTTTTATTTTTTCCCAGATACGAAGAAGTATATTATGACAAACTGGTAGGGACAGTCTATGGGATCTCAGTGTTGTCTATAGAAACTATGTTGTTTTTGTTTTCCATTTTATGATGTAATTTAAACCTTATGAATGAATCTAGTACATCCAAGGCTACTAACCTAATTGGTCATCTGAGACATGATCTTTTGTGATCATTCCAGGGATACGTAATAATTCACCAACTCTCTATAACTAGTGTTGGGGCGTTACATTTTTTACCATGTTATACCATCATTATTATATTTGATAAGGTGGTTAAGGCTATTCATACCTAATAATTCAACATTTATGTTATAATAATTATATTTGACTTATTATTATTTTCTTGTTTGCTAAAGAATAATGTTTGTGTCGTATAATCTGTCAAACACATTTTTATCTTAAAATATAGAAGTATTTAATTCTATCCTAATTTATGATATTATATCATTGAAATTTATCTTGATCCGGATAATAATTCTTTCAACATTTGAAAATACCTTTTTTGAAAACCTACATCATATAAAGGGTTAATAAAAATTCTTTTATAAATTTGGGAATGAAAATATGAAATTCATCAAGAATAACACATAACTAGATTCCAAAATTGGAGAATATTATTTTTAACTGAAAATAGTGAAATTGAGTATAACATTCATTTCCAAATTATAATAGATAGTGATGGATAATTTTTATCAAAATAATGAGAATGATCATGAGAAATTTAATGACTATATAACCATAGACATATGAGATGTTAAAATACAAATTCTCCATATGAAATATTTTTATGAATTGAAAAAAATTTCATATTCAAGATTTTTTATCCAAATTTGAGGGATACATAAAATATTATGGCCTATAACAAGAGAAAATGTAATTAATTTATATTATTCAAATCCATAATAACAATTTTATTCACATGATTAATGTTTTAGCATTTTTCCACCTATATATCATCCCATATTCTAAGCAATGAGTTTCCTATTTAATCTTTTAAATGCCTGAAGAATCATATTTTAATAGATAATATGATGCAAAAAAGGATAAAAAATAATTTTTTTCTTTAATATAACCAAAATGGATATCACATTGTATGAAAATTCCCAAAATGAAATACCATTATATGAGGAAAGAATATATTTAACTACTAAATTTTTCAATAATAACCAAGGTTCGACTTAGATTATTCCAAAAGAAAATTAATCATATATATCAATGATCCTAAATAACCTAAACAATAATGAATGTCTTAACCTAAAAGGTTATCTCATTCAATTTATCCTACATCCCAAAAAATGTAATGACATTATACCAAAATAACCATTCTTGTTAATTAAAATGATACACCCATGTGTTACTTGTACATCAATCCAGTGAAACGCCTCCCAAAATATCATCAATAAATTCAAAATACAATTATATAAAACATGAAAAGAGGTGTAAATGAATTTTACCTTATGATAAACAAAAATACTATAAAAAAAAGTTGGTCAATAATTCTTATGTTTTCTTAACAAGAAATAATACCATGATACAATGTTTTCTAAACCCTAAACTGATTCCAAATATAACAAACTCAAACACGCACTTTCGTATATGATGTTAAAAATATAAATATTACTTTTTTTCTACTGATAAATGTGGCTCAATTTTAACTATTAAAAAACAAACTGAAATATATATATTGGATCACTTACATAACGAAGAACCTTTTGGTTTTAGGTTTTTAACAAATTAGGAAAAACTCAAACATAACAATATTAATGTATTTAATTGATACATATTTCAAATATTCTGATATTTTCTTATTCAAAATTAAGTAGTCATATTAACCTATATAAAACCCTTATATACATACATTACACAATATATATCTTCATAAACATATTAAAACAAACAAAGGATGAGCTTAAATTCTCAACAAGGGAAAATAATGGAATTAAGAATAGAATATTTTTTTTGAGGACAAGATGATCAAAAGGTATGAGAAAAAATTCACTATTCACAATCATTAAAAAATGTAATTAATGTTTATAAAAATCAATATCATTAAACACGTGACTAGGAATAAATATTTCATAATTTCATGATCCATAAGAATCAATAATCACGAGCCAAGTGATGTTTATATTGAACATAAAAACTATTAAAAACTCATAGAAATAATAGTGAAAATAATAGAAATATATGAATATTATATTCATCACATATGTTCTCTTGTAACAACCCAATATTTTAATTAATGACTTATTTAAATGATAAAAATTTGTTTGATAGCTTTCATGACATGTAACACCGAACATAAATGAAACAGTGATATATTTAGATAAAAATTAACTATATATGTATGAATATTTAAAAAACAAGAAATTGTATCAGATGGAAATAATATTGTTATAATATTTATGAATTATATATATAGTAAATATAAAATATACTTTTAATATGAATAAAATTAAATTAGTTTTCCTAAAAAAGACAAATAATATAATTTATTGTTTGGTACAATATTTTTATAAAAAAATTGAATTTATTTGATATATATTTATATTCAAAAATAACACATTATTAATGATAAATTATATTTGATATGAATTATTAGTTTCCAATAATTTAGTAATTAAATGGAATGAAATAAAAATAATGACATCAAATATTTGAAAATATCATTTTAGAAAATGGATTTTAATTATATTTTATAATTCTAATAAAAAATTGATTTTTTAAAATAAGAATTTTATTTAAAAAATATGGGAATAAGTTTTATATTAAGGATAAAAATTTATATTAATATGTAATTTTGTTTACATAAATATTTATTTTAAATTGAAAATTACTGTTTTTGTGAAAATTATATTTTTCTGATTTTAGGATTATTTAATTGTATCCTAAAGGACTAAAAACCTTTTAACTAATAAAATATTTATTTATTCATAAAATTATGAATTTTTATATATATTCAATGAGGATATAAATCCTATTACTACTATTTTAAAATTGAATTTAAATATTAGTTTAATAATAAAATTATTTTTTCATATTCATTAATTCAAGTATTTCAAAGGTAATATTTATATTTATATTATCATTAAAATGTCATACATTTTTTGTTGTATAATAAAATAATTTAAAACCTGGTAATTTAAATCATCAATTACTATGCCTTACATGTTAATTTTAAACTTAAAATCACACCTTTTCTGAATTCTAATTTACCACATCATATAAGCTAATCATAAAAATATATTTTTAAACCACTATAATTACTAATTCATAAAATGAAATCAAAATTTCAAATCATAGTTTCAAATTAGGTAAATTAGTTCAAAATTATTTCATTACTTATAATTAATCACTATTGAAAAAATTAATTAATATGATAAACATAAATTTTGGAAAAAGGATAAAAGAAAAAAATAGAAAACAAAAAAATAGAATTTATCTTCACTAGGAGTAGATTATGTGAGTTTTGAAAAAAACAAACTTTACCCTACAATATTTACCATTTTTTCCATTGAACATGGTTTAGTAACATCTCATTACTAAAAATGTAATGGGTTCTGCAAAAAAATACCCTTCCCTTATGTTGGGAAAAAATCCCTCAAGGTAACATTGCAGTATTTTTGGGTTGATTGTGTTTGTTGACAAAGAAGGTTTTCATGGATATTTGTCGAGTTCCCAAGAAGTTGTTGACAATCCTTGTTGACAATGAATGATGACAAAGAAAAGGATGATCTGGAGGCGGTACAAAAAGAGCAGTACATGGTGGCACCGTTTCCCAGTGTTTGCCAAATTTTTGGGGTCCAAAATTTAAAGTTTGGTGAGCATCGCGAAAATAGGATTTCCATGAAGAGAATAATTTAATATGGTAAAGGAATGAATTTCGCGAAGATAGGATTCATGTTTTGGAAATCGTGAAGACCAGAAGAATGGAGGGGGTGAGTCTTCGCGATTACATCAATCTTCGCGAACGGCAGAGGCTAAAGCACATCGCGGTGGTGAAGGGATTTGCGAGGGAGATTCGCGGTGAAGGCACGAATGTAAGTTGAAGGTGATTCTTCGCGACTACGAAAAGCTTCGCGAATGGAAAATTGCCGTGGTGCTTCGCGATTTGGACAGAATTCCAGCTGAATCATTGGAGCTTCGCGATTTGAGAAGACGTGGCGTTGACTTCGCGCGGAAAGTTCGATGGTCGGTGTAATCGCCTATAAATATAGGCCGACCCCCTCGAGAGATGTAGAGAGAATTTTCAGAGAAAATCCATTGCTCTCGGTTCGCAAAGGTGGGTCGCGAAGGCAGTGTTCTTCGCGAAAGGGGGGCTTCGCGGCAGCTATTTTAGCTCCACGAAAGGTGTTTGCCCCGCGTTGGCTCAGTGAACTTCGCGGAGAGGCAGGAGCTCCGCAATGGCCTAAGCATTGCGAAGGTCTGTACATCGCGATAGTGCATCCCGATAAAGCTTCGCAAAAAGGCAGGAGCTTCGCGAAGGCTTGTTTGAGCTTCAAGAAATTGGGAGCCAAGAGAGGTAGGGTGCTTTGCGAAGGCATTTCCAAAGGAATTGCCCAGTGGTTAAGAGGCAAAGTGGTATTCATCAGTGGATGAAAGTTGGACTATAACAGAGCATCCATCAACAGTTAAGGATGCATGTATTCATGAAAATGAAGAGACCTATAGTTCTATAAACTATTAGGGAATCCCTTCACAGAGCAGTGAGATTAGGAAGAGGAAGAAGGTGATCATCTCCACCGGCAGTGAGCCAGAGAGAGAGAAATAGGGAGTGACCCTTGGGAATGCAGTGAGCTGACCCTAAACCTTGTGAAGGTAGTGAGCCTAGGAATTGAAGTTATCGATCCCGAATTTTGTATCCATATCTTATGAAGATTAGTGGGATTTGGTATGCACGACAATTTGTCATCATATGCTCCTTGGTCGTAGCCCAGTGAGGGTGAACCAAGTAAAAATCTTTGTGTCTGCCTGCTTACTTCCCTGCATTGCATTTGAAGCATCGTCATCAGGAAAACAAGAAAATACGTGATCATAATAACCACAAAATTGCAAAAAAAAGTCACCCTTTTAATAAAGAGGTCACGATCCAGTGGGGCAGTAAAAAGTTTGAAAAGAATATCAATACGCTGATTCACCCCCCCCCCTCTCAGGTTATATAGGCCCCTATTTGTCCTAACACCTTCACATATAAAAGACAAATCCATACACCAATTTAAGGATAACTTTACCATGTAATTTATCATTTAAAATCATCCAATTATTTTCTCCTATAACTCTATCCCACTTTAAAATAATTATGGTATCCTTTGGTAAGCCGAAGTCATTCATTTCCATAGAAAAACTCAAGTACCTTATAAGAGTATTATCAACTACAAATCTTTTATACATTATTATCTTCATGAAAAAATATTCTAGACAATATAAAATAATTATAATAGTAAAATATATTTATTAAAATTTTAATATACAATTTTTATTATCATACTTATTTATCTCCCACTCCAATATGGAATACAATATCGTCGTTCGTTCATACATGAAGACTACCACCACCATGAGCAACAAAACTCATTTTTCATCACCTCCCATAATTAATTATTTATGAAATTTTTGAATGAGGAAATATTAAATTTATGTAATAAATTTTTTTTTGGAATGATAAATTGGAGAACTTATTAATGATACAGTCATCAAATGATTATTTTTAATTAAATCATTTAAGAAAATGGATTATGAGGTAAATGATCATTTTTATATATAATGAAATTATATAAATTATATCTTCTTTATAAATATATTAAATCATTATATATAATAATAATAATACCTAAATAATATTATTATTCATCTGGAATAATTATATACAACTACACAATCTCATAATCATTAATTAATCTTGGTAGGATCAGGTTTGGGTTGTTTTAACTACCTATTTGAAAAGTAATACACATGTATATCATAAATGAATTTGAGAAAATATTTATTATTATAATATTATATTAATATATAATTACTATTTTTATTGTGATGGTATGTTTATATGTATATTTTTATTACTTATTATGAAAATTCCTCTTTTCTAAAAATAACTGAAACATGATGTTCATCAATTTCATATTCATAGTTCAAAACCAAAATTTATATGAAATGAAATTATTGATTTACAAAATATCTTAAAAAATATATTCCAGTACCATCTATTATCTAATTTTTATGGAATTTTAAAAAATAATAGATACTAACATTCCTTTTGTCACACTTGTTCAAAGCTATAAATATTACTTAAACCTGGTGTGGAAAATAGGTAAAATAGAATAATATATATATATATATATAATTATTTTAAATGATGAGTATAAATTGATATAGTCATGTATAAGGTTATTGGTTATGTATTCAATTACCTAAATTTATATTTTTTTGAAATTTGGTAAATATTCAGAATAGATCAGGACCGAGGTGTGGCTTTTTGATATCAAATTCCTCTCTTAGAGATATATATGGTTATATACACATAATTTCATTTATTTAGTGTATATTCTTCCTATTTGAGATATAAATTCATGAATTATATTTTACTAATTATATTTTATGTTCAATTACAAAACCATTTATTCAATGGGATTGGATTCAACAGTTTTTAAATTCATAATGTTAATCTTGTTCTCGATTCTGATTCATTGATACATAATACATTTTCTGCATCATGATTTTTATGGTTTATTTACTACACATGAATATTTTTTATTATAATATTTTTATTTCATGTGATTTACTACCAATATCGTGTTCCCTTGTTCAAGTGGTTATTGATTCATTTTCCCAAGTTTAAAGGATTTTTGGTAACTCAACTATCATTTATTGATTTATGATTGTTCTCCTAGACTTATTTCATATAATATGGGTATATTATACCCTATGATTATACTATATATTATTCCATCATTTTATATAGATATATATTCCTATAAAATTAAAACATGGAAAAATATTCCTTTTGTCATGGGTTATGACCTTTTTCAAACATCGAACTACTTTCCATGGATAGAATATAATATTGTTATTGTTGTATTGTATTATACATTTCATTATTTCACTATAGGGTGTAAATATTATATTTATTATCATTTATATTGGATGATGTTCTCCTAGTGTTGAAATTATATTTACCTAGGGAAAATAATTTTTTGTATATTTGTATTCCAAAATGAATAATTATTAGAAAGTGGACTATTTATTTTTAGACAAACCACCTTATTTTGATGGATGGTTTTGGATTATTTTATCCATTTTATTAACAAAGTGAAATTTATTTAAATACCATGTGTTGTTATTACAATATGGATGATTATTATCAAGCTGAATATGTATGGTTAAACCATCCATATTCTTTATCAAGATATGTCATTATCATTTTATCTCTCTATTTACATGGGGAAATATATTTTAATTATTAATAAATATTGGATACATAAACATGTTGATCATGTATTGATATTATGTCTTCTTCATTACATAACTATTTATGTTTTTATTCATCCAAGGAATCCGTAGGGAATGGTATGAAAGTTATTGTTTACTCTTATAGTTAATCCATTAGACTCAATAAGGTGGTGGTGGTCCATAAATTATATATCACCTTGATTTATACACAGGACTCATGAGACAAAACATATCAGATTTTTGTAAATACCTCTTCTCGTAAGAGGATAGTATCATGGAACAAGGTCCTAAAATATGTTTAATGTAAAAATTATGTATTCTAATATTATGAGATCAATATTTTTAATAACTATTTTTATAAATTATCATAGATATTCATTGATCTAATTTTTATTTAATTATGGAAGTATTTAGATTGTTTATATATTAAATATTAGGATTATATTTTTTATATATTCAGTTAAATATACCACTACTAAGTGTTTTATATTAGTTATTTCATATGTCCCCATTCCCCAGGTAAGGAAGAAAATTAGTAAATGTGACATGATTATTAGACTAGAAGAGGTGAAATAATTTGTTGGAGATGTTAAAGACTCATTATAGATTATGTAGTTTCATATATAATGAACACATGACTTTCAAATACCATGAATATTAGATTTTATATTTATTATTTTTTCTTAATTGTCAAAAGATTTAAATATGAATTGATCATTAGGTTGTAACATATACAACACTCATATTTTTTTCTATAAATAAGCATGGTCATATTCAGTGTTTTATATATTGTGTCAAATATAGAATGTAATGTATATGTTTATAGAAATGAATCTGATAGTGTGGGTTATGGACATCACAGTTGGTATCAAGTGAAATTTCTAGATATTTTTGGAGATCAGGAAGTATTTAGAGAATAATTTTTGGGTAGATTATTTGGGGTTGATCATAATTTCAATGGTAATGATAAACCATTGGTATGATATATTATTTAATATTATGGAAATAAAGAACAATTTATTTTGATGCTCGGAAAAGAAAAAACTATTGAAAAGAATAAGAATAATTCTATGATTGTATAATATGTATAAGATAATATTTTTATTTTTTTGTAAAATATATATTATTAGGTTTTTTAGAAATTCATTCTTGTCTAGAAACTAATGATAGGGTGTATTTTGGCCCATATTCACCTAGATGTAATCACTTTGAAAATTGGTTGTTCGAGCATTGAATTAATCATCACTCTAATGAAAGATAAATGGACTAATTATTTTACACCTAGATATACACTCTAAGGGGATATTGTATGGGTAATCACATTCTCTTTATAAACCTTTATTAAGGGTTAATGAAAGTTGTTTGTTAATAAGGATAGATAACCTAATTAAAATTCCCATAGATTACCAAGTATCTAACAAATAGATAAATAGGTTTATCTAAAAGGGTAATATATAAAAAAGGAATTCATAAGAGAAGATATATTTTTATATATGTTTTTATATTCTTGTTTTGGATATTATTCTTAAGAATTTGTGTTCTGTCATTAGGTTGAAACTTGATAAAAAATTAAGCTGATAAAGGTGTGTATCTAGAAACCAATATGTATTAGAGCTAAATAAGAGAGCATACGTAAATTGTTGTGTATTCGATTATATTATTGTTATGATTGAAAAATATAATATTCATTATATTACATAAATTATTAAGGTTAATATTTTAATTTAAATTAAATAAGGATAATCTAATCTATTTTCATTCGTGACTGGTATTTATCAATGATATTCTGGAATATTCTAAATTTTTTGAGGATTATGTGAATCAAATGAAGATTATTTTTCAATAATTCATCTTTAAAAGTTTGGAAACACATATTAAATGGAATCAATTACCAACAATAGTAATTTTAGTAAATTATTATATTTTTTGTGATTGTTATTATAGAACATATGACACTATTATGAATAACTATTCGATTTAAGAAAATCATAATGTTAAGGTAATAAATGGTTGATTGATTTTTACTTGACAAAAAATAGGTCCATGAAATTTTTAATGACATTTATATAATCATTTGGGATTATTATATATATTAACTAGTCTATTAATTTATGAAATAGTGATTAATACATTTATGGGTAGAATATATATTTATTTCTTAGAATAATATATAATCTAATTAAGGTTTATTTTTATATTGATTATAATGTTTTTGGGAATGGTTTGTTATTGAGTGAATATTATTTCGGTATATATATACTTCGGAATATAATTCTAGGAATTATTGATATTATTTTGGATGGATATGTTATAATTTGGGATTATTGATTTCAATGATTATTGGGATTCGAATATTTTAAGAATGTTTATTGTGATTTGGGATCTCTATTTTATGGATTTTTTAAAAAAATAGGAGATAAATTCATTCAATATAACCAATTTTGGACCATGAATGATAAATTTTAACTTCAATGTGATCAATATTGAGTCAAGTATGATTTATGTTTATTAGAAAATAACTATAAGATAACATTATAGTGGTATAATGTGATTCATCCTAAGGTTAAATCATCTTATGGAAATATATGATAATTATACTATATGTAAGGGTCGGTGTCCTAAGAACCAATTGTATTGTACATTGATTACATGAATGTTCAATTATTATATATTTTTCATTGTTCTGAATGAATATAATATAATAATTTCCTGTAATATGTTATTCATTGATAAGGTCATGGAAGATCCCCTCTATGACGAGAACCTTGAAATGCTATAACAATATTTTTAAATAATGTTTTATGGTTGGATGACAAACTATGATAGGACACATAGTGTTCAACCTGTCATGTGCAAGTACTCGAAAGAATATGAGACTCTCTCTCATGGAGTTCGCAATTGGTAATCTCCAAGTTGGGAGATTATGAGAACAAACCCTCTAGTAGCAATTCATCATGTTTTGGTGTCATCAGACATTGCTATCTACAAGTGTCTATTATGGTCCTTAGACTGGAAGATTATCATTAACTCATGTCATGACTCGGACACGTAGATTTACTAACGAAAACCATCATGTAGATAGTTGGTGGGAGGTAGGGTACGTTGGGGGTGTCATAAGTGACTTGTTGTCAATGGATATGTCAAGGAAGGATTTGTCCCTTCCATTTATGGAAGTTTATATCTTGTCCCTTTGATTTAAATAGAACTGTCACATTAAATTCCATGGCCATGGTGTAAACGATGAGTTTATTTCAGGTAATCAAAGAACGATGGATCAAGCATATAGGTTTATGATACTGCCATGAAACCTGCTTGATGAGATATCAATACAAAGCAATTAAATTACACGGTAAGCATTCATTTGTGGTGATACATAAATGTGGCGTCAACTTCTTTCTCTCAGGTGCCTCAACCCGTTGCAAGCCAGTAATCTTGGACTTTAGGCAAGGCCGCCTAATGCCTGTGATAAAGAGGACTAGAGGGTCACACAAAAAGTGTATTCATGTATCTAAATTAGAATAAATATTATTCTCGTATGTGGTTTAATAATTATTCAAGGAAGCCTAAATTGTTTTATTGTTGGAGGAAGAATAAAATAAAACAAGTACACACCATGTATCAATTATTACACACCATGTAGTTTTATTTTGAAAACAAGTACATTCTGTGTGTTATTAAAAATACACGCCATGTAGTTTTCATTTTCGAATGGAAATGAATAAATAACAACAAGATATACATCCTTTGTACATTGAATGTACACGCAGTGTAGTTTTCAATAAAAAAAGTACACGCCTTGTATTTATTAATACATGCTGTGTAGTTTTTCCTGTCAGCATTTTGAGGAAATATCGTTTTAATAAATGATATTTATTATAATCAGCATGGGAACATGTCAAGGAATTAATTATTCATAATTGGGGTTTTAAATAAGAGTCAATGATATAAATAAAATGCGTAACACGATTATTTTCTATCATATCTATTCATCCTCAAACCTGATTATAAATATCCTCACAACCCCAACTCATTTCCAAAAACACAAGAGAATCGTTATGCACAATAGTTAGGGAAAATTCTACAAAGGCTGAAAGGAAATCATCCTCCAAGAACGCTCTAAATACTGAGAGAGTTCCTCTTCCATCGGATCAAGATGATCTAAGGGGACAATGCATGAAAAGGTTCTCCACACTATCAGCTGGAGACTCTTTTGGAGATGTCCCAAGATACGAAGTACATGTGTGGATCACCGCTAGAGGATGTCTACACATGGATTCTACGACGCAACGACGAATCACATCGGAACATGATCAAGAACATCAATGAATAAAGAACACCCAAAAGGTATTTATTTTCAATTGATTAAATTAATTATAATCAAACTGTAATGATCCTACTTTGTGGTTTCGGGACATTCATTTTCTATTTCCATTTCTATGATTCGATCTATGGAGACTAAAATTTATTCCCGTATTGATCCCAAATTGATCATTGTTAATGACAAAAAGCCAAGTGGGCACATCCACCAACATTCTTCCACTGCACCCGAAACCAAAAAATGGAATCAGAGTGAGGATACAACTTTTATTATAGTTATTAAATTTTCATTTCTAATTTACACAATTATATTTGATAAAATTCAAAATAAAAGTTTCTATAAATCTGAATAAAAGAGATATGTTCCTCCGCCTTCATTTCTCAATTCATTTCACAAAAACAACCATTTAATTTTAATTTTTATTAAAATAAAAATGAGGATCTCATCCATAAGAGCCGCTCATTCTATCTGTACAACATGGGAATACACGGCGTGTAATGAAAACTACATGTCATGAACATAGGTTCAAGGAACCGACACTGGTATGGAAAACCACGCCGTGATAATTGAGTATGCCTAAGTATTTTACGCCCCGTGTTGACCATAATTAAACAGCGTGTAGGAACTAGAATACACTGTGTGTATTTTGGAGCATCACGCCATGTAGTGCGATCCGGCCCAAGTGAAACCGTGTACAAAGGAGAAGCCGCATACCACATACACAGGATCACCAGGCCGGTTACCACATAACAAGGAAGCACATTCCATGTATCGTTTATATACACGTCATGTACTCCAAAATTTCTAATGTAGAGAAAACATGCCAAAGCCCCTGGTGTGTACGTTGGATAAAAGGTGAAAAGAAATACACTCTGTGTAAATAAAAACTACACGTCGTGTACTTTCTCGAAATTTCACCAGGTTTCCTCCAAAAAGTAAATAGACCTGTACAAGGAACATGGATGATAATAATCTCAATGAAATTCAAAAAGAAATTTAAGATAAAGAATGTATTAAATATAAGATCATAATTAATTGAATTCAAGTGTAATAAATCCTAAATAATAGAACAATTAAAAGAATTTTAATTTTAAATATGTGAAAATGTAGTTGCATGTTATGGATGATCATGAGCTAGAGCAAAGACCATTTGTATGTTTGTATGGTTTCATTTAAATTTGTTTAATTTAAATTTGTAGGCTTGTGAGCCTTCTTCCAAAAATGTAGGGCATTCGTGCCCATGGTTTCTTTAATGTAAACCCCATGTAATGGAGTATTTCTTAATCCAGATGAGACGGTTAAAAACCCGAAGTTGAGGAAAAACCAACCCAAGAAGATACAAAGGTGGACAGCTGGAAGCTGCAAAACATGAACCGTTGGTTTAATGGGTTTTTCTCTAGGTCAGGGTTAGCTTATCAAACTACTAGATAATCTAACCAATAAAAGCTCATGATCATACCATTTATTTTAATTCTATATGATTGAATGATTTATTTATTATGCATGTGTTGTCGTGATCAAATAATTAATGAAATAAACAAAGCATGCAATGATGGAATAATATCAAAACCGGAATATGCATAAACATTATCGGAACATGGTTAATCACTTAGCAAGCATTACTTAATATCAACAAGCATGTGATAATGTGAAACTACTCATAAAGGAATAAATTACCTCAATACCATATTATATCAGATCAAGCCTTCCATTACATGATTAAGGGAAAGACTCAATAATACTATGTGTTTGACCAACCCTTGTCAGGACACTGACTTTTATGAAGGAACCCGTAGGAAATGTTTCGGGTTGAATTAACGATATTACATCATGAGAAGCATCCCTTGCTAGACATGATGTAATATTTGAGGCAAGAGTTAAGGAAATCCTAGTCATGATTTCAGGATTGGGGAGTCCACTCAACAGATCAAGGAACTGTAAGCTCACAGTTGGAAAAGACATTCCTACCTAAATACCTTCAAAATATCTAGACCAACCCTTGTTGGGGTTATGTGAAGAAGAATAAGGATCCTTGACACTATAATGTCAACGAAACTTGAAATTCTGAGTTCAATGGTGAGGGCCATTGGGAATTGATAAAATAGTGGGAGAATAATTAAATTCATTTTTTATTTCTCATAAAAATGTAATCAAGAACATACTAATAAATCTATTCTTTTAATTTGTAGAATCGAAATGACAAACTAGTCAACCACATTTTCTCTGCGATCAATTCTGGATAAAGACAATATCTTCACCAGCAGTAAATTTCAATAATGGTTAAGGTTCCTTCAGGATATCCTACACCATGAATGAATGTTTTACATGCTGGAGTCCTCAATTCCTGATCTGCCTTCCCAAGGGGCAAGTGATGATGATTTCCTGGTCTATGATCAATATTTGAGCGATGCACTCAATGTTAAATGTTTGATGATGTCATCAATTTCTAGTGATCTCATGAAGTCTCATGATGACATGGATGCCTACAGAATGCTCGAGCACCTCCGTGGTCTATACTAGGAGAGAGCAAGACATGAAATGTTTGAGATATCTAAGGATCTATTTAAGAGGAAGCTTGGAGAGGGTGCCCAGGCTAGGCCTCATGTAGTCAAGCACATTGGAAACATTGAGGGAATGGATGTTCAATGGTTTATACTCCCCGAAGAACTGGGTACCGATATCTTTCTTACATCACTCCCACAGAAATTCTCAATATTGTTTGTGAACATCAACATGAAAAATATTGAGAAGTCTCTGTCTGATATTTTTATCCTCATTCTCCAACTAGATAATGACATGAAGTGTGAATAACCTTCTGTCCATATGGTAAATAAAAGGAAAGGAAAGGATAAGTGATTTAATCCCAAGGATTCTTCAAGGCCTTCCATAAAACGGAAGATCAAAGGGGAGGCAAGGGAACAGGATGATGTTTGTTTCACATGTGGCAAGAAGGTCCACTGGAAGAAAAACTGCACCCATCTAAGGAAGAAAGTGGAATCTTTAGGTGCATTTTTCATCGAATGAAATCTTTATGTTTCTCTAAATTGGTTATTATATACAGATTTTGGTACTCACATATGTATTCAAATACAGGAACTAAGTAGATTCAAGAATATTGATCAAGGGGAGCTAGATATAGGAGCATCCAATAGACCCAGACTTACTGCTGTAGCTATCGGGGACTACCACCTCACGTTGCTAACTAGAATGATCTTGGTGTTAAAGGGTTGTTATTATGTGCCTTCTATAACAAAAAAAATTATTTAAGTATCCTGATTAGATACTGATGGATTCATCTTCAAGTTTAGAAGTGGATGTTTCTACTTTTATAAAGACATCTTTTTTTGGTAGGGAAAATTTATATAATGGCCTTTATGTGTTAGACTACACAGACCAAGTAATGGAAATCGATGACAATGTAAATTCACATGACTCATACCACCCCCAACTTTGGCATCACAGGTTAGGTCATGTCAATGACAAACATTTGAAAAAATTACATCAAGATGGGTATTTTAATTCGTTCGAACTAAAACCACTGGTTGCATGTCATGCATGTCTACATGGTAAAATTACCAAAGCCCAATTTTGTGGGGAAGGTGAAAAAAATAAAGTGCTTTTAGAATTAGATCACAGAGTTGTGTGTGGACCATTTCCAGTTGATGCAAGGGGTGGGTTCTCATACTTCATAACATTTAATGATTATTATAGTTGTTATGGATATATCTACTTAATGAGGTATAAGTCAGATTCTTTTGATCGGTTCAAAGAATACAAGAATGAAGTTTAGAACCAGATTGGTAAGAAGATTAAGAAAGTCCACTTAGATAGAGGAGGAGAATATCTTAATCAGGACTTCATTGATCTCTTACAGGAGTTTGGGATTCTATCTCAACTCACTCTTCCTTACACACCTCAGTGGAATGGTGTATGTGAAAGGAGTAACCGCACCCTGTTGGACAAGGTGAGATCAATGATGAGTCATACGAGTCTTCCATTATCCTTTTGGGGATATTCATTACAAACAGTAGCACACATACTAAACCAAGTAACAACTAAATCGAGGAATTTTATTCCGTTAGAGTTATGGAGTGGATGCAAATCCATGTTATCGAATTTACATTTGTTGGGTAGTGAAATATTTGTTAAGGCCTCTTCAGTTAAAAAACATGCACTCCGAGGCATAAAGTGTATCTTTATAGGATATCCCAAGGAAACAAGGGGATATTACCTTTACAACCCCTCACACAAAAAGGTTGCGGTGGTAAGACACTCCATATTCCTTGAGATGTAGCACATCTCCAAAAGGGATTGTGGGAGCGAGATAGACTTCGATGAAGTCGAGGCTCAAGATACACAAGAGTTGGTACAAGAATAGATTCCACAAAGCCTTGTGGAAGAACAATCTATTCTAGAGACACATGAACTGTGTAAGAGCACGAGAGAGGTTATAGAACCATAACGATATGGTTTTCATGTCATCGAGGATGGTGACTCATTATTGGTTGACAATGATGATCCTTTTACCAACAAGGAAGCAGTTTAAGGAACAGACGCTGCCAAGTGGCAAGAAGCCATGAATTCTAAAATGGATTCCATGTACAAAAACCAAGTCTAGATTTTGGTAGATCCTCTAGTAGATGTAAAGCCTATTGGTAATAAATGGGTATTTAAGAAGAAATTGGACATGGAGGGGCGATTCAGAACCTATAAGGCAGGACTGGTTGCAAAAGGATTTAGACATCAGCAAGGAATTAATAATGATGAAAGCTTTTCACCTGCTGTGATGCTAAAATCCCTTAGAATCCTATTGGCCATTTCTGCTTACCATGACATTGAAATTTGTAAAATGGATGTCAGAACAACCTTCCATAACGGGAACCTCCAGGAAGATGTCTACATGATAGAACCGGAAGGGTTTGTGACTACAGAGGATGCCAACAAGGTATCCAAGTTGCAGAAATCCATTTATGGATTAAAGGAAGCATCAAGGTCCTGGAAAATTCCTTTTTATGATGTTGTAAAGGAATTTGGCTTTGTTAAGAATTAATGTGAGACTTGTGTCTACTATAGGTTTAGTAGAAGTGCGGTCATTTTCCTAATAGTATATGTTGATGACATATTACTAATTGGAAATGAAGTGCATGTCTTACAGTCAGTTAAGGCATAGTTTCATAAGTTCTTCTCCATGAAAGACTTGGGCGAGGCAATATATATTCTTGGGATCAAGATCTATCGTGATACATCTAAGAGAATAATGGGCCTGAGTCAAAGTACATACATTGACAAGATACTGAATAGATTCAGTATGGAACAGTCAAAGAGGGGATTGTTGCTAGTGTCACATGGCATTCATCTTTCCATGAAAATATATCCTCAAACACATGAGGAAAGAAATATAATGGAAAGGATCCCTTACGCATCCACGAATGGGTCAATCATGTATGTTATTCTATGTATGAGGATATATGTTGATTACGCATTAAGTGTGGTAGAGAGATATAAAGTTGATCTAGGAGACCACCATTGGATGGCAGTCAAGACTCTCCTTATGTATCTAAGGCATACTAAGGATGTTCCTGGTTTATGGAGGAGATGAGGAACTAGTCATCAGAGGACAAGTAGATGCTATTTTCTAGACTGATCGATATGACATGAAGTTGCAGACTAGATACATCATTAGTTTGAATGGAGGTTCAGTGAGCTGGAAGAGCTCAAAGGAATGTGTGGTGGTAGATTCTACAGAAGAGTCTGAGTTTATCGCAGCTTCTAAGGTAGCTAAAGAAGCAGTATGGATGCAAAGCTTCATCCAAGAGTTGGATGTAGTACCGAGTAGTAAAGATCCTATCACAATCTATTGTGATAATACAGTAGCGGTGGAACATGAAAAAGATCCAAGGTCACATCAGTGGAAAAAAGCACATACTTCATAAGTATCATCTCTTGAGGGATTTTTCTCAGAGAGGTGAAGTCACAGTGAGCAGTATTTCCAAGATAGACAACGTGGCAGACCCCTTGACTAAATCCATAACTTATTAGAAACATGATCATCATGTGAGGTATAGTGGACTAAATGTTGAAGGCAGTTGGCTCTATTCGAAGATGGAGTTTGTAAGGGCTGGTTTCATGAGAACCAACTGGTTTGTACTTTGATTAAATGAATGTTCACTTACTATAAATTTTTCATTGTTCTACATGACTATAATATAATAATGTCCTGGAATATTTGTTGCATTGATAATGTAATGGATGATCACCGCTATGATGAGAACCTTGAAATTCTATAACAATATTCTTAAATATTGTTCTGTGGTTGGATGACATACTATGATAGGACACATAGTATACAGACCGTCATGTGTGAGTACTCGTAAGAAGACGAGACTCACTCTCATGAAGTTCGCACTTGGTAATCTCCAAGATGGGAGATTATGAGAACAAACTTTCTAGTAGTAATTCTGCATGTCTTGGTGTCATCAGACATTGCTATCTACGATCATGTGTAATGGTCCTTAAACTAGAAGATTATCATTAACTCATGTCATGACTAGCGCACTTATATTTACTAATGAAAACCATCTCGTAGAATGTTAGCGGGAAGTAGGGTACGTTGGGTGCATCATGAGTGGCATGTTGTTAATGGATATGTTGAAGAAGAATTTTTCCCTTCCATTTATAAAAGTTGATATCTCGGCCCATTTATTGAAATAGAACTGTCGCATTAAATTCCATGGCCATTGTGTAAAGGACACGTTTATTTTAGGTAGTCAAAGAATGACATATCAATCATATAGGTTTATGACACTTCCATGAAACCTACATGATTAGATATCGAGACAATGGGATTAAATTACACTGTAAGCGTTCATATGTGGTGATACGTCAATGCGGTGCTATCTTATTTCTCATGGGTGCCCTGACCCATTGCTAGATATTTATCTTAGACTTTAGGCAAGCCCACATAATGCCTATGAGAAAGAGGCCTAGAGGGTCACACACTACGTGTATTCAAGTATCTCAACTAGAATAATGATTATTCCCATACGTGGTTTAATAATTATTCAAGGAATCCAAAATTGTTTTAATGTTGGAGGAAGAATAAAATAAAACAAGTACATGCCATGTAGTTTTATTTTGAAAACAAGTACACACTGTGTATTATTAAATATACATGCCGGGTAGTTTTCAATTTCGAAAGGAAATGAATAAATGAATACAATATATACACGCTGTATACATTGAAAATACATGTCATGTAGTTTTCAATGAAAAACAAGTACATGACGTGTAGTTTTTCAAATCGGGATTATGAGGAAATATCGTTTTATTAAATGATATTTTTTTGTAATCAGCATGGGCGCATGTCAAGTAAAAAATTATTAGACATGGATTTTTTAAATAAGATTCAATGAAATAAATAAAAAGAAATTGCATTTATTTATTGTCATAACTCTAAAACCTCAAACCCGATTATAAATATCCTCACAGCCCCAACTCTTTTCTGAACACACAAGACAATCGTTTTGCACAACAATTCGGGAGAATTCATTCAAGACCAAAAGGACCTCTTCCTCCAAGAACGCTCTCAAGACTGAGAGAGATCCTCTTCCATTGGATCAAGACGATCTAAGGTAGACAACGCAAGAAAAGGTTTCTCTACGCTAGCACCCAGAGACTCCTTTGGCGATGTCCCGAGATACGAGGTACATGTGTGGATCACCGCCAAAAGAAGTCTACACTTGGCTTCTGTGACACAATGACGAATCACATCTAAATGTGATCATGAATATCAACGAAAAAAGATCCCCCAAAAGTTATTTCTTTTCAATTGATTAAATTTATTATAATCAACCTATAACGTTTTTTCTACTTGGTTCCAGGAATATTCTTTTCTTTGTCCATTTCTATGATTCGATTTGTGGAGACTGGAATTTATAGTCATATTGATCCCGGATTGATCAATGTTAATGAAATAATCCCAAGTGGGAACATCCACCCATGCGCTTCCGTTGCGCCCAGAACCTTCACTATATTAATTTTCACTATTGTCATCTCTTTTGGTTTTAGTAAGTGATGAAGACTAACATAACCAATTTAATAGTGGATGTCATGGAAAATGTAGAATCATTCCAAATTAAAAAAACTAACATGATAAGGTTTGGTGTTATAAATCATTTGAATAAGAAAAAACGGATATCAAGAATTTTTATTAACAATACTAATAAAGTTGAAATTCAAGAAACACCAAATAACATAACGATATAATCTCATATAATTTTTGGAGACAAATATAATATAGGAAAAAAGATTCAATTTCTTATATGTCAAAAATGTGTGGAGAAACATGGGGGGTGATGATATATCTGTGGAGATGTCAACCAACAGAATCATTAGTATAAGGGAAAGAGAGAATATATGATAATCCATTTCTTCAATTGTAACAAAGATGGGAATTTTGTGGATATATATCCTAATATAAGGGCCAACAAGGGATATATTAAACAAAAACCATTTTGAAACTACTATTAATGTATTACATAGTATGTTTTTAGTAATGATTTTCTCATGTATAGTGTCATTTAACAATACAAAAACTATAGGATATAATGTTATAAAAACCCCTAGAGTTATGATTATCATTTAATTAATTTGAAAAGTGTATATAATTTCATTTCTTATCTATCGTTAAATTATTCCCTTAGTTTAATTATATGTGAAATTGGGAATAGGTTATTTCTCTTTATAAATCAATTAAAAATTTTTTCATATAGAAATATCTCATTTCACATCCAAAATAAACCCATGACCATCTAGTTGTGTATGTTTAACTATGAGTTTCTTATATAAATTACTAAGATATAATGAGTCAAATTGAGAGGGATAATTATTTGTACGGAATAATGTAACACCCTATAAATTTAATATATTACATTCTTGAAATGAACAAAAATATTTTGATATATTTCAATGAAGGTGACATTGAATATAAAAAACATTGGTATTTTTAGATTAAAAAAATATTTAATTATAACTATCAAAAACTAATTCATTTAAGTAGCTGGGTTGGATATGAGTAAATACTTTATGAATTATATGTATATATAAGATAAATTACACTTTTAATATGAGTGAAATGAAATTAGATTACCAAAAACGAAAAATAAGATCATTTATTTTATAGAAAAGTATTTCATAAAAAATTATGTTTCATGAATTTTCAATTTCTATTTTAGGAAAAATGTTATTAATGATAAATTATGTTTTATATTAATAATTTTGTAACACTAATTTATTTTTTAATATATTTGACTTAAGAATGATAAAACATAGTATTTTAAAATTTCATTTTCAAATAAAATTAATTATTCATTATATTTTTTGATTTTTTTCAATAAATGAATATTTAAATATTAAAATGTTTACTTTACTATATGGAACTAATTTTTTAATTTAGGATTAAGATATTAGTTTAACATGATTTTTTCCAGAAAAAAACATATTTTTTTACTAAAAAATATTGTTTTTATAAAAAATATAATTTGTATATGATTTTAGAATTATATTGGAATTTCATAAAAGATAAAAAACATTTAGGTATTAAAATATGTTTTAAAGGAATAAAATTATCCATTTTGAAATATATTCTCTTAGATTTTTAATCTTATGTCCAAAATTTATAGAGCTAAATTAAAATATTTGTCTAAAAAATATTTCTTTTCGGTATTTTGAATAATGGATTTTCAAGTTGAGATTTGGTATTATCTTAAAATTGGAACCTCACACCATTTATTTTTTACAATTAACCAATTTATATAAATTAATTTGATAATTTTAATAACTATGGAATGCATGTAAATTTTTTACATTAAAACCTACTTTTTCTAAAAACTATATTCATGCGTTCTATGTGATAATCTGAAAATTACAATTTTAAAACCATCGAAATTTAATTTGATCAAATAATTTCACAATTTTATATCAAATGTTAATAATTATGTAAATTGGGTCAATATTAATGTTTTCATTATAAAAAATTATTATTTATAAAAAATTATTACCCTGGAAAAAGTTAATTTTGGTAAAAAGATACAAGTAAAAAAGCATTAATAAACTCAATTTTGGCTCTAAAATGAGTGTTTGAGGTAATTTTATACCCACTCCCACATTAACCTCATTTTTTTTAATTTTGGAGACATTTATCTTGGAATATTAATATCACATTATTGAAAATGTTATATGTGCTCCCAAAACAACCCTTCCCTTAAATTATAAACAGTAACACTTATACCACATCAAGGAACATAATACCTTATACTTAACAATAAAATATCATATTTTTCATCCTAGACCCCTCTAACATGCTAGAAAACATCATATCACCATTAATTTTTATATGGAAATCATTTCAAAGGTGGATTTCTAGGGAAAATCCCACAAACTGGGGAATGTATTATCAACTACATATCTTTTATTATTGATTATCATTGTCAATTTTTATTCTAAACACACAAATATAATGACATAAGAATAATTTATGTAATTCAACATCACTGTGTTAGGGTAATTTTCATTTATTATTAATTTATCCCCTATATAATAAAAATTATAGATCATGCGTATATGCAAACTATCGAAATAATGAGCAATACTGTTAATTTATCATCACCACCCACAAATAATGATTTTTAGAATATTTTAATGATGTAATATTAATTTTATGTTATCATTGTTATTCTATTCTAACAATTTATAGATCTAATTGATGACATTATCATCAAAATATTATCATTAACACAATCATATATAAAATAGAACTAAGAGTATAATGGTCTCTTTTTTCATTTTAATGTATTTATATAAATTATATTGACATTATAACTCATTATAAATATGTTATATCAGACTAATAATCATTAAATAATATCATAATAATTTTTTATAATGATGTTAAAAATAAACAGAACTCATAATTGTCAATTAATCATGGTTGGTTCAAGCTTTAGTCTTTTTAATCACCTACTTGAAAAATAATATACATTAATGACATGGATGACTATGTTAAATTAAACACAGATATAATATAATATAAATATTTTAAAAATATATTTGTTTTTGGTTACACATTAACAAATAGAATAGATTATATTCAAAAAGAATCACAAAAACATTATCATCACCGGTTTCAACTTCAGGGTTCCGTAGATAGACTTACAGGAAAGAATACTTTTTATCAATAAAATATCATGGAACATCTATTATAGTACCTTATATAATAAAATGAATTTGTAAATATGAATAATAATATATGTGAACATTAATTTTAAGAAAATAGTACAAAGAGATAATGATTACCTACATCATATTTTGAAAATGGGAAAAAACAAACTAATTTATATATAAGAAGAATAATTTTTAATTATATTTATAAGTGTTTATAGTGATAAATATTATTCTTGTGTATGTATTTAATGAAATTAATAAAATTAGTGATTCCATTTGGATAAGTGGGGAACATATAAGGACTGAGGTTTGGGTTTTCTATCTAAAATTCATCTCTTTGAAACATGTTTGGTATTATGCACCTATTTTAATATATGTGGTGTATACATATCATATTAGAGATATAATATTAATAATTATTATATAATCATCGTATTTTCTGTTCAATTATAATTCTTATCTTTCAAATGGTTTTTAATTAAAAATTTTAAAACACATAAGGGTTTTCTTTGTCTCAGTTTTGATTCATTGAGGCATAACAAATTTTTTGAGAAATGCTTCATTTATTATGTTATATTCATATCCCATGGATATATTTTTATCATAATATTCTTAATTAATGGAATTTAATTCCTATATTCAATTCAATTATTCAAGTGGCTATTGATTTAGTTTTTCCCCAGTAATAAAGATTTTTGGAAGCTCAACAATCATCCATTGAGTTATGATCATTATCTTGAAACAATTTCATTATATTTTCAAAAATTATACCCATTTATTGTATTATGTGATATTTTATCCTTATATTATATGAATATACATTCATACCATATAAAAAATTTGATTAATATTTATCTCTTCCGGTGTTTTATGATTTTGAAAATATTCACCTTCTTACACTGTACGGATTATGATCATGTTATTCCATTATTAACATAGATTGATACTAACTTCTCTATATAGTATAAAATTTCCATTTTTCATAATTCATAATGTATTGTTCTCACTATGAAATTATGATAATCTAATGACTTGGGTAAATGTATTGGCATACCGAATATTGGTATTCCAATATGGATGACTATGTGAATGTTGACTATGAATATTTGACTATCCACACAAATTATCTAGATGGGTAATGATCTTATTATCCATTTAATTAAAATTAAGTATATTAATGGTGTATAGTATATTTTTTTAATATGGATGATTAATGTATTCATAACAATGTATTGTTATGATCATGGAATTCTTTTATTGAAATATTGAAAAGTATTGAAGTTCCTATGGATTATTGGCTTCTAACATAGGATGATCATGTATTGATATTATGTGTTAGTCATTATATGAATAGAGATGTTTTTATTATTCGAAATGTTCCCAAGGTAATGTGATGAAATGTTTATTTACTCTATAGTTAATGAATTGGACATAATCGGGTGATGGTTGGGCAAGGGAATTATATATCCCCTCAAAGAAATGACATGTCTTAGGAGACATAACAAGGTGTGTTTCAATCCATAACTCTCCTCATATATATATAGAGTCTTGGAAAAGGTTTTGGTTTATTTTTTATGTCATGTGTTTGTAATTCAATAATTTTGAGATTAGTATTAATGATATAAATGTTTTCCTTAAATTTTCATTGATATATTTTTCACATAGTTTAACGTTATTATGATATTATTAAAATTAATCATTCCTTTCATATTATTCTTAGGTTTTTGACAAATTTATTAACATGTTTCATATACTCAGTGTTTGAGATCACTCATTTCTTATGTTACTATTCCATTGTTTTGGATGAAAAGTATTACATGCTACATGTTTAGAAATATATCACTTCTGTGGAAATATATGGGTTTTTTGAAGACTAATTATAGACTATTTAGTTTCAAATAGAATAAAAAATTACTATTTGATACAAAGAAAATTAGCATTACTAGTTATTATTTTTACATAATCCAATAAATCTCTAAACATGAAATATATAACTGGGATGTATGAGATGTGATAATTATTATAAATTTTTTAATTAAGGATAATTTAATATAGGATTTTACACTTGATACCAAATTGAGTATATAAAATTTGTGTTTATGGAACTAGTTATATGAGAGTGATTCTAGGTATTAACATCACTCGTGTTAGATAAAAATGGTGCCCTATTAAATTCTAAATGCAAAACTCCCTAGTTTACTCCCACATTCATTACCTGAAAGGCAAGGAACATTTTCCTAATTCTTTAGAAAGCTGAATCAAAATTACCCATCTTATAAACAATATATGTTTTTTCTATCATCATGATCTATATTAGTCTCCTCCATCATCATCAATTATGATCAATTACTATACCTGAGTATAACATATAGAGTATTTCATTGTAATCATCAATACTTTAATAATTTATTTCATTATTTTATATATTTTTATGTTTGGAAAAGAAATTTGTTTTCTAATAATCATAAAACATATAGGTAAAATATTTGGATGGACTCATTAGATAATATCACAAGTGAAACACATAAATATTTAAAATATAATAGCATTGAAAATACATTTAGAAGAGTACTTAAAAATTTTTAAATAAAGGAAAATAACGCATTTTTGATATATTTAAAAAAATTATAAAAAATATTCAGAAAATGATTTCATTTTAATATAAAATTAAAAATTAAAAATATTTATTCAAAATAATGAATATTTTTGAAGAATTTAAATTATAATTTTGATGTAAATGTAAAAAAAATTATTTTCAAACTTTTATAATGATATCCAAAATTGAACCTATTAGAAAATTTTATGAAATTTATTTTAAAAAACTTTTAAAATACGGTCAAGGGTAAAAGTAAAAAACCTTAGATATGAATTTATTTTTTAAAAATTATATTATTAAATTAATATAAATAACATTGATTAAGGGTTTGGATAAAATTACTGAAAAAAATAACACAAGGTTTTTAATGAAAAGGCTTTTTTAGTTGTTTAAAACAAAAAAAAACTATTTGGAAGCATGAAAATAAGAATAAACATAAAATTAAATGAGTATAAATAGGGGTATTATATAATATTTCATGATTCAATGTATACACCACATAAATTAATATAGGTAAATCAGTTAATAGATATATCAAATTAGGAATTTCTAGACAAGAAACTCTTACAACAAGCGTAATAGTTGAATCAAAAATAAAATGAATGATGAAAAATTACATGACTATGTTAAAAATAAAATTTAATTGAAATAATATGTTAAAAATTACTTATGGGGATGTAAGTACAGAATAAAAAATAAATCATTGTGTATAACATGAATTATGTCTCAATTAATTGAAATTAAGAACAAAGAAACCCTTTCAACTTTTTTAATATTTTAATCTATGTATCATTAAAGATCTAAATTAAACATAACATTAAATATCATAAAAAATATCAATTTATGATTTAATATCTCAATATTCAGCATATATATATTATTAAAGGAAGTAGGTTCCAAATATAAGACATGTCTAAAAGGAGAAATATTGGGATGAATAACCTTTATGAAGATCATATCATTGAAATTAGAATTTAAAATTGAAGTAACTTTGTTTTAAAATAATAAAACAACAAAATACAAGTTTAAATGAAACATAATTTAATCATAAACTATTTTAACCAATATATTTCTATATCACGGTCTATTATGTATTAGTATGATATAATGAATGAAAATTGAGGTCAGAAACCCTTTACCATGAGTCCATACATTCAATGTATTTAATTTATCACCTTTATAATAAAATAATATTAATTATTTACTTGTTTAAGAATATTTTATATGTTTATGATTTAAAATTAAATCATTTAAATCATTTATTTAGATGATATATTTAATTACATAAGCCCACATAGAGTGTCTTGTGGAAGTTGATTACAAAATTAAAAAATGAATTTGGTAGGTTGAAAGTAATCAAAGAGTTAATTGCTCCATTATCAAAAGAATAATAAATATGATATAATTATCATTTTTATACATCAAATATAATTTTATAGTTATTCATTAGAATTAAATATAAAAAACAAAATACATTGGCTCATGAGGCGGTAGTGTAAACATAAACCAGAGTGATGTTTTTACATTTCATTGGGTGGAAAATGAAGAAAAATAATATAATATTATCTTTAAAAAATAATTATATTCTTATAAAAACAAAATTAATTCATTAATCCATCCCCAAAACCATCCATGAGTGGTGGTTTTTGAAAAATCAAGAATATCACTATGTGGGGGTGGTTTCCTGTAGGTACACACATGTGATGATTCCATTTTTAATGATTTGAATGGAAGATTATATATTATATTTACATAATAATAATTATTTCATTAATTTTATATTTATACATTATATTAATCTTAATAATCACCTATACATTAGTTCACAAGGTATTAGTATGCACGTATACATGAAAGATGGTTCTATTTCACATTAGATGGAAAATGTGATGAATAGGGAACATCCATTAACATAATATCTTCTGAGTATAGGATATAAAATCATGTTATTATATATTAATTATGAGTATATAATTTAAGGATTTTTATGGTTAACTAAAATTAAAATTCATGGTTCAGTCAATTACCCCCTCTTAAAGAACCTCCTTTCGCTTACACCTCAATACTTATAGTTTTGTATTTTTGTGAGACCATGACCTCTACTAAGGGATTAGGAATTATGGGAAGTGATTTGTATAGATATTTTATTTTATAAATGAATTAATATTTGTGACTAATATATGAGGTTCAATGTCCATATATAAAAATTGTGAGGGGCCCCCATGGAAATACATAATTTATTAAATTAATAAAAGTTAATTTTGATGTTCCAGTGGCACTAAATTGATATATTTTCAATTTAGGGTAAATATAGGGATATATACTCTACTTTTTAAAAATACTAGTTATTTTTAGATGATTTTTAACCCTAATATCTTAGTTTACCCCCTGATGACCATTTTGACAATTACCTTGATATCAATGTCATTTAAGAATTAACAGTAAATAAAGTTAATATTTGGTACGTTAAATGTCATCAAATAGATGATTTTTACATAATCAATGCAATACTAATCATGATATTATTATCATTGTTAGGAATCAAATATAATTCTATATTTAATAATTAAAATTAAATATAAAAAACAAAATACATCGGCTCGTGAGGTGGTAGTGTGCACATACATAAGAGTGATGTTTATACATTTCATTGGGAGGACAATAAAGAAAAAAATATAATATTACCTTTAAAAAATAATTATAATGTTATTAAAACAAAGTTAATTCATTATTCTAGCCCCATAACCATCCATGAGTGGTGGTTTTTGAAAATTCTAGAATATCACTATGTGGAGATGGTTTTTCGTAGGTGCACACATGGGATGATTCCATTTTTAATGATTTGGATGGTAGATGATATATTATATTATAAAAATAATAATTATATCAATAATATCATATTTATACATTATATTCATCAAAATAATCACTCATACATCAATATTCAAGGTAGTAGTATGCACGTACACATAAACGATGGTTCTATTTCACATTTGATGGAAAAGGAGATGAATAAGGAACTTCCATTAACATCATATATTCTGAGTATAGGATATATAATGATGTTATTATATATTAATGATTAGTATATAATTGATGGATTTTGAATATGAACTTAAATTAATATTCATGGTTAATACAATTACCCCCTCTTGAATAACCTCTTTTCTCTTACACCTCAATACTTCTAGTTTGGTATTATTGTGAGACCATGACCTCTATAATGTGAGTTGGAATACTGGGAAGTGATTTTTATAAATTGTGTATTATTTAAATGGATTAAAATTTGTGATTTAGAGAGGAGGGTTGGTGTCCATATATATATTATTAGAGGGGCTCACATGGAATTACTTAATGTATAAAATGAATAAAAGCTATTTTTGATGTTCCAATGGAACTAAATTGAAATATTTTGAATTTAGAGTTAATATAAGTATATATAATAAAATTTGAAAAAATAAATTAGTTAGTTTCTATTGATTTTAAGCCTAATATTTTAGTTTACCCGTAGATGACTCTTTTGAAAATTAACTTGATATCAATGTCATTTACTAATTCTCAAAAAATAATGTAACTATTAAAGGATAATTGAATAATAAATGGAAAAAGAACTACAAATATGACCTATTGAGACATATGTATTGCTATAGTTTTAAAAAATTAAGTCTATAGGTTTATTTAAGGCAATAGTTTTATTGAAACTATCGTTCACTATCCATGTTACAAGGCTTCTCCTCCTCACTCACCTTTTCCATTGGGCTCCCCCACTTGAACCCGCACCTCCTCGACCTCCACATTGACGACCATTGCCTCCCTTCCCTCTCCTCTACTCCTTCACATCCCCTTCCAAGCCCTCTCCTCCCCACTACGACCTATGCTTCATGACCATCTGACCACCGCATCCCACCCATCCCCTCCCCTCCCCGACCTCTTCTCCCAACCGCGCCTTCTCGGCCTTTGCCTTAATGTCCTGGCCTCCACCTCCCTTCCCCCATCCCCTATCGCCCCCGTCAACTACAGTGACACCCCTCTCTTGGAATCTCTCCTAGGGAGGATTATTCAACCAATTCATTGTATCTATGTTGGGATATTATTCTCATTATTTTTTTTATTCTTTCTAAAATAATCATTTATTATTATATCAATATACTTAACTAGATGACTACACAATTTCTTGTTTGCATTATTTATTCATATATTCCCACTCGTTTAATTACATCTAGGTTTGGATTTTATTCTCCCATTGTTATTGAAATACCCTTTTCAAAGATTATTCTATCGTTGGTGAGCTTTTTTGGAAATGTTTTGTTCAATCTGTGTTTTAAAATATTTCGGGGTGAATTTCTATAAATTCATGGTTTTGAAATTATTTTGGTAAGTGCTCTAATATATGAGTTAAGGATTTTAAGTATGGGGGTTCTTCATGTGATGGGCTTGACTGTCATGTTGAGGTTTAATTAAATTATATAAATTTTTAAATGATGGTTGTCATTACATTCAATAATGTTTTTGGGAAAGGTGTTTTTAATACAGTTATTTTAGTTGCTTAATTATTATATATGGGTTATTTTATTTTAAAATATCTTATATATAATACTATTGTATAGGTAAAGGGTCTTGTTAATATTTAGATTCACAAAAAAAACTCAAAAATAAATTTATGTATTTCATTCATATAAGGATATAATTGACATTGTGAAATTGGATAATTAGTTTGGATCATGTGATTATTATTATTACTATTTTAGTTTTTGTTGTTTATGTTACGGTTTATATAACCAAATTTAGAGTATTGAATCAATTTAATCATAATGTTATCAAGGAGGTGATCCAATATAAAACCCTAATCAATGCTTTGCAGATGTGGTTTCAGGGATATCCTTTACGTTTGATATGAATGAAGCACCATCCCATATTTCTCCTTCTATATTATAGAAAAAGAGGAAATCAATAATTTATTTTTTGGGGAAGAAATGAATTTTATTGCATCATTCTTTTAGTACTCTCTGGTCAGTATGTTCATTAACTAGAATCCTTTGAATAATTATATCATAATGTTTATTAAATCTATTAGACTTAGTAATTTTGATTCGGGGCTTCGTGAATCCAACATTTCATAGTTATTTCTTCCTCGAGAGACAATTATTGTATATGTTTGTCTCATGGATAGTTTTCATTGAGAGGATTTTTAGTGACTATGATGAAATGAACTCTATACATTTAAAGGGAAGTTGAAAAACCGGTGGTTACAATTTTTAATGGATTTCAATGTTCAGACGATCCCATTTTCAAGTAAATTTATTTGTCTATTGTTGATAATCATGTGTCCACACTTATTAAGCTCGATTTAGCCACCTATAATCTCTCAATACCCTTTCTTGTGAGGATTATAACACAGGAAAAGTTCTCCAAATCACTATTTATATTTATCTAGATTTTGAATGGGGTGAAGTGATATTGGAAAAAGGGTTCTTAAAAAAATTTAATAGATTACTAATGATCTAATTTTAAATACATTAAAGATATTTTATCTTGTGGAATGGTGATCTCAAAAGAAACCACATCAGAACATCCATTTAGATAGAATGAAATTTGGATTGAAATATGTATTAAGGGTACCCTTGTTGATTTTTAAGACTCTTTTGTGTATGGAAAAAAGTAATCACTTGAAATATATTATGAACAAGATGTGGATAGGTACCTTGTCGGGTATTCTAAACAGAACCTAGATAAGAGACATTAGATTATGTTATTTTCTAGATTTTCTATTATTGTTAATAATTCTCAAACTAACTCTGAGGTGATGTTTAAAGGGAGTGATGCCCTTAATATGTCTAAAGAATATGACCCTACAAATGCAATGGATCGAAGGGGGGAATGGTGATTTGGGTGAATATACTCATGAAACACATTAAAATTCATGCTAAATTAATTAATTAATGTTTTTTACAGAGGATGAATAATACTAACAAACATCTCTCTATATGTGGGATGGTGACTTGAGTGGTATTAATGATGAGTTTATCACACTGATTTTGATTCAATTACTTACTTTTCTTGAAGAGAGGAGTTTTTATTATATGTGTTTCATTTTATATATTTTAAATTTTAATTAGTGGTGATTTTAGGAATGTTACATACAAATATTGAGTTCTTAAGATATCTAAAATCTAAAATCACCAATGTTTATCCTCTATGGTTAAGGTTCACTTGCTAGGTCAATTATGATATTAATGAGTTTTTGATGATGCAATGTTATTTGATTGTTTCTACTTGACATAATGATTATGACTTAAAAGAGATTTATTTATGAGTTTAAGGATTAGATAATTCGTAGGTTGATGATCAATTATTGGTAAATATGCAGATGTTGTAGGCAATTATGATAATCTTTATTGATGACCTTAAAGATGGGGTTTTTGATGATGTGATGAATGTTTCAAATTGATTAATGATTTATTATGAAACATAAATAAATATCATGAAATGGGAGTTACTTTAGGATGGATTTTAAATATCTATGGTGATACCAATTTGGATGTGTTCATACTATAGAAAAAATGAATCTTATGAGGATTGGCTTATATAAATGCTGATTATATTTTTCAAGATTCAAATATAATTTTTGTCATTTATGGTTTCTTTAAGGTTGGTGACGTCATTTTTCTACTCATTTATTCATAAGAACATATTTAATTTTATAAATTTTATTTGAGTGTATGAGTTCATTCTACAACTCTTACATTGGGTTGTTTCTGATTATTATTATTACTATTATTATTATTATGCCAAAAAAAATTATCATAGTGGACTGGGTTATGAAATGAGTTCTAAAATATATATGTTTTCAAACCTAGACCTTGTATTAATCCATGTTTTATTGGTAGTGTTATGTTTTGATTTGTAATAGGAGTGAGTGTGGGAATAAGGTCTATTTTATGCCATGAGTCAGGTATTGAATATCAGTAAAGTGAGGATGAAAAATTGAATAGTTTTTTAGGGAGATAAATTAGTGGTGATTTATTTGATGATGTGGGAAGTGTGGTCTTCACATGGATAGTGAGATTATATATTTATATGGATTTATGTTTTTAGTGTAAATCTCATATTTATATTAAATACTAATTTTAATATTCTATTGGATCACAAAAAAAAATTGAAATCATTTGGGTATATATTTTTCCCATATATTTATGGTACATCAATCTCGATATTACTATACTTACAAGACATATCAATCTGACATGGCAGGAGATCATGAATATTATTTATATTTAGACAAGAGACAAATATTCATCATCATTTTCTTCTCTTGGTTTTTTATGTAATCGATGTCTAGGAAAAATCTATGTTATATCATCACATAGAAATAACATAACCAAAATATCACTTTATAATATTTATTTGAAAAAATAAATATTCAATGAGATATATATTAATATTATAACTAAATTAGAGGTGATTATAGATTCATTAATACCAATTGAGAATCCAAAAGATAGTATCCACCATCTATTTCTATTTGAGGAGGACTGGATGAAATATGATATAAACTGAGAGGGGTGGAATCATTTTTGTGGCTAAAAATATCACTTTTTAGTGTCTTCTTTATTTTACCTCATTAACTATTAGTTAAATGTTCAATTATTGTATCTACATATCTTGTTCTTTTTTCTCTCAAACAAAAACTCTGAACACACACACACACACAAGAGACATGATGTTTTATAATTGTCAGATTTTAGAATTAAATTTTATCCATTTTAATGACTTGGATTCTATTTATATGATATTATTGCATTGTATCAACCAATGAGAGACATTTGGAAGGTTTAATCCTTTTTTCCATGTTTTGTGTATCCCACGATCTAAATAATCCAATTACTTTTTTATACTGCTACCCAAATATATTCAAATTTTTAGAAACAAAAATCAATGAGTCTTCCTCAGAAATGAAATACGGTTTTCGTTATGTTGTTAGAATTTTTATTATTCCACTTTATGTTGTACATAATCTTGTCATGATATATTATATTTTATTTTAATCACGAAATTAAACCCAATAACTTATATTAATATTAGTAAATCATCATGATCATTATTTCATAAAATCACAACATCTTTCCTCTTTTTAATTTCTTTTTCTTCTTCTTAAAAGACTATTTAAAGAGTTACTATTTTATTCTTCACTCTCCATTAACATATTTTTATGAATCAATTATCACAATATTTCTTCTATTGGATTCATGAAATAGTATGTATTCATGTTATGTTCCTTTTATGATCACATTCAAACATGTCCAAAAAAATATTCTTATTTTAGAAATGGTGTTGTTTAAATCCTTCTCTTCATGATGCTATAGATTATATCCTCTAAATGATACCATCAAACTACACTCTAGTATCTCTTCTAAATCTCATATTTTCAATTAGTGCTTTGTTATATGTACTACTTTTCACAATATCTTTCTTACTTTTGAATATTAATCTCAATCTCAAATAATCAAACAACATTCAACTATTTCAATAAATTCTTAACATCAATAAAAAACATTGTATCATGTTGATATTCTAGATATATTTTATGCTTCTAAAAACTACCTCCCAGATTAAAGTTTTGAGACATTATATATTCTAATAATACAAATTGGTAAAACAATTTGTAACTAAAATAAACACCCAAACATAGATTAAACCATATCCTGGTATTGAAAAATGATATGTTTTATATCCAAAATGGTTACCATTAATGTGCAGTACTCTTTCTAATAATTTTTAAATTTTTATGTATATTTTAACCAAATATTCGTGAACTATGAGTGTTGCCCTATTCCACTATCAATTTTGACTTGAAACACCCCTTAACAACCTTGGATAACATCACTAATTACCACGAGTGTTGTGGGATTTCACATTTCTCAAAGGGATACAAATACTTCATCATGAAATATAGAACAATAAAATTATTTTTTGTTTACATCACATATCATCCTTCTTATAATAAATATCTTAAATTAAATATTTCACTCTAACCATGTAATATTCTATTGTCATTTTGTTTAAGGATGCTTCACAAAACTATTTTAGATGATTACTACAAAGACTCCCACAACCTTATTTTAATTGTTATTTCACACAGGAATATGGTCATTGCATCATGGCCATCAAAATTGAATCATTGATTGCAGTTTCCTTCCTAGAAACTTCTATATCTTCACAATGGAAAAAATAATATGTTCTCTTTATTTTGGTATGGAATTCCTTCATAAAGAACAAATAAAGATTTTTGTAAACGTGAAGATTATTTAAAATGGAATTTTCACATTTCCAACTTCATCCAATGATTTATGGATGAACCTTGTCAAAATGAATTAATCATAGATATTTAAATAAAATATAAATGGTACACCAAATGAGAACATACCGCATGAAGATATATAGACCAGCACTTGAAATATTGATTATCTATTGCACATTATTTCAGTTGGGGGCAGGGTTTGTTTACATATACTTGGTGAATTTATTATATTATTGTTGGTCATATGACTGCACTAATATTATTTAATTAGTTATTTTCTTTGTGAATTTTCTAAGATGTTTTTTACCAAAATTTTAGGGGATGAGAACAACTATGTTTTACCATGTGTTTTAGGTACTAGTGAGAAATTTCAAGACTTATTTGACAGTTTTCCTTTTAAGGAGACTCATGTATGTGTTGTTAAGTGTTTTTGTGAATTTGGAGTTTTTTAATTCTTAGTATACAAGTATCTTTACTATTTAACATAATTTAGACCATGATTACCATTATGATCATATGTGTGATAAATAGAGTAACTCATACTCATTATGTAACATTGTTTTTAAACCCATGAAATATATTTAGTATCGGATAAATTTCACCAATGGTTAGTTGATCCTATAACCTAATACAATCCAATGGGATGCATTGGGATGTTTTTAGGGAGGTGTACTTATAGGAGAAGTGGTGATGGGGACTGGCAGGGGATGGGGGAAGGGAAACTAGTAGGGTGAAGAGGAACTAGTAGGGTGGTGGGAGAAAATTTTAGAGGGGAGACTAATAGGGGTGGAAAATAGAAGGGGGAGAGGACTGTTAGGGGAGGTGACAAGTAGTGGTTAAAGGGGATGGGTGGTTGGGTGTGTAAGGGTTATATAGGGGGGACTGGAAAGAGTATGGGAGAGGTGAAATTGGTAGGGTGGGGGTGGACAGCATGGTGGGGGAGGTGAAAATGGTAGGGGAAAGGGGAACTGGATGGAGGGGGAAACTAGTAGGGGGAGGGGAAACTAGAAGGGTTGCATGGACTAGAAGGGGAAGTGGTGGTGTAATTGGTAGGGTTGGTTTGGATGTAAGGGGACTAGATGGGGGGAACTCAAAGGGGTGGGATGTAAGGGGAGGACAAGTTGGTATTGGGGGACTGAAAGGGGGAGGGGCTGGAAAGAGGTGGAAGGGGGTGGTTGGGGGTGAAGGGGGTGGAAGGGGAGGGGATTGGAATGGGTAGGGGGAACTGGTAGAGGGATGGTCTGGAGGAAGGAGGGGAAAAAGGTTGGGGCAGGGGGAGAACTGATAGGGGGGAGGGGAAACTGGAAGGGGGAGGGGAACTATTAGTGGGGGGAGTGTTCATGGGGTGGGGTGGGTGGTGGTGTAGTAGGGGACTTGTAAGGGGGATAGCAGGGAATGGGGAGCAAGTTGGGGTACAATATGGGGTGGGGTGGAAGGTGAAAGGTGTGTGGGATTATAGGGGATGCAAGGGGAATGGTGGGGGTGTGGGGGCGTGCGGGGGGGGGGATATTAGGTTGAACTAGAATGGGATTCATGTGAAAGGGCTATGACAAGGTGGTTGGTTTTTGGATGCGTAGGGGGACTAGACGGGGGTGACTAGCAGGGGAAGGACTGGCAGGGGGTGACTGGTACTAGGTGGGACTGGTAGGGGTGGGGAACACACAAGGGGGGAATGGTAGGGGATGGGGGAATGACATGGGTATGGGGGTGTGAGGGGTGGGAGGGACATGTAGGGGTGAGGGTGCAGGGGGAGGGGGAACTGGAATGGGGTGGGGGACTAGAAAGGGAAGGTGAAATTTGTAACGAGTGGGGGAACTAGTGGGAATTGAATTAATTTTTTATACCGTATAAATTATATTCCCACGGTTTTAACTACAGTAGTAGGAGACTAGGGCCATAGTTTTAATCATGGCATTAGGTGGCCTAGTGAAATGGAGATAACAGCCACAGTCTTCCAATACCACGGTCAAAGGCCTTTTACACATTTTTAGGGCATAAGGTCACAGTTCCAAACTGTGGCCAAATGATAATTTTAAAGTTTTGAAATTGGTTTATATTCTTGACCATATCACATTCACATGAAAAATATATGGTTTTTATTAATTTTTTATTATTTAATAAATTATAATTTTAAATAAATTACAATTAAAGTCATCTCATAACTATTGACACGCTTTTTCTTTAAAAAATATCAAGATTATAAAGTAATTAGAATATATCATTTTATCAAAAAGCTATTAAAATTTAATTTTTTTAAACAAGAAATTTAATTTTGTAATGTTAACACAAAAACAGTACTATTAGTGTTTTATATTCATTTACTTGTTTTTTATTATATTTGCATGCACTATGTCTACATTATGTCTCCATTTAAGTTAATTTTCAAAAAACTAAAAATAAAAAATAAATTACCATAATAAAATAAATTTATTAATATTAAAAATAAATTTTTACGACCATTTATAATTTTATATCCCAATAAAAAATATTATAGATATTAAAATCAAGAAAAAAACATTTTTGAATTTCCATTTACATAGAAGTAATATAATGGTATTTATCAAAGAAATATGGAACCAAAAATCCATATTTTCCAATATATTACGCTTTTGTTATAACTAAACTCATTAAAAGCTTATAAATCTATTTTGGGGTGATTTTAAATCCTTTAAACGTTATTTTTAACCCTAGTTAACCAAATATAACATTTATTATGGTGATAAATATTACAAATGTTACTATTCATTATAAATAAAAATAATATTGAACAATTTACCAAATTTATACATGAATAATAAAAATATGTACCTAATTTTTTCAAATTAAATTCATTTGTGTTTCATAAATTACATAAAATAATAATAAAATCATTAGGAAAAATGATTTTCCAGAAAATGCATTTTTCAGTATAAAGAAGTGTTTATGCCAAAATTAAGATTAATGATAATTTAAATGAAATTAATTGGAATATTTTTAAGTAAAATTATCAATTGAAATTTAAAAACTAATAAAAAATTTATACATTCTAAATACTTTAAAATAAAATATATTTTTCTAATAAATATGTATATATCATTAATCAATTGAAAATTAATATTTTTAGAAAAATAAAAAAATTTAACAGTAATTTAATTTTGATATAAAAAATTAAAATATTATATACTTTAATAAAATAAAATTTATAAATATCATAAATTATGTATACTATTTTAGTTATATATTAAAAAATATTTCTAAAGGATAAATAGACATCATTAAAAGTTGAGTACTTATTTCTTAAATATTAATCAATATAATTTAATTGAGTGGGAAAATTGGAAAAAGTATATCCTAATGTAATTACTAAAATTCATACCCAAAAATTGTTATGTTTATATTCTAATAATTAAAATAACACTATTTAATGTTTCCTTTAAGCTTAGTGTATTGTGTCGTATACTCTGTCAAACAAAGTGTTATTATAAATTATCCAGAAATTACCTTATCCTCCAGTTTTCTAAATTAAATCCTTGAAATTTTAGATTGAATTCAGTAATAAAGGGTTAAATATATAAAAAACATTAATTGAAAAATCACTTCATAAAAAATGTTTTTTAATACTTTATTTTGAAAAAGGGAAAGAGAAATATATATATCTTCAGGAATAACACCTGATTGTGATCCCAAACAATAAAACCATAGTGGGAAGTGTATCAAAAAAACAGGGATGAGAAATGAAATTTATAAATAATGATATAGAGTTGTTAAAAATTTTACCATTACAAATTTGTTATTTGTGATTTACTCAATGACAAAGAAACCATTTATAAATGATGTTTGAAAAAAACCATAAATTGATGAAAATAATTCAATGAAATGAATCATATTTTATTTTCAGTATCATTTATCTAATGGTGAGGGGTCCTTTTACAATTATGATAGAGATTGTGGAAAATAAAATTTCATTGTTTTCTTGAAATACATAATGTTATTTTAATAAGTTGGTTTCATATTTTTACATGTTTCCACCTATATCTCATTGAATATTCCATGCGATGAGTATCTTTGATGAATATTTATTATACCAAAAGAATAAAATTTTAATACATCATAAGATCTAGAAATGGAGGAAAATATAATTCTCTTGTAATTACTAAAATAAAAATTTTTAGAATAATGTAAGATAATACCCAAAATAGAAAATCCATTATATGATTAATTAATAAATTTGACTCCAAAATTTACTAAATAACAACCATGTTTCAAATTAGATTACTCCTTAAATATTTAACATTATATATCACTTAACATTATATCTCTATAAATAATAAATTTAACTCTAAAATTTATAAAATAACACCCAAGGGTCAAATTATATTATTCCATAAATATTTAACATTATATATCAATTAATATTAACTACCCCAAAATTAATGAACGGTTTAACCAAGAAATATATCTCATACCTTTCATCATAATTACCTAAAAATATAATATAATTAACCCCAAATAACCATTTACATTAAATCACTAGATACACTTATGGTATACTTGTACATCAACCCAAAAACATGTCTACCAAAATATAATTAATCATTTAATAATACCATTACATAAAACCCCATAATTTGTGTGTATTAATTTGACCTTATGATCAATCTTAAAATTATATACCAATGTTGGTTTATATAAATCATCGATAATATCACATGAAAATATATCAGTGCCAAAATTTATTTAAAACTAAATCTTATATCAACAATAATAGCATAAAACCCACCATCCTTGATCAGGTGATAAGTAATTAGTATTTACATTTCTAGGTTTTATAGAGATAAACAATGTTCAATTATATCAATTAAAAATATAAAACATCAAATAGAAATAATTAATCACTTTGATATCAGTTGACATTTTATGTTATGTGTTTTATAGAATTAGGGAAAACTATAACAAAACAATACCAATTTATTGTAGTGATAATTTTTTCAACTATTCCAAGCTTGAGTTGTTTAACATTATGTATTCATAATCCCCTACATGAAACCCTTATGGTCATAAAAAACACAACATAATTTTTTATAACATGGGTAAAAGAAATATATGTAGGGTAAGATCAAATAAACTATTATGGTAAACATAGGCATTAAAATTTTAATATCATTGGTGAGCACAAATGAGTATAAGGGTATGGGAACATATTAAAAGTTCATGAGAATTACATAAGAGATTTCATACCCATAAAAACATGGATAATTAAACATCTTACATCCCCTAAACATTCAACAAAGTAAAGAGTAAAAATAATCAAAAATTATGAGAAATGTTATGTTAATACATAAAAACAAACCATTTAAACTCATAAAAACCATAGTTAAAATGTGTTTGTATCTTCGAACAATATCCTCACCAGGTAAGTTCACTCCTATCGGAAATAACTAATGCCTTGTTATATCCATAGGATAATGATCCTATGTTAACGCCGACATTATTTCCTTTAATAGTAAAAAACATTACCCAATGCATTGGATACCTTTATCAATCTCACTCATCGTATAAGACATAGCTGGCTCCCCCATCATAATGATCTGTATGAGACTCACCCTACATAATTAACAATATCCAAATTCGTTACATGTATATAATACATAGAAGCTTGAATTATAATAATAATCTTTTTACCAATTTATTTTATTAAATTATATACTAATTTTGTATATTAAATATAACCCTCTAGGATTTTTAAAAAACACAATAGTTGATAGCGTCTATGACATGCAACATCGACCCTAATCAAACCACAAAATATTATTATTTAAATGTTACAATTATAACCAATTTTTATATTTAAAGGGTAAGAATATGATTAAATTTATTATGATAAATAGATAAATCTCATAATCAATAAAAATGATTTGTTCATTCGAGAGTTAAAAAGTATTCACTTTTTAAAAAAGTAACATTATTCATTAAAAACGTGTTTTATTCAACAAATATTTAGTATTTATTTTTATGAGTGAAAATTATAATTAATTTCCCAAAATTTTTAAAATACTATTATATAAATATAATATCATTTTTGAAATAATCATATGAAAGTTAGCATTGTAAAAAAATTTTGTATTATTTAGAAAACATTGATTTCTAATGAATAATGAAAAATATTGCTTCTTATAAAAAACCATATTTTTATTTCAAGCATTTAAAATGTTATATAAATTCTTCAATGGATTAGAAGTATAATTAGTTCTATTATATTATAAATTTTCCAATTTATTTTATTAGAATCAATTTTTTCTTGAAGTATTGAATAAAAACAATATTAAACATAAAAAGTAATATTTTTTTAAACATAATTTTTGTGGAATTATTTATTTTAATATTACACTAATTTATTCCAAATTTAAAAATTAAATCTTGAAAAATTTATAAATGATTTATAATTAAGTGGTAAATTTTTTTAAATTTTTTCATTTTAATTTTTTGTCATAGTGAATAGTGAGTGTAATTTATAATTGTCATGTCATTTACGGTAAATGAGGTAATTAATGTTTAAAATAATTTTATATAGAAACAAATGTCTCTAACATTTGAATTTATCCAATTTATTTTATAACCTTTCATACATGTACATAAAATCTTTTAAATTATTTAAATTTTGTGCCAAATAAATTTTATTGTGACCTTTATAATAATTATTTAGAAGATAATGCCAACAATTTCATTTTCATTCTTTTAATATCTTTAATATTTTTGTGAAAGTGATAAAAATAAAAAAATTTAAGTAAAAAATGTTTATTTTTAATATGAATGGTTTTTTATCATTATAATTTAATTATAATTTTTAGATATGAAATAATTACATTAAATACTTATGCAACAACCACCGAATATTTATTAAATTCCTAGAAAAATTGAAAATTCATTCTAAAAATATTAAATGTTCTATAATTTGGATAGATAATTTATTGACATGCATTATATATATATATTCATCTTGATAAAATTTTTTGAAATTTTTATATTATTATTATTTTTCTATACATTTGTTTTACAAGTCAAATTAAATGAATAGTTCCAAAAATAACCTTACTAAAATTTTATAAGAAATAATATTTTTGTACGTAATTTAAAATTCCCAACCAACATCTATTCACCAAATTTATGATTATATGATAGAAAATTGGAACTGTGGTCTATTAATATTGTAGCATTCATTTTATATAAGCTATATTGACCCCTAAATGGTAAAAACATTGTTATTGTCATAATGATAAAAAGGGTTCATAGAGGGTTTAAAAACATTAATGGTGAAAAATCAAATACATTGGTCTAATTTTTTTTGGATTATAGTATTTAGTATAACAATCATCATATCTTGGAATTAAATCAATTTATATCAATTTTCACATAAAAATTATTTTATATTAATTTAACACATTATGAAATTCTGCGAATTCTCCTCCCCTCATTATAAAGGACTCCCACTCTCCTCTTTTCTAAACAAATAAAAAACCATGCATTTAATCCAATATTATCCAAAAAACCTTACTAAAATAACTTCTTGCATTTTATAGGTATTTTTTTATAAGAATATAATCCTTATTAGGATTGTGGGTTAATGAAAAAGAGGTCGTATAAAGATGAGGTACAGATTTGAATTGAATATTTTAGTATTATTCCTTATTATACCTCCTTTAAATCTTCATAAAACATTATGAAATAAATAAAATAGAATATTAAAAATACTAAATTATATTTATCTTAATTTCATACCATATAATTTTCACATTTTGCATCAATTGGGTGATGAAATTGTCATTCATGTGTACGACATACTACAGCCTCACAAATTGATATAATTCATATTCAATAAATCACTCTAATGGATAGTTATAACGATGGATTTTAGGATTATATATGATATTTATGAAATATTTATAAATATTTAATGGAATTATACCCTCTAATTTATTACCTTTCCATTTATTGAAAATGATAACATTATTCGTGCATATGGGTGGATTACACCTCAATGAAGGGATGTTATTATTTTTCCATCACCACAACACATAGATGATATATATATATATATGTTTTTTTGTTTGATTATATAAAATTTTATTTATGATATAATTATAATTATAAATATATAAAATAATAACTACCATTTTTTCATCATGATCATTGAAAAATATTAATGTTATTGATTCATATGTAAAACTAACTTTCTCAATGATTGTAATGTAGATCATTTTTGAAAACTATATATCATTTTTGGAAGTGAAAGTAAAATTAATGAATAAAAATAATAATTATGTCATGATAATTATTCTTTGTATAATGGAAAAATTTACTATTTTATGAGAGTTAATGTATCAAATTAATTATGGAAATATGAAATGAATATCATTTGTATTTTAGGATTGATGTCACTTTTTATTATGAAATAAAAGATGAATATCTATTCTGGAAGAGGGAGACCTATCACAAATCCTCTAGCCCTATAAAATAGTTTACAACATCATTCTTATTTCACCACCTTCCCACGTCACGCTTGCATCACATCATATGCATGTCGTTCTAGTGTTACCACCCCCAACAAATGTCTTTACATCAGCACCTGCATCATAAATACCCTAAGGGGAATTAATATATTTGAAATTAGGTCATTTGATTATGAAATATACGTTATAACACTTAGGATTCACCCTGAATACAATTAATATTTTTAAAATACCTGACATTAAATTAATTGAATATGTAATTAATAATAACATACTAATAAAAAACAAAAGGAATAATAATGTTGAAAAACGTTCTTAATCAAAAAAATTATTAATATAATTTAATTATTTGGTATGATAAATAATGTTTGTGATGATTTGAGCCTAAGGTAAAGGATCCATATAAAATTTATTTTATTTAGTTGACTTTTAATTTCATGCACAAATTCTGTTTTTATGGAGTATATACAGCCATTTTCATGTTATATCATGAATAAAACATAATTAACGGTATTTTAGGTTTCAATTAAAATAATTTCTTCCAAGGGGATTTGAATTAAAATTTACCAAGTGGTAAGGGGTTTCGAACCTCAATTTACATTAATTAGTTTATATCTCTACATCACGTACTATATAATTCCATGATTATGGTTGAAATGATGTCTTACACACAATCACCAAATTAATTAAGTTCTCAATCAAATGAGATTCTATTTTTATAGGATTTGTCAACATCATTTTATTTCCCTGATGCATGTGTTATATTCACCATTCACATATATCATTCGATTTATATAGGGATACATTGAATTGATATATCATTATTCTATTTATATGAATTATATTTAATGTTATTTTGAATTTATTTATTTTATTTTTGGTTATAATTCAAAAATTATAAATACCCTAATATTTTATTTCACAATCTCATCACTCTTCAATATTATTTCAGTATCTATTAGGGGAATTATATAGAATTTATATATTAAACACAATATATTTTATTTTACTCTATTTGTTTATAAAATAAATTGTTTTTTATTCACTTTCCCCTTTTAGGAAATTAAGAGGCTAAATAAATATTTGTTTAAGGAAACCAAACATTAATTTTTATTCATCCAGGAATATTTTTCTTCCAGCTCCATATTTTCATTAATATTCATTCAAAAATTTAGTATTATCATTTTATTGTTTATTTTCATATTACACAAGTTTTATATTCTATATAAAAATTGAAGATAATATTATTTTCATTATCCAAGGATGAACGTTTTTACTCTTTTAATTTTTACTGAAGATGTGAATGTAATCACTGTTTTTACATACATTGAATAAAGATAATCTCCTACCTGCATTATGTTACAACACACCGAATATTCTTTATATGTTTAAAATACTATTTTCAATGAAATTGTTTTCTAAATATTAAGGGTAAATTATATTTTAAATATGTTATTTCAATATGAAAATGGAATTTTCATCATGAAATATTCCAGTTGTATTTTTAATGTGTGTTCATCTATTACACCATTATTTGAGGAATAATATTCTTTAATAGGGATGAACTGTTTTCATACTATTATATATATTTCTTTGGTTGGATTATTATTATCATTATTTATATGAAAAATTATTAATATTTCATAGTCAAGATTTTCAATATAAATTTTTACAAGGATTTTGTTTCAACCCTTTCATATAATGACTGTATTACACGTATTATGTGATCGTAAAGCCCATTATATCCCATCGATCCATCGATGGGGCGCATGAGAAAAACTAGATTGGTTATTTTCTTATGGCCTTACAAATTTATGTAAGATGTCTAATCAGGAGGCCTAGATGGTAGTTTTAGATGCCTAGTATTATCACTAATGGAAGCCAGAGCTATACAAATAGTTTTGAACTAATGGTACGGGATGGAAAATTGATTGTATATCCAATACTAACTGCATTCCAAAATGTTGTGAATATGGACTTGTTTATTGAAATATATTAATTGTTTTATTCAAAATGTTGGTATTGATCACATAGATGTACATTATACCAATAGTTTCATTAAATAATTTATATAGCTCTATGATAATGACATTTCAAACCATTGGTATATAAATACCTTAAATTGGACGATAAAAGCATTGGGGTTTAATTAAACCATTGGTATATGTTTATAATAATGATTTTGAAAAATCATTTTTATATCTTACCCTTACCCTTGAAACCAATAACCCCCACCTTGGAACAAAATAAAAAAACAGTCAACTTCACCTACGAACACCAAAAAAATACTAATAAATACCCCAATTTCAAGAAACCAAAACACCCTTACCTTCAAACACCAAGATACCTACTCCCAACCCACTTTATTACAATATAGAAAATTCAAAAAACTAATTAGTGTATTCAAATAGTGATAACAGACATTTAAAATACCACATATATGAATTCACATCATCAAAAATAAATTATCTTAAAGATTATTAAAAAAATATAAAGGATTTATCTCCCACTAATAACCATCATTATCATCATATTTTTCATCATAATAATCATACCCACCATCATCCTTCTCACCATTACCTCTATCACTATTTTAATTGTCATCACTATCACAATTAGAAGTAAATTCATCATCTATACCTACACTTAGACTATAATTACCATCACCTAGTGCATCATATAATTAATGAATCATTGAAATGTATGTATCAAAAACCATGGTGGTATATAGGGGATGTGATAGACATAGGGCCTTCATAACATTTATCAATTTTTTTTAGACTTTCTACATATTTTATCCTAAAACATGGTTCTTTTTGGGCCTCTACTACCTTTGTATGAGATTTTTATTCCTATAAATGAGATTCTATCATATAGGTGCTACTAGAGTTGGAACCTAATGTGGTCAATTATATATTTGGTATAGCACACTTCTATGTTTAACTGTGTACTATGTCATGAATCTTTTCACATAATAGCTAGTGTAGATTGTTTTTGGCCCAAATTTATGTGCTTCATTGTCATAAAGGGACTTTAAATCAAGTTGTTGAACATATAAATGATATATTTGGTTATAAAATAGATATTAAAATTTGAAATCGATAATATAAAACCTAATTTTTTGTTGTGTCTATTTTTTTACCAAACATCCAAATTTCTTCATTCTACTACTAAATAATAATTTTACTCAAATAAGATGTCCTTTAATATTTAGTACAACCCTCTATAATGACATTGAATGTAGGAAAACATTATTTAAAAATATATTATTATTTATTGAACTAATTCATTATAACCAATATTTATTTGACAACCAATAACTAACCTAATTTAATTAAATTTTACATAATTTTATTTTATAATCCCCAACTATGATTCAAAATGATAAATCAAATGGAATGAATTGAGAATAAAGAAATGAATGAATACCCCAAATAAATTTTATTTGAAAGGGGAATAAAATAAAATGAAATAAATGGATAAGAATAAAATTTTATTTTATTCAAAAATGATGACTTAGTATAATTCACTACAAATTCATACATTGAATTTAATAAATTAGTGTTATATGTGGGAATTTTTTTATAGTATAATTATAAACACAATTTATATTGGGAGAATAATTTAACAAGGAGTTTATTTATTTTATTTTATGACACAATAGTTATTTTTTTGACAATGACATGTATGATGAAATTAAAAGTCACGGTGAGTCTTTATGTTAAGAGGATGGTTACCATTCACGTGGGATCCACATTTAGATAATTTGTGATTTAGAAAAATGAGGAATTTGGTTTTTTATAGATTTTTGGAGGTTTTAAAAGATGAAATTAAATTGGATTTTAATATGTTTATTGTATGAATGTTAGAATGTCGATTATGGATGTAAAAGTGAACATTGATCATGCTGTTATTCCTTTTAGATGTTTTCATAGAATTGATGATTATGTCTTTTGGCTATAAATTGAATGTATATAAAAATTGAAATTTCATATATTTTTTATGGTATGGGATTCGTCAAATTATATATATTCAATCCAAATTTTTAGGTGGGTTAGGATTTATAGAAAATAAACATCATTCTACAAAGTCTTGTGAGTTGTTTTGGAATGATAACTATCAAGACATTAATTATAGATTATGAAAGATTTCAACTATTAGGTTTATTATTAGTTGGAATATATTCACTCCAACATATGGGATTTTTAATTTATTATGGTGAGATTTTAACCAAGAGATTCCTTGAGGATTGGGGGACAATCTCATTGACAGATTTATTGTTGGATAGGGAGATCCTAAATAAGATATTCATTATTGGTTCAGTGATATTCTGTGTGATGTATTTAATTTTTTATTAGTGATTTAATCCATGTAATTGTTCCCTATTAAAGGTTTGGGAAATATTTTATCCTATATTTACATGATTTTGAGATAGTTTAATATTATTCCATAAAAAAATTAGTCTGACATGATTGTGTTGGTGGATGAATTGCATACCCAAAAAAAATAATATGGGTTCAAATTTTAAACTATCACTTTTTGACGTAAGTATGAATTTTATAATTAGGATGTATTATTTATTATACAATTTCCTGATATGTTTATGCATATATAATAATATGTCTTATTTTATTTTTAATATGGATATATAGACATATATTGACACCATATATGTGAAAATTAGTGGGTGTATAGAATTTATATTAACATGTGGGTTATTAAGATTAATAATGTATTTTTCAGTGTGATAGATGGGATAAAAAGTTCTATATTGATTTTCATGGGTTAAGATAGTGGAAAATAAATTTTACCTCTATTTATATTTCGGTTTTGTATATTGTTTCAATTAATCATCCATTTAGTTTTCCTTTCATTAATATTTGACTATATGGTTATCATGACCTTGATTTTCATAAAATTCGATCTGTAGTTTTATTTAAGAATTACTTTCCTAAAAAATTTAACTATTAATTATTTTATTAGAATGAAAAAAATATAATTTATTGTTATTTATTTTATTTTATATTTATTGATTTTAAAAAGGTTATCATGCTCCCAAATATATTTATCTGTCCTATATCACTAGTTAGAAACCACCTATATATGTGGTCGTATACCTGATTATTGTGTCTCTCAATCTCATAATGCATGATAAGGTTCTAAGATGAGCATATTAAAATTTTTAATCAGAAATTTTTTTTATATATATTACTTTTCATGACGTTGTAGTTAAAGCTAGGATTAGTAAGAATTTGAGTTTGAGGATATAGTTAACCCCATCCAACACATTAAAATTATCTAATTTATTTTTCTTTATAATATAATATTTTTTAGGGTACTCGATAATTAAAAAAAATTTATTATGAAAATGAATAATATTTATGGTTTTGGATTATTATTTATCTATTATGCTGGGATGGAAATTTTTTTTACATTCAACATTCTTATCATAATGGGCCACAAGATATATGCATGTGTTCTGTTTAATTGAAAATCTTGATTTGATGAATGAAAAAGAATATTTTGTTGCTCAAACCCTTAAAAATAACTTCTACGGTGATTTTTTAATAAATTGCGATTGAAAATCGATTAAGTCATTCTAGATCAAGGAATAATTTCATGATATGAATATTTTCATAGAAGGTTCACTAATATGTATCTTTATTTGACATTGAATTTAGAGTGAGTTGTGTGGTTATATGATGAAATTATTTTTTAGGTATTACTAGTATTGGTTTGAGTCTATTTATTATCTTTAAAATTTATGAGATAAATGTATAGAAATTTCATTTCATGTTTTCAAATAAGTATTTTATAGTCAATGTATTGTGGTGTAAATATATTTTATTATGATATTTCATAAACAAATGTACAAGATATACACTATAGTGTGAGACTATTTTTGTGCAATCTATATTCTTGATACATTGTTCATGGTATATGGTGGAGTATTAACTAATCCTGAATGAGTGACAACGAGCATAGTCATTAATGGAATTTTTACAATGGTGGCATGTAAAGAGAGTGGATTTACTATTCATTAAAAATATAATGTATTTTTGTTGGATTTTAGAGGAGGATCATTCAATTTTTTATCAATGAGTTTAATATTTAAATATAGTAAATTTATGTAGGAATTTGGTAATTGTCATTCCCATGATGAAATTGGGTATGATATGACCATTAAATAGGGTCGAGATTTCATTTGATGACATTAAAATTTATTAGGAAGGTATCCCATTGATTTTTTCTAATGGAGAGTAAAGAAAAATATAATCTCTAAGGAATGATCTATTATTGATCAAGCAGTGAGAACTAGTGGGTTGAGCAATGATTATTGGGAAGATGATGTCTCCAAATTTTGTATTTGAAATTACCATTGTTAATGAAAATCATAGTTATGGTTAAATGGTTAGATAATATGTGTGATATGTGTATCATTCTGGTAAATTTAAAAGGATTTGTGATGATATAGGTATTTAATAAATCATTTAAATGTCGCATAGTTTATCAAAATTATTAATAAATCCGGTGAACCACCTAATTGTGATTGTGTGAGACAAGGATAGATTTTTAAAATCATCATAGGTAGATGTTCTATACATTTTTTTGAAAGAATGGCGGAGTAACATAGTTTAATCTAATGTAGTTATTTTGGGATACAACCATTATATATCTATCGTGGTGATGGAAAATTTTGTATGAATATAAAATCTGTTATCATAAAGAACAATGATGATAATTAAAATTACATTGAGGCATATGGGTTTCATTCTATATAAACTTGGATACAAATATCAATTTATTTATAGAAATAATGAAATAAGTGAGAATGGGTATCATATTTTGATGATCATGTGTCAAAAAAATTTATATACTAACAGGGGGAGAGACTTAGGAGTCAATATGGTGTGATAACCATGGTGGAGGTTTACATTACGTTATGGTTGGTTGGGAGTGGTTAGCATAGTTCTTCTATGTGTATATTGTAGTTTAAATTCACGTATAGTGTATTATGAACACCACCAAAAAGGAGTTTATGTATTGTGAGAATATAAGAAAATGGGAAACCTGTTATAAGATTCTAATAGAGGAAGTACACATTGTAAATTTTTAATTGAAGGAAAAAACCATTGAATAAGACTATGACTAATGAAACACACTTAAAATTTTTTTTAGATATTCACTATGGAATGAAATTTAATTTATATAATGGAAACCCATTTTAAAGGGTAAAAATTACGTTGATGGATACAATGGAATTTAGGATTCAGTGTAACCTACTAATAAAAATGAAAAATTTTAATTTTTTACTATGATGTCAAATCTAAAACAGCCTGTTAAATGTTAATTTCTAAAGTATATGTAGCTCAAAAAAGTGTATATGTGGCTTGGAAGATGTCGAATTCTTTATGAATGGGCTGGAATAATTATGTACTATTAATCTAACCCCTAAATGAGACTTATTAGGGTCTCCAAAATACATAGTACTTTTAGGAATCATTATTATGGCTTTAATAAAATTTTAAATAGAAATACTAATTTTTTTTCATGATGCCCCATAAAGGGGGAGATTATAAATAAAACCACACCCAAATAAATAAAAAATTGTTGAAATAAAAATATTTCGTTGTTGATAATATTGAATAAATTAGGGTGAAATATAACTAATAATTCACTAATTTAATACAATTTAAATATGTTGTAAATAAAGTGGGGAGGAATGATGATCAAAGATTCATACTTAATGTGAACATGCCAAAAGATTGATTAGAGATATATATATAAATGATATGGAAGAATTTAACTTTCTAGAAAAATAATTCCTATAGGAATATATGGATAATTAGAGTGTCATAACTAAATCACTGAAACTTAATATGAAAAATAGTATATATTTTGATAATTTATACCAAATTAAATGAAATTTTTGAAGAAAAATACATATTTCCTCTAATGTTTTGGCGTCATAGTCTACCCCAATATATGGAGTTATTTTGTAAAGTCCTTTTTTTATTTATGTCAAACACTTAAAAAATAATTTTCTAAAAAAAACATAATATTGTAAATAATTGTAATTTTCATTATTAAAACACAAATTTGATTAATACCATAAACACAATACCCTCATGAGAACTCTTTTCCCTATAATGTGTTTCTTGACTATCATTCATGATATTTATTGAAACTAAATATGTTACCTCTATTTTATACCAAACATTATTTATTGCATTCTTATATTCCCTATATAGCACACCATATTAAAAGTGTATTGTAGTCTCTACATCCTCCAAATCTAGAAAATTATAATAAATCCTCTACCAAAATTTTAATTAATATAAATAAAATAATAATTCGATATTAAATCTATGAATTTTATTACCCATAATTTCACATAATCATTGTATTTTAATTAATTTTGAAGGTTCCTCTATGAGATTGTGCTGATGGGAATGATGTTAGAGTATTTATAATTTGTCTTCAGAAAACTCATATATTGTCACCTTTAGTTTCCAACAATTTTTTATCCTATTTTTACTCAACCATTAGTTTCTTGTTCTAGTTCAACACTTCACACATGTGTATATAACGATTCCACCTTATGTATTATTCACATGGGAAATAAAAAATAAAAATATTATATCAATACATTTATAAGGAAAATAAATTATTGTAAAACAATTACTAGGGTTATATACTAATACCTGAGCCAGGTGGATCAATGTGTACTATTGGATACCTAGGTTGTGAATAATTGATGACCTCTTTAGTAACAATGAGTTCTAATATTTAATCATGAGGCTCAAAATGTTCTAGGGTAGAAGTTGAAGGGGGATGAACATAAACTTATAGGTAGAGATATGTATAGTGAAATAAGATTCATAAATGTAAAAGAAAATTTATTATTCATATGGGTATTAAGATCCATCATTCAATAAGGAATGTAAATAAAATGACGATAAGATATAAATGGTGGTGATAATATAGTTAGTTTAAATAAACCTTTTACTCTTAATCTCACATTGGGATAATAAAGTGTTCTAGATAGTATAGTTAATGAATTGAAAGGGTGTGAATGGGAATGAAGAGTGGTGTTGGTAGATCTAGTACCCCACCCCCCTCAAATCATCTGGATGATCAGTAATTCAACTAGGTTGGTTGATTAATAATTTTCTCTTGGGTGGTGGTTCCAAATTAAAATATAAAAAAATAACATTATAATTTATTTTATTAATATAAATATATATTTATATATTTGATACAGAATACTCACACCATGAACCATATGTGTAATTACCATCTCTCTCATTTAGAAATTAATTTTATATATCATCTTCCTTTATACAACATCAATGTTTTTTATTCTTTATTTCAAAAAAAAAATATTCATTTATATAGAAATTCATAACTAATGTGTAATCCAATCAAGAAAAAAGGTGTTTTATATAAAATATCAATTGTCAATACAAATAAATACTAAGTAGTAAAATGACATAATAATATTACATTTCGAGAAATGAATATAAAAATATATAACATGTGTCATTGAAAAAAACAAGTACTAATTAGCATCTTTATCATGGTTAGGAAATAATTTTATTATTCTATTTTCAATTCATTTCAATTCAGTTTAGGTCTTTTGGTTATTTATGGTCAATTTAATTGTTCATTTATCTATTTTTTTGTTAGTTCAATTGGTTCATATTTTGGGTTAGGTCATTTTCCCATTTTTTTCATTCATTAAAAATGTTTACGTTTTCATTCTGATTAGATTAATATGTTTGGTTTGAATTCTTATTATTTTTTCTCTAATTTGATTGTTTCTATTTTTTTGGTTTTTGAGGTTCTAATATTGATTAATTAAATGTTATAAAATTGAAAAAAATAAAAATACAACAAGATAATAATGAAAATACACATGAATTCCAAGTTGGATTCAAAATAAATGTAATAAATATTATATAAATTTTAATATTACAAACCTGAAAAAACACAAGAAAAGATAAACTAAATAAACTGAGAATATATATAAATAATTCTATATATTACCCACACAAAAATTAGGTTCAATATAATATCTAAAAATTAAACTATTATAGTTATATCAACTAATTAATTAATCTTGGATAATGGGGATTATGACGGGGAAAATTTCATCCCCGCCATTAAAAAAATGACTTCTTAATACTCCAATAATGACAAAAAATTCATGTATTGGATGGCCATTCACATAAAACACATTATTTTTCAATGATTCTAATATATATGGCTCATTATATATAATAATTTGAATCATATCAATAACCCAAATTCTAAAATATTCAATAAATTCACCGAATCTAGTCATTGAATTAAAAAACATTCATTTCATCCTTGAAACTCAACAATGAGAGTAATAATGAATTGTGTTTACTTTATAAAAAACATTATAATATGATAAATTATTAAATATAGTTATATTACTAGATAAACTAGCATAATAGTCTATTGTGGCAGTTACCATAACTCCATCATGTTGTGTTCTCTTGTTCATTTATCATTCAATGATAATAAACATGTACGTGTTGATCACAATTCATTTCCTTTCATGAACCACCAAATTAAGAATAAAATAAATAGTTTTTATTTTCATTGAGATATAGTCAACAGGTAAACTAAATACCTAAAATATATATGATTATTAAAAGTAACTTAATATTAATATTTTTTAAGATTATTTTGGTAATAATTTTACCATCAAATTCAACAAGGCGTAACACTCTTTGATATGAATATTATCTCTATATAATAAAGGTAAATAATGATTCTTTATATATATATATATATATATTATGTTATTATATTTCATGAAAAAAATGACACAAATTGTTGAAAACATAGGTAAAATTAAATGGGATGATATAACATATAAATTCTCTATCTACTTACATAAAGTAGTCATCAAACAAATAAATGTCAAACCAAACTATATTATGTTCCATCTCCTGATAATTAAGGAGTATTGTATTTAATGTATATGATCTAATAATTTTCCCTTATTGAAAATTTATGGTAAACTAGGTTTATTTTATCATAATTTTATTCTTCATTTTTCAGAGTTCATTTACATCTCATAGTCACAGTAAAAAAAATAAATAAATAAAATCCATACATTCTAAAGCTAGGTAAACATTAATAGTGTAATTTGTATGATAATTTTTATTCTTTAGATAATACATTAATGTTTAAATATTTATATTAGTTGGAAACATCCAAATAAATTTAATAAGTCCTCCATGAATTTTTTCATTAGGAAGATGAAAATTGAGATGTACAATGCATGTGAAAAATGATGGAAGAAACAGTTTATCTAACTCACACAAAATTAATGCTTACCATTTCTGTACATTTTAGACAAAATACAGTTGAAATATTTTATAATAAATATCACTTTAAAATCAGAAAAATAAAATAACTACCATACTTACATTATTGAAAGGGTGATGATGACTTTCTGTTGGCATCAACCTATAAAGATGGTGGTAATAATCATGATAATTCACTAATTTCAACATCAAATCCATTTTTTAACACATTATTAATGTATTTTATTAATATCAATCATGAACATTGATATCCTATAGTACATCAAAATATAATTATTTTTTCCTAAATGTTTCATTATATAATAATTACTTGGAACATTTTATTTTTTAACACTAATATGCACATGATGTAATTCTGGTCTAATACCCCAATCATCCAAGTCACAATGAGATTTTAAATCAATATTTATATTCATATTGATATTTAGAAGAATTTATTGTTTATTTTAAAATTTATCTTTTTCCATGTGGATTACATAAAAACACTGATGTAACAAATGGGTTGGCTAATATGGAAACTCAAATAAAATTATTTATTTCATTAAATTGTAACTGGAATTAGTGGAAACGTTCTACGTATTTCTAGGAGGGATCAAACCATTCCTAATTTAAAAAATGAAACCTTACAATTAATTTAGAACACCAGTTACATACATATATTCTTGTGGGTTTTTATTCTTCATGTCTTGGTCAAACAATTTATGATTATTTGTTTATGGATGATCTGCTTTCAAAAATCATTTATGTCTTTTAAAACATAAAATACAGGGATATTTATGTTATATATATCATGCATTCTTTATGAAAACAAGGAATGTTTTACCATTTCTACTTTATCTAGACATATTTTCATAATAATGAAAAAACTTATCATACACCTTAGTTCAACATAAATATGAAACATGTCTTTTGAATTGGCATCATATGTTCATGCACACACATTCCAAATATTCTTAAACTATTTTATTAAAGGGTGGATGTATACATGTATTTCATTTTTAGGATCAAAATGTCCATATATGAGTTCACTCTTTAAATTGAAATGTTTTTTCATATAAATCCACGGAGTAAGGTTATAAATTTCTTTGAAAACATTTCATGTGTTGGGAAAAGTAAGCATATATCCAAATATATTAAAATCACCACTTGATTGATACAACATAAAATTACATAGGTCAAATGAAAAATTAGGATATCAAGTATCAAATTTTCACCATACTAATCTATTTATATATAAAAATCTAATCAGTATCCTCTTTCTCTTAGTATCATAACATCGCATATTTTTTAACATTTCATCAAATATGATTTTTTTTGGATTTTATGAATCAACGGAAACTTCAATATTACATTTTTTGGAACACTATATAGTATTCAATATCTTTTTTATTCCAAAAATATGATCCACGTTTTATAAAATCATTTTATTCTGTAATTTCCTCCTAGAATAAACAACAATATTTAAGGCAAACATTGTTTTTTTAGAAAATTCAATTTCATCAGCTTACTTCCCTACCATATGATGGTTTGAGGGAATATATACATCTTCTTGAAGTATTAACTTCAACACTGTATGAATATAATCAATTGATATTTTAAAACCCCATAAATGGTTTTCCCATGTAAGTGTCATATTCAAAATTCCATCTTTTCCATTTTACCACATTTTTGATAAACTAGATTGGTGGTAAAATCATACAATTTTATCACCATTTCAATATTATCATTTTTTATATATAAATCACTTATAATTGAATCATTTTATTTTTTTATTATCAACCATTAATAAAAATTATGATCAATAAAAGAAAATCGGTCATCAAATATATTCTACATCATGTTTTCTCTTTCAAGTCATAAGCATTTGATATTACCTATTCATCCCATTTTGATACCAGACATTTTTGTTTTATTATAATATTATTGGTTATATGGTATTTAACTTCTACATGACATGACCCATGTCTTCAAACAAAATTATAACTTGGTTAGTCTCTAATACATCTATCTAATGCACTGTTAAATAAAAAATCTAAATAGTTCTCCTTATTTTTTGGAGTGATTGAGATCTATTTAGCTTCATACATCCATACTCAATTTATTCTATTAAAAAATTTATATTTCATGTCATTAAATTAATAAAATAATAATGAAGTCAGATCCAAAATATATATAATGATATGATAATTTTACACATTATATAAAACCATAACTGAAAATGTAGTCTGTATGAGAATTATAAAATAAAAGGAAACAAAATACTATATAATATATATATAACAATAATATTTAATTTCATTATATAAATGTGTATATATCTACGAAATACTAACACAACATTGTGTTTAAAAATGTTTTTTCTATTATTTTATTCACTTATTAACTTATGTTAATTAATTCTGTAAATTATTGTGTAAAATATTACTATTTCTATGTAACAAAGTTTTGTGGTACTCATAAATTATGATGTTTGGTTTGATAGATCTATAATTAGTCGTTCATCATGTTTAAGGATGTTAAAGATATTTCTTCATAGATTTACTAATAATCCACTATGACGGTAGTTTTGGCTATCTAGAATTTGGTATAGATCCACTTTATGTAGAACTGAGAAGCCATTGTTATGATTTTTAATAGTCCTTCTGTATTTATTTAAAAACAAATTATGTACAAAATTAATTATCATACATAAAATTATTATTTGTTTCATTGAAAATAATATGTAGTTTGAATATGAAATTTCAATATGGTTTCTTCCTCATAGTATGCAATCAGTAGGATTTGTAAAATTAAAATTGAATAGGATTATGTTTTATTATGATGTTTTACCATGAAGTAAATCATGATTATATATTAAATAAATTTTAAAAAAATTGAAGTGAAATTAGGATTTATGATAAGTACGGTGACACAAAATATTGGTGGAAGTGTGTGTTATGATCAGTGAAAGTGATAAAATGTTGTTAAAATAGGTGAAATGTAAAAAAAAAGAAAAAACTAAATTAAAATTTTTTGTCATGCAATGTTTGGGAAGAAATGGGATAGTGTGAAAAATGGGTGGAAGAGATAAATTATTGTGTAATTGAATATAATAATGAAAACAAGGATGAAATCCATGAAATTATCCTATGGGGGATACATTTGATTTATCTAGCTTGAAATGTTTTTCAGGACATGTTTTTTTATTATAGGAGAACTGAGGATCATATAATGTGTTAGTGGTCTAAATCAAGATTAATCCACCAATAAAAAACTAGCCCATCTACTTTAACAAAAATTACCATCTAGTATTAAAAATTTAGTGGTTTTAAAATGGCCAACACAATTTTATATTTTCATATGAAATTAGTGTAGTCCATCTCACTAGTCCATTATTATTTAAATATTCAATTTATTATTCATGTGGAAAAAAACATAGTAAGAAATATTGATTTTCTCACATTTTAGTTTTTTTGCAATGTTGAAAATAAAAAACAATGAGTGGAAAAACTGTATAGGTTATTCAAATTTCTTTCTACATATTTAAATCACCTAGTCGGTAATTAGATTGAGTAGTTCATCCCTGAATAACTCCATTATATGGATTAAATGTGAAACATCATCTACTAAAAATTTTAAAAAAGATTTACGTACTAAATATATAAAATAATATAAATAAAGATAGAAACTAGAAGATAATTAATAAGTTATCCTTCAATATATGTATGAATATCCCTTGTATCAATATCACATATGTAGGAAACAATATCTCCAAAATCAAAGTAGATTTCATAAGAAAATTATAAATAAACTAGAATTTTAGACCACCCGACAGAGTGAGACAACCTTACAAAAATAAACAAATCCACCAACACCCCACATCATTCATAATTTAACCATGCCAAACAACATCCACTAAAATAAACACATCATCATTCATATTATAAAATTAGATACATATATCAAATAAAACTCTGTTAATATTATGGATAACCAGACACAAAAACATAAAATAATTAATTAATTACTACAATATAGGAGTACAAATACTAACCCTTGTTCTGTTAATATGGAATAATACTACCATAAAAAATCTAGAATAGTTTTTTATATAAAGAAAAAAGTTAAAACTATTCATGGAATAAGTTATGATGGATTGGGAATCCACAAATTATATGTTCAAGAACAACTGAATTGAAACAAAAACTAAGGAGGAAAAATTTTCATAGATGGGGATAAAAATGGATTGTTATTGTAGGTTTCAATTTGGATAGGAGTTAGGTATGTGTAATGGGAGGCCGTATAGCAACAATTTGTGTGGAACAATTTACAAATGGTTATAATTTTTTTTACAAGTATAAAAGGTTCTTTTTAAAGAAAATGTTTTCTTAGATATTTGGGGAATTTTAATATTTTGAATATGTGATTTCAAAATGAAAATTGTAATAGCCTCCTGAAATATACAAGTGATCATTTTAAATTATATTCATATATGTTAAAATTATTTAGTAAATATTATTCTTTATTTCGTTTGTACGATTTTTCTATCATTATCTATATTACCAATGTTGGATTATGATTAATTTTTTTATTTGATATATTATTATCATTACATATGCTTGTATTTTAAAAAATTATTTTAGAAAATTTGGACACCTTTCATATGATGAATGCATTGGAATAAGTTATGGGAGGGGCTCACTATAACCCCTTGATGCATCGGTGGGTCTCATGGGAAGAACCTGTTTGGCTATTTGTATGAGGCGTAAATAATTTGTGTAAAATGTCCTATCAGAAGGATTTTATGGTACATTTATGATTCCTGGTATTATGAATTTCATCATTATAAAATTATTAATTTATACCCATGTGATTATTTTAATAGTTATGATATCCATGAATAAGTTTCATGCTCCGGATAATAGTTATATGATATTATTTGATCATTAATTATTCTGATCATATTTATATTTCAACTCACATTATTGATTAAATGGAATTTTTACATCATATGTTCACTTTTTCATATTTATTATGATATATTAACTTTATCATATCTATTCTATTAAAATTTTGTTACTGAGAATTTGATATCATTAATATTTTTATTCCATTCCCAAAGATATGAAGATGTAATATTGAATGAGTTCAATGATTCAGAATTTTTACTTTCATTTTCTTTTTAAATTACCAATGTAATATGAGATTGTAGTTTGTATCATGTTTATTAATTCAGTGACCATATTTCCTCTTTAGGGATGTGATCACTTGTATCATATGAAATTTTAATAAATTATCCATTAGGGTTGGGCCACCAGGGATGAGTTCATTCTAGTTGGTATTAGATTATGCTGAGTAAAAACCATGGAAACTAGATTTATGAAAAACAATATCCTGGATGATAACCCTATTACAATCATTGGGGATAATTCTAATAAAATGAGAGAATTTTAATGTTTAGTCAATGAAGATATTCTATGATTTTCCTTGAAATACATCTTTGTCTTGATACTACAAGTGCATGTTGTTTTGGACAAAGAAGCATATAGGGTTAGTAACACCGAAAATATTTGGTCATCTATATATCATTGATTTTTTTAGTGCAATGTGAATGTGCCTTTACTGAACACATTTGTTGATACTCCAAAAATATATTATTAGTTTAATTATCATTTTATATATAAATGAATAATATTAATAAGATAATACAACCCATGGATTGTAATAATATTCTATAATAAAATTCGATTAACCAAAAGTTTATTCGGTTGATAAATCTAAGGTTGATAATAAGTATAATGTAATATATCTCCATTTTTAGGTATTATACAATGATATTTTTACATGATAATGTATATTTTAGTGGTTTTTAATGAATAAAACTATAACATACCACCCCTTCTCATTGGCTTCAGATGAGGAGGAATTGCAACAGGTCTTCAGACAACATCCCTAATATACTGAAAGAAGATAATAAATTCTAAGGTAGTGATAAATGATTAAGGGATATTTTTTTCATTTGAATCTCAAAAATACCATTAGGTATACAATTACCAAATAAACACAAAATAATTAAAGAGAACAATTTATATCACTAAAATGTAACCAAACTAAAAATATACTATAACAGTGTACAAAGAGGAAACCAAAACTAATATATTGTTAAATAAAGAATAAAAAGATAAAAAATATCAAACACACCAATGACATAAACTACACATCTCCCAAAATGATCTAGGATCAAACTCCACAATAGAACATAAATTATCACAATGGATCACTATAGAAATGATATGTTTTTCTATTACATGTGTCTTGATAAACAATGTTTGCAAACGCACCAAAGTTCCTAAGAGGGGGGTTAGTAATGAAACTGAGATTGTTTTACCAAAACGGCTTCCCTAATCCTTCCAATAGGATAGAACATGTTATCACATTTATATAATATAATTTTATATATACTAATTCAAAATAGTTTATACCAATGACAAACCACCTCTAAGAAAAATATATTTAATACCAAAACAACATTCAAACAAATTCCTTTTTCAAATAAAGAAACCAAAATATTCATTCAATAATTTCTCAAATTTATTTTGTATAGCCCATTAAATTTCACATAAATACATACAAACATGCACAATCTTGTTATTACCATTGATGGTTTAACTTCACATCCATAACCATTCACTTTTATGGTGGTACCCAATAACTATTATCCATCACATTAAATTCATTCCCATCTAAAAAAATCTATAATCGTGCCATATAAAAATGAAAAATAATTTCAATAAAACAATATTTTTATTTAAATCACTTTTATAATTAAATTCCATTCACTAAAACCAAAAACCATATTACAATCGTCACTTTAAAATCATAAAACCTATTTCTCTTTCTACTAAAAAAACAAATTTCCAACAACCATCACCAAAGAAGGTTCGATCAATATTTTCACAACATTTTCACAATTCAAAGTAAACAATTTAATCAATATGAAATCAATCCTTAATGTTCAAATCATTAGAATTGAGAGTGAATCAACCTACTATGGAATCTATAGTGGAAATGAAAAATGGTACAAATACATCAAAAAACCTGTTTGAAACACACAAAACCTACCATATATCTCATTCCCTAACAACAACATAGCAAAATAAAACCATGATTGATAACAAACAACATATATCTATCCAAAACATATTAGATCTATGAATATAATAATGGAAAAAGGATATCTATGTAAGACCGTATAAAACAGTTACTCTCTAATAAATACATCCTTCAATGCACAATGATTTTCTAAGTTATCACTCTTAGATCGAAGGGAAGACTCTCCATAGAATTTGGGTGGAATAAATACTGAGTTAGGGTCGTAATATGGAAAAAATGAGGGGTTAAGGAGAAAAACTGAGTTTTTCCACCATTTTGCGTTCATTGTTTGGTCACTTGGTTAGGAAAACTGTGTGATAACCATAAACAAGCCTCTACCACAAGAAGGAATTTACACGATTTGCATGCATAGTCATAGAAACTATTGTACAACCATGTAGAATCCATCAATCCCAACAATTATATTTTTAATAGGGTGGCCACACAATTTGGCCAAACTGTGTGCCTAACTATGCACCTACACATATCCCACTGCTTCATTTTATATAGTTTTTTGTTGCAGTCTTGTAGTTTGTTTTAACCCTACTAAACCCATACACATCTTGAAAATACCTAATAATATTCCAAAATTCTGGAAAATCCTCCCAAAAATCACCAACACATATAAAATACGTAATGAATGGGTTACTTACATGAAACCAAGGGTGCTAAATTCTCCCCCACCATTGTCTTCTCTATATACAAAATGTATATAACCATCATTCCCCTAAAAGTGTTCATGCCACTGCTCAGACTTTTAATTTTCTCATCCACTCATTAGTTCCAGAATATAACCATGTCACCTCAAAGCCTGCACTAGACTGATTATTTTTACATTCATGACTTTATATTTACTATACACAATTTGTTCCAATATGAGAATAAATGACCCATCATTAACTAAGTCAATGTGATCCCATTGAATTTCATGGTCACAATCTAACAGATACTTTTTCAACTAGGATACATGAAACACATTATGCACTACAATGAACCATGGTGAACAATCCAACCTATATGACACATCACCAACCTATTTATGTATTTCAAAATGGACTATGTATCATGTCAATAATATTCCATTATTACCAAAATTATTATACCCATGTGTTAATGGGATTATCGAGAACATAGGATCAGTAAAATAGAATTACAATAGTTATTGATGGTGATATTTATATGATTTTTGATGTATATGATCCATCCTCATAATTTTATTGGTCAAATAAATCTTCTCTATATTCTCTTTGATAAGTCTCAACCCAACCATTGAAGTATCACCTATTTCCACATAACACATTTGTGAATGAAAAGTACTCTAATACAATTCATCAAAGAGAGATGTATATATCAAGGACAAATATTATTGTTATATAAGAACTCCAATAATAGTTTTCACCTCCCATGAGCTCCCAAAATCCATTACACAAGCATACAACATGTCTTCCAATGTTTTTATCAACCTTATAGGTTGACTATCATTTTGAGGATGATATTTCAAATTCATGGTTTACATCATCCCAAGGGACTATTGTATGGATTTCCAAAAATGAGAAATAAACCATATGTCTCAGTTTGATACAATTAAAATAGTTTTGGAATTCCTATTTACGACTTATAGGATATAGATTTTATAAAATTAATCAATATTATGAGATCCATGAATTGAGGGGAAATGTTCTTACATTGGGAGATGATCCACTATCACCCACATGGAGTCGTGTTTCTGAATTATTATTGGGAGACCTATTACATCATCCAGGGATATCTAATCCCATTTACAAAATGGAATTTTTAATGACTGCAACATACCAACTGGACACTGATTCTCTACTTTAACCTGCTAATTAGTGAGTCATCAGGAAATAAACATAGTAAACTTCCTCTACATTACATCCCTCATAAACTATACTTTCAACTCGTTATAATTCTTATGTATTCCCTGAGGAACATACCATATGTAGTATTGGTATGAATGCATAGGTTTTTCTTGACAAGACATATGTATGAACATCTAATTGTGAAACCACAAAATTAATCTCCCATCTAGAATCCATCCCTCAATGGTCTCCCCACCATTGGGTTTTAAACTCATCATTACACCTTCTAAATCAGACGAATCAAACTATCTACCTATTTCAATCAAATTACAACCAAGAGAATCTAGAAATAATATCAAAACATTACCTTAGTATTCAAATAACAGGTTCATATCGGTTATCACGTATATTAATTTCCACTAATATGAAGCTTATTTTTACAACTGATCATATTAATTTATGTCTAATGAATCTTCCACAGATGTAAACCACAATTCAATGTACAAAGTTTTTAGATGCCCAATATATCATTATTGTATTTGGTTTAAATCAATTTTTGATAAAAAGAATGTTTTAAGCTATTATGATCCGTAAACACATTAAATTTCACACTATAGAGGTAAAGTCGCCAAGTCTTCAAATCATGGACTATGGAAGAAATCTATAAGTCTAGTGTCACGTAGTTATTATCATGATATTTTAACTGTAATGATAGATATGTAGTAAAAAGATCTCCTTGAAGGAGGTCACATCCCAAACCCTATTTCAAGGCATCATAATACACCACAAACCCTTTTCCTGCTTATACAATGGTCAAGATCAGTTCTGATGTAAGGGGAACATTAAGCTCTTAAAAATGCAGCTGAAATTCATTATTACATAAAAATTGACCATTCTACCTTATCAATTCTCTCATTGGTGATGATAAACATGAAAAATTGGGAGTAATACATTAGTTATACATATCCAATCAAAAGAAACTACATATCTCAAAGACATTTTTTAGAAGTTGGAAAGAGATAATTGCCTATATATTTTTTTGTAACCATAGAAACACATATTTTAATAATTTCATGGCTAATGAAATGTATTTATTTCATCCCCAAATTAAACATTGATAATTTTAATTGGAAATGATGACCCCACATGATACCATATACTATTTCCATGTGTTTCTCATGCGCAACCATTTTCCCAGAATACACCAGTATTTCATTCTCAAACACCAGTACAAAAGAACATATTGTTGATTCAATAAGTTTTTCCTTATGAATTTTCCACTCCTTGATACATGGGAGAGATTGTTGAGTTATTAAGGTTCCCTTATGACTTTACCATTCCTTCATGTTTTTAATATAACAAAAACCTTAACTCAAAGAAAATATCATTTTACCCTATGATTTATTTCTATAATGAAAAAATTTACTTTCCAATGGAAATTTATCCTTACCATGTTCTCATTGTTCATATAATAATTTTCTAAGTATAAAATTTGGATTAAAACCAAAACCTTAGAGTCCTATAATTACCTAGATATGGAACATTATTGTTTAAGGATTTGAATTTTGATTACGAATTATGGTTACAAACTCTTTTGATTTCTAACTCCGAGTTCTCAAAAAACAGACTCTGAACTCCTATGAGTTCTGACTCTGAATTCTTAGGTACTCTAACTCTAAACATTTTGAGTTCTATTTCCAAATTATTGTGAATCCAGATTCCGAATTTCTTTGAAATTCATACACCAGAATTCTATAGAGCTCAGGTTCTGAATTCCTAGAAAATAGAATCTGAATATCCTTATATTATAGAATCAGAATTCAATTTCGTTAAGGCTCCAAACTTACATATTTCCTTAAATTCTGAATATTGGATTTTGGTTATGTAACCATATTTTTTCCAACACTTGTTTTGTTATAAAACAATGTCATGCTTTCAGTTACTAACTAACCATTGTTTGAGTGACTCATGTATAGGTCCCTCCGAAATTTGATGAAAAATATTTCTGTGGGAGGAGGGAGAAATCTGTTGAAGTCATGCATATAAATAAGATCTCATTTGAATGATCTCAGATCTTTTGTACAACTTGTGATATGATGTTATTTCTAGAGAGAGATACTCCATGCCTAGTGCGTACTGAACTTTTGGTTTAGATTTACTTTGTACGACTCCATTTTTTGTTGTGTACAATCGAGGGCTTCTGGGGATAGGAAGACAGATGTGCTGACTACCTTAAAGTTGAGGGATTCCTTGCTGAGAAAGACAGAGGTGCCGACTACCTTGATGTGGAGGAATTCATTGCTGAGGAAGATAAGTGTGTCGACTACCTTAAAGTTGAGGGATTGCAGGGATAGCAAGATAGAATCTGATCATCGTATAGAGGGCTTACCCTGGTGTGGGTATGACAGAATTTCTTGAATGTATAAATCAAGGGACCTTTATCCAAGGTTGTTGGATACCCTTCTCATTGGGTTGAAATATTTACTATGTGTTACTTGTTTTGTTACAAGGTTTCCGCTGAATTTTTATTTTCAAGGATATTATAACAATCTTTTGCATCCTTATACTTTTACTCTTTTTTAGTTATATTATATATACATTAAGGTAGAATCATATTCATTGTAAACTTTCATGACGTTTCATTTCTGAAATCAGCTTTCTGAAATTTCTTTCTCGGAATCATATTTCCTGAATCACACAAGTTTGTAGAACTTAGAGGTTTTTTGAATTAACTTGTTTAACCTTGTTAAACATAACTATCTGTAAAAGTTCCAAATTAGTTCTTAATAGTTACAATTCACCACCCCCCTCTTTTATATTGAGCATCATTAGATACTTTACTCAGTATCACTTTTATTTAGATCCTATATTTGGTATTATAGAGTATATCATACATAGACATACCATCTAAACAACTCATATTATAGAGTATATCATACTCAGACATACAATCTCAACAATAGGTATCAAAGGAGGTGTCCTTGATTCTTAAAATAATCCAACAATTGGCTTTAGAATTTTAGATCAATCTAAATTAATCTCACAATTAGATTCATAAGATAATTCATCTCATTCATTTCTGGAATAATATTTTCAGACTCATAAAGATCATATTTATATTTTATTTAGAGATACTTTTGTTTTATATTTTACTTGCTTAGATATTTTTTCCATTCTTACTAACTTTTTCTATTTACAAGTTTTTGTGGAATGATTTTCATTAATATGGAAGGAATAAATGTTGGTTCCATAGACAATCTCAATCCAACTAGACCAGTTATCTTTGAAGGAAATGATTATGAATATTGGAGAGATCACATGAAGACATTGATTATCAATACTGGTGTTGATAATTTTTTTATTCTTACTGGAGGATACAAAATCCCAGACAAAGAAGTTAGTACCTTTACCAATCAAGAAAATCATGAATATCAACTAAATTATAAGGTGCACAATACATTCCATTTATCCGTGACTAGAAATATATTTATCCAAATTTCATCTTGTGAAGCATAAAAAAGTATTTGGATGAAACTTGAAGTTACACACTTTAGAACTTCATAAATTATTGAAACAAGAAGATCCATGCTTAGAGCTGAATATCATGGTTTAAACATTCCCTATGGAGAACCCATATTTAAGGTGCAATAAAGATGCATGACTATCCATAATTGTATACAATCCATGGATGAGAAATGATTAGATTATGAATATCTTGTTGATAAGATCATAGACATCATGGCCAATGTGCGGGAATCCAAGAGGATAGCTATAGATGAAAACAGAATGGTTACTCAGATATCATTCGATAAGCTAATTGGAAATCTTATTCAACATGAAACTAGAATGAAGAGAGATGCAGATAATGTAGAGAAGAATAATGTGAATGGTAGTGTTTCTTTTACTACTACATCAAATCTTATGAAAGCTAAGACTCAATAGAGAGTCACCAGATCTAAGTCTAAGAATGTTGTTATTCAATATGAATCTAGTGGATGTGAATCCTCAGAGAATTAATTAGCCAATATTGCTTGAATGATGAACAAGATAGCTGGACAAAGGAACTATCAATCTATATATAAGATAATGTAAAGGAAAGAAAATAATGATTCAAAAGTCACATGTTATGAATGCAAGAGAGATGGACATGTAAGACCTGATTTTCCTATGCTTAAGAGAAAAGAAAGAAAGGAAATACATTCTGAAAAAAATAGAAAGAAGTATTACAAGGATAAAGCTAATAAATTATTAAAATCTAATGACACATGGAGTGTCAGTGGTGTTGACTATTTAGATGAATCATCATATTATGAATCTTCTCGATAGAAGAATAATGGTCTAATATCCAGACTACCTATTGAAAATCATTTCTTAATGGATAACGTACAAAATGATGAATCAATGACCAATGTCTCTTTTAATGAAAATTATAGTAATGATAAATATTATAACTCTTTGGATAAATAATCTTCTTCTGATGAAGATAATACTTTACCTTCCTATGAAGATGTTTCTAGGTTTTCAAAACTCCTTGAGATTGAAAATTCAAAACGCAAGAAAAAACATGATAAGGAAAAATCTAGGAATATTATTTGTACTACGGAAATATCAGATCTTTCTAAAGATTTTGATCAGAAAAATTTTTATTTCGAAAGTATTTAAAAAAAATTTGAGGAAGTAAATTATAAGAATAATAAATTTTCTAAAGATCTAGAAAACGTAATTTCTATGAAATGTTTTTTCATGCCTAACTCTAGTTTAAAATCAAATGTTTTTTAATACAAGAACATGGTTATAAAACTAAGATCCAAAATTTCTTCCTTGAGGAAGTCTTTTTCACACTTTTCCTTAGGTCAAGAAAATTTTGATAAAATGTATTCACAAATCTGACCTCTAAGGAATTGTTATGGTTCTGGTAATACTGGTCTAAACTGATTTTTAGTAACAATTGTTTTGTTAATAAAAGTGTTACATTCTTCACTATGTGTCAGTGTAGTGGACACTGGAAAAAAAGTTATTCCTTAAACAAAACCAAGTCTTTAGGATTTCATAAAGCCGATTTTTCTAAAAATAAGTGGGTCCCTAAAATTTTTCATTATAAGAATTCCGAATCCAAGAAAGCTTGGATTCTGAAAACCTAACTTTTCTTATTTTCATGTAAATAAATAATGTACAAATAACAATACATGGTACATGGATAGTGGATGTTCCTAGAATATTAATGGTACCAAAAATAATTTTGAAAACATTATCAAGTCAAAAGGAGCAAAAGTATCTTTTAGAGATAATGCACAAGGAGAAATTATTGGTATAGGTAACATCGTTCTTCTTGGAAAAACATTGATCTCAAATGTTTTATTTGTTATGGGTATTAAGGACAACCTCATTAGCATAATTTAGTTATATTTTGAAGGTTACCTTGTGAAATTTAATAATGAAAAGTTCTTAGTACCAAATTCCACAGAAGAGTTTTTCAGATGCTGACTTTGGTGGATGTAGAATGAATATAAAAAGTACATTCGATATCTGTCATTTTTTAAGAGATTCAATAGTTTCTTGGTCATGCATGAAGCAACACTCAGTAGCAATTTCCACTGCTGAAGATGAATATATAGCAGCTGGAAGCTGTTGTACTCAACTATTGTGGATGCAAAACACATTCACAGAATATGTTATGAGTTTTTCCAAAACACAAATTTTGTGTGATAATACAAATTCCATTTCCCTTTGTAAAAATCATGCACATCACTCTCAGGAAATGGACATAGATATTAGGTATCACATTCTTAGGGATCACACCCAGAAAAGAGATATCATTCTTCTATTTATTAAAACGCAAGATCAACCTACTGATATTTTCAAAAAATCATTAACCTCCGATAAATTTCAATACATTAAAAATATGTTAGGAATGATAACTGTAAGTTAATACTTATTATTACTTTTCTTATGAATAAATCTCCTTATAGTAATAAACTATTTTTTATATGGGGAGTACATTTGTTCATATTTTTATCATATTTTTCGTAATGAAGTTTTTCATATTTTTGGTAATGAAGTTTTTCATATTTTTCATAATGATGTTTTTCATGTTTCTCGTAATGAAGTTTGTCATATTTTTCACAATGAATTTATCTATTTTTCCTAATGATGTTTTTCATGTTTTTCATAATGAAATATTTTATTTTTTCCGTAATGATGTTTTTTATATTATTCGTAATGAAGATTTTTGTAATGAAGATCTACATACTCATTTTTTCATAATCAATTTTTTTTTGAATAAAAATTCCTTCAAGAATAAGTTTTCTCAATATGAATAATTCTCCTGACAATCTGTATGGTATTATTGTTTCTTGAGTGTTCGTAATAACCTTTTACCTATTGGCAGTTTCTTTTGTTTTTAAAATTTCTCAGATTCTAGTTTCATAAAATAAAAATGTTTTCTTTTAAAAACCTCAAAAGATTGGATCCTACCAAAATCTCTTTATGGCTTTCATTTCAACCGTCAGATCTGATTAGAAGAATTCTTATCCTTTGGATTAAGATGGTAAGTTTAACCATCTCTTCAACAACATCAAAAAGGGACACCTTATGGTTTTCCCACATTGGTTTTCACACTTTTGTGTGTCAATGGTTTGTCACTCTTCAAAAGCATGTTCTAGATTTTCAATGTTTTCTAATGTTCGAATGTCTGCTATAGCTCCTTCTCAAGATATATCTTCTATCAAGCTGATTTTGGAGTGGCAGATATACAGGGATAGGTCAGTGCATCACAATATCTTCAACAAGTTTGACTCTATTATTTCAAATAATATAAAGCTTAATGGATGAGAAATCATATCCATATCAAAGATAGGATCTCGAGATGTTTTGTATCCCGATCTACTCATTGAGTTTTATGAGTCAAATTCTTTCTTCAAGAAAGAAGGGAGAGATAAGTTTTCATTCAAGATTTATGGTAAAACATATGCACTTTATTATACCAAGGCTGCTAGCTTGGTAGGGATATCCTATGAAGGTGAATCAGAATCTTTTTCGCACAATATTCCAGATGTTCAAGGATGTTTTGTAAAGGTAAAGGCTTTGAAATGTCTTGGACTTACAAATGTCAAGACTCCGAAAATTTCCCACTTTTCTACCGATAATTGGATTCTTGAGTTATGGTTTCAGGGTTTTATCATTCTGAGAAAGGGTGACAAGGACACTCTTAAGAGAAGTGATATGTATTTCTTGGATTTTTTGGTAAATCTACGAAAAATCAATAGGATGAAGAATATTGTCATCATGATAGTGAATATCATGAATGGGATTCTAAGAGCATAGATAATCATGTATCCTTCCCTACACTAAAAGTTGATTTTCTGGTTTCTTGATTCTTTCAAGATTCCTTGCAGTTCCATTTTAAGGAATTGAAATGTTATTTTAGTTAGTTATGACACTTTGAAAAGAATAAATGATGGATTTTTTAATGAATTAGGAGAGTTTGATGATCTACCAGTGGAAAAGACATAAGTCATTCATAAAAATGTAGAAGAGGTTAAACCATCAATGAAGGATGGATAGAAAATAAAATTGATGGAAGTAGAAGCTGAAGTTGAAACCCCTAAAGCTAAGGAAGCTCAAAATGCATCTCCAAAGCCCATGAAACAAAACTCCTATCTGGATGGGGTAGTTTCCAAGTGGATGGAGGATAAAAAGAATCACAAGGAAGGAGAACCACAGTTTGGTATAAATCCTATTGAGGCCAAGGCTCTAATAGAAAATACTGGTGGAGAGCTTAAGAAGCAAGCCAAATAGATGAAGCAGGAGAAGAACATTTCAAAAGATGAAATTGTTCATTCTCTTTTTAGAGACACTGAAATAGCATCCGAGAAAATTCATGTTCGGAAATTATTCTTAGTTGAACCATTACCTGAGACACAAGGGAACAAGTTCATGACTCTGGAAAAAGTACTAGAGAAGGTTTTCAAAGAAAAGGAAGTTGTAAAAGGTGTTCAACAAGCTCAAAGTAGTGATGATACAACTGATATCACAAAGATAGTTGAATACTTTATGATAAGGAATGTGCTTCCGAAAAATTATCAATCTGGGCTTCTAAAGTCAGTTCATTGAAACATGATACTCTTGGAATTGATGATATGTTTGAAGTGGGAGTGAACAAATTGTCTAAGTAATAGATCTATAATCTTCACTTTATTCATCCAGAGGATATTAAGGAATGAGTTAGGAAAGAAAAAATTGATGAAGACTGAATTGTTTAGTTATCTAAAAGTTAGCATGAGTCTCTAGATGAGGTAGCTGTTCAAAAAACATACAAGGGGAAACAAGTGGTTGTTGACACCCCAACCAAAGAAATTATAAGAAATAATGAAGCTAGTATATATTCTGAGAGAAAGATGGTTAAGCTAGAGGAAGATCCATCACCATGTAAAGTGTCAGATTCAGATTCATCAGCTCTGGGACATGATTTTGTAATTCAATCCTTGAAGAAGCTTGTGACACAATTCTGATCTTTCTAACCATTGACTAATGATGTTAGATTCTTCGACATAGCATGAATCAGAAATCGGATTTTGTATCCATGGTGATGGACAGGTGTGTAAAGATTGAGGCTAATTATAAGAATTTTTTATCATCTATGAAGCCCACAGAAAATCTTGAAATAATATGGTCAGCTGGTCAAAGAATATAGTTGAATATTTGAGAGAGCTTTATGACTTTCATGATGATGTTAAGAAAGCTTTTGACACTAAAGATGGAAAAATCAAGGATCTCAAAAATATATTTGTGGAAAATCTTAATCTCAAACAGAATACTCAGATTTAGGACTTCAAAATCTGAATGGGAATTTGAAATATGTTTTCCAAAGTTTGAAAATAGAAATGGATATCTAGATCAATATTTAAGAGAAGTTAGTGAAGCAATATGACATATTGAAGGTTTAGGCAGATACTCTGAAGGCTTAGGATGATAGGATCAATGCCTTATAAATCCAAGCAGAGGAAGATCACAAGGATCTAATGAATTTGAAAACCACAGTAAAGAAGCAAATACCCAAGTACAAGGAATGAAAATCGATCAATCCGATCTTTTGTTGTATTTTTTTCCCTTGAAAATATTTTTCCTATCCTAATGAAATTGTGGTTTCTCATTGTTGTTTGGATGATTGTACTTATATTTTAGGTACTATATATTTTTCAATTATCTCAAAATGTTTTTGAAAATCAAAAAAGTGGGTGAAGGAAAAATAATTCTAAGCAATGAAGAAATATCCCTATATAAGGAGGAATTTATTTAAGGTGTTGTTTTCATTATAGAGATTTCCGTACTCAAGATAACAAAATTCTCATTCCATAAATCTAGAATACGATCCTTTTTGTTCCAAATCCTAAGGGGGAGATAGTCGAAGTAATATTTTCCAATGTATAAAGGGAGATAAGTTTTATATCAAAATCTAGAAAAATCATTCTAAGTCCTTTTATTCATTTTTGAATGGGTTTTTGGCCTTTCCAAAAAGAGGGATATTGTTGAGTCAATCAGGTTTTCCTTATGGATTTTCCATTCCTTAATACTTGGGGGAGATTGTTGAGTCATTAAGGTTTCCTCATGACATTACCATTCCTTCTTTTTTTGAAAATTACAAACACCTTATCTCAATGAAAATCTCTTTTTACCCTATGTTTCATTTATATATGTAAAAATTTTCATTCCCAGGGAAATTTATCCTTACCATGTTTTTATTTATAATATCATTATTTTCTAAGTGTAAAATTCGGTTTGATACCAAATCCTTAGAATCATATAATTATCTAGATATGAAGCATTCTATTTAAGGATCTGAATTCTGATTACGAATTTTTGTTATGAACTCTTCTGAGTTCTGACTCTGTGTTCTCTGAATACAAACTCTAAACTCTTATGAGTTATGACTCTGAATTCTCATGAACTCTGACTCAGAACATTGTGAGTTCTGGTTCCGAATTCTTATGTATCCAAATTCCGAATTTACTTGAAATTCAGACTCTGGAATTCTATAGAGTTCATGTTCTGAATTCCTAGAAAACAGAATCTGAATATCCTTGTATTATAGACTCCAAATTAAATTTTGGTTAGACTCTGAACATTCATATTTACTTCCATTCAGAATATTAGATTTTGGTTATGTGACCATATTTTTTATAACACTTGTTTTGTTATAAAACAATTTCGTGCTTTTAGTTACTAACTAAAAGTTGTTTGAGTGACACATGTACATGTCCCTCCATAATTGAAGGGAAAATATGACCGTTGGAGGAGGGAGTCAATCATTGAAGGCGTGCCTATAAATAAAAGTTCATTTGAAAGATATCAGAGCTTTTGAACAACTTTTGATCTGTGGTGATTTCTAGAGAGATACTCTCACGCTTAGTACATACTAGACTTATATTTCATATTTTCTTTGTGCGACTCCGATTGTAGTTGTGTACAATCGAGGGCTTCCTGGGATAAAAATATAGAGGTGCTGACTACCTTTGTAAACGCCCCGACCCCAGCTACCCAGAGTCGGTGTGTTACTTCGTAACATTGGCATGATCACAAAGGATCAAGTCTCGAAAGACCGATTAGTTTAGTAGCCTTGGAAACACTAGATACATTCATAAGTCTTTCATTACATCAAAAAGTGAAAAACTACAATAACAAAGTCTCCATAGTCCACACTCATATCCTCTTCCGACTATCCCTGCAGGTCATTCATAAAATACTTCTTCACATCCTGGAAAATATTAAAACATTGAAAGGGGTGAGCTCAGATGCTCAGTAAGGATAACAATAATGCGGAAGCTTTCATAAATAAACATTAACATTTAAGGCAATGTATAACTAAAACAAAAGCCTTTTAAACATGAACTTCAACATAATATGGCAAAAGTAAAATGAGATAATGCCATTTACTTCTTCACATGGATATTCTACTGGTCGAATAATCACATGCAATATCAATAACCACTTTCATAATGATGGAATGCATAATGCCAGACTATCATAACCACATAGCCAAGGCCTCGTGCCAAGACTACAAATAAGATTTTGTCAAGGCCTTGTGCCAAGACACTAGTTTGTCTCATGAGACCTGCCGATGCATCGAGGAGCTATAGCGGGCTCCACCCGTCACTTATTAAGTCCAATGCATTCCTCATATGAATAGGTTTAAACATATCATAAACCATAACATAATCGTATCCCATAAAACATGCATAAAGGAAACATAACATTTCCATATTTCAATCACAAGATATCAATACAACACATTGATATAATAAAAATTCTTTCAAAACCATTTTCAATACCAAAATAAAATAATGTTAAAACATTGTATTTATTTTTCTTTTTTAAAAAAGGTATGGCTTGTAAAGGAAGCCGAAACTCAAATAATGTTCACGGCGGCGGAGAAGTCGTTGTCGCCGCATAAGTACGGAAAGAAAAACATTCCCTTTTTGTCGTTTAGTAAAATTCTTCGTATAAAAAGATTCCTTTTGAATAAACTTAAAAGTCAAAGGGGTTTATACACCGTATAAAAGAAAGTTGTGTATAAAACCAAATATGCCTCAATGAAAGGAGATTGAGACGAAGTCCTTAAAAAGATCATTTTTAAAATAAAATAGATATATTATGTGTATTCACTATAGGTACACATAAAGAAAGTAAAAATACAAAATAAGACATAATAATATCATGACATAATTTGAAAGTAGGAGATTAACCCAAAGAATGGAAGTTGGGTTAAGAAGTTCCCTTACCTTGTGTCCGACTTGACTCAACCGTTCTTTAACCTCCTGAATAATAAACTAGAGTTAATATCTACCTTATTAAGAACCATTTTCAATTTCATTATCCTTTTTATATCACTTATTACAATGTTATGAACATTATGTAATTATTTAAGTTAATAACGGTCGTTTTGTCGATCTTTGGTACATGAGTCAACAATAAACTTATTATAATTATAAGTTGTTCATGTGGTGAAATATCCATTATATCCAGAATTATATTAATGATGTAGATATCATATATATCATATATATACAGTATATACATTCATTTATAATATTACGTAACATTTAGAGGTAAGAAATGAAATGCACCGTTCATGGAGACGGTAAGCCGTACGTACGCATGAACGCTACTTTCATTTCAATTTCATATTTAATGGAATGAAATCATAATGATATAAATGTATAATATAATTCCAGTATAATATAGTTTATAATACCATTTACTACATCCTTTATACATCCCACACATGGCATTAACGATTCAAATCACTTTGAGGGGGCGGTAGTCCGCACTTCCTAAAATGAAATTATCGCGTTTTACCCATAATGGAAATCATAAAGTATGCCATAAATGAGAAATACAGAAGCATAAGTAAAACAAAAACATATTATATATCATATATAAAAATAGTGACATCTTAATGGCCACCTTTGGAGGTGTTATATGAGTGTTGAACAATCATCGTTTCGTGAGGCAGAAATTCGCCATCCACAGAAACCGTATGTTCTTTAACCATTAGATGTAGGTGTGTGTAAGTGTAGCTCGAATCCTTCTTATAACAACATCCTAGTATATTGAGGATACTGGTGTTGTTACAAAAGAAATGAATAAAAAGAGTTTAGGGGGTTGGAGAAGAAAAATAAAACAAAACAACATTAGAAAAGACATTACCTCAAAATCGGGTAACTCTTTTTGATTTGAGCTAAAGGCTTCCTTGGGAAGAGTTCTGCCCAAAGTGAGGTTTCTAGGAGTAAGGAAGGAATGTTGGGAGAGTATTTGGGAAGAGTTTGGCCGAGCCAAATGGCTTGATGGTGTGAATAAGGTGGGAGAGGTGGGGGCCTTTTATAAGTGGAGAGGAGGGGCACTTTTGGAAAGTAATGAAATGTTACATTATTTCAAAATGCTTTTCGGATTCTAAAGGTCCCACATCTATATAATTCGAGGCTAAGGTGATAAGGTTTCGAAATATCTTCATCCAATAGGCTTTGGACAAGTGTAAGCCTCGGATTTTGCATTATCTTCTCATTTTATTTAAATCGTCAAATAATGATGTCATCGCTGCATCATTATTATGTCATAAATACTTTAATTTATTTAATGTCTAAAAATTATAAAACAAATACTATGATGTAGGAAATCTTTTTAGCTTTCCAATGACTATTTATAATCAAAATTTGGACTTGTATAACCCCAATTAAAAATTGTTTTAGTAGAACAATTTATGTTAGTGTCATTTTCACTTTAACATTAAATAAAAAGTAATTTATGTTATTTCCCAACAAAAGTGGATCCATGGGGTCCCCAAGTTAGGCCATGGCTTGTCTTGGTCGGCCATGACTCAACCAATGAGGTTGGGACATGTGTCTAGGTCATTTCATATTATTAATGTATTATTTATACCTTAAACTACACTAATTACCACTAATCGCGATTAAGAACTTAAAAGTTACTATTCACCAAAAAATTATTTTGATCTCATTGAACCACATTTTACTTCTTAATGACAACCATGTATGTCGGATTTTTGAAAATCAAATCACAGAAGTTGTAATATTTCATTTAAACGAAAAATCAGTTATTTAACTACCACTTAGTGGTTTCACTATTCATCAAAAATTGAAGTTTTTCAGAATAAGGCCAAAATTTCACCCTAAGCTATAATTGATATTCCGAATTCAAAAATGATGTCTATTTTACAAAATTCCAAACATATAAGTTGTATTAATTAATTTCATAATTAATTCCCGCTGTTACAACAAATAGCGTGTTTTTAAGAAACAATTTATATCAAAAGTTTGGCAATTGTTTATGTCCAATTTCAATGTTAAATTAATTCTAATGACCACCATTGGATAAAATGGTAAAAATATTTTCTAATTATACCTTAAAACCACTAAATAGTATAATTTATCTGTATAAATTATTTTGATTAAAAAAGTTGTTTTTATGTATTTTTCACTATTCATAAAAAATTAGAAGTTCTCAGAAAAATACCAAAAATTCAACATAGGCTAATTTCGATATTACGAATACAAAAATGAAGTCCATTTTGAAATATAAAATTTCTATAATTTTAAAAAGTGGTTATTACTATTCATAACGGCTATTTTGATTAGTTGCGGTGTGTTAGAACTCGAACTTGCGTACAATGCAAGCTATTGCATTATTGAATGAGAAGCGTATCGTGGAAGCTCGGGGTGTTACATTCTCCCCTCCTTCAATAAATTGCGTCCTCGCAATTTGAAATTTTTCTTTGATAATAAAAGGCTGAAAATAGAAAATACCTTTGTGGAAAACCCACATCGGAAATAAGGTTAATAAATATATAACATTAAAAGAAAGCAGGATAAGTACAAAGGTCACCCGATATAGCCCATTCTAGGATTCTATGAAAATATGGATATGGAGGAGAAACAAACCATCAAGGTCTGATGGAGAGTTATAGAAAACAGGATTAGGAGAATGTTTAACCACAAGAAAATCACAAACTTGTGATTGGTTAAACGGTCATTGAATCCCCAGTTGGAAAAGTTAACCGACAACATTTTTGTTTTAAGTTACCTTTTATAATGTTGAGGAATTTATTTATGAGATTTACTAAGAACGTAGGGGAATATACATACTTGTTATGTATACTTTCATTCGTTAATAAATTTTTACCACAAACCCAACTTTTACTCCAAATGGTAACGGAACTCAAAAATATTCTATTTATCCTAATTGTATAAGGTTCCAAATGTTAACACATACCATTTAGATTAGTAAAACGATTTTGTAATAACCAGGGACTTCCTGTAGGCTAGTGGTAGGAAATAAAGGCTTGTCGCACTATGGTTGTGGGTTCGATTCCTGCAGCTGTGTCCGACGCGACGGGTTATTCCCCACCCTGCAGGTTGTCCTTTTTCTAAAAATATAGTATTATAGTATTCCAGAAATAATCTTCAGAAAAGTTTTAACCTTAAACAATACTATTCAAAGTTCAACTTAATCCATCCCAACATTTATAGTTATCCAAAATACCTCTGTCCAAACTTTCTCTAAAAGGTCTCTTAATTCCAAAATCAATTGTAACATCAGATTCCCCAAACAAAGAAAAGTTTCTCTTATTGTCACATACTAAAAATATGATTACCTTAATCATATTAAAACCTTACTGAAACCAACAAGTACTGCAGTACAATCCTTATATAGATCACATTATTCTAATAACCAGAATATAATCCATGAGTCCGAAAGCATCAATACATTAGTTATTCTGCTTCAACTGTAGTAATAGCATAAGATTGTCCTTGATCCCTTGGCCTTTTCTGAGGTAAGATTCCTTGACGCTTAGGACATTCATTTGCGTAATGACCCATTTCTCTACAATTGTAGCATTCAACTTTGACAGCCTCTTTCTTTCCCTTGCAATCACGTGCCTGGTGACCTTTTTCTCCACATTTATAACAGACTCCCATTCCTTTTAGGCAAGTACCAGGGTGATTCTTCCCACAATTATCACATAATGGAAAATCCTTCTTTCCCTTTTTCCCTTTATCTGTCTCTTGTTCCACCGTTCTCTTCTTCCCTTGCTTTACTTCGTTGTCATAAGACTTAGAGAATTCCTTTTTGTCTTGATAGCACATGAGACTATATCTTCGTATGATGAGAAGGATTGTGATACTAAAGCTCGACGGAGAAATGGTTTTAACCCATCAAAGAAACGATCAATCTTACTCCTTGGGTTACGTATATAATCGGCAGCATGCCTCGCTAACCTTGTAAAGTTAGCCTCATACTTTGCGACATTCTCATCCTCCTTCTGCCTCAGACTCAGAAATTGCCTTTCCATATCTGCTCGATGGTCACGAGGAAAGTATTTTTCTAAGAAAAGCTCTTTGAACTCCCTCCATTCCATATTCGATACGTCATCATCTTCCTTTGTGTTTTGAATCAGTGACCACCACTGATCGGCATCTCCAGTGAGGCGGTAAACTGCCATGACAACCTTCTCCCTTTCACTACTCCCCAAGGCATGGAATATTTTCTCTAAGGAATTTATCCATTGCTCAGCTACTGTAGGATTTGTACTCCCATTGAAGGTTGGCGGTTGTTGCCTCATGAAACGGTCTAGCATTGATCCTCCACGTTGCGAATCAGGGTGCTCCATACGAGTAAGGTTGTTATTCATAACCTGCGTGAGTTGTCCCAGTATGGTAATAAGTTGATCAGCACCAGTTGTATCTCCAGGTCCACAATAATTATCTTGAGCAGGAGGGCAATCCCTACACAGAGTTCGTGCATTGATACAGTTTCCATTCCTTCTACTAGGCGCCATTTCTAAACAATGGCATAATCCAGATTAGTTTATGAATCAAAATACATAATTCCATACTTGTATAATACTTAACATAAATTGAACTATTTATGGATATAATCCATAATTATAAAAATGTATTCTTTGAGGAAGTATATACTCGTAACCCTTCATAGTGGTTTGTAAAGAAAATGAGAATTATCCTAAGCATATCCCCCGGGAGTGTCATAACCAAGAGTGCAGCAAGGCCCGTTGTCGTGCACCAGTTCCCGTTTGAGTCTAGCTCAAAGCGGTGTTTTCGGGTTTTACCCCTAGGTACATCTGTGCCAGAGCCACCTCTACCTGCTCGTATCCAGACAGGGATGTATTGCTCGGAAAACTCACAACATCTCTACAATACTAAAATTCTAGGAAGTTCTTCTATACTAATCCTCAAAGTCTATCTTTGGGCTATGTGCTCTAATCAGAGTTTATCTAAATCTAGCTTCCAAGGTTAGTACTAAACTGCCTCTGATACCAACTGTAAACGCCCCGACCCCAGCTACCCAGAGTCGGTGCGTTACTTCGTAACATTGGCATGATCACAAAGGATCAAGTCTCGAAAGACCGATTAGTTTAGTAGCCTTGGAAACACTAGATACATTCATAAGTCTTTCATTACATCAAAAAGTGAAAAACTACAATAACAAAGTCTCCATAGTCCACACTCATATCCTCTTCCGACTATCCCTGCAGGTCATTCATAAAATACTTCTTCACATCTTGGAAAATATTAAAACATTGAAAGGGGTGAGCTCAGATGCTCAGTAAGGATAACAATAATGCGGAAGCTTTCATAAATAAACATTAACATTTAAGGCAATGTATAACTAAAACAAAAGCCTTTTAAACATGAACTTCAACATAATATGGCAAAAGTAAAATGAGATAATGCCATTTACTTCTTCACATGGATATTCTACTGGTCGAATAATCACATGCAATATCAATAACCACTTTCATAATGATGGAATGCATAATGCCAGACTATCATAACCACATAGCCAAGGCCTCGTGCCAAGACTACAAATAAGATTTTGTCAAGGCCTTGTGCCAAGACACTAGTTTGTCTCATGAGACCTGCCGATGCATCGAGGAGCTATAGCGGGCTCCACCCGTCACTTATTAAGTCCAATGCATTCCTCATATGAATAGGTTTAAACATATCATAAACCATAACATAATCGTATCACATAAAACATGCATAAAGGAAACATAACATTTCCATATTTCAATCACAAGATATCAATACAACACATTGATATAATAAAAATTCTTTCAAAACCATTTTCAATACCAAAATAAAAGAATGTTAAAACATTGTATTTATTTTTCTTTTTTAAAAAAGGTATGGCTTGTAAAGGAAGCCGAAACTCAAATAATGTTCACGGCGGCGGAGAAGTCGTTGTCGCCGCATAAGTACGGAAAGAAAAACATTCCCTTTTTGTCGTTTAGTAAAATTCTTCGTATAAAAAGATTCCTTTTGAATAAACTTAAAAGTCAAAGGGGTTTATACACCGTATAAAAGAAAGTTGTGTATAAAACCAAATATGCCTCAATGAAAGGAGATTGAGACGAAGTCCTTAAAAAGATCATTTTTAAAATAAAATAGATATATTATGTGTATTCACTATAGGTACACATAAAGAAAGTAAAAATACAAAATAAGACATAATAATATCATGACATAATTTGAAAGTAGGAGATTAACCCAAAGAATGGAAGTTGGGTTAAGAAGTTCCCTTACCTTGTGTCCGACTTGACTCAACCGTTCTTTAACCTCCTGAATAATAAACTATAGTTAATATCTACCTTATTAAGAACCATTTTCAATTTCATTATCCTTTTTATATCACTTATTACAATGTTATGAACATTATGTAATTATTTAAGTTAATAACGGTCGTTTTGTCGATCTTTGGTACATGAGTCAACAATAAACTTCTTATAATTATAAGTTGTTCATGTGGTGAAATATCCATTATATCCAGAATTATATTAATGATGTAGATATCATATATATCATATATATACAGTATATACATTCATTTATAATATTACGTAACATTTAGAGGTAAGAAATGAAATGCACCGTTCATGGAGACGGTAAGCCGTACGTACGCATGAACGCTACTTTCATTTCAATTTCATATTTAATGGAATGAAATCATAATGATATAAATGTATAATATAATTCCAGTATAATATAGTGTATAATACCATTTACTCCATCCTTTATACATCCCACACATGGCATTAACGATTCAAATCACTTTGAGGGGGCGGTAGTCCGCACTTCCTAAAATGAAATTATCGCGTTTTACCCATAATGGAAATCATAAAGTATGCCATAAATGAGAAATACAGAAGCATAAGTAAAACAAAAACATATTATATATCATATATAAAAATAGTGACATCTTAATGGCCACCTTTGGAGGTGTTATATGAGTGTTGAACAATCATCATTTCGTGAGGCAGAAATTCGCCATCCACAGAAACCGTATGTTCTTTAACCATTAGATGTAGGTGTGTGTAAGTGTAGCTCGAATCCTTCTTATAACAACATCCTAGTATATTGAGGATACTGGTGTTGTTACAAAAGAAATGAATAAAAAGAGTTTAGGGGGTTGGAGAAGAAAAATAAAACAAAACAACATTAGAAAAGACATTACCTCAAAATCGGGTAACTCTTTTTGATTTGAGCTAAAGGCTTCCTTGGGAAGAGTTCTGCCCAAAGTGAGGTTTCTAGGAGTAAGGAAGGAATGTTGGGAGAGTATTTGGGCAGAGGTTGGCAGATCCAAATGGCTTGATGGTGTGAATAAGGTGGGAGAGGTGGGGGCCTTTTATAAGTGGAGAGGAGGGGCACTTTTGGAAAGTAATGAAATGTTACATTATTTCAAAATGCTTTTCGGATTCTAAAGGTCCCACATCTATATAATTCGAGGCTAAGGTGATAAGGTTTCGAAATATCTTCATCCAATAGGCTTTGGACAAGTGTAAGCCTCGGATTTTGCATTATCTTCTCATTTTATTTAAATCGTCAAATAATGATGTCATCGCTGCATCATTATTATGTCATAAATACTTTAATTTATTTAATGTATAAAAATTATAAAACAAATACTATGATGTAGGAAATCTTTTTAGCTTTCCAATGACTATTTATAATCAAACTTTGGACTTGTATAACCCCAATTAAAAATTGTTTTAGTAGAACAATTTATGTTAGTGTCATTTTCACTTTAACATTAAATAAAAAGTAATTTATGTTATTTCCCAACAAAAGTGGATCCATGGGGTCCCCAAGTTAGGCCATGGCTTGTCTTGGTCGGCCATGACTCTACCAATGAGGTTGGGACATGTGTCTAGGTCATTTCATATTATTAATGTATTATTTATACCTTAAACTACACTAATTACCACTAATCGCGATTAAGAACTTAAAAGTTACTATTCACCAAAAAATTATTTTGATCTCATTGAACCACATTTTACTTCTTAATGACAACCATGTATGTCGGATTTTTGAAAATCAAATCACAGAAGTTGTAATATTTCATTTAAACGAAAAATCAGTTATTTAACTACCACTTAGTGGTTTCACTATTCATCAAAAATTGAAGTTTTTCAGAATAAGGCCAAAATTTCACCCTAAGCTATAATTGATATTCCGAATTCAAAAATGATGTCTATTTTACAAAATTCCAAACATATAAGTTGTATTAATTAATTTCATAATTAATTCCCGCTGTTACAACAAATAGCGTGTTTTTAAGAAACAATTTATATCAAAAGTTTGGCAATTGTTTATGTCCAATTTCAATGTTAAATTAATTCTAATGACCACCATTGGATAAAATGGTAAAAATATTTTCTAATTATACCTTAAAACCACTAAATAGTATAATTTATCTGTATAAATTATTTTGATTAAAAAAGTTGTTTTTATGTATTTTTCACTATTCATAAAAAATTAGAAGTTCTCAGAAAAATACCAAAAATTCAACATAGGCTAATTTCGATATTACGAATACAAAAATGAAGTCCATTTTGAAATATAAAATTTCTATAATTTTAAAAAGTGGTTATTACTATTCATAACGGCTATTTTGATTAGTTGCGGTGTGTTAGAACTCGAACTTGCGTACAATGCAAGCTATTGCATTATTGAATGAGAAGCGTATCGTGGAAGCTCGGGGTGTTACAACCTTGATGTTGAGGGCTTCTTTGCTGAGGAAGACAGAAGTGCCGACTACATTGATGTTGAGGGATTCCTTGCTGAGGAAGACAGAGGTGCCGACTACCTTGAAGTTGAGGGCTTGCTACGATAGCAAGACAGAATACGATCTTTGTATCGAGGGCTTACCCTAGTGTGGGTAAGACAGACCTTCTTGAAAGTATAAATCAATGGACCTTTATACAAGTTTTTTTTGATACCCTTCTCTTTGCGTTAAAATATTTACTACTTATTACTTGTTTAGTTACAAGTTTTCTGCTCTATTTGAATTGTCGAGGATTGTATAACAATCTTATACTTCCTTATACTTTTACACTGTTTTAGTTAGATTCTATACAAATTAAGGTAAAATAATCTTCTTTGTAAACTTTAATTAAGTTTCATTTCTGGAATCAATTTTCTAAAATTTCATTCTCAGAATCATATTTCCGGAATCAGGTAAGTGTGTAGAACATAGAGGTTTTGTAAATTACCTTGTTTAACCATGTTAAACATAACCATCTATAAAATTTCCAAAGGAATTTTTAAAACTTTGCAATTAAACCCCCTCTTATATATTAAGAATCATTATATACATTACTCCATATATCTTTTATTTCAATCCTACATTTGGTGTTATAGAGTATATCATACTCCGATATACCATCTCGACAATTGGTATTATAGAGTATATCATACTCAGACATGCCATATCAACACATATATATTTAAAGTAACTTATTCATCAATTCTATAAAGTCTTATGGTGCATTTATAAATCTTAAAGTCATAATCACATACTCTTAGTGTCTATATCCACTCTAAAATGCTTTTTTTTCAATATTCTCACAATAAACATGCAATTGGTGATATCTTTATTATAATAAATTTTATAGAACCCTTGGGATCCATTCAATTTATCGAATAGATAACCAATGTGTAGATTGGTATATCCAATCATTATTGAATCTTGGTTAATTTAATGGTAATCCAAAAACAAATGAATAGTTCCAACTACAATTTTTATAAGCATGATCGATTATTACCTAGGAGATGTGCCAGTCCAAATAAACCCTTTTCATTATATCTCTTCCAACTAAAATTTTAGTTCCATTAATTCTAAAAGTTACATTTGATAAGAAATAATTTATATAGGACATGTCTGTAGAGGAGATTATTCATAAACTCCACTTCTCTTATGTGTGGAAACCCATAGAAATTATTGGTAAAAACATCCTCAAACTGATCAATAAACACTTGAAAACAACTAATCTTGTTCTCTTCAACTGATTCTAAGGTCATAGATTCCAATTGGTATGATATAGTTCAAACTTTTGGTTCCATCATGATTTTTTCACCTTCCATTACATTCTGGTCACCTTTAATGATATTCTCAGAGATGTCATTCATTATAAAAATAAACCATCAAGTAAAACAGTTGATGTGATCAATAAATTTTTTAAACTAATCCATACATAGGATTATGTCATAGAAATACATCTCAAGCATAAATATATCCAATATTAACTCCACTACATAAAAATTTATCAAAAATTCTCTACACATAAAGACTCGACATTCATTTAGATTTAGAGGAGATTGGTGTTTAGAAATAGAACACGTCATCTCAACAAGAAAACTCACCAATTCAATGTCATGAGAAGAAATAAATGAATTTGATTCACTAAAACCTATCAAATCACTCATAAGGTTATAATTCAAAATAATTGTACCTCTCACCATCGATGGTCAATATATATTATCCCCAGTCACATTCTCATATCCATCTAACTACCAACTCACATCACATTGTTCATTATTTCCCTATTGATATTTCAATTCATGAGGAGTCATGTTGTTCTTGAAATCACCATGGAAAGATTGGCTCTAATGATAAGATGTATTCGGATACCCTCATCTGGTCAAAACATATGATTTCTATGAAAGATGAGATGTGTCTCGAACACATGACATTAGAGCATTGTGGTAATAGTTCACAAGATTCCAGATCTAGTTAAAATTGGTTTTTTCATTACGTGGTGCTATAAAATCTCACTTCATGTGATAAAAATAACAAACTTGGAAACCCCATGGCTTACTAATATGTTTTATAGGAAGATCCACTAATCCATCCATATGATTTCGAGACATCCAACATCATTAGAAATATGATTCCCTCTTCCACTAATTCTCATCATTATTATTCCCACCATTTTACATTGGAAAGATAGTGATTACTCTTTTGTGTATCACTTTAGATGTCTCATTCTAACATTGGCTCCCTATTGAACATATCCATTGGACCCATTACAAAAATCATTCGAATCTTCAATTGATTCTAATGACTCATCCCAAACACAAAAAAGAATTACATTCAATATTCACTAGCAGAAAAATCAGGTGAAAATAATCTAAATTAATAAATTAATCCACACATTCTGTCAGTGAGAGATTATCCTTCTTTTAGGTGAATTGGTTTTTTTCATTTTTGAAAACTTGAACATATGAGGATTGAATAGTTTGTTGAATAATTGCTAAAACCCATCCCACGTAATTCCTTGGACTAATTTAGCCTAAACTACTATATACCACCATTACTAATAAAGATATTCCAGCATGTAGTTAGTAAACATTACTTTTAACTCTACTGGTGTGCCTAATAAATCAAATATTTGGTTCATCATATCCAGCCATTACTCTTCATTCTATGGTTCTAAATCCCCCCTAAAATTGGGTGGATTTTAATTCTAGTATTGATGGAAATTATCCCCCTTCCTTGGATAATTGTTTTGGTTCATTTCATCCATGTCTTAAAAGAATAAAAAATTCATTAAACGGTTTGTTGGTTTTTATGTGGCTTAGGTGTAACCACATTCTCATTAGCCTCTTCCACTTGGTTTCTATGATGCCTGCCGTGTACCAATTCCTATAAAACAAATACAATATGTCTCTATCTCTAGAAACATAAGATTTTATAATTTAAAATTCACCATATTATATCTATCATGACATGGATTTTTGAAAATTTCTACACTTTCCATGTTTAACAGATTTTGGAAAAGTCAACTATGATTTTGAAAATAAAACCATTTAAAAAATATTGCTACCATGCCTTTTCAAAATATCAAATTTGAGAACAGTTTTAGTACTTTTCAAAAATAAATTTTTTTAAAAAATCATAATTAATTACTCAATATGAAATATTCACTTCTAGTGGGAATACATTTTTATCAATTCATGTCTTTCTCTTCTCATTGTATAAAACCATGAAAATGAGTTTACACTCCAATACGTGTCATAAAAACATTTTTGCACCCAACACTATGGTAACTAGAAGTTCCTCGAAATTGATGATATATGCCTTATTATTCCCAAAACTTCATGTCCTAATGATCCTACGCCATACTACCATCCCAACTGAAGTACTAACCAAGAATTATTTAACAAATCCAAGACCAATCAACAGATACTAATGGATCAAACAAACCAATACCACTTTTCCCAAAATGAATAAAGCACCATCCAAGAGTAATACCATTTTTATCTTACATTCCCTACTCATTGGATTTAGATGAGTATCAATTAATTCTTTGACTTTGGTGACATCCCCAAGATAACAAAGGCAAAAACTAAATAATTAGGGATTCATTAATGGTAAGGGGATAATTTTCCCATTAAAACTAAAATATGATAACTAGATATAAAATTAACAAATAAATACTATAAGATGTTAGAGAATAATGTATTCAACTAAAAAGTAACAAACCAATAACATACCAAACTAGATTAAAAGGAATAAACTAAAACTGATGTCAAAGTATAAAGAGAAAAACAAAGACAAAATATCTGAAAGACTCTAAATACATAAACTCCACAATTCCAAATATGCTCTAAGATCCAACTCTACTATATAGGCTAATGTATCAAGCTTCATCAAAAAATAATTCAGATACATTGACTTTACAACTATATTAATAGAAAAAATCTTCAAATGCACAAAATTTCACAAGAAGGGGGTGAGTAATAAAACTGAGAATGTTTTCCCAAAATGAATTCCACATTAATGCCACTAGGATATAACATGTTTTCACATTTATATAAAACTATTTTATATAAATCAATTGAAAAAATTTTATATCAAATCCAAACCATTTCAAATTAAATCTCATTTCAGACAAAAACAGTTGTTCAAACAAATGTCTTTTCCAAGGAAAAGAACCAAATAATTATTTTAATCATTTCTCAAATTCATTTGGTATAACCCGTTCAATTTCACATAACTATACATACACACACAGAATATTTTTGATTCCATTTATGGTAGAACATCACTTCCATAACTCGTTCTTTATAATGGTACTTCACGACCATTATCCATCCCATTAAATTCATTCTGAACCAACAAATTTCAAAACCACTCATACGAAATATTACAAAACATTTCAATAAAAAATTATTTTAATACAAAATACTTTTCCAACCAATTTCAAATCATTAAAATAAAAAAAAATTATAAACTAATAAATTTGAAATCATGAAACCAATTCCCACAAACCCTCAGTATACAAGGTTCTTACACAATTTTCACATAAATTTAACAATTTAAATTACATAATTAAATCAATTTTAAATAAAGCCTTTTTTTAGTGATATTAGTGTAGTGTGAATTCATATACCTCAGAAACAATAGAAAATAAAAATAACATAAAAAAATAACAAAACTTGTTTGAACTCCAAAACCACCCCTTTGATCTTATTCCCTAACATTAACAAACCCAAATATCATCATGATTAGAAACAACAATAATATATCTATCCACAAAGGATTATATCTATGAATCAAGGAGAGCGCAAAGAGGATATATTTGAAAATACACCATATATGGATACATACCAAGAATTTCAACCTTATACGCTCCAATTTTTTCCAACGGATCCCTCCCATATTGAATGGAATAATCTCAACATGCTTTGGGAGGAGAAGTTACTCTGTTAGGGTAATAATAGAGGGAAAAAAAGGGTTAAGAGGCTAAATCGAGTTAGACAAACAATTTTCATATCTAAGTTTTCATCATGCATGTTTAAATCTCATGGGTTGGGAAACCAAGAGAAAACCGTACACATTCCTCTATCTCAAGATGCACCTCTCATTATTGAATTACATGATTAAATGAACTGTGCGCCAACAATGAAAAATACCTTTATACTAAAAAATATGATTTCTCTTGGGGAGCCATACTGTTTGGCCAATCCGTGTTCCTGACCAGGCACCTAACAATATCCGACTTCCTCATTTTTAATGGTTTTATATAGGTGTTTCATGGGTTTACTAACCATGAAAAGACAGTTCACCTCCAGAGAATCCCTAAAAACATTCCAAACATCCTCCAACCCCACCAAATATTCACTGAAACACTTTACAGACTTAAGCTATAGAATGAAATGGTTATAAACATGAAAACGTGGTTGATACAAGAACACATTGTTTATAAATGTCTATTATTATAAGAGTGATTTAGGGAAGAATCATTTCATGATTTTTTTACATAAGGTTATTGATATTAATAGACAGTAGGGTTAATATTATAATTGTTGTTATGTTAATATTTTTAAATTGTGATTATTTTATTTTTTGGTGAAAATATGTTTTATAGAAAACCATTGTGGGTAAAAATTTATTATATGATTAATGTTATTTTAAGGATGTTAATTATATTTTTTTAATGTTATAGAAATTAAATATATATAGTTTTTGAAAAAGGACACCCACATGTTGGGGGACAACTCATCACATATGATAAGGCGATTGGAATTAAACCCAGAACAAAAGATTGATAAAGTTGTAGAACCTAATAATGGCCTACATGATTTCTTGATTAGTAGAAATTATTTTTACTTAAATGATTTGATGAATAAACATAAATTTGAATTTGAGACACATATTATAGGATCAAATATTTTGGAATTTTTTACGATTGTGTGGTTATAAATGATATTTTGAAGGATGTTTCACTTGGATGAGGTATATATAACCCTTATTTATAACATTTTATTTAACATAAAATATTATTTTAGAGAAAAAAAGTTATATTTATCAATTCTGAGGTTATTTCAGTTGTAGGGTAATTTATTTATGCAATGATTTTTAGTTGAACATTTTCTTTAGGGATTAATATTATGGTGTTTTCATTTTTTTGGAAGAATACCATCTTATTCTAACCATTTATGTATATGGCTATTCTATACAAAACTATTATCTTTTTTTAGAATAAAGAGATCCATTATAATATATTTAAGTGAACATGGAATTAAAAAATCGTCTTGATTATTCATCATTTGGGGCAGTATAAGATATTGTTGTGGAAAATGATCAAGGGAATAAATTTTTCAAAACATGTAAGTATATTTATTTATTATCATAGTATATATGATAAAAAAATTCCTCAACAATAGTAAAACTATCTTGAAACAAATATTCTATCTATTAAATTCATTCCCCATGAATTGATGGTCTTTTTTAGACCTTATTAGTTTATGGTTTTGGGGTCGTTAACTTTATATTAATCATTAACTTATGATAAATGTCTTTATCACATCACATCATTATTTGGATATTTATTTTTAAACTATTTCAATATATCATATTTCCACTAATGTTTTCATATTTTCAATATTATTTATCTTTTATTCTGGATGAACTTTTCTTTTCTCTTCGACAATTTTAAGAGGATGTTTTATTAACCCTTTATATGATCGGTGTTTTCAATAAAATTATTTTAAAATTTAAATAACATGCTCAATTAGATAACACTCAAATTTGGAGAATGCATATAAATATTTTTCTGAATAATATTTTGTTGATTCATGCTTAGGAAATAACAACTAGATTTTTAGAAGTCATTTTATTCAACAAAAATGTTTTTTCATCAAAATTGATTTTAATGAATTTTTCAATTGAGTATTAATATTAATTTCTAAAATATTTTTTTGGAATTTTTACCAAGGAAAATAATATAATTTTTAAAATAAGAATATAAAAATTACCTTAGTGTATGTTTTTGGGTTTTTTAGAAAAATTCGTTTTCCTGTGAATAATGACAAATACTGAATTTTAATGAAAACTGTATTTCAGTTTCAAGTATGTAAAAAATTAAATTCTATTTTAAAATGAATTTAAAAAATTTATTTCCCTTATATGATTAATAATCCAATTCAAATAATTTTAATAATTTTTATACATAAATTAGTAATAAAAATGTTTTTATACATATACAGGTATTTAAAAAAATTCTTATCGTTGAGTTTTTTAATTTAGTATTAAATTAATTCCTAACAAAAATAAATTTAACATTGAATAATTTAATAAATATTTTAAATTAGGAGGAAGAAATTTGGAAAATAGGTCACCATTATATATTTTTTATTGTGAATATTAACCATAGTAAATAATTATCACTATAGTAAGGGTAAATAATGTAAATAGTGTTAGAAATAATATTATTTGGGAAAAAAAATACCCTAAAATGTTCCCTTATACTAATGTATGAGTTTAGTTTTTAAATTTTCATCGTAATTAATTTATGGAATCTTGGTAAAAATTTTATTTGATGTTTACAATTATAATATTTAAGTATAATATAATGTTAAAAATATCACCTTATTCAATTTTATATATAAAATATTTTGTTACATGGATAAAATAAACCTTTTTTAGGTTAAAATAGTTATTTTAAAGATATATTATTTTTTATCATGGTAATATATTTCTAATTTTTATTGAATAAACTATTACCTTAAATTGTTATACAACACCAACAAAGTATTTATTTAATTAATGGTGAATTGAAATAAATGATTTTGAAAATATCAAAAGTTTTAATATTTGAATGAATTATTATGCTCCACTAGTTTTATAGATATATATAACATATTAGGGAAGCATGATATTATTCTATTTTAAATAATTTTTCCATGTGGATTTTAAATCCCAATTAATTTAAGATTTATAAAATTTACATTAATGATATTTTATATCACATAATATTTTTAAAAATGATTTAAAATTAATAAAAACGACTTATTCATACAAGTGATTTTGATTTTTTTTAAAAATCAATAATTTCCCATTTTTAGGACAATTTTATTATTATAGTGACTATCTTGAACCCTAAGGAGTAAAAAATAATGTTATCATGGTAATCATCAAAAGGGGTAACCTAGGGTTAAAAAATGATATGGGTGGAAAAACCCTTAAACATTCCCCATGATTATTATTTAAATTGATTTATATTAATACTAATATTATATTCTAATTAATTCAATTTTGATTTATTATAACATTAAAATTAATTCATATTAATTTAAAACTTTTTGAAATTCTATGACATTCCCCGGCCTTATTATAAGAGGACACCCCCTTTACTATTTTATAAATACATATAAAACTATTTTTAGCCAATGAATGCCTATATCCATTATTAAAATCTACTTACACATTTTATAGATCTTATTTAGGGTACAATAGAAACTATATAGATTTTACGGTGTAATGAAAAAGTGGATATCTGAATTAGAGTTATAAATTTTAAAGGGATGTTTTTAGATATATTTATCCTTCAACCTCCTTGAAATATTAGTAAAAAATGATGATATATGATAATAATTATATTTAATACACTTATATTTTTTTTTGTTAATAAAATAACCTATATAAATCTCCTCTTTAATTAAAAGGGAAAGAAAACCGTTGTTCCTATGTGCGGAGGACTACCGCCACCCGAACTGATGTAAATAATTTTCACTCAGAGCCACCCAATGATGGTCATAATGATGAATTTTGTGTTTAGATAAAAATTAAGGAAATATTCATCAATTTTAAAATATAATATTTCCTCGATTTTATTTCCTATCCATTCATTGAAAAATGATATCGTTATTCATGCATATGTGTGAGCTGCCACCTCCATAAAACAACGTGATTCATTTTCCATAACCAAATCACATTGATGATATATATAAGTTTATTTAATGAAATATTGAGTTATGTTTTATAAAATTATCTTTATGTATCTATATAATATTAGTTTCCTTCTCTCCATCGTGATCACTAAAAAACAAAAAACTTACCCATGCGTACATATGGCTTACCATCTCTATGATTGTAACATAGTTCATTTTTAAAATCATATTGCAAGGTTGTTTTAAAATTTATAATCAATATATAATTTTTTATTATTATTTATTGATTATAATTATTTATTTTTTATAAAACTTACCTACTTTACCATATTCAAGACACCTAAATCCATTTGTGCATAATAAACATATGTGATGAGTGATACATGAGGTACGAGGTTCCATCTCAAATTACTTATATTGTGTCATATTTTGATGTTATGTACCAATTTATTCTATATAGTGTATATAAGAGCCTTTTATATTTTATATCATGAATAATTTACACTTAATTTTATTTTATTTTTCAATTCAAATTATCTCATCCACAGGGATTTCACTTGAATGGTTCAAGTTGTAAAGGATATTTTAACTGAATTTTCCTTCCTTGGGTTATACATACACTTCATTGAATATGTTATTACAGGATTATGTGGTAAATGACCTAGGAATTTATTATGTAACTTATTAACTTTTTTTATGGATTTATATTTTTTTATGTAGAATTACTTCAGTGATTAAATTCACACTTCAATGATACGATCGTTGTAAAGGATTTATCATATCACTTTTGTTTCTATATAGACTATGTCGTATTCACTACTGGATTATTATTTTTTGGTGTATATACATCCCCTATTATATAATATATCTTGATTTAATTTGTAATATTATTTTTTAAAAATTCATTTCATGTTATTTATTTCATTGGGATTATGATTCAAAGGTTACCAAATAAGTGAGGATTTATTTCACCATATGATCATTAGGGAGGATTATTTATTTATTTATATTAACTAGGAAAATTATATGATCATTAAATTTTAAACAAAATCTATTCTATTATACTAATTTTTTCTAAATCATATTTTTTTACTTTTATTTTACTTATATATATATACAAGAAATAGAAATAAATTTTTTTAATGAAAACATATATTTTTTTTATTTGGTCAGGAATATTTTTCATCAATATATATTTTAGTAAAAATGTATTGATGAATTTTATAAATTTTATACTATTATTTTTTAAAGAAATTTTTACACCAGTTTGATTTAATATGAAAATGTTTCAAAGTATAATTATTTCCTTTTAAGAATGAGGTAATTTTTTAATATATATTCAGATTATGAATGGAATAATTGTTTGTATGTACACAACATGAATGGATTTTATTGACATAATGATCTAAATTTTTTTTGAAGTTTCCATTTCATGTTTCAGAGGTTCTTTTCATAACCATGCATTAATATTTTGAAGAATTTATTATATTGAGTAATTGATTTCAAAATGGAAATTTTATTTTCCTCAATATATCTTATGGTGATCATTTTAAACTATATTCATCTATATCAACTTCATTTTGTGAATATAATGTTTTATTGGGGTGTAATTTTTTTAATCAATACTCCATATTAATATTTATTGAATATGATTATATTTATTTATTTAGGAAATTATTAACATTATGTATGCTAGTTTAAAAATAAAAATTATTATATTGATAATATTTTACCCATTTCATATGATTAATGAATTGTACATAGTAAGTTATATGAGGGGTCTCCATATCCCCTCGATGTATTAGAAGGTCTCACAAGACAAACTACTTTTTTTATTTGGATCGGGGCTTACCCATTTATAAAATATGTATTATCCTAAGGCCATGATGTTAAGATTATGTTTTATGATATTATGTATTCCCCCAGTATGAAATTATTTATTAATGTACGTATTATTATTTGAATATTTATGACATACATTTATATGTTTCAAGCGCATTTAAATATTTATATGGCATTAACTGATCGTCATTTATTCCTATCATATTATTCATCAAACACAAGTTATTCATTAAATAGAATTTGTTTTTATGTTTTTATCTTTACCATTTTTCTGATTCCATATTTCGAGTGTGATATTTTAATACATTTTCATTCACTTATGAATCAATATAGCTCGCACTAATTCTATTTCATTTCACCAGGATTTAAAGATGGAATCATAATTGATATTGAGGTTGTAGAATTTTTACTTTATCTATGTTTTTATATCACCAATTTAATTTTGAATTCATGTATATATATTTTTTATAATGAATAATAAACAATATAGTTCTTTTATATGTGACATCTTGTGGAATATGCTAATGTAATAAAGTAACCACTTGCTCTATCCTACAAGGGTTGTGTCATTACTAGAAAAGAAACTAGTTTTATAATAATCATAAAATATCAATAGAAAAGAGGTAAATGGTATAATTATATAATATTCCCATTGAAATATAATTTTATTTAAAATATGTTGACAAATATTAAAAATAATTTTAAAATTACATTTAAAAACATTTTTATGAAAACAAGGGAAACTTATTTTCTTTCGAAATCATTTAATGAAATCCCAAAATATTGATAAAATTATTTTATATGAAATTATATTTGTTATTTTTTAGTGGATTATAGGAATAAAATAATATCTATAATGGTGGAAAAATAAAATTATATCATAAATGATAAGAATAGAAATCCATTAAAATATTTGGTAAAGAGTGTCAGAAGTGATCCATGCTGAAAATGTTAAAAATTATCATTATAAAAAACTTTTGTTAAAAATTTCAAATATTATGGTAAATTTCATAAGAAAATACTTTATGTTATGAAAATAAAATTATCTAAAAAAGATAAATAACATGGGTATATAGTTTAGCTAAAAGTATTTAAAACATTAAAATAATGTTTTTATTTAAGTATCATTTCAATGTCTTTAAAAAAATATTTTCAAAAAAAGAGAATAATAAATAACAGAAAATTCCATGAGTATAAAAATATCAATGATATTTTTTTTCAAAATTTATTGTACACACCATATTAATGTATCTAGGTACATTAATTAAAACATGTTTCAAAGGAGGATGTTGTAGATGACATACCCTCATAACTAGGGTAATGATTGAATCAAAAAGACATTGAATGGAAGAAAAAGACCTTATTATGGAATTCAAACCCATAATTTACATAAATAATTCATTGAAACATTCAAGTAGAATTAAGTACAAATATATATAAAATCATGGTGCATAACATGAATTACGTCACAAAGAATAGAAATTTTCCCCATATAAACCCTTCCAACTTTTATAACATTTGAATTGATATCTCATGAAATTTATAAAGTTTAAAGAACATTAAAAATCATGAGAAATGATTCATTCAGGATATAATACCACAATAGTTATTATATTTATCATATAAAATAAAGTAGGTGCATATTACAATACATGTCTTGGAGAAGCAATATTGAGATAAATATTCCATAAAAAGATTGTATCATTGAATTTAGAATTAATCAATGAATGGATTTGGTGTGAAAATATTAAAACCAAATAAATCATGCTTAAATATATAATAATTAAATTAATTTTAATTTCTCACAAAATCATGGAATAACGTAGTAGATAATGTAATTATACAACCAAATGAAATGAAATTGAATAATGAAACCCCTTACATGAAGTCAAAAATTTATATATATGCCCTTTAACTCCAATATAAAATACTCATATTATTTATTTAATCTTTTAAAATCATTTTACAAATTTATTTCTTTAAAATTATACAATTTATTTCATTTATTTTATTAACATGTATAATTACTTTATCAGTTATGTCAATGTTAGTTGTTTTGAGGACATTCAATTAATAATTAAAAATGACATTATTTGGTTGAACATGGTCAAACGTTTCATTGTTATATATTTTCAAAAATAATAATCCCGAATTAATTCTAATTTATTTATATATAATAAAATTTTTGATTAGGTCATGAAAATCGGTCACAAGAATCCAAATACATATGCTCATGATGCAGTAGTTAACACATACACCCGAGCAATGTTTTTCCTTCTAGTTAAATGAAAAATAAAGATATAAATTAGTAAAATAGAAGATTATATAAAAATAATTATTATTATGTTATAATCATAAAATTAATTCATTAAAATAATCCCCATTATCATCGTCGAATTGTGGTATTTGAAAAATGACATATATTTCCACATGGATATGGTAGTTCTGATATATATTTGTACGATGAATATATTTCTATTGATCATAATTGTATTTATATAGAAGAAATTTTATATTTATAGATTCAAAATTATTTAATAAATAGAATAAATATACATTAAATCCTTCATAATAACCATCCATGAGAGGTGGTGATGAGAAAACATTATTTCGGTCCATGAAGCGGTAGTCTGCACGTACGAACGAATGATGGTACTATTTACCCTTTGTTTTAAACGAAGACGTATATGGTTATTAAATTAGCACAAAAATATAACTACATGAGTAATATTTAATTTATTATATTTTAGTTATTATTATGTAATTTAATGAGGTATAATAAGAGGTAAAATGAAATTTCTCGATTTATATGATTACCTTATCTTTGATGATCCTTTTTTGTTTAAGAATTAACACATTTTGGTAGGTGTTTGGGTGATACCAGGACCTATAAAATGTTTTTAGAAATTATTGTAAGATATTTTTTAGATATTTATTATCCTAAATGGATCGTGAAGTGAATATATGAAATGAGGGGTAGAGCCCATATACAAGATATTATAGGGGTACCCTTGGAATTACATAAATTATTAAATTAGTATAAATTTATTTTTACATTATTGTGGTGAAAATTTGATATATAAACAGTATAGGGTGAATACAATTATAAATAATATAATACAATAAAATTTGAATAATTTTATGTCATATTTTATCCCATATCTCTCAGTTAACTCCCCTGTTAACTCTTTTGAGCATTACAGTATTATCAGAAAAATTAATAGTTACTCGTAAAGAATGTCACTATAAAAGGATAAGTATACCCTAAATGGATAACGGTGGATATCCAAGACATATACCATTCCTTTAACTGAATATAATTTTTATGGATTTTAAATCATTTAATAAGATATCATTTAACATTAAATACATTTAATGTCGTCTTTGTGACTATTCATATAATTTGAATTTAAAAATATCAAGACAGTAATGCATTTTGAATATAATATTTAAAACCATAAATCATAAATTAGGTTTCTCAAGAAAAATTCTTTTATCACCATAAATTAGCCAAAAATATTACTTTTTGACTTTTGAAAATCATTTAATTGATTTTTCTACTGCTTTGACATGCACTGTGTTGGTGGAGCATAATTATTTAAGGTAACTATTAAATAACAAAACAAATAAACAAAATAACAGATTAATTTAAATAAATTATTAATAAAAAATAACTTATAACTATTCATAAAAATTATAATCTCTTTCATGAAATATTATACATATTAAAAGAATCAAAGGAATTATTTTGGAATTTTACATTACATAAAATATTAAAATTGAATATATTAAAAAAAGCACAAAAAGCCATATTTTTGAATATATGAAGGGTTTGGCCCAATTAATATCATAAAAACGTTATAATAAAACATTAGGGCGATTTAATGAATTTTCGGATTAGTTTTAACCCATGAAAACCAAAATTATCCTTCACTATGGAGATTAATGTTATCTTGGTTTCAATTCATTATGACTAAAAACATAATTTAACTATTTAAATTAAATAAATTATTTTTCAAAATTTGGAAACCATTTTATCCAATTAAATTTTGATAAGTGGAATAAATTAATTTGAAAATAAACCTGCAAAAAACAATGATAAAATAGTATTCATATAAATGAATTTCTGTGTATAAAAATTTTTTAATGTAAAAAAAAGCCTATTGTTGAATAAAATAAAATTATCAAGATTATGGTTTTTTAAAATTAATTATTTAAATTTTAAATCAAATTTAAAACACAATGGTAGTTGTTTCTGATGCTTTTATTGGGGTGCATGCATCTGCATGTGGATGGTGCATAGTTGTGGCCCCACATTCCCGCTTTCTAAAGACGGGTGACAGTTGTCGCTTATTCGGGGATGTTTTCTCTTTAATCAAAATGGGGTGATGAGATTTCAGGTCCTCCTTTTTTGGATTCCTCATTGGAAATCATCACATTCTCTGGGTCTCCCTTATATACTAAGACATTATTTGTGAATCTCTCACAGTGTCATTTTTTTATAGACGACAGTTAATTACAATGCTTCTTTCTGGATATTCATAGGGGTCTGGTTAGGGCAGAAACATTTGGTTAGGGGTTAGTCATGTTGGACATCACAGGCGTGTCTGGACGCTCGAACACTAGCGCTTCTGGGTTTCTTCCCCTAATTATAGGGATTCTCGAGGGCAAGGAAGCCCGAGGAATCCCATGTCAAATGTGGGGAATTATATTCCATAGGCATGTATCAGTGGTCTTCTTTAGCTTATTATGTTTAACACAGGGTATGTCATGGGATTTACGCCTTGCAGAGACAGATCAGACTAATCAGAACACTGACTAGAGTGGATCAGATGGGTGCAAGACCTTGAGGGAACACTGATATTCGGGTTAACGTGTGGTTATCTACTCGATTTTTGTTTAAATGAATGGGGAATGATATGGCATGATCCCACCAGGATGTGGCGGCTTGGAAAAGAATAAATACGGATAATGTATGGTCAAGTGGAGTGGATGGGGAATGAGATGGAGTCAACTCAAGGATAACAGTGATGTTTGGCTTGATCCTCGAAGAGACCACCTATTTATCCCCCTGATAGGGAATCAAAGACCACATTGTTTTGTGTGGGGGTATATAATCAGGGTGCATACCAGGGATAGCGACTCGATGATATACTGGGGCTTACACATGGTTGGTAGCCTAAGGATGGTCTTACGCAAATGGGACAAACAAGCGATATGGGCCCTAACATAAGGGACGACAGTGGCTTACACTAGGTTTGGGTTGACAATGGCTTACTATTGAATTGGGTTCACAATGGCTCACCACTGGATGTGGTCATAACGGCTTACCGCAGGATGGGGTCAGAAGGGATTACATTTGGAAGGGGTCACAACTTTTTACCACTGCATTGGGTCCCAATGGCTTTCCACTGTATGGGGACAAAACACCTTACCATTGGATGCAGTCATAATGTCTTACAACATGAAGGGTCACAATGGATTACCGCTAGATGGGGTCACAAAATCTTACCACTGGACGGGGACATAAAGGCGTACCACTGAATGGGGTCACAACATCTTACCACTGTAGGGGGACACAACGGCATACCGTTGGATGGGGTCACAATGGATTACCACTGGATGGGGTCACAACGGCTTACCGATGGATGGGTTGGACCTCAAAGAGGCTTCTTACGTACCTTGCATTGTCAAGGATCAACATCCATGTTGTTCGGGATGGTGGATGTAGTTTAACGTCATGCAGGTCGAAAAGGGGGATGCAGATTAATATCATGCATGATGAAGGTGGTCTGACGTGAAGGGGGTCGGAACCAATGGTTTTGGGCTTGAAACACCGAGAGGATTCCTACGTACATTACCTTGGCAAGGATCAAAAACCATGAAGTTCAGGTTGAGTGGGAACTGACATGAAGGGTGGTCGGAACCAATTTTTGGTGTGATAGATCCTCATGGAGGCATCCTACATATCTTCCCTTGATAAGGATCAAAGAACACATTGTTCATAAGGTTGTTTAGAACTGACATGAAGGGTGGTCAGAACCAATGGATGGTGGGATTGAACCTCCGGGAGGATTTTTATATACCTTTCCATTGCATGGGTCAGAGACCACATGGTTCTGATGGATGTTTGGTGAACCGATGTGAAGATGATCAGGTCCAATGTTTGTTGGGCTTGAACCTTAGGGAGGCTTCCAACATACAATTCTTTGGAATGAAACAATGTCCTCGTAGTTCGGGAGAGGTGTGTCGTGAGATGACGTGAAAATGGTTGGGACCAATGGGTGTTGTGCTTGAACCTCAAGGAGGATTTTTACATACCTTTATTTGGCAAGGATCAAGGTCCACATCGTCTGAGAGAGGTGTGAGATGTACACACTAGGGGGCTCAAATAGAATATCATGGTCGATGCTAACTCTATGCCGACATGAGTCATGTTCGGTGTGATAAACAAGAGGCATTAGAGACCTGACGATCACTTTGTGAATGTTGCGCCAATGAGAAGTGGGGTGGCGCTTGCACATATTTAGAGGCCCAAAGAGGAAACATGGGCTTATGTTTAGTTCATATCCTTGGTGTATTGAGATTAGGAATAACTCTCAGGTGGAGGCCCAGGTGGTGAAAAAGCCTAAAGGGGGAGAGATTTGGCATGGAGGAACAGAGGAGGACCAGGGGTGATACCTCCAGCAAGAAAAACTAGGGGCATACACCAAGGTGTTTTTCTTTTCCCTGAAGATAGACACCACTCTGATAAAGGTTATCTCATTCAATGTGAGAAATGATCTCAATCCCGTGGTTAATAGTGTGCATAGATAATGTTTGAGATGGGTTACCCCACGTATAATTCATAGGGTTAGGCTATAGTTTAACATAATGTGCTGAGGATTATGACGCTTGGCAGTTTAATGTCCTACAGCTCAGACGATGTGGGTTCACTCTGCACCCCTTAAGACATATTTAACTGATACCTCTCACCCCATGGGGAATATAAGGAATCATCAATGCCATGGAGAAGTGGTTTTATTGGTTGATCCATTGAGGTGTCCAGGTTAGCGTAGCTATATGAAGAGGTAATAGCCGATAGAATGCATACGAAAAGAAGAAAGATGTGAAGCAACACAAAAGGAATAACTGACCAAGGGACCTTGATATTTCAATGTGTGAACCTGAAGGGCCTCACGGGAAAAGCAGTTGTAGAGAAAAGTTGTTCATAAGAATAAGACTTCTGAATATCTGGTTCTCCATAAAGTGGAGGGGCAATGCAAAGGGGTGTGCTTTGTGAAGTGAAGTGACCTAGCCTAGGAATAGGGAATAAGTGCACATAGAAGGTGCTTCAAGAAGTGGAAAGGTATTTTCGGAGTAAGGTCTCGTGAAGAAATGGTTCCCCCCAAAGTGTAATATTTCAAATAAATATGCTTCAGGAAGCACAGTGACCCGAACATAGCTTATGGGTCATGTGTTCTTGAAGGGTACTTCACGGAGCACAAGTGCTCCACGAAGACCCGAGTACCTTTGAGGATCTATGTCCTTCACAGAGGCCAGTGTGCTATGAAAAGGGCATCCCTCTGTGAAGAGGGTTGGAATTCATGCAAAGGGGAAGGAACATCACAATGTAAAAGTACCTTGAAAAGCTTATGGTTCATAAAGAAGATATTACTTCATGATGTGGGATCTCAGAAGGTAAAAGGTCAGAGGATCTATTCCTTGGGATTGAGGGAATCCTGATATTTATTGGCAAGTGGGATCATGAATAAAATCTCGCATAGTGAAAATAAATAGCTTGTTCTATAGATGGTTCATGATCATCAATGGGGCTTGTGGACAATCTTGCCTCTTTGCCCTGTGGTGGATTCGCGAACGTCAAATGTGTTCATTGAGCATCACACCTCCTTGTTAAGCAGTGTGTTCACGAATGTCAAATAAGATCACGGAGCATCCAAACTCCTTGCTACATACAGGGTTCGCGAACATCAAATAGGTTCACGGAGATTCCAGCTTCATTTCTTCATGGCGTCTTTGTGAAAGTGGAGCTTGGCACCATCGTGGGGGCCTGGGGGCTCCATGAACAAGATTCGTGACACATCCCCTAAAGCTTTTTTTTGTTCATGTGTGTCCCAAATTTTCGTGACAAAAAAATTCCCCCACATACATGGATTCGAGGAGAAATCGAGGGTCAAAGTCTGAGGGACAATCATCAGAATCCCTCATCCAATCGTGAAGTTGACTCACGAATGAGGCTCATGAAGCAGAGAGGCGACCAGTAGGATGATCATGTCGTGAATCTCACCATGGTTTTAGGTGTTGTGAAGAACCTTTAATCTTCACCTATTAATTTGGGTGATAACCTCTCTTTTTTCGTTTCTCTTCTCCATGTTTTTGTCATTTAGCGCTCTCGATTCGTGAAGCCCAGCATACTCCGTGATATCTCTCCACGAATCAGGATTTCTTTTTCATAGTGCATTGCGACACATTGAATCTACGACAGTGATCTCTGTGGCTTCAATTCTAAGGGCGATGCAATGCCTTGCGATTCCTTTGCTGGGATCGAGATCTGTGAACAGTCTCTACGAATGGTCCCCATCAACGAGCACCGCGAATGTGCTTTGCAAACGAACTTTAGGATTGAACTCTGTGAAAGGTCATAGAAAGGTGTTCAAATCTTAAAAATGGAATGGACCACCAAGAGTCTTCCAAGGTGTTCTTGACGACAAGTCTTGAAGGGAGAAGTTGGTGAATAACCTGGATCTAGGGGAGTTGGTACAGAGCCACTTTGATCATGATTCGTTGTTGAATCTGATGTTAGAAAAACAAAGTAAGTATCTATTTTGTTAGATGCTCACTCTTTATGTGTTTGGGATGAGGGATGACGTCTTAATATCTGAGTAAATTAGGGATGAGCTAGCTTACTAGTTCTGCAGCATGTTGTGCCAGCATAGTGGTTCAGGGCGGCTGACCGCCATGCCCGAGAGTACTTCACGGTGCCTATTGTTGATTGTATGTACAATAATATAAAAATTTTTAACAAGAAGGAATTTATGCCAGATACATCGCTCCCTCTATACCAGAAGTTCTTGAAGGAAACACTGAGGAATCTGGGTAAGATATCATTCTATGACTAGGATCTATGATATGGCGTAATCTTCACAGATGACTAGGCCTCGACCTACTGGGTAGGTTCTTCTTGTGAAGTGTTTGGGGTAGAGATAAGGAGAGTGGGCATGTGTAAGGCAGCTTGGGACTCCCAATTCCATATCTATCAACTGACATAGTAGATGCTAGAGTTTTTGGGAAGGTTTTCATCAAATACCAATACCATAAACTTACACCATAGGGAGGTTTAAATAAGTTTATGGGATGTGCACCAGATCTTGGGAGTCCTGATATCGAGGGACAAGTATGATGAACTCCTCCCCATAATAGGTGCATGGGAGGATCTAGAGAAAATGCTACTGCTAGATATGGCGCTAATGGAGATGGTGTCGGGAGAGGACAAGGATGCGATGAGAAACATCCTCTTCAAATAGTGGATTCAATAAATTTTTGATCTTCCTGGGAGATATGTAGTTTCTACTAAGGCCTCGAACATGCCCGAAGGGGGATCAATAGGTCAAGGATCACTCTTACTAGCAGCTCTGGGAGGACAGCCTGTAAGTAACCTGGGGATTTAGTGTCAGCACTGAGTAGAAACCGGTAGTTAGGCTGGCGTCATTCATTGTGTCTCTCATCTGCAGTTGGATCCTACTAGTTAGGGATACAAACATGGGAGTGCAACTAGGCACATTTTTCATGGCATCCCTGATTTCAACCGGAGGGTGGGTCATCCTCAGAATCCTGATTCTCACCAAGATGTACAAGATTATGTGGCATATCAATTAGGGGAAGAGACCATAGATGATATATGGGACATTCCACCTCTTGTATGGGTGGATATCAACGCACGTCAGGGGGTTTATGAGTATTCAAATCTCATCTCCCCTATGAAAATGGACTTCCTTCAATTCATCCTGAATGTTGTAGGGATATTTTCGGCCATGATGACCATGTCTTTGGTACTGAACGATTTTTGGATTGTTGAGTAGTTCAACATTCATCCATTGTAGTTGCCAATGGTTTCTTTCCCTGATGGTGGATGAGGAAAATAAGAGCACTGGTCCTATCACCTGGCCCTTCAAGGTGGAGTACTAGAGTAAATAGTGAACCATGAGCCTCTCTACAAGTCGTACACCGCACAACAATTCACCAGAAACTTTTGGTATATAGTGACTGACACCACAGGGCTATTAAAGGGTTCTCTATGAGGAAAATTTGTGTCTGATGAGGAATAGGTGGATCATGTTCACAGGGGAAGATGAAAAGATGTGGAAAAAGATACCTCCGTCGACCATCATCTTCTGGTTTGTAAAGGAGTGTGCCAAATGCTGGGATGTGTCCTACTCGGGGGAGATGCTGATGTTTCATACCATTCGGGTCGGGGATGGTGTGACTCCCTATCCTCATGGAAGGGGTAGTAAGTCAGAAAGGACATCCAGTAGTGGTAGGGCTTCCATGGCAGCAAGGCCCACACTTATTGATGGGGAGGCAGTGGCAGTAGATCCAGCAACAACAGAAGACCCAGTGGTCCTAGAAGAATAGATTTATCTAGAGGGGAGGCCACCTGGAAGATTCCGTAGAATATACACTCAGGCTCCGGGGAAGCAGGTGCAGCACATAGACATGTCGTAGAATGTTTTCCTCCAAGAGGATTAGGACATATGAGATGTCATCCTAAAATGTGTTGGCCCGTACAAGATGTAGCACCACTAGAAACGTCTTGGGGGGGATTTGTCGGGGATAGGCCCTATGAGGTCCAACATCATTGTGTCCCAGGTATAGGTAGAGTAATACCTGGCCATGTTGGTGGATGTCGTGCACTCTCGGGGTATTCCACATCGAAACACAAATTGGGTGAAGTTTTTGATTGATCAAACATCTCCCTCATAGCTATCGGCTACTGATTTGAGGGAACGTTTCTCTTTACCAGAAGAATCAGACAAATATTTCTGGGGGGGTAGAGGCTGGTAGAGGGAGACCTCTGGAAGAGGATGTAGTCGGTGATCAAAGATATTATTTTGAATATTTTTCAGAGGCCATAGAATTAATATCCTAAGCCCCTTCCCTGAGATCCATTAATATGATACTTTGGACCCCTCTCAAATGTTCAAACTATAGAGGAGATCCTCATTCACATAACATGTTCTCTTCCCTCAGTGGATGAAGATGTAGGTCCTTCGGGATCCACACCCGTAGCTAAGGAGATTACCATGTCCAGTGAAGCCATGATACCTGAGGTGGCTCCTCAGGAGTTTTCAAACCGTCTGACAATATACCGAGGGCCATGCCTTTGGGTCCCCACAGCAACAACCCAATAATGAGACTGTGAATTCAATCTATTTGATTCTCCATTAAAAACACATGGATGCCTCCCATTGACTAGGATAACATACAATCATTTTTTTAGTATGTATAGTTATTCAAATGGGGTGGGCTACCTTTGCGATGATGGTTGGTATTCCTAGAAGTGCTTTTACATGAGGGATGTCAGTGTTTGTGGTGGTGAATATCCAAAACAACCAAGCTATGGCACCCCAGATCACCAGTGGGACCATTGGAAGGGTTTTTCCTGAGATTTTTGTAGTTGGGTCTGATGATGAAGATCGCTCAGACAGCATGAGTCTTCCCATACATGATCAGACACAAGATGCCGACCCTTCTGACGAGTTCTTGGGGCATTCCCTATAAACGACCCTACCAACCACAAGAACTATGAAAAAATGGCCTCTGAAGTAGAGGATAGAAATATTGCATATTGCCAGTCCTGAAAGCTGATCAAGTGTTTTATCTATGACACTCCTCAATAAAAATGGATAGAACAGATGGCGAGACTATGTTTTTAAATGTGCAAACTATTCACAGGGGTGTAGATTCCCAACGTCCTCACATTCTCTTCTAAGATCTCATGTAGGAGATGATTCGAGAGTATGACCGCATAAATGGTGTTGGTTAGTGTAGGATAGAAATATAATATGAGATGCTCAATATACAAGAGGGGGGTGAATTGTATACTTTAAAAATTCCTTTGGAACCTTTAAAGTTAGTTATGAATAACTAGAGTTTCCTTAATAAAAGGAAAGGGATAAGTTTAACAAAGTTAAACTAAGTAAATTCACAACCCCTCTAACACCGAACTGATCTTGGAAAGAGATTCCAAAAGTAGGTTCCAGAAATATGATTCCGGAAATTGAAACTTAACAAAAGTTACAATATGAGATTCTACCTTAAAGCGTATAGAATCTAAACTAATCAGAGTAAGTAAGGAAGTATAAGAAAGTTATACTTTCCTTAAGATACAAATTGCAGCGGAATAAAAACAAGTAGTAAAACTACTAGTAACAAGATAATAGTCTTTTAACCTAAAGAGAAGGGTATCCAACAACCTTGGATAAAGGTCCCTTGATTTATACTTTCAAGCAAGTCTGTCTTACCCACACCAGGGTAAGCCCTCGATACGAAGATCAGAGTCTCTGTCTTGCTATCCCCGCAAGCCCTCAACTTCAAGGTAGTTGGTAACCTCTATCTTTCTCAGCAAGAAAGCCCTCGATCTTTAAGGTAGTCGGCACCTCAGTCTTCCTATCCCCGGAAGCCCTCGAATGTAATCACCAACATTCGGAGTCGCACGAAGCTTTGAGAGTTAATAAGAGACTCTCTCTCTAGAAATCACTTCAACAGCATGTAAGCTCTTTTTCAGCAATCAGCTTATGCATCAGCCATCCCCACCGAGCTCTTTCAAATGAGCTCCTATTTATAGGTAAGGTCGGATCCTCTCCAACGGTCATGTTTTCCTTAAAGTTCGGAGGGACCTGTACACGTGTCACTTAGACAACGGTTAGTTTATAACAAAATGGACGACATCGTTTTATAACAAAGTAAGTGTAACAGAAAGTACGACATCGTTTTAAACTCTAACATAAAGGTTCGGAATAGAAACTTCGGAGTTATGGTTCGGAGTGAGTAAATTCAGAGTGTATAAAACAATGATAATCAGATTTTGTTTAATAGGTGAATTCGGAATGAGAATTCGGAATAGGAATTCGGAATAGGAATTCGTCATCAGAAATCGTAATGAGAATTCGTCATCAGAATTCGCAATGAGAATTCGAAATGAGATTTCTTCATTAGAATTCGTAATAAGAATTCTTTATTGGAATTCGTAATGAGAATTCTTCATTGGAATTCTTAATGAGAATTCTTCATTGGAATTAGTAATGAGAATTTGGAATGGGATTTCTTCATTAGAATTCGTAATGAGAATTCTTCTTCAGAATTCGTATCTTGAATCTGGAATAGAACTTAGTCAGAATTCATATCCGGAATTCGGAATGAAACTTCCTTATAGTTCTTGTCTAGAACCGAATCCTAAAACAGAATGCTTTTATATCAAAGTTTTAATGACTCCGAGAAAACGAATTCGAATCTCATACTTAAGAAAAAATATGAATGAAAATATGATAAGGATAATTTTCCTTATAAAAGCGATTTTCCTTAAGAAAGCAATTTTCCTTATAAAAGAAATTTTCCTTAAGAAAGAATTTTTCCTTACAAAAGCGATTTTCCTTAAAGATAAGGTGTTTGTGATTTTCAAAACAAGAAGGAATGGAAAAGTCATAAGGAAAACCTTATTGACTCAACAATCTCCCCCTTTTTAGAAAGCACAAACATCCTTACGAAAAAGCTATTCTAAGAAGAAAGAAACACATTAAGTCTTATCTCCCTTGGTTTAAGGATATAGATGAATACGACTAACTCCCCCTTAGGCTTTGAAACTCTAAGGATCGTATTCATATTTCCGGAGTGATGTTTCTTTAAAAAAACTCCCCCTTAAACAAACTCTTATTAGAGTTCTTTTTCCTTGAGTATTTTTCTTTCTCCCCCTTTGATGAACTCTTATTAGAGTTCCTCTTTTTCTTAAGGATCTTTTCCTTCTCCCCCTTTGTGATTTTCAAAAAGAATTGGAGGGAATGGAAAAATTTAACAAAGTACCTGAAAAATTATTAATGACAACAATAGAAACAACAAGCACGATTCTCATTAGTTTTGAAATGTCAGCAACAAAAGAAATACAACAAAAAGATCGGATTGGTCATTTCGGATCTTTCTCCTTCGACATTAGCCCCTTAAGAATCGTCTTGATCTTCTTTAAGTCTTTGTGATCTTCCTCTGCTTGCTTCTCTAAGACGACTATTCTTGCTGACTGAGCTTCAATTATTTCTTCCTGATCCTTCAACTTTTCTTCCTGAGCTTTCATCTTCTCTTCCTGAGCTTTCATTCTTTCTAGAAAATCGATCCAATGATCCCTTTCAAATTTCCAACTTTGATTAACGGAGTTGAGCTTTCCATTCAGATCTCTCACCTCCTGAATCCGAATGTTCTTTTCCTCTGTCAATTTCTCTTCGAATGATGCAGTCAGCTGATGAAACTTCATGTCCTCGGTTTCAAATGCATCCTTAACATTATCCTGAAACTCATCCAGCAACCTCATCTCTTCCACATTCTTCTTCGACCAGCTTGTCATCCTCTTGCAAGATCTTTTATGTGCTTCGTAACCAATAAAGAAATTTTTGAACTGGGCTTCAATCTCAACACACTTATCCATAACCATGGATACGGAGTCGGTTTTCTGATTCAGCGCATGTTGAAGCATCTGGCATCTAGAGTCAATGCTTGAGAAGGTTGGAATGGTTCCCACCAACTTCTTCAAAGACTGTACAACAAAATCGTGCCCCAACGATGATGACTCCGAATCTGAAATCTTGCTAGGAGAATTTTCTTCCTCAATAAGCTTCAACTTCCTCTTCGAAGAACTACCAGCTTCCTTCCTCATCTTCTTTTCTGAACTCGGGGTATCAGCAAGAATTTGTTTCCCCTTATATTTTTCCGGAATAGAAACCTGTTCCGGAGATTTCTTCTCGCTATGAGAGACTTGAACAATATAATCTTCCTCATCAGCAACTTATACGTTTTCCTTCTGAGCAGCATCAAGTGAAAGACGTTCTTCTTCTCTCAGACAAGAAACTTCTTCTTCGCCTTTCTCTTCTTCCATAGTCGGAGTAACAAGATTTGTAGATTGAGCTTCAGATGTTCGGAGCGACAGGTGTTCCGAAGGAGTTCCCTTGTATTCATCTACTTGTTTGAGCACATCTCCTGACTCACCACTTCCTTCAGCAGCTTCTTCAACTTGTTCCACTTGCTCTTCTACTTTAGTATTCTTAGCAACACTCTCTTCTGGAGCATCAAGATTTCTTCCTGGAGTCTCAGGTAGATATTCCAGAGAGAAAGATCTCGGAACGGGAATGGTTGCTGAAACCATTTCGTTGAACTTTAACAATGCTTGCACAGCCTCGGCTTCTGAAATTTTCTTCTTCAGTTTCTTCTCCTTTGCTTGTTTCTCGAGCTCATCAGCAGCCTTCTCTTTTAGAGCTTTAGCTTCTGCAGGATCCAATCCGAACTGCGGATCCCCTTCTTTCCTCTTCTCTTTGTCAGCTCTCCATTTCGCTGCAACCTCATCAGTATAGGTTTTCTTCTTCTTAGACTTAGGAGGTGCGGAGTGGACTTCCTTAGACTTGGGTTCCTCAGATTCGACTACCACTTCTTTCAGTTTCCTCTTCCTTAACGGCTTAGATGATTCCGGATCAGCAGATTTCGGAGTCACTTCTACATGTGTAGGTAGATCAATAAACTTCCCAGACTCCTTGTCGAATGCTATATTCATTCTCTTAAGAGTGGCATCACTGAGCAACATGATTTTGCAAACCTTTGGCTTTGAACTACAAGAAACCTTGAAGGACTCAAGACACCGAACTATGAGCTTTGATAATATTGCTGGGTACATCACGATCTGAGCTCTCAGATTCCCCTTCTTCAAATTCTCAATATTAAGAAGAATATGCTTCATCAAGTTGAACTTCCTTAGATTTATCAGGAAATCTAAGATATATATCTCACTTTTCTTCAGGCTATCCTTATCTCCTTTTCTCGGTATGATAAGCCCTTGTACCCATAACTCCAGCATCCGGAAGTATGTAGATAGGCTTGCAATCGTCGGAGCCTTGTCATCATCCAATCCGAGAATTTCTAATGCCTTTTCCTTGTTGAAAATACCCAAAGAGTCTAGAAATACGTGGGAAATAAACTCAGCTTCACCTTCATAAGATAACCCTACCAAGCTTGCAGCCTTGGTGTAAGAAAGTTTGTATGTCTTGCCATACGATTTGAAAGAAAACTTCTCTCTGCTATCTTCCATGAAGAAAGCAACTGACTCATAAAACTCGAGAAGCAAGTCAGAGTAAACTTCATCTTGGTTTCCGGTTTTTGATACCACAACATCTTCCCAGCCATTCAGCTTGATATTCTTTGAAATAATAGAATCGTAGTTGCTGAAGAAAGTCGGATGAACTAACCTCTCTCTGTAGACTAACCACTGAGAAATGGGTTTGGTTGAAGACATTTCTTGAGAAGCTAACTCTGCAGACATTCGGATCTGAAGTCTCTGAGAAGTTCGGAATTGAGAAGACTGAAGTTCGGAACTGAGAAAACTGTGGTTCAGAACGGCCCTAAATCGGAGAGTCAGAGCTTCAGCACCCAAAAGCTTGAAATCGATGTGGGATGAGAAAATAGGGTCCCCTTTATATAGGAAATGGGATGACGGTTCAACTTCCTCGGTTGATCTAACGGTTTAGAATGATCTGAGATCAAATCTGACGGTTGAGAGCTTGAATCCGATCTTTTTGAGGATTTTATTAAAGTAAAGAATTAAGAAATTCAAAAACCGAAAACAAACTTTAAGAAATTTCCAGCAAGTAAAATATGATTACGAAAACTTCGGTAAGAAAATCATACCTTTCGGATTAGCTTAGGAAAGTTGTTCGTAATGGATAATATAAAGATGACTACGAAAAACTCAATACGAAAAACAGAATACGAAAAACTTAATACGAAAAAGTCAATATGAAAAAGTTAATATGAAAAATAAAACTTGGTACGAAAATCTGGTTATGAAAGTCCCAGTACGAAAGTTGTCCATTCCGGAAATTTTCAATACGAATACTTTCATTCCAAAAGTATTCTGTACGAAAATATCCATTCTGGAAAATGGTAGTTCCGGAAGTTCTATTCCGGAAATTTTTGTTCCGAAAAGTTCGAAAACAAATTTTGAAAAACTTTGTTAAATAAACAATCAAATGTACTCCCCCTATGAAAAGGAGTTTATTACTGTAAGGAGATTTTTTCAACAGAAAGTTAATTGAGGAAGATTACCTAATGGTTATCATTCCTAACTTCTGTTTAATATATTCAAATCTATCAAAAGGCAAGGATTTTGTGAAAATATCAGCAAGTTGATCTTGCGTTCCGATAAATTGAAGAATAATATCTCCTTTAAGTGTGTGATCCCTAAGAAAGTGATGCCTAATATCTATGTGTTTTGCACGAGAGTGATGTGCAGGGTTTTTACTTAGGTCAATGGAACTTGTGTTATCACACAAAATTTGAGTTTTGGTAAAACTCAGGCCATAGTCTTTGAGTGTGTGTTGCATCCACAACACTTGTGCACAACAACTTCCAGCTGCTACATATTCAGCTTCAGCAGTGGACAGTGCAACATAATGTTTCTTCTTGCATGACCAAGAAACTAATGAATCTCCTAAGAAATGACAAGTTCCGGATGTACTCTTTCTATCCATTCTACATCCACCAAAGTCAGCATCAGAAAAGATTTTTAGAACAAAATCATTTCCAGAAGTATAAAATAATCCTAGATCCATGGTTCCCTTAAGGTAGCGAAAAATTCTTTTTACTGCCTTTAAGTGAGATTCCTTAGGATTGGATTGATATCTTGCACATAAGCATACTGAAAACATTAAGTCTGGTCGACTAGCTGTTAAGTAAAGTAGACTTCCAATCATACCTCTAAAAGATGTTTGATCTACTGGTTTTCCAGCTTCATCAAGATCTAGAGAGTTTGAGGTACCAATAGGAGTACTTATACTCTTAGTGTTGTCATAACCATACTTTTTAAGAAGATCATTAATATACTTATGTTGAGATATGTAGGTTCCTTCTGGTTTTTGAGAAATTTGAAAACCAAGTAAAAATGTTAACTCACCCATCATACTCATTTCAAACTCAGATTTCATTAGACTAGCAAAAGAGTCAATCAATGATTGATGAGTTGAACCAAATATAATGTCATCAACATAAATTTGAACAATCAAAACATTTTTCTTATCTTTCTTTATAAAAAGGGTTGGATCTGCATTTCACTTAACATAGTTATTTTGAAGCAAAAATCCAGTAAGTCTATCATACCATGCTCGTGGGGCTTGTTTAAGGCCATACAAAGCTTTGGTATGTCTAAAAACATGATCTGGATATTTTGTATCTTCAAAGCCAGGAGGTTGTTCAACGAAAACTTCCTCTTGAACATAACCGTTACGAAAAGCACATTTCACATCCATTTGGAAAAGTTTGAAATTAAAGAATGCTGCAAAAGCGAGTAGAATACGGATAGATTCAAGTCTAGCTACTGGAGCATAGGTTTCTTCATAGTCTATTCCTTCTTGCTAATTATAGCCTTTAGCAACAAGTCTAGCTTTATTTCTAACAATGACTCCATTTTCATCACATTTATTTCTGAAAACCCATTTTACTCCAATAACAGAAGTTTCCTTAGTTCTTTCAACCAAGGTCCAGACTTTATTCCTTTCGAATTCATTTAGTTCATCTTGCATTGCTTTGATCCAATCATCATCACCTAAAGCTTCATCAGTGCTTTTAGGATCTAATTGGGAAAGAAATGCTAGATGTTCTACTTCAGTTCTTAAGGAACTTCTAGTCCTTACAGGTTGATTTACATCACCAATGATATTATCACTGGGATGATTCTTAAGAAACACCTGATTTGGGTTTTGTAAAACCTGTTCATCAACATAGGGTAGAAAGTCTTCTGGGGTAAAAGTTTCAGAAGTATCTTCTAGAACAATTTCCTTATCAGAAGGTTCTTCTATCAAAGGTTGATAATCAGTTTTTGAAAACACATCCGAGGATGTAAGTTGAGATGGTTTAAAAACAAAGGGATCTGATTCATCAAATTTTACATGTACCGTTTCCTCAACAGTACAAGTATTTTTATTAAAAACTCTATAAGCCTTAGAGGTTGTGGAATAACCTATGAAAATTCCTTCATTAGACTTTGGTGTGAATTTATGTAAGTTATCTTTAGTATTCAAAATGAATACTTTGCAACCAAAAACCTTGATGTAGGAAAGTCTTGGTTTTCTACCATTCCATAACTCATAAGGAGTTTTATTAAGAAAAGGTCTAATCAAAACTCGATTTATAGTATAACAAGCAGTACTTACAGCTTCAGCCCAGAAATGTCTAGAAATAGAATATTCAATCAACATGGTTCTAGTTATTTCTTGAAGAATTCTATTTCTTCTTTCAACTACACCATTCTGTTGAGGAGTTCTAGGTGCTGAATAGTTGTGAGTAATACCTTTCTTACTACAAAAAGTTTCAAAATCTGAATTTTAAAATTCTCCTCCATGATCACTATGAATAGTTTTCAATGGAAGGTTTTTCTCAATTTTAACTTGGGCTCTAAAACTTTTGAAATAAGAAAAAGCTTCAGATTTCCTTACTAGAAAATACACCCAAGTAAATCTAGTGTAATCATCAACTAGAACAAACACATAGTATTTGCCTCCAATGCTTCCAGTTTGTGTTGGACCGAAAAGATCCATATGCACCAACTGTAATGCATCGGTTGTTGAGACTTCACCGATTGACTTAAAACTAGATTTATGTTGCTTGCCATATTGACAAGGATCACAAACTTTTGAAGAATCAAATCTAAGCTCCGGTAGATCCTTAACAAGTTTCTTCTTAGAGATTTTACATAGGTTCCTAAGATTACAGTGTCCTAGTCTTATATGCCATAACCAAGAATGATCTCCTATTGCACTTAGGCTAGGTAAATCTTGGCTTCTTAGATCTTCTATGTTTAAGGTGTAAACATTCTCTTGCCTGTTGGCTGAGAGAATAAATTCTTCCTTGGAATTGTGAACTAAGCATTTATCATTCCTAAAATTCACAAGGTAACCTTCATCACATAACTGACTTATGCTAATGAGGTTGTGCTTAAGACCTTTAACAAAAAGAACATTTGAAATCAAAGTTTTACCTAAAAGAACAATATTACCAATACCAACAATCTCTCCCTTAGCATTGTCTCCGAAAGTTACCTTTCCTCCTTTTGTTTTGATAATCTTTTCAAAAAAGCTTTTGTTACCAGTCATGTGCCGGGAACATCCACTATCCATGTACCAAATATTGTTGCTGGAACTTCCTTTATTTTCCTGAAATTAAGAACAAAGTTAGACTTTCGGAATCCAAACTTGTTTGGATCCGAGATTTCCAGACAATAAAATTTTAGGTATCCACATTTTCTTAGAAAAGTAAGCTTTATGAAAACCTAAGGATTAGGTTTTGTTTAAGGAACAATTTTTTGCCCAGTGACCACCACATTGACATTTAGTGCAAAATGGGGCACTTTGAGGAACAAAATAATTGTTAATGAAAACGGGTTTAGCATGGGTATAACCAAATGCGGATTTATTTCTTAAAGGTCGTATTTGAGAATACATCTTATCAAAATTTTCTTTACCATGGGTAAAGTTTGATAAACACTTCTTTATGGAAAAAATTTCGGACTTGAGTTTTACAACCAAGTTTTTATCCTCAAAATCATTAGTTTTAGAACTAGAGTTAGGCTCGAAAACATTTTTATTAGAAATTACTTTTTCTAACTCTTTAGAAAGTTTATTCTTCTCAGAACTTACTTCCTCAAGATTTTTTTAAATACTTTCAAAATCAGCATTTTTCTTATCAATATCTTTAGAAAGATCTGATATCTCTTTAGTAAGAATAGAATTCCTAGAGTTTTCCTTATCAAGTTTCTTGTTGAGTTTGGAATTCTCAATCTCAAGAAGTTCAGCAAATCTAGAGACTTCTTCATAAGTAGGTAAAGTATTTTCCTCATTAGAAGATGATTCTTCATCAGAAGAGTTATAATATTTACTATCATTAGGATTTAGAGAAACATTGGTCAAAGATTCAGCATTTCGTACCTTAGCCATAAGACAATGATTATCAATAGGTAATCTGGCTATAAGACCAAGATTCTTCTGTCCTGAAGATTCATAATCAGAAGATTCATCTGAAGAGTCACCACCACTGGCACTCCAGGTGTGATTAGCTTTCAGAACTTTCTTAGCTTTGTCTTTGTAATAATTCTTCTTGTTCCTGTCCGAATGTCTTTCCTTCCTTTCTTTCTTTTTGAGCATAGGGCAATCTGGTCTAATATGTCCAGCTCTTTTCATTCGTAACAAGTTACTTCTCCATCTTTCATATCTTTCATGTCTTTCTTCTTATACTTGGATTGAAAGTTTCTCTGTCCAGCTATCTTGTTCATCCTTCGAGCAAGATTGGCTAATTCATTTTCTGAAACTTCACTCTCACTGGATTCGGATTGGAAAATGACTTTCTTCGATTTGGATCTGGTTACTCTCTCAGGAGTCTTAGCTTTCATCTGATTCGAAGTTGTAGTAAAAGCAACAGTACCATTTCCATTCTTCTTCTTGATGTTGTCAGCATCTCTCTTCATTCTAGTCTCATGTTGTAGAAGAGTTCCAAATAATTCATCAAGAGTAATTTGAGTAACCTTCCTGTTCTCATCTATAGCTGTTCCCTTGGATTCCCATTCATTGGGCATAATATCGATTATCTTGTCCACAAGAGCTTCATCATCTAATCCTTTTTCTCCCATAGATTGTAGACTGTTGACAATAGTCATAAATCTTTGTTGAACTTTACAGATAGGTTCTCCATAAGGAAAATTGAAGCCATGATATTCAGCTCTAAGCATAGCTCTTCTAGTCTCAATCACCTTAGAAGTCCCAAAGTGTGTAACCTCTAACTTCTTCCATATACAATTAGCTGCTTCACAAGATGAAATTTGGCTATATATATTTCTAGTCATTGAACATAATAAAGTATTGTGTACCTTATAGTTGAGTTGATATTCTTACTTCTCCTGGTTAGTAAATGTTCTGACTTCCTTGTCAGGAATTTTATAATCACCAGTAAGCATGACAAAGTTATCTACTCCAGTATTGATAACAAAAGTCTTCATACGATCTCTACAGTATTCATAATCATTACCATCGAAGATTGGTGGCCTTGTAGGATTCAGATTGTCAATTGATCCATCATTAATTCCTGCCATACAAAAAATAACTTCGCACACAAACTTGTTAGTAGCTTAGAATCGTAATAACAAGGTTCGGAATGAGAAAAGTTCGGAAGGGATAAATCGGAATGACAATGTTCGGAATAGAAAAGTGAGCAAGAAAAACTTGTATGTGAGTACAAGTATTTCAGTAACCTTGGCTCTGATACCAAATGTAAGAATGGTATAGAGTAAGAGGTTTCCAACCTCTGATACCAATTGTAGGATCGAAATATAATATGAGATGCTCAATATACAAGAGGGGGGGTGAATTGTATACTTTAAAAATTCCTTTGGAACCTTTAAAGTTAGTTATGAATAACTATAGTTTCCTTAAGAAAATGAAAGGGCTAAGTTTAACAAAGTTAAACTAAGTAAATTCACAACACCTCTAACACCGAACTGATCTTGGAAAGAGATTCCAAAAGTAGGTTCCGGAAATATGATTCCGGAAATTGAAACTTAACAAAAGTTACAATATGAGATTCTACCTTAAAGCGTATAGAATCTAAACTAATCAGAGTAAGTAAGGAAGTATAAGAAAGTTATACTTTCCTTAAGATACAAATTGCAGCGGAATAAAAACAAGTAGTGAAACTACTTGTAACAAGATAATAGTCTTTTAACCCAAAGAGAAGGGTATCCAACAACCTTGGATAAAGGTCCCTTGATTTATACTTTCAAGAAAGTCTGTCTTACCCACACCAGGGTAAGCCCTCGATACGAAGATCGGAGTCTCTGTCTTGCTATCCCTGTAAGCCCTCAACTTCAAGGTAGTTGATAACCTCTGTCTTTCTCAGCAAGAAAGCCCTCGATCTTTAAGGTAGTCGGCACCTCTGTCTTTCTCAGCAAGAAAGCCCTCGATCTTTAAGGTAGTCGGTACCTCTGTCTTTCTCACCAAGAAAGCCCTCGATCTTTAAGGTAGTCGGCCCCTCTGTATTTCTTAGCAAGAAAGCCCTCGATCTTTAAGGTAGTCGGCACCTCAGTCTTCCTATCCCCGGAAGCCCTCGAATGTAATCACCAACATTCGGAGTCGCACGAAGTGTTGAGAGTTAATAAGAGACTCTCTCTAGAGAAATCACTTCAACAGCATGTATGCTCTTTTTCAGCAATCAGCTTATGCATCAGCCATCCCCACCGAGCTCTTTCAAATGAGCTCCTATTTATAGGTAAGGTCGGCTCCTCTCCAACGGTCATATTTTCCTTAAAGTTAAGAGGGACCTGTACACGTGTCACTTAGACAACGGTTAGTTTATAACAAAATGGACGACATCGTTTTATAACAAAGTAAGTGTAACAGAAAGTACGACATCGTTTTAAACTCTAACATAAAGGTTCGGAATAGAAACTTCGGAGTGATGGTTCGGAGTGAGTAAATTCAGAGTGTATAAAACAATGATAATCAGATTCTGTTTAATAGGTGAATTCGGAATGAGAATTCGGAATAGGAATTCGGAATAGGAATTCGTCATCAGAAATCGTAATGAGAATTCGTCATCAGAATTCGCAATGAGAATTCGGAATGAGATTTCTTCATTAGAATTCGTAATGAGAATTCTTCATTGGAATTCGTAATGAGAATTCTTCATTGGAATTCGTAATGAGAATTCTTCATTGGAATTCGTAATGAGAATTCGGAGTGGGATTTCTTCATTAGAATTCGTAATGAGAATTCTTCTTCAGAATTCGTATCTTGAATCTGGAATAGAACGTAGTCAGAATTCATATCCGGAATTCGGAATGAAACTTCCTTATAGTTCTTGTCCAGAACCGAATCCTAATACAGAATGCTTTTATATCAATGTTTTAATGACTCCGAGAAAACGAATCTGAATCTCATACTTAAGAAAAAATATGAATGAAAATATGATAAGGATAATTTTCCTTATAAAAGCGATTTTCCTTAAGAAAGCAATTTTCCTTATAAAAGCAATTTTCCTTAAGAAAGCATTTTTCCTTACAAAAGCGATTTTCCTTAAAGATAAGGTGTTTGTGATTTTCCAAACAAGAAGGAATGGAAAAGTCATAAGGAAAACCTTATTGACTCAAGAGTTAGAATTAGAGAAAAGAAGTGAACATCATGTGGCTCCAAGAGGCTGAAAAATAGATTCAGTGGGTGCATGTCTAGGATGATGAACACTCTGATCTCCTCAATGCGCAATCAGATATTATATCACAGAATAATGACCATTTGGAAGAGGCTGAAGAGATGATGAAAAAACCCTTCATAGAAATGGATATTGTCTGGAGTGACGAGAAGAGGGATCAGGTGGTGGCTGTCAAACTGTGCCCCATTACTTCCAAGGAGGAGCATGAACTGAATATGAAACAACAGATCCTAGATGGGACATGCCAAAGGGTGGCAGAGCATAATCCTTTTTTTACGGGGTCAACCCTTCCATGGGAGGGGTTCATCCTTTGGTACTATGATGCCAAAAAATTTGAACACAACTTAATTACTTGAAAAGTAATGCAATATGCATGCATGAGTTATTTAATTCATTTAGTTTATTTCATTTTTGTTATATTCATGGAACATCTAGCAATCAGTCCCTAAGCTCACATGGGTCTGGACAGAAGTGGGAAAAAGGGATGGCCACCTTATCATTCCACACGAATATTGGAGTGAAAACCAAACTTTGGGAATATGGGGTATGAACAACAGATCCAGATTTTTAAGAAGAAAGGCAGAGGACCAACTGGAGGATGAATCTCTTAGAATGGTCGAATAGTAACTTTCATTGTGGGTGCTAGTGCATGATCGAGGTAACATCAGGGGATTTAGAAATAATCTAAACATAGGGGAGTGGATGGTGTGAATCATGACATCCAATATTCAGAACATTGTAGGGATAGAATGATAATGAATAAGAATAGTTTACCATGTTTGAAACATAATATCCTCATTGCACTATCCTGAAATGGGGATAACAAATCAGGGCCGACCATTGACCATGATTGAAACATGGGGCTTGACTCGAAATGTCATCCATTAGTTTTCCACAATGGTTTCCTCGAACAGTAGGCAATCCATAGGCTGAGCATCCATACTATTGGGGGTTCTTTTAGATGAGAATGTGGAAGTGGAACTGAATAATGGGCACACAAAGAATGGAGTGCGGCATGATGGGTTGTTCGAATATAGTCCAACACTCTTGAAATTATGCCACCATGGTGAAGTCACATTAGGTGGGTGCATCAATCTGATCAGGGATCATACGTTCCCCAAAATAGGACTTCTCTGTTAAGGGCCTGGAATGATACAGAGTTTTATGTCACACAGTGAGGACAGTGCACATATTTTAAAGTTCATTCTTCCTGGACCAATATTGGGGCTAAGGGGCCAGAAGGTGTAATGACTCTAGGTTTGGGCCCATGGAGAAATGCACAAGCATCACTAATTATCCCATAAGATTGGGAATCATGTAAAACGTTGTTCTTGAAGCATGGTGTGGTCATAGTGCAATGCGTATATGGGAAATCCTTTCTGGGGAGGGATCTCATGAATCCCATAGTGATTATGGGGCATCCTAATCATGTTCAGGGCATGGCTACTGATTAATGTCACGCGTCGAGGACATGTGGACTCGTGCAGTTTAATGTCAAATGATAGGATGTGGAGTGAAAGGGAAGATCCCGGGAAGGGGGTATATGGTGCAGTCACTATAAACCCGATGTGAATGAGGACATACAATGTCTGCACCACACCACGTATCCCCCGAATGAAGTCATTTAGGTTGGGCCTGAGGAAAAGTGATCAGGCATTCATAGGAACCCCATGAGGATGGGAATCAAGCCAGAAGAAGTTCTAAGATTGTAGTTTATCATCATGTTGGATGAGAAAGGCATGTGTGTCCTGACTGCACCAGTACACATCCTACCAGAACTACTAAGCCCATGTGATTCATGCTCTATTTGGGAAATAAGGAGTAGTGATGGGACATTATTAGCACAGGGATGCACAAGGTTGGGTGATGGTACGATAGGTGAACGATGTCCGAATGATGTCAACCTGACTACCTAATGCACATAAATGTGTGAATGAGGTAGATTCGAGTTTGTTGGTATTCTGCATACACATATGGGAGTGGAACGATGTGAATCATGATGCTCGTTATCTATATCACAATGATGATGTGATGATAAAGGATAACTACTAAACATGTTCTAAACATTGTATCTGTTTCGCATTATCCTGGAAAGGGGACCGACATACGAGGGTTGATTGCTAACCATGTTCAATACATGGAACCTATCACAATTGTCATCCAAGGCCTTCAGGGATGTTATCCCAAGATGGTAGGTAATCCAATGTTGCATGAGATCAGGTCATAAATGGGGTCCCATCAGACATGGCAGAGGATGAGGATCCACATAATGGGATCACGAAGCGTGAAATGGAAAAAGGGTGTAACGACCCAATGTTTTTCAATGGAAAATTCCCTTCTTATATCTATGTCATAAAAACACAAAATAATGAACTACTATGTGATAAGTGACATTTAATAATAATTTTGTCACCCCTATGTTTGGAATTTTAGAAATCCCACATTCACAGTTGTGTTCAAGATAGTTTTTGGAGTCCATTGAAACAAAAATAATTTTTTGGCGAATAGTAACCTACCCTTATGAATAGTAACCTACCCTTATGAATAGTAATATGAACCTTATAAATATTAAATAAGAGTAACATTTCCCATGAATAATAAAATAAAATTTAGACATCTTAGAAAGTGACAATTTTACCTTAGTAAACATTTTTGGTATTTTATAAGTCATAAATAATTAATTATAATTAATTAATTAATTTAAAAGAATATTTATTTTCCTGAAATATATTCATAAATTATAGAATGAATTTTTAATGGTTTTTAGATAATTTTATAATACACTATGTAATTTTTGAAAGAACTGCAAAATCAGTTTTAATTTTAAAAACTGTTTTTTTAAGTAAATTATGATTTTAATTAAATATTAATTTAATAATATATAGAAAATCAATTTTAAAAAATGGACTTCATTTTTGGATTATACACGTCGAAAAATGGTTGGGGTAAAATTTTGGGATTTTTCTGAGATACATGAAGTTTTGATGAATAGTAGAATACATTAATTTATCATATAAATATATTTTAATTAAAACCCACTATTCCTAACATCACAAGTCATGTAAGCACCCAAATACAGAATTAAAAAGTCTTATTTACTATTATTAGTCATCCAAGACTCACTATTCCTTGTCTTAGGTGAAATTAATAATCTAATCAATTTTATATTAAGGAAACCCCTATCCCCTCCACTATAAAAGGCACCTTTCACTCCCTCTTTTCCTAGCACCTCTCAAGCTCCAAGCCTTCTCTAAACTCTGCCCAAACACCTTCCCTAGCCCCTCCCCCACGTCCAAGAGCTTTTGGTCTCATCAAAAGACCAAGCTTAGGCCTTTAAGGAGGTTCTTAGGAGGAGGATTCTAAATGTAATTTCTCTCCCTCTTCTCCTTTAATTTTCGTTCAAGTTCAAGTTCCTTTCTTGATCTCTCCCTACCAATCTTCATCCAAATTTTTTGTAACTCTAGTATTAAAAATATAATGTTATATTATTATTCTAATGTTATATTATATCACCCCACACCCTTTCCCTCTTCCTTGTATTTTATTAAAGAGAACGTTGTTCATGTGATGATAATTTATCACCTTCAAAAAGGACATGTCCTCTTATCCCATTTATACCTTCAATCTGGTCATGAAACCATTTTTATGGTTGAACCAGAATATTTTATATGTATTATATTATATTTGAAGTTCTTGAAATAACCTATGTCTATACTACTAAGGGAAAAGTTAAAATGAGTTGGTTATGATCCAAAAACCGCTCAAATTAGCCCAAATAATATTCATTTCAAACTTATCTAATGATTCGGCCACATGGATCTAATATAACTCATTATAAAATCATTAAATATTATTTAATATCATTAATTACATGTAATATCATCTATGGATTTTTACCCATGATCTACCCAAACATCAAATTAAGAATACAAGTGGACCGCTCAAGAAAACCATGAAAACGAACATCACCGATCAATGTTTTTAAACTCTATAAGTCATCCAAAAGAACATAATAGGAAATAATGAAATCATAATGAACCCTATTAATGTATAAAAGTTTATGGAATTTCTAGTTAATGAATATAATGGCATTATACCGGACATTAAAGATAAGGAGGCATTCGATTACATGGTAAGGGGAAATCTCGAACCCAATTTTCTTCCTTCGGGTTCTCCCACTTTCACTCCATTTTTGAAGTGGTTACCCTTCAAAGAACATTTGTTCATAATTTACATGACTTTTCCGGGATATACATGTTTTTCACTAGTTTTTATGTCCATCAAAATGTTTTCCAAATGAACTCTTCTTTCAAGATCTCACCTTTTACCTCTCATTCAAGGTTGATGGTTCTTATATCAAGTATGTTGTTCCCTCTTTCTTTTGGGAACCCAATGCTTATGAATTTGTTATTATGAGATGAATACCATTCCTTTCCGTGGGTTATTTATGTACATTTTTTATATGTGTTCTATGTGGCAAGAATGATAATGATAATGTCATGATGTGATGGGTGCGCCCGGAATTATATAGCTTAATATGAATGTTTAAATGTGACGGGTGCACCCAGAATTATGTAGCGCTCCAATACATTGGGTAAAGTGATAAATCTCATGAGTAAATGTGAAATGATGCGTGAACATGATTCTAGCTTTGTTCGCAAGTATGTGTTGTAGTTAACCACTAAGACATGATTTTTCATTTTAATGCTTTGCCACATTTCAAGTTTATTGTTTATGCTCCTCTTATGTTCAAGATCTTTTTCCTATGTCATGATTATGCTCACCCCATGCTATATTTTTCTTATCTATCCTCTTATGAGGCTTTTAGATCACCCCTTTTGATGTATATCCTCAGGTTTCTACATGTACTAAGGATATGACAAGTACTACTAAGAAGCTATAGAAGAATAGATTAAATGAATTTTTATGTTTGATTTTGTACTTGTTATGTGTAGTCCTAGTTTTCCCAAGACACTAAACCTCTGGATCCTCCACGTGTAATACTATTACGTTGTTTATCTTTGAAATGATGTAAAAGTAATGTAAGAAAAGGCCAGGTCGTTATAGTTGGTATCAAAGGAAAGGTTTAGTTAATTTGGGAATTAGGATTAGTGTACCGTAAAGAAAACCTCTAGCATGAGACTAAGTACAAATATGAACACAAGGATATTTACATAGGGATCCCATATGTTATGTTTTTGGTATAATTGTTTAAATGAAAAAGTTATTCATGACTTGATTATTTCTGTTTTGTTATAACCTTTTCTATTTTAGAAAATGGTGGAAACCAGGAGGAATTAGGCCAACAACTCTTGCAAAGGCCAATGCAGCGATTGCCCGAACGACATCCCCAATGATTTTGGAGGTGGAGTTCAAAAAATCATGGCGATGCTTACCCAATTATCTTGGGATATGAATAATAACCATAATAATGGGGAACACCCTCCTTCACTAAAGAGGGAGCAGCTAGCTATCGAATGTTTTATGCGGCAACGACCATTGACATTTTGTGGATCTTCCGATCCACTAGTTGCGGAACAGTGGGTTAACTCCATGGAGAAGATCTTTTATGTTCTTCACTGTTCCGATACAGAGAAGGTGACTCCAGCCGTTAATCGTCTAGATGGATAAGCTGATCAATGGTGGGATTTGATTAAGAACACCATGCCAAGGGAGGAAATTGAAGAAATGGAATGTGAAGACTTTAAGATAATGTTTCGTAATAAGTACTTCCCAATAACTCTTCGCACGATGATGGAGAGAGAATTCATAGAGCTCATGCAAAAAGAAGGAGAATCTGTCACAACCTATGAAGCAAATTTCACAAGGATCGCAAGGTATTCTTCGGGTTTTGTTATCGACAATGATATAAAAATTGATAGATTCTTTAGTGGATCAAAACCATATCTTCGAAAAGCTCTTACAATTTGAGACTTTGGGAGTTATGAAGAAGTTGTTCGGTCTGCTCTCAAAGTGGAGACAGAGTATGGAGAATTTTCCCATGGATATGGTGATAAGAAAAGAAAGATGGAGTTTCAATCTGGTGGATCTTGTGATAAATATGGGAAGAAAACACAATGAACCACTTGCCAAAAATTTGGGAAGTTGCACAATGGGAACTGCCTCAAAGGGACAGGTAAATGATTCAATTGTGGGAAATAAGGATACCTAGCTCACGAGTGTTGAAGAGACATGAAAAGAAAGGATAATGTAGCCGATGAAAGGAGAGAACCACTCGTGGTTCAACGCTACAATTTTAAGGAGCTAGGGCACTATTCAAACCAGTGCACTAAACCTCGAGCTCTCGAGGGTAATCAGAGCCAACAACCACCAAAGCCAAAGGAACAAGGGAAGGCTTATGCCATCACTACTGCAGAGGTGGAACATGATAATGAAGTCATACAAGGTACACTTCCTATTCACTCAAGAATGGAAAAAGTCTTATTTGATTCTAGTTCTACGCATTCCTTTATATCTTGAAAGTTTGCTAGAACTATAGAATCGAAGAGCCGAAACCTTGAAATAGAAATATCTGTAAAAACACCAAGTGGTGCAATCATTGAAACCCAAGTGTTTGATTCTTCTCCTGTTGATGTATGTGGGAATATTATTTCGGAAAATTTCGAAATACTTCCCTTGGTGGAATTAGACGCTATAATGGAAATAGATTGGCTCTCGTTATATAGAGCACATATCAACTGTCAGGAAAAGGAAATATATTTTCATATTCTGAACCATCCCATGCTCCTCTACAAATTCAAGGAAGATCATGAATATCTTTTGAAAAATCCTTCAATGGTGTGGGTGATGATTCCCTATGAAGAAGCATACCTCACCCAAATGTTTGAGTCAAAGGAAAGCTCCAACCTTGAGGAAATTCCCATAGTAAGGGAATACAATGATGTATTTCCTGATGAGTTACCCAGAATACCCCTGGATCGTGAGGTAGAGTTCTTAATTGAACTCATACCTAGAGCTACTCCTATCTCGAAGTGCCCCTATAGGATGGCTCCTATCGAACTGGAGGACTTAAAGAAGCAGCATCAAGAGCATCTGGAAAAAGGGTTCATACGCCCTAGTGCAACACCTTGGGGTGCGCCAGTGCTCTTTGTGAAGAAGAAGAATGGTACCATGCAGCTGTGTATCGATTATCGGAAACTCAACAAGATCACTATAAAGAACAAGTATCCTCTCCCAAGGATTGATGACTTGTTCGACCAGTTAGGAGGAGATCAATACTTCTCAAAGGTGGATCTTCTTTCTGGATATCATCAAGTAAAGTTGAAGAAGGAAGATATTCAGAAGACTGCCTTCCGTTCAAGGTATCAGCACTATGAGTTTTTGGTGATGCCCTTCGGACTTACTAATTTCCCTGCAATCTTCATGGATTTGATGAATAGAGTCTTTAGACATTACCTTGACAAATTTGTGGTAGTGTTTATTGATGATATTCTCATCTAATCCAAGAACAAGGAGGAACATGAAGAACATCTAAGCCTTGTGTTGGCGACATTGAGAAAGGAGAAGTTGTACTCCAAGTTCAGAAGGTGTGACTTTTGGATGAATCAAGTCACGTTCTTGGGACATGTGATCACAAGCGAGGGAATTTCTGTGGACCCTTCAAAGACAAAGGCAATTGAAGAATGGCCCAGGACCTCTAGTGTCACAGAAATCCGTATTTTTCATAGATTAGCTGGGAACTAACGACGTTTTGTGAGAAACTTATCACTATTGTCAAGCCCGCTAACTAAGTTAATAAGGAAAGGGGTAAAGTATGTATGGACAGAAGAATGTGAGGGAAGCATCAAAGAGCTATAGAGAAGGCTGATCATTGCACCTGTACTCTCACTACCGAAAAGTGGATAATGTTTTGTGATATACAGTGATGCTTAAAAGAAAGGCTTGGGTTGTGTACTGATGCAGAATGATAACGTGATAGTCTATACCTAACGACAGTTGAAGATCCATGAGAATAACAACCCGACTCATGATCTAGAGCTGGCAGCTGTGATTTTTTCCTTGAAAATATGGCGGCACTACCTTTATGGTGAGAAGTATGACATATACACAGACCACAAGAGCCTAAAGTATATATTCACACAAAAGGATCTCAACATGCTTCAAAGGAGATGGTTAGAGATAATCAAGGATTATTATTGCTCTATTCACTATCATCTTGGAATGGCGAACAAGGTAGCTAATGCTCTAAGCAGGAAAGAACCTTCTACTCTATCCATGATGAGCATTGAGAAAGACCCTATATTCTTGGATATGCAAAGGATGGATTTGGGAATTGTAAGGGTAGGGGATACATCTACCTTTCCCAAATGTTTGCGCAACCATCCATCCAACAGAAGATTAAGGGAGCACAAAGGGATGATGTAGAGATACAAAAGAGGGTGAATTCAGTAAAGGAAGGGAAGCTGCAAGAGTTCCATATCGATGATGATGATGTGATTCAGTTTAGAACGCGGCTTTGTGTGCCTTCATCACCTGGAATAAAGAAGGAGCTATTGAATAATGCACATAGCTCAACTTTCTCTATTCATCTTGGAAGTACCAAGATGAATCGTGATCTCCGAGAACACTTCTGGTGGGATAACATGAAGAAGGAGATTGCAGAATATATATCAAGGTGTATGGTATGTCAGCAAGTTAATGCTGGGCGGAAAAGTCCAAAGGAATGATGCAGTCATTGCCTATACCCATCTGGAAATGGGAAAATGTTACTATGGACTTTGTCATGGGTTTTTCGAAAACATCAGGAGGAAATAATGCGATATGGGTTGTGGTTGACCAACTCACCAATACTGCCCATTTTATCTCTATTCGGGAAGACCTCTCACTTGAACAACATGCAAGGATATATGTGAAGGAAGTAGTGAGATTGCATGGTGTTCCTCACTCGATTGTCTCTGACCATGATCCATGGTTCACTTATAAATTCTAGAGGAGCCTTCAACATGCTTTGAGTACTGAATTAAATTTCAGCACGACCTATCACCCCCAAACTGATGGACAGTCTGAAAGGACTATTCAGACACTTGATGATATGCTAAGATCCTGCTCTCTTGAATTCAAAGGTGGTTGGGATAAGCATCTCCCATTGGTTGAGTTCTCATAAAACAATAGCTTCCACTTGAGTATTCATATGGCTCCATATGAAGCTCTTTATGGGAAGCGATGTAGAACTCCAACCTGTTGGGATGAAGTTGGAGAACGAAAGCTACTTGGTCCCGATCTTGTTCATGAGATGACAGAGAAGTTTCAAGTCATCTAGAAACACATCAAAGCTGATCAAAGTCGGCAAAAGAGCTATGCTGACAATCATCAAAGGGACTTGGAGTTCGACGTTGGAGATAAAGTCTCCCTTAGAATATCTCCATGGAAGAGAGTCATGCGATTCGGGAAGAAAGGGAAGCTAAGCCCAAGGTACATTGGCCCCTTTGAGATCCTTGATCGTATAGGAGTCGTGGCCTATCGTTTGGAACATCCACCAAATATGGCTCAAGTTCATGACGTGTTTCATATATCACTACTGAGGAAGTACATTTCAGACCCCTCACATGTACTAAACTCATAGGTGGTACAGCTAGAAGATGATCTCTCTTATGAGGAGAAGCCGATAAAAATTCTGGACCGAAGTGATAATGTTCTACGCAACAAGACAACCCGCCTTGTCAAAGTGTTTTGGAGGAACCAAATGTTTGAGGAAGAAACTTGGGAACCAGAAGAGGAAATGAAGGCGAAGTACCCTCACCTGTTTGTGTAATGTGAAATTTCAGGGGAGAAATTTCTTAAGGGGGGAAGAATGTAACGACCCAAAGTTTTTCAGTGGAAAATTCCCTTCTTATATCTATGTCATAAAAACACAAAATAATGAACTACTAAGTGATAAGTGACCTTTAAACATAAATTTTTCACCCCTATGTTTGGAATTTAAAAAATCCAACATTCACGGTTGTGTTCAAGATAGTTTTTGGAGTCCAATGAAACAAAAATATTTTTTTATGAATAGTAACGTACCCTAATGAATAGTAACCTACCCTTATGAATAGTAATATGACCATTATAAATAGCAAATAAGAGTAACATTACCTGTGAATAATAAAATAAAATTTAGACATCTTAGAAAGTGATAATTTGACCTTAGTAAACATTTTTGGTATTTTATAAGTCATAAAAATTTAATTATAATTAATTAATAATTTTATAAGAATATTTATTTTCCTGAAATATATTCATAAATTATTGAATCAATGTCTAATAGATTTTAGATAATTTTATAAGACCCTACAAATTTTTTGAAAGAACTGCAAAATCAGTTTTAATTTTAAAAACTGTTTTTTTAAGTAAATTATGATTTTAATTAAATATTAAATTAATAATATTTAAAAAATAATTTTTGAAAAATGGAATTCATTTTTGTATTCTACACTTTGAAAAATTTTTGGGGTAAAATTTTGGGATTTTTCTGACTTACTTTAATTTTTGATGAATAGTAGAATACATTAATTTATCATATAAATGCATTTTAACTAAAACCCACTATTCTTGACATCACAAGTGATTTAAGCACCCAAATCTCGAATTCAAAAGTATTATTTACTATTCTTAGTCATCCATGACTCACTATTCCTTGCCTTAGGTGAAATTAATAAAATAATCAATTTTATATTAAGGAAACCCCTCTCCCCTCCACTATAAAAGCCACCCTTCACTCCTTCTTTTACTCACACCTCTCAAGCTCCACGACTTCTCTAAACTCGGCCCAAACACCTTCCCTAGCCCCTCCCCCACGTCCAGAAGCTTCTGTTCACATCAAAAGACCAAGCTTAGGCCTTTAAGTAGGTTCTTAAGGGGAGGATTCTAAAGGTAATTTCTCTCCCTCTTCTCCTTTAATTTCCTTTCAAGTTCAAGTTCCTTTCTTGATCTCTCCCTACCTATCTTCATCCAAATTGTTTTGTAACTCCAGTATTATAAATATAATTTAATCTTATTATTCTAATGTTATATATATCACCCCACACCCTTTCCCTCATCCTTGTATTTTATTAAAGAAAACGTTGTTCATGTGGTGATAATTTGTCACCTTCAAAAACGACATGTTCTCTTCTCCCATTTATACCTTCAATCTGGTCATGAAACCATATTTATTGTTGAACCAGAATAGTTTATATGTATTATGTTCTATTTTATGTTCTTGAAATAACCTATGGCCATACTACTAAGTTATAAGTTAAAATGAGTTGGTTATGCTCCAAAAACCATCAAATTAGCCCAAATAATCATCATTTCAAACTTATCTACAGATTCAGCCACATGGATCTAATATAACTCATTATAAAATCATTAAAGATTGTGTAATATCATTATTTACATGTAATATCAGTTCTGGATGTTTACCCATGATCTACCCAAACATCAAATTAAGAATACAAGTGGACCACTCAAGAAAACCATGAAAACGAACATCCCCGATCAATGTTTTTAAACTCTATAAGTCATCCAAAGGAACATAATATGAAATAATGAAACCATAATGAACCCTATTAATGTATAAAAGGTTCTGTAATTTCTAATTAATGAATATAATGTCATTATACATGACATTAAAGAGAAGTATGCATTCGAGTACAAGGTAAGGGGAAATCTCGAACCCAATTTTCTTCCTTCGAGTTCTCCCTATTTCACTCTATTTTTGATGTGGTTACTCTTTAAAGAACATTTGTTCATCATTTATTTGACTTGTCTGGGATATACATGTTTTTCACTGGTTTTTATGTCCAGAAAAATGTTTTCCAAAAGAACTCTTCTTTCAAGATCTCACCTTTTACCTCTCATTCAAGGTTGATGGTTCTTATATCAAGTATGTTGTTCCCACTTTCTTTTGGGAACCCAGATCTTATGAATGTGTTATTATGATATGAAACCCATTCCTTTCCATGGGTTATTTATGTACATGTTTGATATGTGTTCTATGAGGAAAACATGATAATGATAATGTTATGATGTGATGGGTGCTCCGGGAATTATATAGCCCAATATGAATGTTTAAATGTGTAGGGTGTTCCCAGAATTATATAGCGCTCCAATGCATTGGGTAAAGTGATGAATCTCATGAGTAAATGTGAAATGATGTGTGATCATGATTCTAGCTTTGTTCATAAGTATGTGTGGTAGTTAACCACTAAGACATGATGTTTCATTTTTATTCTTTGCCACATTTCAAGTTTATTGTTTATGCTCATCTCATGTTCATGATCTTCTTCCTATGTCATGATTATGCTCACCCCATGCTATATTGTTCTTATCTTTCCTCTTACTAGGCTTTTATCTCACCCTTTTTGATGTATATCCTCAGGTGGCTACATGTACTAAGGAGAGTACAAGTACTACTAAGAAGCTATAGAAGAAGAGATTAAATGAATTTTTATGCTTGATGTTGTACTTGTTATGTGTAGTCCTAGTTTTCCCAAGACACTAAACCTCTGGATCCTCCACTTGTAATACTATTATGTTTTTTATCTTTGAAATGATGTAATATTAATGTAATAAAAGGTCGGGTCGTTATAAAGGGAATTTCCCTATAAAATCCAACACTATAGGCGTTGAACAAGAGTTCTCCTGGGGTCATTGTTTAACTGCAAATGAGATTTGATGGTCCCAACTTAAGAGCACCTGACACAAAAATATGAGTATAGAATAGGGGGATGAAGAGAACTCATGAGAAATAGGTATGTGGTGTGGTAGTAACAAACATTATGTAAATGAGGACATAATCCCATTCAAAACCACATACCCATCAATCTGAAGTACTCATGCCAAGTAGCCAGGAAGATAAGGAGGATTCCAAGAAACATGGATGGACATGAAGAAAAAATTTCTAGGTTGTCATATGTATCCAATGGAAATGGGAATCAATCCAAATGTAGTTGTGGAACATGTTGTCCAGTTTTACGTCATGCTTCAAAGACATAATACATCTTATTTTAAGGTCATATTCCCTGATCTAGGTTAGTAAAAGTCATGGGAGGAACAAGTGTAGTTGTTGAAAAACCTGACGTGGATGATGTCCCAAGAGGTACTCACCACACCACAATCTCTCAAAATCATTTATGTTGAGTGGCCGAAAGAGAGAGGACATTATTTTATATTCAATGGGATGGACTCGAAGACAATGAGTATGTGTGTTCCTATTTGTCCCATGATGATGGGAATAAATACATATGTAGTTATGGAAGTTTTCATGCAGTTTAACTTCATGTGGAAAGGATGCAGAGTGGTCATAGTATATGGTCATAGATCTCGGACCATAGATGGTAGGGAATGCGGGGGACACATGGTGAATGAGGACTTGGAGTATAGATAAACATGTGTTCCTTTGGGAAGTTTTATCTCGAGGGACTAAAAACGAAGGTTAGGCTGGGCCTGAGGAAAAGTGCATGAGTGTTTCTACGTATCCCATGAAAATGAGAATCAAGACACACATGGTTATTGTGATGGCCAGGAATGACACAAGTTCCAGTGATAAAAAGGTTGTGTGGGTCTGGAACTTGCACCAAAAGGAGTGGAATTTGATAATATTGTTTTTCTTTTAGGATTAGTGAATGTGTTATTTTTTTGTGAAGCGACGGACCTAGGATATAAAGTCCAAGTAGCTCCACAAGAATCTATTCGTGTTTAGGAATTTACAAATGGTATGGTGTGTGACTGATACCAAACATGATTCCCCCTCGAATGACGACACCACAATGTAGTGCCAATTTTCCATCGTCTGGCTAGGATAATAATGTCACAGTTCAGGGTCTTATGATGGGAGAAACCATGCATTTTAACAATGTGGAGAATAGATTCAATAGTTTAAATTCATGTGGGACATGGCATCATAGTTTAAAGTCATATGATTGAGACATATACATGAAATATAAGGTTAAAAAGGGAATGTTAAAGGTGTGATAAATCATACTCGACATGAATGAGGACATAAGGAGTCTGCATCACACCGTGCATGATTCCATGAGAGAAACCTCGGGCTGAGGGACCCGAAAAAGGGTACAAAATATTGGGTTATAGGTAGGAGGGACTAGATCCTTGTAGGGAATAACGTGATGTGACAATTGTAAACCCGACGTGAATGAATGTGTAATCCCACACAGGCCACATCACGTTGTCTTATAAGTGATAGGGCCTGAAATTTAGAAGAGAAGATATAAATTTGTTGAACTCTAGATTTACTCAAATACAGGATGTCTGGGCGTTCCAACATGTCCCATGGGAATGGGAATCAAGCCATACGTAATTCTAAAATCGGTCTTCGATTATGGTCTAGATCATGGACCATGGAGAATAGAAACTATTCTACATAGGCGCATACCTCAATCCAATTCCAAAGCCCACATGAGTCACACTCATTGGGGAAAAATGGGCGGAATATTTTTTTGCAATACCTTTAACACACGTCAAAGGGAAGTCGGTGTGGATCCTTTAATGATGCTTTACTGCGGATTTTTCCTCCTAATATGAAAATTCACACTAAGGTATGGTTCAATGAGTTTTGAAATTCCACAAGGACATGATGGGGTGGAAAATAATGTGAATCATGTTACAAAAATTCATGGCTTAAAGAGTTTGGCATGTCAATGGAGGATAACTGTTGGTCGTGTTTGAAACACTGCATTCCTATTGTGTGGCTTTAAATGGGAAAAAAAAGTGTCGACCACTGACCATGCTTTCAACGTGTGACTTGTATTGATTTGTTGTATGAAACCCTCGAGGACATTGGACCATAATATAAGGATATCCCTTATTCCTAGAATTCATTCCATTTGGGGGTCCCTGTTGTGACGCCCCAGGTTTTATGAACGGGTTTATGTAAGAAGTGTCATGCCTTTACTAATGTCTCTTGTTTTATTCGTTTTGCTAATAAGGAATTAGAAATGAAATAAAACGTAGAGAATAATGTAAACTGACATTTATTAAAACATCACTTTACAACGAGACCCAACTAGTTGAGTGAACCATGCACAAGACCTAACACGGCCACCGCAAGACTACAAAGAACCACAACGCGAGCAATCAGATAGTCGTCATCTTCAGGGTCCATCAGCGTGAAAAGTATAATCGCCAGGGTCACGACACACATGCTCAACGCCAATGGTATAAGGAGAGCCATCCTTCTTGTTCAAGTGTTCTGTTTTAAAGGGCACCCCACATTCCTGTATTTATACTAGTTCTTTGAGTTATGATCGTTATGTTTAAATATATATCCGTTGGGTTTTTAAAAGATACCGTTGTGTTTCCACTAAAATTTACTTTAAAAGAGAACTAAGTTTTATTCCCTCATTCTTAAAAACATTCTTTTATAGAAGATTCTTCGTTTTTATTCTTAAAAGTAAATTTTCTCGCTTATACAACATCCCGAGAAATATCTAGGTAGTTGGAAACTTGGTAATATTTTTATTAAAAAATATGTTTAGAGTGAATTTGTAATAATTATTCCTTTTTATCTCTTAAATGATGAAAAATCTTGGGAAAACTTTTGTTCTTTAAAGGAATTTTATAAAACAAGTAGTAGAGTGTTTTAAAAATACTCATGATTTTAATAGTAATGTACAAGAGGTATATCTTTTAAAGATTTAGATCAAGAATTAAAATATTTTATCTAAATTTGAAATTTGTTCTAACATTTTGAGTTAAAACAATTTGTTTTTCTAAATCCCTACTTTTCACTACTTTTGAGATAAGTATATAATAAAACTTTATTTCAAAAAAAAAAAAAAATTGCTTGAGTCCCGGCCAGCCAAGGGCATCCCACAAGGGACAAGCCCTCAGGCCAAGGCCGAGACCCCGTGGGAACCCGAGGTACCGCCATCGGGCTCCCCTGGTGTGCGTGCACTTTTTGAGAGCCAGCCTGAGGCTCGGGGTCTGCCGAGGCATGGGTTACCCCGGACGCGTGCGGGCCCGTGTGTAAGGCCGCGGCTCGCGCTGGGTGTAGTTGGGCCAAGGCCCGCGGGGGTGGGGAGGGGCCCGTGTATAAGGCCCCGAGTGCGTGTGTGTGTGTTGTGTTATTACTCAACTACCCGAGCGGCTTATCTTTTATACCGCACCTCAAAACGTTGCGGTTTTGATGTGGGACGCGCTCCGCGCGACTAGAGCCGTCCGATCGACTTCTGCGTCGATCTCCGCCGCCCATCCTGTTTTTAAACGCGATGCCTCTCCCGCGGTATCTCCATCGCCGTCTGATCTCTTCGGCGATTGAATCGCAGCCCTCCATCCCTTTAAAACATTTAACCTGTTTCCCGTGCCTCCTCCAGCCACAGGATCTTCCCTCCTTCTGATCCCGGCCGTCCCTTTCCCTTCCGCGTCGACCCCATCGTCTTCCTCCTCGCTACCGCAGCCGACCGAAGACCTGCACCAAGGACACCAGGCCCCCCGCCCTCGTGCTGCTCCTTGACTTTCAAGCACACCTCCCCCTCCTAGGTTCCTGTTCGTCTGTCTTCCCCACGTCAGTCTACGCCTAAGTCGGGCCACCAAAGAAGCACCAAGGCCTATATAAACCCCTGCCTCATTGAAGCCGAGGCGGCCCCTTCCCCTCCTCTTCCTTCTTTTCCACGGACTCCCAGCAACCCAGTGGCGCTCCTGTCCAAGCTTCCTCCTCAAACGCGGTAAGGGTTCCTGCATGCTTGTTCTCTTCAAAGAAACATTCAGTATATACCCAACCTTTATATATATATATATATATATATATATACACTTGGTATATATACCCCTCGGTTCTGCCTTCAGAGGGTTGGCCTTCACACTCCCAGTGGGTGTATACGTGCGGGTGCATACATACCTCGTTCTAGTTTTTTTCTTTTTTTTTTGAAACTAGTATATACTGCTCACATATATTTATACAAGTTCATCGGTTATTATATATTTTGTGCATATATGATTTCATATATATGTGAACGGTGTATGCACCGTGTATGAGCACGTTTACAACTTCTCCAGGTTGTTTATTTCACGATTTTATATTTTGGTTTTCAAAAAAATATATACATATTTCAACCACATTCTTAATGTATATGGTGTGTATATATATATCTATTTAGTGAATGTGTTCTCCCTACTTAACCCGATCTGTTATGGGAATCAATTTTTAGATGAAATTTTTAGATATATTTGTAAACTATGCCCTTTTGGTTAAGTGAAGATATGTTTGTAAAACCTTAATCTTCTTACACATGGAACAAACCTTATAATGATTTAGTTTCAACCATGTAATTGAATTATGGTTGGAAACTTTGAGTTACCTAAGGAATTTAGTAAACTTTGCTTTGAATTGTGTAAAACCCATATATATATACACGTCAGGTATATATATGTGCACGCATGTATATATTTATAAGAATATTTTCTTTTATAAATAGCAGGACATAAATTATTCTGGGATGCTAGGATGATTTTATTATGTTATGAATTGTGTGGTTGCTAAACCAACATGTTTTAAAATACACACAAATGTTTTACTAAAAAAGATTATCTAACATTGGCCTGATGAGTTTTATGATAAAATAAGTATTTTGGTCCAAGGGCCGTTTATCCTCGTAACAGATTTCATGTGTTTTCATAGGATTTTCCCTTTTCCAGAAGAATTATAATGACAAAGATTCATCTTTTAGTATACCGCTGTTTATATACTCTAGTGAAAAGGAAGTTGTACTAAACTATGTATGTCATTAATTAGTCATTTGCATGTTTTTACAACGTGAATTGTCATATGATGTAAATGGTAAAATGTGTAATGATTCATTATTATTGTACATAATACTTATGATCTATCACTGAATGAAATAGTAAATCTGGATTACCCAAAGTGATATGGGACACCTTGGGTAAGAAAAATGAAGATGAATGAGATATTCATGGTGGTATGAGACATCTTGAATATATGAATGATTTCAATAAAGCATGAACGATGTGGCTCACATGATAATAAAGACAAATTAAGGGTGCTCCCTGATAGCGCTCCAATGCATTGGGTAATGATGTAACCACTAGAGATTACAATTTTCATGATACCTTGGTGATTAACCTTGGTAATTTTTTTTTTAACGACACCTTGGTGATGGACCTTGGTGAAACGAAATGATTGTCAATATTAAAATGTTGATGCCACATAATTCAAGTTATGTAACAAGTTCTTTCCAAGATAAAATTATTACACGACTGATGCCTTTAAAGTTTTCATAAAGTTCTTATTTCGCTAGTTTTAAGATTGAAGCATTCCTAGTGTCATAACTTAATAGAATAGTAACCGGCATATGAACATTTAGTTGTTTCCTTGTGCGCAACTCTGATTTGGCATTTCTTTTAACTGTTTGAATTTTATGCTCAAGTAGATCACATGTAGTACTTGTTTATATCAACCAATATCACTCCTTCAAGAAATGACGTATTCATTTAATGTTTGTCGTGAAAACTATGATTAAAGCATTGTTATGTTTGATGTGTTAAAATCTTTCTTAGTGGATGCTCAAACTCTTTTAAAAGGATGTTTTCAAATGTTAATGTATTTTAAATTCTTTTTAAAAAAACCCCTTACTGAGTATTTCAATGCTCACCCTACGTTTTGGTTTAAAATTTTCAGGTGTCAGCTTTTGTAAGAGGGATGGTTTCAGAAGTTTCCGGTTTCCCAGAACCCGAACCGCACACGGTCCTCTGTATGGGACCTGATGTGTTGTTTAACAATGTGTATTTATCTTAAAGATAACACATCATGTTCAGAAGGCACCGACTCCTATGGTTTCTGGAGTTCGTGCCTCTACAGTTGGTATCAGAGGATCGGTTTGGATAACTCTAGAAAACCAGAAACTGAAACAAAAAAATATATGTATATGTATTTCAATTTTATTAAAAACTGGGTTTTCTTAATTTTCAGATGGAAAACGAAGGCACAAATCTCTTATCTCTTCCCACCGAGGCCCTAGAGACCATCGTGTCTTTAGCAAGCCGTGAGGACTTTCTAAACTATGCCCATATCCGTATGACATGCAAATACCTTTACGATGTATCCAACTCACCTCGAGTGCTTAGTCTGCACCAAGGGTTGGGATTGGATTACCTCCTTATGATAATAACCCAATTTCCCTCCTATGTACATCGAGGAAGGTACTACGAGGGACTTTTCCGAATTTTCACGGCGGGTGAGAACTTTGGCACTATGCTTGATAACCCCTTTCAAGAAGCTGCTACTGACGGAGACCTCCGAGCGGGCTACCTTTGTCAGATTTTAAACTATGGCTTCTGGGGTCAGTTGTTGGACTTCGGAAGGTTAGAAGACGAGTCCACCCGTTTGTCTTACAGACGACAAGTGTATGAAGATGTCTCTCAACTTCCCGTCCCCCATGCAAGACTCATAAGACGTCATAGGTGCCCTCATGAGTTTTTCCCTGAATGCTCGGCCTGTGTTTGGTTCGAGGAGTTAGGGAGTTTTGCTTCTCTTTGTGGAGTCCGTTTAGTCAATGAGTAAAGGAAACTCAAGCACTAATAATAATGAATGTATGTTTATTGAAATGTTATCTTTCTCCTTTCCTCGTTCTTACCATGTTTTTTCCCTTGTATGATTTTCAAGTAATAGAACTCCTGTCTTTAAACTTTCAGATGGAAGGACAAACCCACCTGTTATCTCTTCCCACCGAGATTTTGGAAATCATTGCGATCAAAACGTGTGAGGACGAGTATGACCCCTTCGCAATTTTGCGAAGAACGTGCAAGCAATGGTTTGAGATAACAAACGGTCCGGAGATTCTCCGCACCTACCAGGGGAATGCCTCCATCTATTACCGCATCGGCTCTGCTCAGCTAGCCGGACGTGAACGACGAGGAAGTTACCACGAAGGGCTCTTTCTTTGTTTCACCCTAGGCCGAAACTTCACGGCCAGAGTGAAATTCCAGGAAGCTGCGTTAGAGGGAAACCTTTATGCAGCTTATATGCTCCAACTTCTCAGATTTAGCCTGTTTGACCATATCTATGGCATCGATATCCTCGACCGAGACATAATTCGGAAAGTTCTTCGAACGTTGGTCTGCAAAGACATTTCAGAACTTTGTACGGTTCGAACTTCCCTTTGGAGGCCTGAAAGCCCAGAACATAAGTGCTACCCCTCCTGTCTTAGGTGTGTGTGGATTAGAGAGCTGGATGAAGTGAGCTTCGCTACGGGGATCCCTCTAAATACACCTGTTGACCCTTTTCGTTGGTGGAGGTGGTAGGAACGTTTCTGAACCTTGTAGTGTCGTGGAATAAATTGCGAGGACGCAATTTTCTAAAGGGGGGGATAATGTGACGCCCCAGGTTTTATGAACGGGTTTATGTAAGAAGTGTTATGCCTTTACTAATGTCTCTTGTTTTATTCGTTTTGCTAATAAGGAATTATAAATGAAATAAAACGTAGAGAATAATGTAAACTGACATTTATTAAAACATCACTTTACAACGAGACCCAACTAGTTGAGTGAACCATGCACAAGACCTAACATGGCCACCGCAAGACTACAAAGAACCACAACGCGATCAATCGGATAGTCGTCATCTTCAGGGTCCATCAGCGTGAAAAGTATAATCGCCAGGGCCACGGCACACATGCTCAACGCCAATGGTATAAGGAGAGCCATCCTTCTTGTTCAAGTGTTCTGTTTTAAAGGGCACCCCACATTCCTGTATTTATACTAGTTCTTTGAGTTATGACCGTTATGTTTAAATATATATCCGTTGGGTTTTTAAAAGCTACCGTTGTGTTTCCACTAAAATTTACTTTAAAAGAGAACTAAGTTTTATTCCCTCATTCTTAAAAACATTCTTTTATAGAAGATTCTTCGTTTTTATTCTTAAAAGTAAATTTCCTCGCTTATACAAAATCTCGAGAAATACCTAGGTAGTTGGAAACTTGGTAATATTTTTATTAAAAAATATGTTTAGAGTGAATTTGTAATAATTATACCTTTTTATCTCTTAAATGATGAAAACTCTTGGGAAAACTTTTGTTCTTTAAAGGAATTTTATAAAACAAGTAGTAGAGTGTTTTAAAAATACTCATGATTTTAATAGTAATGTACAAGAGGTATATCTTTTAAAGATTTAGATCAAGAATTAAAATATTTTATCTAAATTTGAAATTTGTTCTAACATTTTGAGTTAAAACAATTTGTTTTTCTAAATCCCTACTTTTCACTACTTTTGAGCTAAGTATATAATAAAACTTTTTTTCAAAAAAAAAATTATAATAATAATTTTTTTTTTGCTTGAGTCCCGGCCAGCCAAGGGCATCCCACAAGGGACAAGCCCTCAGGCCAAGGCCGAGACCCCGTGGGAACCCGAGGTACCGCCATCGGGCTCCCCTGGTGTGCGTGCGCTTTTTGAGAGCCAGCCTGAGGCTCGGGGTCAGCCGAGGCATGGGTTACCCAGGACGCGTGCGGGCCCGTGTGTAAGGCCGCGGCTCGCGCTGGGTGTAGTTGGGCCAAGGCCCGCGGGGGTGGGGAGGGGCCCGTGTATAAGGCCCCGAGTGCGTGTGTGTGTTGTGTTATTACTCCGCTACCCGAGCGGCTTATCTTTTATACCGCACCTCAAAACGTTGCGGTTTCGACGTGGGACGCGCTCCGCGCGACCAGAGCCGTCCGATCGACTTCTGCGTCGATCTCCGCCGTCCATCCTGTTTTTAAACGCGATGCCTCTCCCGCGGTATCTCCATCGACGTCCGATCTCTTCGGCGATTGAATCGCAGCCCTCCATCCCTTTAAAACATTTAACATGTTTCCCGCGCCTCCTCCAGCCACAGGATCTTCCCTCCTTCTGATCCCGGCCATCCCTTTCCCTTCCGCGTCGACCCCATCGTCTTCCTCCTCGCTACCGCAGCCGACCGAAGACCTGCACCAAGGACACCAGGCCCCCCGCCCTCGTGCTGCTCCTTGACTTTCAAGCACACCTCCCCCTCCTAGGTTCCTGTTCGTCTGTCTTCCCCACGTCAGTCTACGCCTAAGTCGGGCCACCAAAGAAGCACCAAGGCCTATATAAACCCCTGCCTCATTGAAGCCGAGGTGGCCCCTTCCCCTCCTCTTCCTTCTTTTCCACGGACTCCCAGCAACCCAGTGGCGCTCCTGTCCAAGCTTCCTCCTCAAACGTGGTAAGGGTTCCTGCATGCTTGTTCTCTTCAAAGAAACATTCAGTATATACCCAACCTTTATATATATATATATATATATACACTTGGTATATATACCCCTCGGTTCTGCCTTCAGAGGGTTGGCCTTCACACTCCCAGTGGGTGTATACGTGCGGGTGCGTACATACCTCGTTCTAGTTTTTTTCTTTTTTTTGAAACTAGTATATACTGCTCACATATATTTATACAAGTTCATCGGTTATTATATATTTTGTGCATATATGATTTCATATATATGTGAACGGTGTATGCACCGTGTATGAGCACGTTTACAACTTCTCCAGGTTGTTTATTTCACGATTTTATATTTTGGTTTTCAAAAAAATATATACATATTTCAACCCCGTTCTTAATGTATATGGTGTGTATATATATATCTATTTAGTGAATGTGTTCTCCCTACTTAACCCGATCTGTTATGGGAATCAATTTTTAGATGAAATTTTTAGATATATTTGTAAGCTATGCCCTTTTGGTTATGTGAAGATATGTTTGTAAAACCTTAATCTTCTTACACATGGAACAAACCTTATAATGATTTAGTTTCAACCATGTAATTGAATTATGGTTGGAAACTTTGAGTTACCTAAGGAATTTAGTAAACTTTGCTTTGAATTGTGTAAAACCCATATATATATATACACGTCAGGTATATATATGTGCACGCATGTATATATTTATAAGAATATTTTCTTTTATAAATAGCAGGACATAAATTATTCTGGGATGCTAGGATGATTTTATTAAGTTATGAATTGTGTGGTTGCTAAACCAACATGTTTTAAAATACACACAAATGTTTTACTAAAAAAGATTATCTAACATTGGCCTGATGAGTTTTATGATAAAATAAGTATTTTGGTCCAAGGGCCGTTTATCCTCGTAACAGATTTCATGTGTTTTCATAGGATTTTCCCTTTTCCAGAAGAATTATAATGACAAAGATTCATCTTTTAGTATACCGCTGTTTATATACTCTAGTGAAAAGGAAGTTGTACTAAACTATGTATGTCATTAATTAGTCATTTGCATGTTTTTACAACGTGAATTGTCATATGATGTAAATGGTAAAATGTGTAATGATTCATTATTATTGTACATAATACTTATGATCTATCACTAAATGAAATAGTAAATCTGGATTACCCAAAGTGATATGGGACACCTTGGGTAAGAAAAATGAAGATGAATGAGATATTCATGGTGGTATGAGACATCTTGAATATATGAATGATTTCAATAAAGCATGAATGATGTGGCTCACATGATAATAAAGACAAATTAAGGGTGCGCCCTGATAGCGCTCCAATGCATTGGGTAATGATGTAACCACTAGAGATTACAACTTTCATGATACCTTGGTGATTAACCTTGGTAATTTTTTTTAACGACACCTTGGTGATGGACCTTGGTGAAACGAAACGATTGTCAATATTAAAATGTTGATGCCACATAATTCAAGTTATGTAACAAGTTCTTTCCAAGATAAAATTATTACACGACTGATGCCTTTAAAGTTTTCATAAAGTTCTTATTTCGCTAGTTTTAAGATTGAAGCATTCCTAGTGTCATAACTTAATAGAATAGTAACCAGCATATGAACATTTAGTTGTTTCCTTGTGCGCAACTCTGATTTGGCATTTCTTTTAACTGTTTGAATTTTATGCTCAAGTAGATCACATGTAGTACTTGTTTATATCAACCAATATCACTCCTTCAAGAAATGACGTATTCATTTAATGTTTGTCGTGAAAACTATGATTAAAGCATTGTTATGTTTGATGTGTTAAAATCTTTCTTAGTGGATGCTCAAACTCTTTTAAAAGGATGTTTTCAAATGTTACTGTATTTTAAATTCTTTTTAAAAAAACCCCTTACTGAGTATTTCAATGCTCACCCTACGTTTTGGTTTAAAATTTTCAGGTGTCAGCTTTTTTAAGAGGGATGGTTTCAGAAGTTTCCGGTTTCCCAGAACCCGAACCGCACACGGTCCTCTGTATGGGACCTGATGTGTTGTTTAACAAAGTGTATTTATCTTAAAGATAACACATCATGTTCAGAAGGCACCGACTCCTATGGTTTCTGGAGTTCGTGCCTCTACAGTTGGTATTAGAGGTTCGGTTTGGATAACTCTAGAAAACCAGAAACTGAAACAAAAATATATATGTATATGTATTTCAATTTTATTAAAAACTGGGTTTTCTTAATTTTCAGATGGAAAACGAAGGCACAAATCTCTTATCTCTTCCCACCGATGCCCTAGAGACCATCGTGTCTTTAGCAAGCCGTGAGGACTTTCTAAACTATGCCCATATCCGTATGACATGCAAATACCTTTACGATGTATCCAACTCACCTCGAGTGCTTAGTCTGCACCAAGGGTTGGGATTGGATTACCTCCTTATGATAATAACCCGATTTCCCTCCTATGTACATCGAGGAAGGTACTACGAGGGACTTTTCCGAATTTTCACGGCGGGTGAGAACTTTGGCACTATGCTTGATAACCCCTTTCAAGAAGCTGCTACTGACGGAGACCTCCGAGCGGGCTACCTTTGTCAGATTTTAAACTATGGCTTCTGGGGTCAGTTGTTGGACTTCGGAAGGTTAGAAGACGAGTCCACCCGTTTGTCTTACAGACGACAAGTGTATGAAGATGTCTCTCAACTTCCCGTCCCCCATGCAAGACTCATAAGACGTCATAGGTGCCCTCATGAGTTTTTCCCTGAATGCTCGGCCTGTGTTTGGTTCGAGGAGTTAGGGAGTTTTGCTTCTCTTTGTGGAGTCCGTTTAGTCAATGAGTAAAGGAAACTCAAGCACTAATAATAATGAATGTATGTTTATTGAAATGTTATCTTTCTCCTTTCCTCGTTCTTACCATGTTTTTGCCCTTGTATGATTTTCAAGTAATAGAACTCCTGTCTTTAAACTTTCAGATGGAAGGACAAACCCACCTGTTATCTCTTCCCACCGAGATTTTGGAAATCATTGCGATCAAAACGTGTGAGGACGAGTATGACCCCTTCGCAAATTTGCGAAGAACGTGCAAGCAATGGTTTGAGATAACAAACGGTCTGGAGATTCTCCGCACCTGCCAGGGGAATGCCTCCATCTATTACCGCATCGGCTCTGCTCAGCTAGCCGGACGTGAACGACGAGGAAGTTACCACGAAGGGCTCTTTCTTTGTTTCACCCTAGGCCGAAACTTCACGGCCAGAGTGAAATTCCAGGAAGCTGCGTTAGAGGGAAACCTTTATGCAGCTTATATGCTCCAACTTCTCAGATTTAGCCTGTTTGACCATATCTATGGCATCGATATCCTCGACCGAGACATAATTCGGAAAGTTCTTCGAACGTTGGTCTGCAAAGACATTTCAGAACTTTGTACGGTTCGAACTTCCCTTTGGAGGCCTGAAAGCCCAGAACATAAGTGCTACCCCTCCTGTCTTAGGTGTGTGTGGATTAGAGAGCTGGATGAAGTGAGCTTCGCTACGGGGATCCCTCTAAATACACCTGTTGACCCTTTTCGTTGGTGGAGGTGGTAGGAACGTTTCTTAACCTTGTAGTGTCGTGGAATAAATTGCGAGGACACAATTTTCTAAAGGGGGGGATAATGTGACGCCCCAGGTTTTATGAACGGGTTTATGTAAGAAGTGTTATGCCTTTACTAATGTCTCTTGTTTTATTCGTTTTGCTAATAAGGAATTATAAATGAAATAAAACGTAGAGAATAATGTAAACTGACATTTATTAAAACATCACTTTACAACGAGACCCAACTAGTTGAGTGAACCATGCACAAGACCTAACACGGCCACCGCAAGACTACAAAGAACCACAACGCGAGCAATCGGATAGTCGTCATCTTCAGGGTCCATCAGCGTGAAAAGTATAATCGCCAGGGCCACGGCACACATGCTCAACGCCAATGGTATAAGGAGAGCCATCCTTCTTGTTCAAGTGTTCTGTTTTAAAGGGCACCGCACATTCCTGTATTTATACTAGTTCTTTGAGTTATGACCGTTATGTTTAAATATATATCCGTTGGGTTTTTAAAAGCTACCGTTGTGTTTCCACTAAAATTTACTTTAAAAGAGAACTAAGTTTTATTCCCTCATTCTTAAAAACATTCTTTTATAGAAGATTCTTCGTTTTTATTCTTAAAAGTAAATTTCCTCGCTTATACAAAATCCCGAGAAATACCTAGGTAGTTGGAAACTTGGTAATATTTTTATTAAAAAATATTTTTAGAGTGAATTTGTAATAATTATACCTTTTTATCTCTTAAATGATGAAAAATCTTGGGAAAACATTTGTTCTTTAAAGGAATTTTAGAAAACAAGTAGTAGAGTGTTTTAAAAATACTCATGATTTTAATAGTAATGTACAAGAGGTATATCTTTTAAAGATTTAGATCAAGAATTAAAATATTTTATCTAAATTTGAAATTTGTTCTAACATTTTGAGTTAAAACAATTTGTTTTTCTAAATCCCTACTTTTCACTACTTTTGAGCTAAGTATATAATAAAACTTTTTTTCAAAAAAAAAAATTATAATAATAATTTTTTTTTTGCTTGAGTCCCGGCCAGCCAAGGGCATCCCACAAGGGACAAGCCCTCAGGCCAAGGCCGAGACCCCGTGGGAACCCGAGGTACCGCCATCGGGCTCCCCTGGTGTGCGTGCGCTTTTTGAGAGCCAGCCTGAGGCTCGGGGTCAGCCGAGGCATGGGTTACCCAGGACGCGTGCGGGCCCGTGTGTAAGGTCGCGGCTCGCGCTGGGTGTAGTTGGGCCAAGGCCCGCGGGGGTGGGGAGGGGCCCGTGTATAAGGCCCCGAGTGCGTGTGTGTGTTGTGTTATTACTCCGCTACCCGAGCGGCTTATCTTTTATACCGCACCTCAAAACGTTGCGGTTTCGACGTGGGACGCGCTCCGCGCGACCAGAGCCGTCTGATCGACTTCTGCGTCGATCTCCGCCGTCCATCCTGTTTTTAAACGCGATGCCTCTCCCGCGGTATCTCCATCGACGTCTGATCTCTTCGGCGATTGAATCGCAGCCCTCCATCCCTTTAAAACATTTAACCTGTTTCCCGCGCCTCCTCCAGCCACAGGATCTTCCCTCCTTCTGATCCCGGTCGTCCCTTTCCCTTCCGCGTCGACCCCATCGTCTTCCTCCTCGCTACCGCAGCCGACCGAAGACCTGCACCAAGGACACCAGGCCCCCCTCCCTCGTGCTGCTCCTTGAATTTCGAGCACACCTCCCCCTCCTAGGTTCCTGTTCGTCCGTCTTCCCCACGTCAGTCTACGCCTATGTCGGGCCACCAACGAGGCACCAAGGCCTATATAAACCCCTGCCTCATTGAAGCCGAGGCGGCCCCTTCCCCTCCTCTTCCTTCTTTTCCACGGACTCCCAGCAACCCAGTGGCGCTCCTGTCCAAGCTTCCTCCTCAAACGCGGTAAGGGTTCCTGCATGCTTGTTCTCTTCAAAGAAACATTCAGTGTATACACAACCTTTATATATATATATATATATACACTTGGTATATATACCCCTCCGTTCTGCCTTCAGAGGGTTGGCCTTCACACTCCCAGTGGGTGTATACGTGCGGGTGCGTACATACCTCGTTCTAGTTTTTTTCTTTTTTTTTTGAAACTAGTATATACTGCTCACATATATTTATACAAGTTCATCGGTTATTATATATTTTGTGCATATATGATTTCATATATATGTGAAAGGTGTATGCACCGTGTATGAGCACGTTTACAACTTCTCCAGGTTGTTTATTTCACGATTTTATATTTTGGTTTTCAAAAAAATATATACATATTTTAACCCTGTTCTTAATGTATATGGTGTGTATATATATATCTAGTTAGTGAATGTGTTCTCCCTACTTAACCCGATCTGTTATGGGCATCAATTTTTAGATGAAATTTTTAGATATATTTCTAAACTATGCCCTTTTGGTTAAGTGAAGATATGTTTGTAAAACCTTAATCTTCTTACACATGGAACAAACCTTATAATGATTTAGTTTCAACCATGTAATTGAATTATGGTTGGAAACTTTGAGTTACCTAAGGAATTTAGTAAACTTTGCTTTGAATTGTGTAAAACCCATATATATATATACACGTCAGGTATATATATGTGCACGCATGTATATATTTATAAGAATATTTTCTTTTATAAATAGCAGGACTTAAATTATTCTGGGATGCTAGGATGATTTTATTATGTTATGAATTGTGTGGTTGCTAAACCAACATGTTTTAAAATACACACAAATGTTTTACTAAAAAAGATTATCTAACATTGGCCTGATGAGTTTTATGATAAAATAAGTATTTTGGTCCGAGGGCCGTTTATCCTCGTAACAGATTTCATGTGTTTTCTTAGGATTTTCCCTTTTCCAGAAGAATTATAATGACAAAGATTCATCTTTTAGTATACCGCTGTTTATATACTCTAGTGAAAAGGAAGTTGTACTAAACTATGTATGTCATTAATTAGTCATTAGCATGTTTTTACAACGTGAATTGTCATATGATGTAAATGGTAAAATGTGTAATGATTCATTATTATTGTACATAATACTTATGATCTATCACTAAATGAAATAGTAAATCTGGATTACCCAAAGTGGTATGGGACACCTTGGGTAAGAAAAATGAAGATGAATGAGATATTCATGGTGGTATGAGACATCTTGAATATATGAATGATTTCAATAAAGCATGAACGATGTGGATCACATGATAATAAAGACAAATTAAGGGTGCGCCCTGATAGCGCTCCAATGCATTGGGTAATGATGTAACCACTAGAGATTACAATTTTCACGATACCTTGGTGATTAACCTTGGTAATTTTTTTTTAACGACACCTTGGGGATGGACCTTGGTGAAATGAAACGATTGTCAATATTAAAATGTTGATGCCACATAATTCAAGTTATGTAACAAGTTCTTTCCAAGATAAAATTATTACACGACTGATGCCTTTAAAGTTTTCATAAAGTTCTTATTTCCCTAGTTTTAAGATTGAAGCATGCCTAGTGTCATAACTTAATAGAATAGAAACCAGCATATGAACATTTAGTTGTTTCCTTGTGAGCAACTCTGATTTTTCATTTCTTTTAACAGTTTGAATTTTATGCTCAAGTAGATCACATGTAGTACTTGTTTATATCAACCAATATCACTCCTTCAAGAAATGACGTATTCATTTCATGTTTGTCGTGAAAACTATGATTAAAGCATTGTTATGTTTGATGTGTTAAAATATTTCTTAGTGGATGCTCAAACTCTTTTAAAAGGATGTTTTCAAATGTTACTGTATTTTAAATTCTTTTTAAAAAACCCCCTTACTGAGTATTTCAATGCTCAACCTACGTTTTGGTTTAAAATTTTCAGGTGTCAGCTTTTGTAAGAGGGATGGTTTCAGAAGATTCCGGTTTCCCAGAACCCGAACCGTACACGGTCCTCTGTATGGGACCTGATGTGTTGTTTAACAAAGTGTATTTATCTTAAAGATAACACATCATGTTCAGAAGGCACCGACTCCTATGGTTTCTGGAGTTCGGGCCTCTACACCTGTCGATGTGAA